>CM077154.1:89066522-89781516 GCA_039583875.1 Platanthera guangdongensis | reverse complement strand
GATTCTAGGACCAAACTTTGACCCTACCTATACATGTTGGGTCACATATCCTTAATTAGTGAACCTAGCCCAAAATCAAACTAGGGATCCAACAAAGGATTGTGCTTTTGGTGCGATCAAACTTATGTACCCGGTCACAAGTGTCCAAATCGTCGGCAGGCTTACGCCTGGAGGTTACCGTGGAGGGCGTATCGGACAACGAAGTGGAAGGCGACGAGGTGGCAGTCTTAGATATGGACGGCCAGGAGGAAGAGCCAAACACCAGAGGTATCGGTACATGCCTTGACAGACATTACACATTTTAACACCATGCGAGTGACAGCATCACATCAAGGTCAACCCATTCACGTGTTGATAGACTCCGGCGGCACCCATAACTTTTTAGATGAGGCGACGACGCTGAAGTTGCAATGCAGTTTGGATTCCATTTCCCCCTTTTCGGTGGCCGTAGCGAACGGGAAAACTATTTCAAGTTCTCACAAGGTCAACAATTTTCGATGGGTCATGCAAGGTGTGGAATTCACGTTTGATATGTTAATACTGCCTTTAGGCGGATGTGACGTTGTGCTGGGAATTCAATGGCTGATTACGTTGGGCATGGTGAATTGAAACTTTTGTGATCTACGCATGGAATTTACTAGCGGGGGCAAACGAGTTAGCCTACGGGGTGCTCAACCGGGCAACTTACAATGGGGTAAGGAGAAAAGAATCCAGAAACTCTTGGCTAGGGAGGGGCAACTTAATATGTTGGCTCTATGTGAGATTCATGAAGGAGACACATACCGGCAAACCACGGACCGGGAAGAGAACCATATGGGCTGCCAGGATCGGCGAGTTCGGGGAGAGCAGCCTAGCTCGGGAGCCCTTCACCAACTTCAGAAGGTGATTGAAGACTTTGGGGATCTATTCCACGAACCACAAGGATTACCACCAGTACGCGGTCAAGAACATCACATCATATTGAAGAATGAAGGGGCCAATGTCAACCTCCGCCCCTATAGGTATCCCCCGCTACCAACGTCGGAGATCGAACGACTTATTGGAGAAATGCTACAGACAGGTGTGATTCGTCATAGTTGTAGTCCTTTTGCATCGTCGGTGGTGTTGGTGAAAAAGAAGGACAATTCATGGAGACTTTGTGTTGATTACAGACAATTGAATCAGAATACGGTGAAAGACAAGTTTCCAATTCCGGTGGTGGAAGAATTGATTGACGAACTGCACGGAGAGCTTCACTTTTCAAAACTGGATTTGCGGGTGGGCTACCACCAAGTTCGAATGGTGGAGGAAGATATCCAAAAGACGGCGTTCCGAACACACCAGGGCCACTACGAGTTTTTGGTGATGCCCTTCGGGTTAACCAACGCTCCCTCCACGTTCCAAAGCATGATGAACCACATATTTCACGGTCAACTCAAAAAATTTATCTTGATTTTTTTTTAACGATATATTAATTTTCAACTCAACATGGGAAGAGCACTTGGAGCATTTACGGTTCACCTTCGAAACGCTTCGGACACACCGTCTTGTTCTCAAGTGTAGTAAGTGTGACTTTGGGCTGCCGCAGATCCACTACTTGGGGCACATTATTTCCGGGCATAGCGTCTCCACTGATCCAACGAAGATACAAGCCATGCTCGACTGGCCTACACCGACATCCATTAAGAAAGTCTGCGGGTTTCTGGGCCTCACGGGGTATTACCGCAGATTTATTCAAGGACACGGGATGATCGCACAGCCATTGACGGAATTGCTGAAGCGACGAACCTTCACTTGGCCGACCGCAGCAGAGATGGCGTTTCGGGCTTTAAAACATGTTGTGACAAATCCTCTGGTACTGCAACTACCTAACTTCCAGCAACCTTTCGTCATCGAAATAGATGCGGCGGAGACCGGGGTGGGGGCGGTTTTATTGCAACGGGAGCGGCCGGTCGCGTTCTTTAGCAAGGCGTTGGGGCCGAAGAATGCGGGGCTGTCCACTTATGAAAAGGAGTTGTTAGCTATTGTTATGGCCGTACAAAAATGGAGACATTATGTGATGGGAGTTCATTTCTCATACGGACCGACCATCATAGTTTAAAATTTATGCTCAGCAAAAAGCTTAGCAACACCGGACAACAACGTTATTTGTCTAAGTTAATGGGCTACGACTTCACCGTACAATACAAACGGGGTCGGGACAATGGATGCGCGGACGCGCTCTCACACGTACATGAACAGCCGGACGGCACCGTGTATGCAATCACGAAGGTGCAATCAGAAATTGTGATGAAGATCAAGCACTCATGGGGGCAGGACAACCGGATACAAGCTATTATCAAAGCCAAAGAAACTGATGGAGGGGCTTTTCGGAAGTACATGTGGAGGAATGGATTGCTGACAAGGAAAGACAAGTTGGTGGTCGGACAGGAACCGGCTACGAGGGCCAACTTGCTAGAGTTGTACCATGCGGGACCTATGGGGGGCCATTCAGGTATTACGGCTACATATAAACGCATGAAACGAGTCCTCTATGGAAGGGTATGAAGACTGATGTCTACGCCTACATCCACAATGTGCGACGTGTCAACAATGTAAAGCGGATAATCAGCGGCCCGCGGGATTACTTCAACCACTCCCCATTCCAGAGAGGTGTGCAAGAAAGATAAAGCATGGACTTCATCGAGGGTTACCTATAAGTCATGGCAAGTCAACCATCCTTGTAGTGGTCGACAGACTCAGCAAACAAGCGCATTTCTCTGCCCTCAAGCATCCGTATACCGCTGAAACTATCGCCAGATATTCTTGGATTCGGTCGTCCGATTGCATGGGCTGCCCGCATCCATAGTGAGCGACGCGACCAATTTTATTAGCACAATTTTTATTAGCGACTTCTGGCAAGAACTCTTTCGGGTTCTACATGTGCAGCTGCACACATCCACATCATACCATCCGCAATCGGATGGACAGACGGAAGTGGTGAATCGGTGCGTGGAAGGCTATCTCCGTTGTATGTGTTTCGAGAGGCCACGCGAGTGGGCGGAGTGGAAGTTACCTTGGCGGAATGGTGGTACAATATGTCCTTCCACAGCGCCATTCAAATGACACCATATGAGGTGGTGTATGGGCAGGAGCCCTCAGGGCACTCCCTCTCTATGTCGAAGGTACGGTCAGGGTTGAGAAGGTGGATCGTTCCTTAGCGGCAAGGGATAAAGTAATGACACTGCTGAAATCAAATTTGGCCCGGGCTCAAGAACGTATGAAGGTGTTGGCGGATAAGAAACGAAGAGAGCATGTCTTGGAGATAGGGGACCTCGCATGGGTGCGGTTACAACCATACCGTCAAGTGAGCTTGAGGGAGCATTGTCAACAAAAGTTATCTCCGCGCTTCTTTGGACCGTTTCCGGTGATCGAAAGAGTAGGCACGGTGGCATATAAGTTGGACCTTCCAAGCGGGACGCGGATTCATCATACATTTCATATATCACAGTTGAAGAAGTGCAAGGGAGCTCCAACCGGTATCATTCAACAGCTACCCACCACCGTCAACGCGGCCGGCAATGTGCTAGAGGAGCCGGTAGCGATCCTGGACAGGCGTATCACCAACAGGGACGGCCGGGTGGTGACTCAGCTCCTGATTCAATGGACCAATGGCACGAAGGCGGCGGCAACTTGGGAGGATCTCTGGGCGCTTCGCCAACGGTGGCCCGAAATGGTTCCTTGAGGTCAAGGAACTTTTCTAGGGGACGGCCTTGTTACGTTCAATGAACGTAACTGTATCTTTTTTTATGCATTTATGTTATTTGGCTGTTTTGTAAGGGGTATTTTAGTCTTTGGGAACTTAGGGCTTCTTCTTATTGGGATGGAAGGGCCTTGGGGGTTTTATGCTGAAGTTAATCTGTTTGTTAAAGCACGGTGAACGGCTGTTCGGGAAGAGCTTCCCCTGCATCGTTCAAGGATCTGTTCAGGCTTTGGCCTTAGGATTCCAAGTATCTATGCTATTTAATTTCTGGTGCCTTCCTTGTTGTTGTTGTGTGGTGGTGGATTGTGATTGTTAGCAGGAGGAGCAACGGTGGGCAGTCCGGCAGAACCTGCTTGCATCACCAAAACTTCTCTTTCAAATTTCCTTGAAATTCATTAAGCTTAATCTCTATCCTCATTGTGAGACTTGTGCTTTATTGAAGAGAGAAACACGATTACATTCCATTGATTTTGATCTCCCCGACTTTGCTTGTTGAAATTGAAGTCAATCTATTTTTCCATTCATCATACTATCATCAATCTATATTTTTATTCAAGGAGATGAGATATCGAGAGAATCTTAACTTCATTATTTATCAATATTGCTCAGTGAAACTTTTGTACATCATATGTTGCAAAACTAGGGCAATGGAGACACAATAGTGACAAATAAAATAAACTGTAATAACTAACAGATACTCTTGATCAAGCTGACAACCATGGACCATTGAAAGAAAAACAAACAATAACAACTAATACAAAATATAATACTGAATATACTTTTCCTAATTATTATAATCCTCATTGACATTCTTTGGAAAAGTTTTACACCCTGAGAATATATATTCAATTCATTATCAGAGGGCTGCGCAATATCTGCTAATCAATTTCATATGCTTATTATTTTTACGGCTGGATTCTGACGATCGTAAGTGTGCTTTGGGTTGAGGTAGGTGTGATTTGAGGTATTAGTCAAATAGTGACCAAGCAAAGCATAGTAGACTCTGTGATGAATGTTTATATGGGTACTCTGTGTTGAATTTTGCTAACTCATTTGTTTGTTTTGAGAAGAAAAAGTGTTGAGACTTGCAGAGTTTTATCCTAATACTTTTCGAGTTTATAGTTGTTTATTTTGGAATTTCAACATGACAACTACATTGTTGATATGAGAAGTGATGAAAGATTTTCTAATTTGAAGGATCTTGGCCATATATCTTTGAATTTTATTGAAACAGGTAAACATGTTGCTTATCAACAAACTATGAGCTTTTGAAGTTTGTATTGATTCTTCTCGTGGCTATTATCAGTGTGTCAAGAGTATTCTCAAGCAAGAATTATGTTAAGAACAAGTTGCACAATAGTTTGGGTGATCAAATGTTGAATGTTTGTCCGGTTATTTTATTGAGGGAATCATTTTTGAAAGTTCGTGATAATGATGTTATCGACCGTTTTCAAAAAAAAAGAGAACTCATCGTGGATAATTGTAATAATTTTTTTATATATTTTTTTATTTTTCAGTATTATGTAATTTTCTATGACTTTGTAATGTCATTGATTTATTATTGACTTGTTATTTCATTTAAAAAATTTGTGCCACCATTACTAATTTCCTGGACACGCCAGTGGGCGAAATGATCCTAAGCTGCCTTGCCACTGTCAGAACAATCATAAGATGCCACGCTACTGATATCTATTACTCATCTACGATGGAAAGCATAGCAGACATGTTGTTCATTATGGGTTTTTCTCTTCGTCTGGATAAGGAAATTAATGAAAATAACAACAAATATCTTTATCATGTAAACCGACAAACCGTTGGCTGGTAATCCAAAGGAGGCAATGGATACGACAAGCCATCTACTTCTATTTTCCCTATGTTCTAATGTATTTTTTGTCGTCTTATGAAGGTAGAGCGACTGGCTGCCCACCACCAATCACGGGAAAACCTCTCAAGTGATGTCATGACTAAAGAAACTATGAACACTTTTGGACACCTCATCCAAATACGTAGCTCCTCTACCCACTCCACCCCTTCCTCTATTTGCATCGCTGTCTCCGAACCTCAAAATATAGGGGGCCTCAACCCTCAATAGTTTGTCAAGAGATCAATTAGTATGGCCAACTGCTATCATTATTGAGTAATGACAACATAAAAAGTGTCAATTAAGGTTGTAAGTGTCTGTCCTAACTTTGTATTGGCAAAGGTAACTGTAGGTTTAAAAGGAGAAATAAGAGCAGGTGGTGGAGTCGAAGGGTGGTACTAATTTCTCGAGGAGGATCTCCTTTACTCAACTTCAGTATTTGGAGAAGTAACTCGAAAGAAGGTAAAAGTTTGCAAAATAAGGGTATTTGCAAAAACTGACTAAAGCAAAAACAAGTGTGTGTGAGTGTGCAAACATGCATCCTAAAATCCTTAAACTTATATCCTAAAAGGTCCACCTAGCTTTCTATGCATGGTTCATCACGAATCATGAAACGGAGCACATATAGATAATTTCCCCTGATTTTAACTGTGGATAAAAATGCCATCAAATCTTACAATAATTTTCTCATAATTTCATCATTCATTTTTGGCCTTCTGAAAAATCAGACAGAGAAATCCCCCTGATTTTAATTATTAAAAATATTATATTATTATAGAAAATTTCTATGTAATTTCATGATGTGAGCATAAGTTTTCTCTATCAGCATGATTTTTCTTATAATTTTCCGATTGATAATAAGCCCTATATTAATTCAAAAATAGGAAAACCCCCTTAATTTTAAATATTAAAATACCTATAATGCCAAAAAATTCTAATATTTTTATGAGGGGTATCTATCATCATATGAAACACTTCTTTTATCAATATCTTTAACATCAAAGTTCTCAATTAGCCTCAAGAAAAACAAGTTTCCTCTGATTATCATAAACCCTTCCAACACTAATCCAGAAGCCCTTGGCCCGACTGAGATTGAACCGAACCGCGTAAAAGCAAATCCCCCACAATGGATCAGACTTGGATTCGATGTGGGGCAGATAATCATTATTTGGCACGTTTAAGAAGATCACAGCCGCATGATCTCCATCAGGAGATTGGGCTTCAACTGCTTGCTTGCGGTGTGACACAATCTTTCGAGCCTTTGTCTCCGCCGCCCGCTTGTCGGTTGGCCAAGATTCCACCCCCGATCGACTCGTCGGGGGTCGACACTCCCTCTGACGGTGGTCTAATAGCTTGGCGTCATTGGAGACCGCTAGAGCTATGCTTACAGAGCACATACCGAACAGGGCACCGCCAGATCTCCTTTCTTTAGTGGTGCCACTACCAGATCTCCATCCGTAGATGGTCACCAACCCCCTTTCAGGGAAGTATGACTTCCCAACCACTCTTGGAAGCATTAGGAGACTCACCCTGCTCGGCCACCACCTTTGCTGAAAATAAGGCTAGGGTGACGACGATGCTCTAGTGGCTGGGAGCGCCATACAAGTCATTTTGAAGCTAGTGAATAGGTGTAAGGTCCCCTTTTCAAAAATCAGGAGGACCTTATGCCCAAAGCGCTTGTCCCACCAAAAGATTCGTGTTTCGGTAGAGGACCCACCCCTCTCACCCGACCCACGACCCAAGTGGCGGAACATGCGCTTTGTAAGGCTATATATATCAGAAATAGAAAATCATTCACAAAATATAAAATTTGCGGAAGCATCACAGAGTATAGATAAATCGTCATGATAGAAAATATGTAACCATAACAAGATCCCACGAGGGTTATAAGTGTCCAAAGTGATCATCCAAACATGAGATGACAACACACAGAGTCTACGGAAGAAAACAACTCATCCTCTCTCCTACTCAAAAATGATACCCTCAAATCCTCGTAGATCGTCCGCACTGGCTCCTGAAGCTCCTCATCAACGGGATCACGCCTATGATCCTCCATCCGCTCTTGCTCCGTGGGTAGTCGCGTCGGACCCTAAAATGATACGTACAAAAGTACGTTAGCCACATCATACCCAAGTAAATCCCACGCTCCTCCCCAGCCCCTAATGGGTACAAGGAAGGAAATCTGCATGGAAAATTAGTACAATAGCCGAAGCAACATATCTTGTAATAACAACTAAAAGGTAGTGGCGGGAGAAATAGAAAGTTAGTACCATAGCCGAAACATCATAACCTGTATAAACAGTTAAGAGGTAGTGCCGGGAGGAATCAATGATTTATAAAAAGAGTACTGAAATAGTAAGTTTACCCGCCATCGTATAACTCCTCCTAACGGTGGTTATACGATGACAGACCAGGATGATAGCGCATGTAAACATATCATGTATAATTGATGTTATGAGTATGTATAATGATCTTACGGTCACTTGAATGATGTGTCACAGTCATTTTCCCCTATGTCGACATAGTGACCTGTTAAGAGAAGGAGCTCACTTCCCAGGCCTCACCGCCTTGGCCAGACGGTGACAATGGGTCAGTCGCTCCCACTTCTAGGTTATGGATACACCCCAACTTCCTAGGCCTTCGTACCCCAAGAAACGGGTACTCTCGGTGGGAACACATCCTCACCTTGTGCGGAGATCGACCCTCTCGGCACATAACCAAAACGAGAGTGAGACGGACCTCGGTGGAAGGGGTAGCTAGCCCCCGGTCCTCATCACCAGCCAACAACAATAGAGTTCGTCGTCACAACTTCTCCCGTAGTGTATATTAGGGGGAAGCCGACGGACCCGCCACATCAGTAACCATGCACCCTCCCATATTCCCATGCATATGAAATGAATGAAGGACTATGATAGTACTTCTAAGTTATTACGTCATATTTGCGCATTCGGGAATAGTACACACATGAGCTGATAATTTGAATCATTTAAACATGATTGACAAAACTATTGCTCAAATATCAACTCCGATTAAGGATAAAAAATATACCACACCATGAGATCCATTATTTACACGTGATGAGTGAGACCTTATATCATTTAAGATAACAATTTCTCATGTACAAAATTTTCATGGACAACTATATATCACATATGGAAGCACATCAGAACCTTGAAATATTTATTCATATATTCGTAAAAAGAATTGTAAATCTGATCTAAACAAAAAGCTTATCTTTCACGGTGACATGTATGTGGGGGTTTTCTCATGGCTGAGTATCATAAAAATTGTATTTTTTTGTACCAAAATTTCGATGACAACTATATATAATAAGAGAACATGCAAAATCGTTGAGATATATCTATACTGATAACAAGAGTAAGTGCGTATCCCCTTCTTTTTTTTTGCTAACATGTTTTCTTGATTCAAATTTTGTAAGTAGTTATATAAATATTAACATGATTTTCACGGTGTAAAAATTCATCCTATATCAAATTGCATGCCTAACCTTTTGAGAATTAAAATGGAACTAAATTAAAAACTAGATCTAAACCCCTTTTTTCAGAACTCCCGGAGGTGGCGTTGCAGGAGATTCAAGTTATATACCCTGCCGTTTAATGCCATAAATAATTTGAGTAAATAATTAAAAAAATAATAATAAGAGGCTCACGGTGGCTACATGCATGCAGCCACCGTGAGGCCATGCAGGCGGCCCCTTGGCCGGCCGGAGCACTAGTTGCTCCGGCCACCACTCCCAGCAATCTCGCCCAGGTCGGGCGCTCCGGCGAGACGTCGGCCGGCGGTGATCCTCCGCCGCCGTCGCCGGCGACCTGGAGAGAAACCTCCGCTGTAACGCCACCATGAAAAGAAATAAAAAAAAACAGGGGAGGGGGGAGAAGTCGCGGGCTGCCCCTCCACCATTGGTGGAGGCTTGGGTTCCGGCCACTACCCCCAATGAGAGTACCCTGGGGAGGGCCTCCGGTGGGGTGACTTCCGGCGGCCGGCCGCCGCCGATGGTGGCCGGAAAATTTTAACAGCAAACTATTTTTTTGTCTCTTTTTTTTGATCGGATGAAGAGGCCGCCGGAGCGGATTCCGTCAAGCCCCTTCGCTTCAAGGGCCTTGAGGACGGGTCGTGGGGACTCCTCCTCCCCTTCACACGCCCCATGCGAGGTCAAAACCCGCAATGGTGGCGGAGGTCGTGGGGGTGGTCCGAAACTTCCGTGTCCGGGAAAACCGTCTCGGGTGGTCGGAGACGGCAAGAATCGACGAGAAAAGGATCTAAGGGCAGAGAGAAGTCGGAGGAACTTACATTCATGCCATTTAGGCGAGGGGATCGTCGCGCGGCCATGGCGGTGGAGTTTGTCGGAGTTCGTGGAGGAGGCTCGCCGGAAGGTCGCCGGGGCTTGGTATATTGCTGGTTAGGGGGGTATGGTGCTGGGTAAATCAAAACCCTAACCCTAGAGGGGTTTATATAGGAGGGGTGGTATTTTGGAGTGTTGGGAGGAGTTTAATGAGGAGCATTTACTCCTCCTTGGTGGATCCGCCCACACCAGCTGGATTCAGCCTTCCCAAGGCCTTGAGAATGAGGAGGAGATGAACCTCCAGCCACCACCAACACTATTGTAAAGTCTTAGATCTATAGCTGGCTTGTTGAGAGTTGGTTTGCCTTTGGACTTGGATGGCAGGTTTTTTACCTATTAATGGGTATGCTTAAGTAAGATGTGATTTGATTTAATGATATACCGAATCACAGTATGTGCTTCATTATCTTTAAAAAATAACATAATCAGTTGCAGCCATTATGGCTTGAGCCAAGGATATTTCTGCTTGCAAATCATAAAGATGATTTCTTCAGAAAAAATGATCGTAATTTGAATGTTGTACCTTAAGGTCCTGGCTGCTCCAAGTATTTTCGTATTTTTACAGACTCTTATTTAGTTGGTTATTTTCAATTATTTTAAAACAAATGGCAGCCTACTGAAATCATAAAGTATTTTTAGAAAAAATGTCGTAATTTAAAAGTATTTTCGTATTTTTATTTATTTAGTTGGTATTTTCAACATGATAAAATCAAAATAAATAATTTATATTTACAAATAATAATTTTAATTAATACATCTCTTTCAAATATGCTTAGGGTACTATGATAAAAATTTGATAGAATAATAATATCATTTGCTATTTTTCTTAAATCTCCAATATATTTAATAAATTAATTACCCAAATAATAAATAAATTTTTAAAAGATTAATTAAATTTTTATTGGTCCATAGTACCTCAATTTGTCCTTAGGGTATCTTGATAAAATTTCAGAGTTGATAGAAGTGCACTCGTCATATTTCCCATTAAGTTATCGTTTATGTGGTTTGGTGTGCATTTAGGCGGATAAAGATGTTTTGGGCGTCGCATGGTTCAAGACGTTCAACTTAGTGAATAAATATCATGATGAGTTAATTGGACTACTATAGGGTAATGACATGCTACTCGCGTGTATATTGGCCTACTAAAGGCTAATAAGTCCATATACGAAAAAAATAAGGGCTCAATATCTAGTTTAGTCACATAAGACCCGTGTGACCCGAAGGCGGAGAAAATGACTTATTGGGTCACTAATACCCAATAGGTTATCACCCAACTATTTGGGTGCCAACCCAGCCCACAGAACCCTGTTAAATTTTCTCAACGTGGTCAGCAAGATAGCCCAAACGCCAAATTAATATCTTCGGCACTACCCAGTTCGCACGTTGAACCAGCGGAAACCAAGGACTAGAGGTACAAAGGTAAATCCCAACAAACAATGGAGGCACAAGCAGGACTTTTATACATTCACTTCTTTACAATACGAGGCATACATAGCGAGACATGATTTCGCTAGTATAACAGCTGAAAACAGAAAGCACCAAAAAAAACAAGCCGGGCGGACAGCACCGGAGTCCGCCGAGACCGCGAGGTCGCCGAGGTCGCCGAGACCGCTGAGCTCGCCCAAGCTATGCTGCAATCCGCCGAATAGACACGGAGTCCGCCGAAGCCGCGAGGCCGCGCGGACACACCGTTATTCTCCTTCTGCTGAACCTGAACTGAGGAACACCCCTACCCGCCTGAAGCCGGCGGACAGGTTATTGAAGCTGGCAAAGATGTAACAGCACTGACAAGCCGCAGAGCGACCTCCTGCTGAGTCCGCAGAGACCGCACACTTCCAAGCACTTGACTGAAGTCACAGCCAAACTCCTGGCTCCTTGAAGCTATCCGCGCGACCTGCACACAGCAAACCGTCAGCCTGAAACAATCCGCGCGGACTGACAAACACAGACCGCAGCTCCTTGCACACCCCAACTTACTGTTCACTCAAGTTATTTAGGTTGTGCCAGGGGGGGTCCTATTTATAGGCAAGGTTAGGAGTGTGGTCACCGCCCAAGAGATAGCGTCACCACCCCAGCCCGCGCGATAGCAAAAACACCGTCCGCCGAGTCCGCATGGACTTAGCCGGATACCAAGGGAAACCGCCAGGAGCAAGCCAGACATTGGCGAACCCTCTCCAGTCCGCCCATGCTATGCGGACAAGGCATCAGCCCGCAAAGCTCCGACCACTGCAAGACAGCAACCCCCTTCAATGGCAGTCCGCACCAACCCGAGGCAGTCCGCAAGACTCACACCTCAATCCGCCACAAGTCCACGACCAAAGGAAGACAGCAACAGTCCGCCCGGTCACAGCGGACTTGGCGGATACCGCGGACACCATGGCCTTGGCACAAGTGTGACCAAGTCCAAAACCATCAAGGGCCAATGCGAGCATGGCGGACACAACCTCTCGTCCGCCAAACACCCTAGCACAGACCGCCAAGAGTCCGCGAGCTCCTCGCACTTCTGTCCAACGCAGCAGCCAACCCCGGACTCCAAAACATAGTCCGCCAATCGACCTCCACAGCAAATCGCCTGCTGTGCCACCAGAGCTCGACAAGGCCTCAGCCAAGCTCTAACCTCAGTCCGCAACAGCCCACACCGCGGACACTCCAGTCCGCAAGTTACCCGCGGACACGAGCCAAACCGCCTATCAGCACAAACTTGCACCCACGGCCACTGAGCAATGCACCAGTCCGCAAGCCTTTATCCGCTCAGGCCGCTCCTTGGCAAAGCCAATCAGCAAACACCCTATCCGCAGAAACCAGGCCGCATAGTCCGCGGACTTCATGCAACAAGCCGCTCAGAAGACAGCCAGCTTTCCACTAGACCTTCCACCAGGCCGCACATCTCAGTCCGCCCAGTCCGCCTAGTCCGCCAAAGCTATCCGCCCCAGGCCGCCCGGCCTGTCCCGTCACCCACTTCCACTTCACAAAATTCAACACTCCCCCTTGAAGTGTGAAGTGGTGACCAAGCCCAGCAAGCTGCGCAAACGTTCAAAGGGCCCCTTCGACAGTGGCTTCGTGAAGATGTCAGCAAGATTATCCTCACTCCGAACATGCCCGACCAGCAGAGACCCCTCCAACACCTTCTCCCTGATGAAGTGGTGATCAATCTCTATATGCTTGGTCCTGGCGTGACACACTGGATTGTTAACCAGTTTGAGAGCACTCTCATTGTCACCCCGGAGTAAAGTAGGCCCTTGCACTTCTTCATGAACATCCTCTATAAGCCTCCTCAACCAAACGGCTTCCCGAGCAGCCAAGGCCGAAGCCTTATACTCCGCCTCCGTGGTTGAAACCGACACCGAGTCCTGCTTCTTGCTACACCACGAGATGCTAGCTGAACCGCAAGTGAACACATAACCTGAAGTAGACCTTCGATCATCCGAATCACCGCCATAGTCAGCACCCGTGTACCCAAGCAACGCAACCTCCGCGTCCCTTCTATAGAGGAGTCCCATGTCAGAAGAAGCCTTGACATACTTCAGAATTCCCTTCGCCGCCACTAGATGAGATTGCCTTAGTTCAGCCATATACCGACTTACTCGGCCAACAACATAAGCAATATCCGGCCTTGTAATCGTCAGGTAAATCAAGCTCCCAACAAGAGCCCTGAACACCAAGGGATCATGAAGAACCCTTCCCTCATCTCATCGAAGCTTTAGTCCAGATTCCAGTGGAGTAGAGCACTTCTTCCCTTCGCCCATGCCAAACCGCTTTACAATGCGATCAGCATACCCTTTCTGGCTAATGAGAACCCCACACTCCTTCCTGTCCACTTCCAGACCAAGAAAGTGATGCAACTCTCCCAAGTCTTTCATCTCGAAGCGTATAGTAAGCTCAGCCCTGAGCCTTGCTACTTCCCCCTCCGAGTTCCCTGTGATGATCATGTCATCCACATACAGCAGGACCAAGACTCGTAGCTCTCCCTTCTTCTTGGCGAACAAGCTTGAATCCGAGTTAGAAGCAAGGTATCCACAGAATTGCAAGTACTCTGCAATCTTCCCATACCACGCTCTAGGAGCTTGCTTCAACCCATAGAGAGCCTTCCTGAGTTTACAGACATAGTCCGGATGCTTCTCAGAGACAAAACCAAGCGGCTGATCCATGAAGATGTCCTTGTCAATCTCTCCGTAAAGAAAGGCATTCTTCACATCGAGTTGCCACAACCTCCATCCCTTGCTAGCAGCCAAGGCGATCACCACTCTTACAGAAGTCATCTTCGCAACTGGACTGAATGTCTCCTCATAGTCTTCTCCATACTGCTGTGAGAATCCTCTAGCGACCAGGCGAGCCTTGAACCGATCAATGCTCCCATCAGCCTTATTCTTCAACTTATACACCCACTTGTAAGTAACCGGAGTAACGCTATCAACCTTGGGCACAAGGTCCCAGGTTTCATTCTTTTTCAGAGCATCAATCTCTTCCTTCATGGCATCATCCCACTCCTTTACTCCAGTGGCCTCGTTGAAGTTTGCAGGCTCTCGCTCATCCAGAGGACCTGCAAAGAAGCAGGAGACAAAGCTCACTGTATTTCCATCACATTACCGAGCCGGTGGCTTAACCACCCTCTTCGATATCCGAAGACATGGCTCCTTGCTCATGGCTTCCGTTGCTTCTTCAGGCTCCACTCCTACCTGGGGTAAGCATTGAGCAGTGCTCCCCCTGCTTCCTGAGCCAGAAGGCTCAGCCTCGGAGTTCGAAGCAACAGGAGCTGCTGGTGAAACAACAAGCTCCTCTTCCAAGCCTTCAGCAGCCTCCACCGGTGCTTCATCAACCTTGCTACTTCCGGTTAGCTCCACTGAGCCACCTCCATATGACGTCAGCTCGTCAAAGACAACGTCTCTTGACACCACGAACTTCTTCGTCACAGGGTCCATGCATTTCCATCCCTTCTTCCGCTCATCATAGCCAACAAAGACAAGTTTCCTTGCCTTCACATCCAGCTTTGTCCGTGAAGCATCCGGGACATGCACGTAGCAAGTTGAACCGAACACCCTAAGGTGTCCAACACTCGGCTTCTCCTTCAGCAACAGCTCAACAGGAGTCTTCATGTTGATAGGGCTGAGTGGCATCCGGTTGATAACATAAGCAGCACAAGACATTCCCTCCGCCCAAAAGGACCTTGGGATATCTTTCGCATGAAGCCAACATTTGCAGGTCTCCGTCAGATGACGGATCTTCCGCTCCGCTACCCCATTTTGTTGTGGAGTGTGAGCACAAGTAAGCTCCCGTTGGATCCCGTGCTTCCTGCAGAAGTTAGAAAACTCGGAGGAGACAAACTCCCCCCCGTTATCAGTTCTAAGCTTCTTAATCCGCAAGCCAAGCCGGCCTTCTACCAACTCCTTGAACTCCACGAACAACCGGAAGGCTTCCGACTTCTCCTCTAAGAAGTACACCCAAGTATATCTTGAGTAGTCATCAACCAAGACAAGCATGTATTTGCTTCCACCAAGGCTGGCAGTAACCGTTGGTCCCATCAGGTCGCCAAGAATACACTCCAGTGGTTTCGTGCTCCTTGTTTGTGATTTATCAAACAGAAGGCGATGTGCCTTACCGTATTGACAGCCCGCACAAACATGCCCATCACCAAAGGAGGACAACTTCGGCAACCCCCTCACCAAACTTCTACTCGCCATTGCCTTTAGCTTGTCCATGCCAACATGCCCCAGCCTCTCATGCCAGATAGCAGCACTATCATTGGCCCTCATCTTATCAACAAAAGCATTGGTGGAAAGAACAAACAAGTTCTTTACCCTCCTCCCAACGTGAGCAACATCAGCCTTCACCGCTGATACGTTGCGAAGGAACCTCACGTCTGTTGGCCCAAACAGAACGTGATACCCAGCGTCCACCGCATTGGTCACCGAGAAGAGGTTTTTCTTCATGCCCGACACGTGATACACACTCCTTAACGTGAGTGGCCCCTGATCACTACCCAATGACACGACCCCCTCTTTCTCTACTGCATAAACAGTATTATCAGCAGTGATAATAACTTCATTACCTGAGTAAGCCTGCATTGAGGTGAACTTCGATTTATCTCCGGTGAGGTGATGACCACACCCGGAGTCCACGATCCACTCGCTGTTGAAGTCCTCAGCAGACAGGGCCCGGACACAAGTGCCCGTCATGAAAGCTCCGCCCCATTCTGCTTCTTCACTTCTCGAGCAAGCTTTCTCCTTTCCCGCAGCATGCCCAGGCTGCAGTTTGACCTTGCAGTCCCGCTTGAAGTGCCCTCGCTGATGACACCGGTAGCACTTCAGATTCTTCTTCCAGTCCTTAGGAGCATTGCTCCTCTCCGGCGGATATGAAGTTGAAGTCTCCTTCTCAACAGCGGCCTGCACCTTCTTCTTCTTCCCTTCCCATCCTTTCTTCTTGCCTGAGAAGAGAGCTTCGCTGCCTTCCTGATTCAGGTTCACTCCAGCCATCTGCCTTGCTAAGCTCTCCTGCGAGGCAAGCAGATTCTCCAGCTCCAGCAATGACGGCTGAGTAGCCCACCCTTGAACAGAAGTAACAAAGGCCACATACTCCTTCCGCAAGCCGCGGATAATGTGCCTTTTCATCTTTGCCTCAGAGATAGGCTTATCAGGATCCAGTGCCGACAGCTCAGCACACAAGCTCTTCATCTTTAAGAAGTACTTGGAGATGGAAAGGTCTCCCTGAGTTGCCCTAGCCAACTCATTCTCCAGGAACTGAAGCCGCGCCACATTCTTCCTATTGAACAACTCATCAATGGTTGTCCAAATATCAGCAGCCGACTCACATCCAATGATGTGATCAAACAGTTTCGGAGACACAGCTCTCTACAGAACGAACTCCGCCTTAGCATTTGTTCTTCTCCAGAGCCTAACCTGCTCAGCAGTACCGAAAGCAGCAGTGACTTCCTGCCTGTCGTCACCACCGACGACTTCCCACAGCTCCTCGCCAAGAAGATAACTCTTCATGCACGACTTCCACTTCTTGAAGTTAGTCGGCGTTAAGAGTTCAATGCCCAGACCTCTTGCAAAACTCCCTTCCATTGCAACACCTGTTGGCAACCTTTCAGCAGCTCCGAGCAACAACACAGGTTGATCACCACTCAATCACTGAGAAACAACACTGGCTGACCCCCGCTCACGCAGCTGAACCTCAGGAACCTGGCTCTGATACCATGTTAAATTTTCTCAACGTGGTCAGCAAGATAGCCCAAACGCCAAATTAATATCTTCGGCACTACCCAGTTCGCACGTTGAACCAGCGAAAACCAAGGACTAGAGGTACAAAGGTAAATCCCAACAAACAATGGAGGCACAAGCAGGTCTTTTATACATTCACTTCTTTACAATGCGAGACATACATAGCGAGACATGATTTCGCTAGTATAACAGCTGAAAACAGAAAGCACCAAAAAAACAAGCCGGGCGGACAGCACCGGAGTCCGCCGAGACCGCGAGGTCGCCGAGGTCGCCGAGACCGCTGAGCTCGCCCAAGCTATGCTGCAATCCGCCGAATAGACACGGAGTCCGCCGAAGCCGCGAGGCCGCGCGGACACACCGTTATTCGCCTTCTGCTGAACCTGAACTGAGGAACACCCCTACCCGCCTGAAGCCGGCGGACAGGTTATTGAAGCTGGCAAAGATGTAACAGCACCGACAAGCCGCAGAGCGACCTCCTGCTGAGTCCGCAGAGACCGCACACTTTCAAGCACTTGACTGAAGTCACAGCCAAACTCCTGGCTCCTTGAAGCTATCCGCGCGACCTGCACACAGCAAACCGTCAGCCTGAAACAATCCGCGCGGACTGACAAACACAGACCGCAGCTCCTTGCACACCCCAACTTACTGTTCACTCAAGTTATTTAGGTTGTGCCAGGGGGGTCCTATTTATAGGCAAGGTGAGGAGTGTGGTCACCGCCCAAGAGATAGCGTCACCACCCCAGCCCGCGCGATAGCAAAAACACCGTCCGCCGAGTCCGCATGGACTTAGCCGGATACCAAGGGAAACCGCCAGGAGCAAGCCAGACATTGACGAACCCTCTCCAGTCCGCTCATGCTATGCGGACAAGGCATCAGCCCGCAAAGCTCCGACCACTGCAAGACAGCAACCCCCTTCAATGGCAGTCCGCACCAACCCGAGGCAGTCCGCAAGACTCACACCTCAATCCGCCACAAGTCCACGACCAAAGGAAGACAGCAATAGTCCGCCCGGTCACAGCGGACTTGGCGGATACCGCGGACACCATGGCCTGGGCACAAGTGTGACCAAGTCCAAAACCATCAAGGGCCAATGCGAGCATGGCAGACAAAACCTCTCGTCCGCCAAACACCCTAGCACAGACGGCCAAGAGTCCGCGAGCTCCTCGCACTTCTGTCCAACGCAGCAGCCAACCCCGGACTCCAAAACACAGTCCGCCAATCGACCTCCACAGCAAATCGCATGCTGTGCCACCAGAGCTCGACAAGGCCTCAGCCAAGCTCTAACCTCAGTCCGCAACAGCCCACACCGCGGACACTCCAGTCCGCAAGCTACCCGGGGACACGAGCCAAACCGCCTATCAGCACAAACTTGCACCCGCGTTCACTGAGCAATGCACCAGTCCGTAAGCCTTTATCCGCTCAGGCCGCTCCTTGGCAAAGCCAATCAGCAAACACCCTATCCGCAGAAACCAGGCCGCATAGTCCGCGGACTTCATGCAATAAGCCGCTCAGAAGACAGCCGGCTTTCCACTAGACCTTCCACCAGGCCACACATCTCAGTCCACCCAGTCCGCATAGTCCGCCAAAGCTGTCCGCCCCAGGACGCCCGGCCTGTCCCGTCACCCACTTCCACTTCACAAAATTCAACAAACCCTAGCGGGTCAAACGACACAAAGGGGTCGAAAAATCGAAATTGGGATGTTACAATAGGGGAGGAGAAAGATCAAGCTATTTGAGGGGACCTCTGGAGCTTCCTAGAGGAGATGCCATGTGTAACACCCCCATCTGTCGCATGGCATATAACAGAAGGTCCAGCTGGAACCCGACGCCATATACCACAGACAGTCAGAAGGGATACTAAATGAATAATCAAACCAACCAATTAAGACTACTCGTCCTAATCACAGAGCATTCTAGCGGAAGATTTTAAAGTTGAAAGAACCCCAAATTAATTCCATCAATATGAATGTCCACAGCTACAACAACAGGAATGAAACCCCAAATACACAGAAATAGGTACATGGCCTTAAGGCCTTACAAATGTTCACTTAATAAAGAGTGATTTACATACATCGGCTCGCAGGCCGGCCACACATGAAATATATATAAATATAACTATTCTACGGCCTTCTAGGGCCAGCACAGCAACATGGGCTCCAGCCCGCTATTTGGCGCTCGGCTCCGCAGCACCTGCAAGCACATACCACCGCACGGTGGCAAATAAAGCAACGGTCAGCTAAAAGCTGACCAAATTATAACGACCCCGCCCCTGACTCGGGACGGCGGTGCTCTTTCCCTGCATAACATTAGCCCAACAATATATATATAGCGCAATTATAATTCGCCACAGGTGTAGGCTCGCACGGCCAAACACCCCGTGCACTCAGGGCACATTCATGGTGAACCCTGACCCATCAGTGCATTCACCACCACCCCCAGGATGACAATAACATGTGAGCATTTAGCCTTTCTGACCACCGTCTAAGGCTCCGACTATGCCAACGGCCAGTCCCCGTCTTCGGGTCTCTCGCACCGAACCACATAGCCTAGGTCCAATTCCACTTGCCCGTTGCTCACGCCGCATGTCCAATTTAAGTCATTTGCGCGGGCCAAGCTTCTCTCGGATCCCAAATTTTCCAAAACAATCTCATAACCCAGTTATGATCAAGGCCGGTTCTCAGACCGCCAAGTTAGCAGAACACGTTTCCGCTCAATTTTCCGGGTGCGCCTTGAAGCTAACCTCCAAGGATCCCTGCTGCAATCTACCGCGTAGAAACCCGAAAAATCCAAAGCACGGAGTCTTCTCCGGCAAAACCACATCAAATGCAACATCACCGATCCAGACAAAACACGTCCGGGTAGGCTTCACACACAATGCCTATGCCCGTACTTACGATTCCGGGCTCTATATGCAACACAAGGGGGACTATTCCCGTCAACCCCAAGGAACACCACGCACTCACCACATACTCGCGGGAGCGGGATTCCCTATGCAGAAAGAAACAGCTTCAAGCGCTCAAGTTGAGAATCGTTACCCTTGTAGTCCGTTTTGGCGCCATGGAAAAACTACGTGGTTAGAACTCTTCGCAATGACCTTCCCTCCACGGATCCGCTCTCCGATTTCGAAACGGTGCTCCGATGCTCCGCCGACGGCCGGAAACCTCCTTCTTCTTCCTCTCCTCTCTCACTTTGGAAGGGGAGAACTTTGGAGAGAAAATGAGGGAATAACTCCCTATTCCCGGCCTTAACAGAGCAGGATTTTTTCTGGGCCGTCGGATCCTAAATAAAGAAAATGAACGGCTCGGATCTGCACAAAATTCCCCAGACCTGGGCCGAACACAGCTTGGCACACAGCCGTGTCCATGGCCGTGTGCCTCGATCCAGGCACGATCGTCGAACTGAGAAACGCACACGGGCCAAGACACGCCCGTGTCTGACCTGACATGCCCGTGTCGGGTTCCTCGACACGCCCGTGTTCGTGGGCGTGTCACGCATAACCGCCACGGCAACGGACACGACCCATCAGGACACGGGTAGGGACACGGGTTGGCACACGCCCGTGTCGGATGACACGCCCGTGTCGGATGACACGCCCGTGTCGGATGACACGCCCGTGTCATCCGGCCGTGTTCCTGGCCGTGTCCTTCTCGGGTTGGAAACGGCCAAAAAAATCACCAGCCAGACACGGCCTTGGACACGCCCGTGTCCTAGGCCGTGTACCCCTACAGGCACCAAAAACTCTTTTTCCGCGACCGACTCGTACACAAAATTCGGGGCGTTACAAATCTCCCCCACTTAAGGAATTTCGTCCCGAAATTAAACAAAGGTACACAAAAGCTAAATGATACCTGAGTGGAATAACTCGGGGTATTCCTCCAACATAGCTTGCTCTCGCTCCCAAGAAAGCTCCTCACGTCCGCAATTATCCCAACGGACTTTAACCATTCGGACCTCCTTGTTGCGGAGTCGTTTGACTGCAACATCTTCAATTCGTACTGGCTTGACCCTTGTTGTTAACTCATAATCAACCGGTACCTGATTGTCCGCAACGATCTGCGAAGGCTCTTGCACTGCCTTACACAACACCGATACGTGGAATACATCATGCAGCCCACTCAACTCCGTCGACAGCTTTAATCTATACGCCGCATCGCCAACACGCTCCAGGATTTCAAATGGTCCAAGGTATCTCGGACTCAGCTTCTTCAAGCGTCGAACCCGCGATACACCCTTGAACGGCTTGATCTTCAAATATACCATGTTGCCAACGTTGAACTCCACATTTCTATGTTTGGCATTGTAATACTTTGACTGTCTATCCTGAGCAATCTTCAGCCTTTCCTGAATTGTCCGTATCATTGAAGTGGCATCTTCCACCGCTTGACGTTTATACAACTTTGATTCGCCTCCCTCCAACCAAGACAACGGCGTGCGACACTTCCTTCCGTACAAGGCTTCGAAAGGCGCCATTCCAATACTTGCCTGAAAGCTATTGTTGTAAGCAAACTCCACCATGTACAGGTGATCCTCCCAATGCTTCCCGAAATCTAGGACGCACATGCGAAGCATGTCCTCCATAGTCCTGTTGACTCTCTCGGTTTGGCCATCTGTCTGCGGGTGAAATGCTGTGCTGAACTTTAGCATAGTACCCAACAGACCATGCACCAACCTCCAGTCATTTGACGTGAAGCGTCCATCTCGATCACTAACAATACTTCTAGGCACACCATGCAATCGTACAATATTATCCACGTAGAGTTTGACTAACTTTTCCACTGGATCCTCCTTTCTCATTGGGATAAAGTGCGACACTTTTGTCAATCTATCTACGACCACCCAAATGGCGTCATTTCCCTTCTGCGACTTCGGCAAACCGTGCACAAAATCCATAGATATATTGTCGAACTTCCATTCTGGGATAGGAAGGGATTTCAAGAAACCTCCGGGCTTCTGGCATTCCGCCTTCACTAATGCACAAGTACGACACTTGGCCACATAAAGTGCCACATCCTTCTTCAAACCCGGCCACCAGAATAATTTCTTCATGTCTCTATACATCTTAGTGCTTCCCGGGTGGATTGAGTACTTAGTATGATGAGCCTCATACATCAACTCCTCCCGAATATTATCCGCACTAGGAACGCATAGACGACTGTCCTTCCATAACAACCCATCTTCAACCACAAACTGGGAATTTGACCCATCCAAAGATTCATCCAAGATTTGCTTCATGCTGCTATCCTAAACCAAAGCCCGCCGAACTCTATCCGCTAGGTCACACTGCACCTCTGTCCAAAACAGTTTCGCCTCGGCACTTGACTGCTTATCGACGCAAGATATCTCCAATGCCTCCAACTCTTGGACCAATCTCTCATCATGTACTGATAACCAATTGGCTTGTGCGGGAATCTTATGACTCAACGCATCCGCCACTGCATTTCCCTTCCCAGGCACATAGTGTATCTTGAAGGTGTAGTCCCCTAAGAACTCCATCCACCTCCTCTGCCTCATGTGCAAATCATTTTGGTCCAATAGGTACTTCAAACTCTTATGATCGGTGTAAATATCGACCTTCACACCGTACAGATAGTGCCTCCAAAGCTTAAGAGCAAATATCACGGCCGCTAACTATAAGTCGTGGACCGGATAATTCCTCTCGTGAACCTTCAATTGTCGTGAACCATAAGCTATCACTCTCCCATGCTGTAGCAGAACACAGCCCAAACCACTGCCCGAAGCATCACTATAGATCTCGAACCCTTCGGTTCCACTTGGCGAACATAAAATGGGCGCCGTGGTCAATCGCCTCTTCAATTCTTCAAAAGCCTGATCGCACTCCGGAGACCACACAAACTTCTGATCCTTTCTTGTCAACGTCGTGAGTGGTAGTGCTATCCGCGAGAAGTTCTCTACGAAGTGCCTATAGTAGCCAGCAAGCCCCAGAAAACTCCGGACCTCTGCCACCGTAGTCAAAGAAGGCCACTCTCGTATCGCCACTATCTTCGCCGGATCCACAGCTATTCCTTCTCCACTGACAACATGACCAAGGAACGCTATCGAGGACAACCAGAATTCACACTTGGAGAACTTTGCATACAACTGACTTTTCCTCAATGTCTCCAACACCATGTGTAAATGCTTGTAGTGGTCCTCCTCGCACCGCGAATACACCAGGATATCATCGATAAATACTATCACAAACTGATCCAGGTATTCTCTGAATGTCCTATTCATCAGATCCATAAACACGAATGGCGCATTCGTCAACCCAAACGGCATAACCGTGAACTCGTAATGCCCAAACCGCGTACTAAATGCTGTCTTTGGGATGTCGCTCTCCCTTATCCTCAACTGATAGTAACCAGACTTCAAATCTAACTTCGAATATACAGTTGATCCAACCAGCTGATCAAATAGATCGTCAATCCTCGGGATTGGATATTTGTTCTTCTCCGTAAGTTTGTTCAATTCCCGATAATCGATACAAAGCCGCAAGCTCCCATCTTTCTTCTTAACAAAGAGAACTGGTGCGCTCCAAGGCGACGAACTTGGACGCACATAACCTTGCTCTAGCAACTCCTGCAGTTGCACCTTCAACTCTGCCATTTCTCTTGGGGCTATCCGATAGGGGGAGCGTGACACCGGTTTGGCACCCGGTACCAGCTCTATAGTAAAGTCTATCTCCCGCTGAGGAGGGGCTCCTGGGAGATCATCTGGAAACACATCAGGATACTCGGACACAACTGGGATGTTGCCCAAACTAGGTTTAGGCATCGCAGTCTGCACTAGAGTGACATACAGTTCTGCCCCAGACCGAACTGCCTTGAACACCTGAAGGGCCGATATCAGAACTTTCCCTGACCCCTTCATGCCCGCAAAAGTAGCCTCTACACCAGTGTCCAGACCCAACTTGACTTCTTTACGGTTGCAATCAATACATGCACTTTGCTCCGAGAGCCAATCCATACCAAAAATTACATCGAACTCCACCAAGGGTAGAACCAACGCCCGCAAATCAAACTCCCGGTCTCCAATCTGAATCTTCACAACACAAATCCTATCCGCGGGCATTGAGCACCCATTAGGCAACAACACATCCAACTTGTTTTCTGCCATCGAGAACGGAACTCCGATGCGCGATAAAAACTTTTCAGACAAGAAGGAATGTGATGCCCCCGTATCAAAATGGGCTCTCGCCGGAAACCCAAAGATCAACACAAAGCCTAGCACTAACAAATGTAAGCTAACAAATACGAAGGTAACAACTATAAAAGTTAAACCACTGTAATTTAACTCATACCTGTCACCACGTCTGCTTGCTTAATGGCCTCCTGTAGGCCAAGGTTGTAGACTCTAGGCTGGGCTGGAGCATGATGGGATGCGGTTGACTCCACCGCCTTCCCTTTCTCTTCATAAGTCGCTCCAGGCCTCCTCTCGGACTTTGAGCGTCCGCTCCAACACTCCCGAGCAAAATGCCCCGTCTTCCCGCAGTTGTAGCAAGCTCCGGGGACTCGACTTGTAGTTGCCCCCGATGCATCAGCCGAAGGGGCTGAGTTTGAAGTCCTCCGCTTCTTGTTCCATCTGCGGAAACCTGTCTTGTTACTTGGCACCTTGAACTCGGTCTTCCTTTCTCCTGGGTCCCTCTTCTCTTGAACTTTCTTCGCAACCTTTTCCAACGATCGGGCTGAATTGACCAAGGCTAGGAAGCCCTGCGCCTTAGGCCCAGCAAGGAGTAACTGTAAATCGCCGCGAAGACCCTCATAGAATCGGTTGGTCTTCCTCTCTTCTTCTGAAAACATAGCACCAACATAACGACCCAACCGTGTGAACTCATGCAGATATTCGTCCACGCTTCTGGATCCCTGAGTCAACCCAAGAAATTGATTCTCCATCTCCAACTTCTGAGCAGAAGGTACAAATCTGGCTAGGAACAATCTTGAAAATTCCTCAATCAGCACATCCGCAAGCTGCCTTCCCACTAGAAGATGAAACTCCAACTCGTCCCACCACATCCTCGCTTCTCCTTCCAAAAGAAAAGTCGCTATGGTGGTCTTCTGCCACTCCTCAGTCATTGTGGCCGTCAACACCCTCTTTATGGAAGAGAGCCAGTCCTCAGCTTGAGTTGGTGTTCCAACCCCATTAAACCTCAGAGGATTAAAGCCCATCACATGCTTTAGCTGCCTCTCCGTAGTTCTCCTCGGCTCTACTAACTCAACTGTCGCGCGTTCCACCACTCTCGGCTCTGCCGCCCTAACCGGTTCTTGCTCATTCGCAGGAGGTGCGCGATGCATTTGCCCTGCAGGTTGGGCATTTATCATTGCGAACACGGCTTCAGCCACCATCCTGATGGTTTCCGCTGAAGGAGGTGTAGCAGGCACGTCCCTTGGTGCACTACTTTCCGCTGATTGCGGACGCTCTGACTGACCAGCACCGCTCCCAGCTGCCTAAATTAGCAAAGACACACGATTAGACAACAAACAAATTGCTAAAAGCAATCATTGGAACACTCAGGTTCCACCAAACAAGTGTATTTTCATTCCTAAGTGGACATTCATGGGTTCTTTTTGATGTTATAACGATGATGCACACATGTGCTCACCACCCCTTAAAAGAATTCGCCCACGAATTCATTTAAGCTTGACCGTAACCAGAAGTCTGATACCAAATTGTAACACCCCCATCTGTCGCATGGCATATAACAGAAGGTCCAGCTGGAACCCGACGCTATATACCACAGACAGTCGGAAGGGATACTAAATGAATAATCAAACCAACCAATTAAGACTACTCGTCCTAATCACAGAGCATTCTAGCGGAAGATTTTAAAGTTGAAGAACCCCAAATTAATTCCATCAATATGAATGTCCACAGCTACAACAACAGGAATGAAACCCCAAATACACAGAAACAGGTACATGGCCTTAAGGCCTTACAAATGTTCACTTAATAAAGAGTGATTTACATACATCGGCTCGCAGGCCGGGCACACATGAAATATATATAAATATAACTATTCTACGGCCTTCTAGGGCCAGCACAACAACATGGGCTCCTGCCCGCTATTTGGCGCTCGGCTCCGCAGCACCTGCAAGCACATACCACCGCACGGTGGTAAATAAAGCAACGGTCAGCTAAAAGCCGACCAAATTATAACGACCCCGCCCCTGACTCGGGACGGCGGTGCTCTTTCCCTGCATAACATTAGCCCAACAATATATATATCGCAATTATAATTCGCCACAGGTGTAGGCTCACACGGCCAAACACCCCGTGCACTCAGGGCACATTCATGGTGAACCCTGACCCATCAGTGCATTCACCACCACCCCCAGGATGGCAACAACATGTGGGCATTTAGCCTTTCTGACCACCGTCTAAGGCTCCGACTATGCAAACGGCCAGTCCCCGTCTTCGGGTCTCTCGCACCGAACCACATAGCCTAGGTCCAATTCCACTTGCCCGTTGCTCACGCCGCATGTCCAATTTAAGTCCTTTGCGCGGGCCAAGCTTCTCTCGGATCCCAAACTTTCCAAAACAATCTCATAACCCAGTTATGATCAAGGCCGGTTCTCAGACCGCCAAGTTAGCAGAACACGTTTTCGCTCAATTTTTCGGGTGCGCCTTGAAGCTAACCTCCAAGGATCCCTGCTGCAATCTACCGCGTAGAAACCCGAAAAATCCAAAGCACGGAGTCTTCTCCGGCAAAACCACATCAAATGCAACATCACCGATCCAGACAAAACACGTCCGGGTAGGCTTCACACACAATGCCTATGCCCGTACTTACGATTCCGGGCTCTATATGCAACACAAGGGGGACTATTCCCGTCAACCCCAAGGAACACCACGCACTCACCACATACTCGCGGGAGCAGGATTCCCTATGCAGAAAGAAATAGCTTCAAGCGCTCAAGTTGAGAATCGTTACCCTTGTAGTCCGTTTTGGCGCCATGGAAAAACTACGTGGTTAGAACTCTTCGCAATGACCTTCCCTCCACGGATCCGCTCTCCGATTTCGAAACGGTGCTCCGATGCTCCGCCGGCGGCCGGAAACCTCCTTCTTCTTCCCCTCCTCTCTCACTTTGGAAGGGGAGAACTTTGGAGAGAAAATGAGGGAATAACTCCCTATTCCCGGCCTTAACAGAGCAGGATTTCTTCTGGGCCGTCGGATCCTAAATAAAGAAAATGAACGGCTCGGATCTGCACAAAATTCCCCAGACCTGGGCCGAACACGGCTTGGCACACGGCCGTGTCCATGGCCGTGTGCCTCGATCCAGGCACGATCGTCGAACTGAGAAACGCACACGGGCCAAGACACGCCCGTGTCTGACCTGACACGCCCGTGTCGGGTTCCTCGACACGCCCGTGTTCGTGGGCGTGTCACGCATAACCGCCACGGCAACGGACACGACCCATCAGGACACGGGTAGGGACACGGGTTGTCACACGCCCGTGTCGGATGACACGCCCGTGTCATCCGGCCGTGTTCCTGGCCGTGTCCTTCTCGGGTTGGAAACGGCCAAAAAAATCACCAGCCAGACACGGCCTTGGACACGCCCGTGTCCTAGGCCGTGTACCCCTACAGGCACCAAAAACTCTTTTTCCGCGACCGACTCGCACACAAAATTCGGGGCGTTACACCATGGAAGGTGGCTGAGGAGGTGGGGGCTTGGTTTGGTTTTCCAATGAGGCGTGACACCAATAAGGAGGTGAATATGTTCAACCTAGGCTAAGAAGAGGGGTGGGATGCTCTAGAGGGATGGGGTATGTTGGGGTAACCACCCCCCTCCATTTCACGACGTGGGCCTATCCATTTTGGGTTAGGGTTGGCTCAACCTAAGTGGTATAACTCAAGTGAGCTGGCCTTATGTAAGACCCCTCCCCCTTACCAAGGAGGCTCCGGGTCTTATGCACAGAACTGCCGCCTTACGGTGATACTAACTCACGGGTTAGTCGATACCACAAGACGCTGATCCTGCTGGCTAGTACGATCATATAACATATTCAGCCAAATGAGAAATAGAAGTATAAAAACAGTATATAGAAACATCTAGTCCACAAGTCACAACACTATCATCTAAATTAAAATGAAAGTACAAAGAGTCCAAAATGAGTACATCAAAAGAGAAAAGGGCTTATGCCTTGTACATGATATCAAATCTCTCTCTCACAAAATGACAACAAGCGAAAGCTAAACTATCATCTGAAAACTCATCCCACCTGACGACGGGCTGTAGTAGTAGTAGTAGGTGGTGGTGATATCTGCTCCTCACGTCCTGCCACCTCATCCTGCTGGTACTCCATCTCCTCGAGCTCCTAAAATGATTGGTCACAACTAACCATTAGTCGTGAAGACTAAGCCATTTACTCCACACCTCGCCCCCGCAACTCCTAGGCACCTGGTGGGAGGATGAAGCGGAGGACAACAAGGGGTATAACAAAAGAAGCAGGTGACAGTGGAGCTATACTAACAAGTATATATATTATCAATTATTTCTACTCTAGCAGTTCTATATATATGACACATGAAAGGTAAGAAGAACTGTACAGAAGAAAGTAAGGTGTTGTAAGTAAACAAAATACTGAAAGTAAACAGAGTAACGACGACAAGTAGAATATGATACTACTAAACTACCATCACAAAAGTACCTTAACTTATATGAATGTTCATACAAACTTATAAGTTAAGGTTTCCAGAAATATAACTTATCATATAAAAGAGTCCATACTAATTTATGTTGTTGGGAATCATGTCCACAGTAACCCAGATTTGATGAAGTCACCCTGGAACTAAGATGAATTAGGTTGTATTTGATGCTTTGTTTGAGTTATGTGTTTGCAGGACTCCAATGGGAAGTGTAGACCAATGTCAGTCTACAATGGGTCACCAAACACAGGACCACATAGTGTAATCCCTCATTGTGTGTTCCAAAGTGTTGACTCATGTATAGTCTCTCTATTGGGATACACTTCATATTCAAGCTATAGGAGTGTGTAAAGACTTGGTGCTGATTCCCTTCTAGTAGAAGAAGAAAATTGCTGACAAAAATTTTTCTAAGTATTTCTCTCGAGTAGGTCCTTAACTACTCGAGTAGATTGCTTGAGATATACTCGAGTGAAACTTCTGCATACTCGAGTAAGAAAATTTTTCCTCTCGTGAAGTTAAGTAAAACACTCGAGTAGTTCATTGACATACTCGAGTAGCTTACTTAACTACTCGAGTAGATCATTCTTCCTACTCGAGTTGCCCAGAATTCAGGTTCCAAACTTTTCTAAGCAAAACACTCGAGTAGTCCAAGTCATATACTCGAGTAGCTCATTCTCTCTCGAGTAGTTCATACTCGAGTAGTATATTCTTCCTGTTCTAGATTCTTTTTTTTCCAGAATTTTTTTAAGTCATTTACTCGAGTAGGTACTTTATATACTCGAGTAAGTCTCGACACTGTGTCGAGTAACAATCTTCTCTGTGTCGAGTATTTAAGATATACTCGAGTAAGTCTTTCATATACTCGAGATAACTTTCTTTCCTCTCGAGTAGTTCAATCTAACTAATCGAGTAGATGTTTTTCCCGTGTGCAGAATATCTCTAAGTGTTTATCTCGAGTAGTTCCTCTAACCACTCGAGTAGTTCAATTCTGCCTACTCGAGTAGTATAACTTGTACTCGAGTAGCTCTACTCCCTCCCGAGAAACTTTTCTGTGTACTCGAGTAGATCTTCTAAAGTACTCGAGTAGTTGACTATACATACTCGAGTAGTTTTCTTCTACATACTCGAGTAGTCATGATCTATATACCCGAGTAAAATTTCTTTGCTTACTCGAGTAGTCCTTGACCTACTCGAGTAGTTTTATACATACTCGTGTATATGACCTCTTTTTCCCTGAAATTTCTTCTAAGTCCAGATTTGACAGAATTTCAAATTCTGTGACATGATTGGTCCACGTGTCTGTCATTAAAACCAATTATGACCGTTATTAGTACTCCTATAAAAGGTCTTGTCTAATCGACAAACCCTAATGAGAAAACAAATCTTTCAAGAAGAAAATTCCTCTGAGTTTTGCAGCCGTCGCTTTCCAAAATAATCGCTATTTCCTCTCTCTCTCTTCACGGAACGAAAGCCGCCGCCGCCGCTGTTCTTCTCCGCCAAGGGTTTCGATCTTCAGAGGAAATAGAGAGAAAAAGCTCTCCAGATCGAGATCGATTTTCACATACTCATCTTTTGTCCGATCGTGGAAGCAAGGAGTTCAGATCTACTGTTGCCGAGAATCATTCTTCAACTTTTCTGATAAAATCGAACGCCAAGAAGAAGATTCCAGTCCCTGTTTCATTTTTAGATCTGAACCAGACAATATTACTGTTTGTATTTCTTCAATACTTGTACTTTATTTCTGTAGGAGAAATTTTCTCCGAGTGTAGGAGTTTTTCACTCTGAGTTTGTAGGAAGGTGTTTCTTCCGAGTTGTAGATCCAGTTGGATTGGATTGAGATTGTAGGAACTTTGTTCCGAGTGTAAGATTGTTTTTCAATCCGAGATAGTGGAGTAGCCGAGTCTAGTTCGTTGCTAGATCGGTGAGGGAAAGTGGATGTACCCAAGATCGGGGAACCACTATAAATCTTGTCTCGTTTGTGATATTTTAGTAGATAGATCTGTGTTGTGTTCTAAGATTTTTTATTCCGCAAAAGACGCACAACTCACCTATTCACCCCCCTCTAGGTGATTTAGGTTGACAACTATTATCTTTCAATTGGTATCAGAGGGAGGGACTTCTTATCTCGCTAACTGCGAGTGGACCACATGGTCCCACTCGCCCATCAATTCCACTCGCCCTTCCTCGTCTCGCTTTTGAGGTCCTCTCGCGAGCCCGAGGTTGTACAATAGAGGTTCAGTACCTGGCCATGTGGTAATCAATCGGGGTAGAATTGAAGGTAATATTAGACTTTGGAATGATTACTTCTCTGAGCACCCCATATTTGGGGAAAATTTTTTTCGACGGAGATTTCGCATGCAAAAGAATCTTTTTCTTCGCATTTGTCGCCGCAGTGCAGGAGCACGATAATTTCTTCGTTCAAAAGAATGATGATGTTGGTATGCTTGGACTATCAACAATAAAAAAAATTACAGTAACATTTCATATGTTGGCTTATGAAACAGTTGTTAATAATTGCGATGAATACATTCGAATAGGGGAGTCAACTGTGATTCAATGTTTGAAAAGATTTTGCAGGACGATTGTACAATTGTGCAAAGATGAATATTTGAGATATCCCAATACAAATGATATAACAAGATTACTACAAAAAGGGGAAGAACGAGTGTTTCAAGGGATACTGGGAAGCCCAGATTATATGTAATGCAATGGAAGAACTACCCAACAACATGAGCAGGCCAATATTCAGGACGTCATGGTGGACCAACAATCATTCTCGAGGCAGTAACATCATATGACGTGTGGATATGCCATACATATTTTGACTTACCGGGCTCTAACAATGATATCAATGTTATGCAGTCGTCCAATTTATTTGTCAACTTAGCACAAGGTATTACGCCTCTTACTAATTATACAATCTTGGGAAAAGAATATGATGTTGGTTATTACTTAGCCGACCTTCATCCTGCAAGAGCCCTGCCAGATTCTCTTCCCAGAAGTAGCCGAATTCTTTTCAAATCTGAAGGTCCAGCGACATGGACTCGTTCTGAAATCAAAGGTGAAAGGTTTGAAAATTAAACTCACCAAGACCTCTGTCTCTCAACTTCTCCGATTGCCGCTAGTTGACGAAGAAGATCACCTAGATGCTGAAGACTCTGATAGAACAGCCCTATTCTGTGGCATTTCGGCTGAAGCTCAGTACTTCAAAAGGTCAGACATGAACGCAGAAGGAAAATTTCTGGTTGACGTTATTGGGAAGATCTTACTGTGCAAGACCAACTCCATAAAAGACATTCCATCATATTTTTTCGACATAATGCAAGCCATTGTCTGCCGCAAGAAATTCCAATTTGGTATGCTGATTCTGGATAAAATCAAGGACAGTTTAAAATCCCCCAAATACGCCAGAATAATCTCTCTGCTCCTCCGTGAAACAAATCCCCAAGTTTTCAACCTCTCCAAAGGGACCCCTCTTCACCACATGAAGAAGGTCTCCATCTCTTCCATTCAGAGATGGGAACTCAAGCTGAAGAATCCTGCCCAAGCTGCAAAGATTTCAGAAGTTCCAGAGGTTCCAGCTCTAGAGGACAGGACTCCATCTCCCTCTCCTCATCATGTGGCCAGCTCCTCTGGTGCACTAAGTGAGGGGGAGCCTACTCCTTATAGCCAAGTCAGGCAGCCCTCTCCTCAGCCAGCAATTTCTTCCCTACCTCATACTCCACAAAGTCCAGCAACTCCCTCAGATGAGATACCTCCAGAATCTCTTCTCTCAACAGCTGCTGCCATAGATGCTATGATTGCAGAGCTCTCTGAAGAAGTGATGCCTATTCCTCCTCTATCTCCTCCAGCTCCATCCTCTGAATGTCACAAGGACCCCACTCCAGCACAGTCTCCTGAACATTCTCCAGCCAGAACTCCAGCACAATCTCCTGCTGCTCTCAAAGACCAACAAGACACAATTCTTATTTCTGATGAGCCCTCTCCAGAGCTAGCAGAAGCTCCTCTCAGAAATCTAGATTTCTCTCTCCCTCAGGTTACAGAAGAAGGGGTTGCTCTCATTCCTACCACCAGAGCTCACAGCTCTGTGATCATTGAAGAAATAGCCCCTTGGGTAGCTCCTCCTCTCCCTTCTGCTGCTCCTCATACTGCTGCTGTTACAGTCTCTTCCTCCTCAGATTTGCTGCAACAAATTGCACTTCTTCTTCAAGAACAAAGAAATTATTTTGATACTTCTCTAAAGATTGTAACTGACAAGGTAACTGCTCTCGAGACTGAGATGAGCAGAGGCTTTGCTGAAATTCAGCATAATACTAACAAGCTTAAATACTTATTTCAACTTGGTGGCAAAGCCCTAGACCACACTATCACTAGTGTTGGAAATGTTATGGAACAGGGTGTTACCCTTGCAAACAATCAGATAGAGCTAGACAAGAGAAATGAAGCTAACAAAATGAAAATCTATGAAGAAGTTGGTCTTTTCAAAGAAGATGCTATAACCCAGCTATCTGTTGAAATCAAAAAAGGGGAGAGATTGATCAAAGAACTCAAAGAACGGGTAGAAAAGTCAGCTGCTCAGAAGTCAGATGTATGGGAAGCTCATGTGAAGACAATTCATGATGATGTGCTAGCACAGATACAGAGTGTCAAATTTCATACCTATGACACTGCTGTCTGGATGCACAATCAGATTCTGCCAGACCTTGCTGTTGACCCCAACATCATTCCTCATCATTTAAACCCTCTAGCTATAGATGTCTTTGCCCCAGCTGTTCCTCTGCAACCTACTTTCTCTCCCAGGCCTGGAGACACAGTTGCCCCTCCAGACACCTATGCTCAAGACTGGGAAGAAGATCCTGCAGATATATTCCTCAAAGCTCCTCCAGAGATCAAAACCTACAAGAAGAAAAGGACGTATGGTGAAGGCCCCTCTGCTAGCAGGGCTGCTCCTACTAAAGCCACTGAACACGCTGAAGTTTGGTCTCCAACCTCCAAGTCCCTGATTTTAGAAACTTTCAGATTAGTTATGGAATTCCATGAGAGCAGGAACATTCATTACAGCTCCTCTGAATGGGAACTTTATGAGAAGTTCATGACAAAAAGAAGAATCTATGACATAGAATATAGGAGGAACAACCCTGCAGCCCCTCCTAGGCCTCCCAAGTACTATCCAAAACCTGTTGGGTATTGCATCCACAATCACCTGGATTTGAGGAAGCCATCTGTCAAGCTAAGATGAATTCACAATGTATTTGATGGAACCTCTTAAATTGTGCTTGCAGTTCTTCCACGCTAAGTGCACACCAATGTCAGGGTGCAGTAGGTCAATATACACGGATCTGCACGACGTAATCCCTCGTTGAGCAGATCAGTGTGTTGGCCTACGTATACTCTCTCTATTGGAGTGCACTTATTTTCAAGTACAGGGCCATGTTTATGCAAGAGAAGACAAGGAGCAAGGATGGGTCAAGGAGCAGCACTTGGGTGGAAAGACGAAAATCCGTCTAAGTATAATTCGACGAGAATCACTAGTGATTCTCGCCGAATCGTCGAGAATCATTAGTGATTCTCGCCGACTCCTTCCGGCTACCCCAAAACCGTGCCAAGTAAGATTCGGCGAGAATCACTAATGATTCTCGCCGAACCCGTCGCTGAGCAGGTCATTAATACCAAGGGAAAATCGTTGAGAATCAACAAGTGATCCGTCGAGAATCACCAGTGATTCTCGACGAATCGTCGAGAATCGTTAACTGATTCTCGCCGATTCGTCGAGAATCACCAATGATTCTCGACGAATTTTACTTGTCGTTTTCTCTGGATGGTGCTGGACCGGTTTCTGCCGCTGGACTAGATTGAACCGGATTTCGGGGGTCTACGTGTGCGACCCACAACGGTCAAATTGAATCTATCTACAGTATATATATACGGGTATTTTGAACAGTAAATGGACTGAGAAAAGAAACACGCGAGCACGGAAAAACCCTAAGTCGCCGCTTCCGCTCCGCTCCGCCGCCGCCGCTCGCGTCAAGTGGTCGCCGCTGTTGATCGTTTTTCTTCCCGATCTCCGGCAACAGAAGCTTAGCAAAGCTTGAGTCTCACGCGTCTATCCAGAGATCCCTTGTCTCTCGATTTGTTGATCGGGAAAAACTTCCCATCCGAATCGATCGAGACGACCGATCCTCGTGTGACCGTTGGTAGACCTAGCTTGCTTCGCTACGAAGATTGGATCTCTATTTTCAGCAGCCGCTCATCATCATAGCCGCCGATCCCGAAGCTAGCCGCCGCTCGTGTTGCCGCCGCCGGTTCCGGGGAGATCCTCTCCAAGAGAGACCAAGGTTGTAGACTCTTCGTTGACTTCACGAACACGTCGTCGAACGAAGAGGAACACCGTAGTCTCCAAACGAAGTTTGTATCTCGTGTACATTCTATATTTACTTTTGTTGTAAAGGAACGTTTGTTCCGTGTTGTAAGGGTTGGGTGCAACCCGTTTTATGGGAGTGTTGACTCTCACGTGTGGAAGGGTTCCTTCCGATAGTGCAGGGATTGGATTTCAATCCTGTTGGAGAAGAGACCGAGTCGTCCCTTGTTGGGAGATAGGTCGAAGGGGGAAAGTGGATGTACCCAAGTCGGGGAACCACTATAAGTTGCCTGTGTATTCTGTGTGCTGTGTTTTTTATTTTTATTGTGCAGGTACATTCGTAAATTCCGTAAAAGCGCTACACGTCACCTATTCCCCCCCCCCATAGGTGCACATAGTTGACACTAGGTGGACTTTCAAAACCCTATTGCTACCAGAGAAGACAACAAGAGAAACTGGACAGACAGAATCAAGGCTAATCTTCAAGGATCTTTGAGAGGGTGGAATGATTGACTGTAGAAATCAAAATTTTGGATATTCTTATTTATATAATTCTAAGTTTTTGCTCTTATTATCCTTTATCATAGTCTATTGCTTGCTTGCACATTTTCTACTTAGCTTCTTTTTATGTCTATAATTCACCTTAGTGTAAAGGGTTCTGACTTCAACAAATAAAGGGAGATTGTTGGGAACCATGTCCACAGTAACCCAGATTTGATGAAGTCACCCTGGAACTAAGATGAATTAGGTTGTATTTGATGCTTTGTTTGAGTTATGTGTTTGCAGGACTCCAATGGGAAGTGTAGACCAATGTCAGTCTACAATGGGTCACCAAACACAGGACCACACAGTGTAATCCCTCATTGTGTGTTCCAAAGTGTTGACTCATGTGTAGTCTCTCTATTGGGATACACTTCATATTCAAACTATAGGACTGTGTAAAGACTTGGTGCTGATTCCCTTCTAGTAGAAGAAGAAAATTGCTGATAGAAATTTTTATAAGTATTTCTCTCGAGTAGGTCCTTAACTACTCGAGTAGATTGCTTGAGATATACTCGAGTGAAACTTCTGCATACTCGAGTAAGAAAATTTTTCCTCTCGTGAAGTTAAGTAAAACACTCGAGTAGTTCATTGACATACTCGAGTAGCTTACTTAACTACTCGAGTAGATCATTCTTCCTACTCGAGTTGCCCAGAATTCAGGTTCCAAACTTTTCTAAGTAAAACACTCGAGTAGTCCAAGTCATATACTCGAGTAGCTCATTCTCTCTCTCGAGTAGTTCATAATCGAGTAGTATATTCTTCCTGTTCCAGATTCTTTTTTCCCAGAATTTTTCTAAGTCATTTACTCGAGTAGGTACTTTATATACTCGAGTAAGTCTCGATACTGTGTCGAGTAACAATATTCTCTGTGTCGAGTAGTTAAGATATACTCGAGTAAGTCTTTCATATACTCGAGATAACTTTCTTTCCTCTTGAGTAGTTCAATCTAACTACTCGAGTAGTTGTTTTTCCCGTGTGCAGAATATCTCTAAGTGTTTATCTCGAGTAGTTCCTCTAACCACTCGAGTAGTTCAATTCTGCCTACTCGAGTAGTATAACTTGTACTCGAGTAGCTTTACTCCCTCCCGAGAAACTTTTCTGTGTACTCGAGTAGATCTTCTAAAGTACTCGAGTAGTTGACTATACATACTCGAGTAGTTTTCTTCTACATACTTGAGTAGTCATGATCTATATACCCGAGTAAAATTTCTTTGCTTACTCGAGTAGTCCTTGACCTACTCGAGTAGTTTTATACATACTCGTGTATATGACTTCTTTTTCCCTGAAATTTCTTCTAAGTCCAGATTTGACAGAATTTCAAATTCCGTGACATGATTGGTACACATGTCCGTCATTAAAACCAATTATGACCGTTATTAGTACTCCTATAAAAGGACTTGTCTAATCGACAAACCCTAATGAGAAAACAGATCTTTCAAGAAGAAAATTCCTCTGAGTTTTGCAGCCGTCGCTTTCCAAAATAATCGCTATTTCCTCTATCTCTCTTCACGGAATGAAAGCCGTCGCTGCCGCTGTTCTTCTCCGCCAAGGGTTTCGATCTTCAGAGGAAATAGAGAGAAAAAGCTCTCCAGATCGAGATCGATTTTCACATACTCATCTTCTGTCTGATCGTGGAAGCAAGGAGTTCAGATCTACTGTTGCCGAGAATCATTCTTCAACTTTTCTGATAAAGCCGAACGCCAAGAAGAAGATTCCAGTCCCTGTTTCATTTTCAGATCTGAACCAGACAATATTACTGTTTGTATTTCTTCAATACTTGTACTTTATTTCTGTAGGAGAAATTTTCTCCGAGTGTAGGAGTTTTTCACTCTGAGTTTGTAGGTAGGTGTTTCTTCCGAGTTGTAGATCCAGTTGGATTGGATTGAGATTGTACGAACTTTGTTCTGAGGGTAGGATTGTTTTTCAATCCGAGATAGTGGAGTAGCCGAGTCTAGTTCGTTGCTAGATCGGTGAGGGAAAGTGGATGTACCCAAGATCGGGGAACCACTATAAATCTTGTCTCGTCTATGATATTTTAGTAGATAGATCTGTGCTGTGTTCTAAGATTTTTTATTCCGCAAAAGACGCACAACTCACATATTCACCCCCCTCTAGGTGATTTAAGTTTACAACTATTATATTTCATATATAATAAGGATCTATGGTGTGTATGACCAAGTTATGAATGTATGATATGCATGCGTTTTATAATTCATACAAGTATAACTCACACACACGACTCTGTGATCACTGACCTTTAGTTCCCACTTTTTGGAGCTAGCATCACTCTCTGATACCACCGCTGTGGCTACGACAGCAATGGAGCGGGCATCTCCACTCCTAGGTGGGTATACACACTACCAGGCCTAAACCTCCCATATGCCTCTATACGCGTCCTAGGTGCACTCTAGAGTCTCTGCGTACTAATTGTTGGCTACCTACCAGTATTTTTGGTCGAGTGTGCATTTTTGGGGATTGTCCTCCACACCGTAGTATAAAATGACCCACTGGCCCCTCAAACCCTCACACATCGCCAGAGTCACCGTATTGCCATCGGTGTGATGATTGTCCCAGTACTGCATGACCCGCCACAAGTTTATGCACATGCAAGATATTCCAACCCGAGCCTCCAGCTCGCAGGACCAAACTTGTCCTGATATCAAACTCCCGAGCCTCCAGCTCGCAGGACCAACCTGTCCCGAAACCCTCCAACCCATCACGGGTGAGATTTCAAATCAATGCCTTAGTTCTGAATCCCTCCAATTCTTCACGGGTGAGATTGCACATCAATGCCTTAGTTCTGAATCCCTCCAACCCTTCAGGAGTGAGAATGTTACCATGTTCTCTTAGCCTATTAGACTACTCTTGTCTAATGTTTGTTATACCTAGCAATTTAGGGTTAATCCCAGGATTGCCCAGGGCATGCCCGGTGAAGGGCTCTTGGGGGCATTAGGAACTACGATGGGCTGAAGCCCAAAGCTCCCTTTCTCAAGGATATTTATTTTTATTAATGTCTACCCATGATCCATACCCAGCTCTTGTTGTTACTCTGTAACGAACCTAATGACTTAAGTTATTATTGGGGAATCGACGGTCTTCCGTCGGTCTTCGTTCTTGCTACTGTCCTTGGGGTCTTGCACTCTATCACTCGATACTATAAAGTGACCTACTAGACACCAATCATGGTTTGTCTTCCCAATATAGTTATCAACTCAACCTACCATCGTATCCCCTGTGGGTCCCAGTAATAAGTGATATATTTTGCTAAACGCACCCATGACCTAATGTTGACCCGTATGACGTGTTTTCCAAACTCTTGGGTCAAATGACCCTAATTATTTATCATGGTTGTTATGACGTATGATAATGATCGATCTAGGTTCCATTATTTTTCTAAGGGATTAAGGGCCTAAATTAATTCTTTTAATTGTGCGACCAGGATCACCTTGAACATGATGTACTACATATAATGGTTCAACCTACCTAAGGAATTTACTAGGCATCCCATGAGGTTAAATATCACTGTCTATCAGGTTTCATAATTTTCCCATGCAAATTTCTATATCTTACCCATGTAATATTAAAATCCCAATTTCACCACTTTCCAAATAAAGTACATCAACTACACAACCAAAAATTATGAGAAATTTACTGAGTATTCATGTTGATATAATAAAGGTAAATACAGAATTTACAAATCTTAAACAGTGATTTGACCTAACTTATATCCATATGGACAAAATTACCAAAATGTCATTATTATGGTTTTTCAGCATATAGAGACATCCAAAAATTCTCAATTAATTTATCAGGGATTTAATCACAAAAATAAAATACTGTTAATTTTTTCATAATATTTAAACAGAAATTTCCCTTATTTTTAAATAATTTCCAAAAGGGGCAAAATGGTAAAATCTACTTAAAATCCAAGTAAACATTATTAAACAGTCTCATAAATTTTTTCAGAGATGAACTATGTCCTACTAGAGCTTGTGTCAAAATTTTAGAATTTAATGAATTCATTTGCCCTATTTTCCAAATTTATTTCCTAACTAAGCATATTTTCCAATAATTCCAAATAATGAGATTTTTGATCCCAAAAATCCCAAACTTCCCATGGGTGGTATATTATAACCCTATGAGCTTCTTTCCATAGTTTCATGGACATGCAATGGTCCAATTGGGCTAAATTTCCATTTTTCTATTTTTATTATTGACACCCCAAATTTGAATATGCCAATCTCATGCATGTGGGATTTCCCAAACATGCAGAGGTCATAATGACCTGAAATCTCTACCATGGCTTTATCTTGACCTAATGAACATCCCACCCAAATTTGGGGCATTTGGAGTCATATGTCTCCAAAAATACACTTAATTTAGTTATTAGTATTTCACCAAATACTATAGAAAAATTCTGACCAAAAATTCTTATTTTTGGTCAGAGACTAGGTTTACCCCTAACACAAGTCTGACCAAAATTTCAGGTCATGGTGACTTATGGTTTGTCTTGGGCATTTATTTTAAGATTTGCCCTAGCCTAGGACCAGTCTTGGTAGAATGGTTCTACAAGGAGTTCTACTGTACCAAAATATGATTTTAGGGTGTCATTTTAAAGGTACGGTCAAACCGTACATTTTCATGTTGATAGCTACCTCTGAATATGTTGGAACCCTAGTTCTGATTTGGGCAAGGATCACTATTAGGTTCTTTTAGATTGACCAATCATGTATAGCCAGGGTCATGGTTGTGTCCTAGAGTCTAGGCCAAGTCCTTAGAATCAACATCACATGGACCACCCTTCAACATACTACCAGAGACTCAAGCAATTGTGTCGACACTTCGTAAAGGCTGTGTCGACACTAGAAGCCAGATTGTGTCGACACTAGAAGCCAGATTGTGTCGACACACAAGACTTGTGTCGACACACAGAACATCTGTCGACATCAATTGTGTCGACACCAGAACCCAGATTATATCGACACACAGGACTTGTGTCGACACACAGAACATCTGTCGGCATCAACTGTGTCGACAGCAGAAGCCAAATTGTGTCAACACACAGGACTTGTGTCGACACACAGAGCATCTGTCGACAACAATTGTGTCGGCACCAGAAGCCAGATTGTGTCGACACACAGGACTTGTGTCGACACATTCCACAGAAGATATGTCAAGAAGTTAAAGAAGAACTGTGGACTTAGCTCGACGAACTCCAAGCTCAGGTCGACGATCGCTGAACTCAAGACAGCTCGACGAAATAAGAAACTGAGCTCGACGATCTGCGAGCTCCGGTCGACAATTTCTGTTCTCTGTTCGACGAATACATACTTGGTTATTTCCATCCTTTTATCCCTTTCCTACTGTAATAATTCCTGAGTAATTAATACTAAAATATTCTCTGAATATTATCGTTAGACGGAGCATTAATTATGGTCTTCTCCAGGATTATTGCTTGCCGTTTTTTCATGGGACAGTTAGGGAAACTCAATCAATGCAAAACATTCTCCAGGCCGTCAGCATTGAATGCAAAAGAATTTCAAATTTCAAAAGCAAACTTATTTGGAAAATATAAAAGAGATTTTCTCTTTTCCTGAAGAGAAGATCGACAAGTCAGGAAGAGAGCAATTAGTCTTCAATAAGGATTTCTCTACCTCTATCTCGGTAGAACGTTGATACACAGATAGAGAAATCTGATACAAACATACAAGATCTAGACCAGAAGAATATCAGCAATCTGAAGAAGAAGAACATAAAATCAAAATCAAGAGTCTTCTTCCTTCTACACTCCTGGACACTTCAAAGGACAACAAATCCTCTATCTGCCAAGAAGTTCCTGTACTTTGTCTAGTCAAAGCTGAAAGACTGAAGGCCTATCACCCTGAAGCAAAGCTCCATCTTCCTGAACCATTCAATATCTCAAGGGGAGCCTTTTGCTAACATCATATCCACTTATGTCTTCTTACTTGTAACTTGAGAAAGAGAAAACAAAATCATCTCTCATCCCCCCACTGTATAATGAGTTCTTAACTCCCTTCAAAAGTTATTCCTGGTTGCAAGTCACCTGATCAAAAGACTTGAGGATTGGTTTTTAAGCACCTGATCAAAAGCTCATTGGTGGCATTCACCTGATCAAAACCTGTAGTGGATTCCAACCAGGGTGGTAGAAGAGTGGATGTACCCAGTTAGGGGGAACCACTATATATCCTTATGTCTTCTGTGTTGCTTGCTCTGTTCTTTACTTTTGTGCTGTGATTTTCTTTTCTGAGAATATAGATATAACTCTAACTAGTGCAAGTTAAGATATATCTCTAGCTTTCAATTGGTATCAGAGCGGGTTATCTTGGTTGTACAGGCTAACACCTGAACCAAAATGATCTGATAGATCTTATACATCTTTAGAGTTTATCATGGCACAAAATGAAGATTTTTCAAGCACCAGACCTCCTATATGCAATCTTGATAAGCTTGCACTATGGAAGACCTGGATTAGGTTTTATATGAACTCCATTGATGAAAATATTTTTAATTCCATTTTGACAGGACCAACTCAACCTCAGGAAACAACAAGTATCAATGTTGTTCCATCATCTCAATGGACAGATGCCCAGAAAAGGCTAAAGATTGCTGATGCACAAGCAATGAACATTCTTGCACAATCAATGTCTGATGACATTTTTCAATAAGTTGCTGAATGTTCATCTGCAAAATATATATGAGACTCCCTCACAGCAATGGTTGCGGGACTCCCTCACAAATAACCAGTTTGCTGATATTTTCACTAAGCCCCTAGATGAAGCGAAATTTAATTTCTTTAAGTTTGAACTTGGCATGTTAAATCTAGAATAATTAATGTATACATAAAGAGTGATGAAAATAAGAATAAAATATTAGTCAGTAATTAAGTTTACTCACCAAAATATCAAGGAAAGACCTCAAAGTGTCCAGTATCTATAATTCTGAAAACACAAAAGATTGACTGAGTCAAGAGTTGTGTCGAGACATCAAAGAAAGTGTCGAGACATCAAAGAATGTGTCGAGACACTAAAGTAAGTGTCGAGACATAAAAAGGTGTCGAGACCCTAAGGTATATGTCGAGAGACATTATCCTTGTGTTGACTTGTGTCGACACATCCCGACAGATAATTTTTCCTGTGCCGACACTAGGTCTTTTCCTAAAAATTTGAAACAGTTTAAATGGAGCGCGCCTTTTCAAATTCAGGAGAGCCTATATTATAAATAGGGTATGAGAATAGGGGTCGACTACGACTTCTTGAGATCTTGAGAGTTTGATTTCTGAGTGTCGAGACCTAGAACTTTATTTTATCGACATACCTCTTTCGATTTCTTCACTCTCATGGCACCCAAAAGTAACGATAACATCTTCGAAGGTTATGAACTTGTCTGAAATGGATTCAACTCGACATCTGAAGAAATTAAGAATGTAATAACCCTAGTCACTGACGTAAGATTGGACTATCTGCTGTCAGAACCTTCAAATATCTGGAAACGAGAGGTTCTTGAATTCTTTTCCAATGCTCATCTCGACTCAAACACAAAAAAGTTTAAGTCCAAAGTGAATGGAACAAAGGTCAAAATCACAACTAGAAGACTGGCCAAGATATTTCACTTGCCAAGAATTGATCAAGAAGATGACTTAGATTCTGCCAAGACTGCAGAAGCTTGGAGTGGTGTGGATTGGCCCCAACCACAAAGCTTGGAAGCACCCTGGTGAGGAAGGGAATGAATACTCATGGCAAATTTCTGTCAAAGATAATGGGAAAAATGTTGTTATGCAAAATAGGAGAACATGACAGAATCTCTGCTCAAATGTTTGAGCTGATGACAAAAATAATATTCAAAGTGAAGACCAATTGGAGCAAAATTGTCTTTGATAAAATAGCAGAGAGCATCAAGAAGCCCAATATGGGAAGGATTATAAGCCTCTATTTGGTTCAAGCACTTCCTGATAGTCTCACTCTCAAAATTGGATCTAAGATCAATCACATGAGATTTCTAGCAAGATGGGATAGAGTATTAATAAAAGATACACCAGTACTAGAGAAGAAGAAAGAGAAGAAGAAGAAAGTAGTGGTTGTGGAAGAAGAATCTTCTAGTGATTCTGAAGAACAAGGAAGATCCAGCACAGAAAATCATGATCATACAGCACCAAAAAATTCTCCAAGGACCTCTCCTGGTACTGGAGATCAAGTGCAGGGGGAGACAATACCAGAGAAGGATCACATTGAGGGGGAGAACCCTAATGATCTTCCAGACTTAAAAAATGTTCCTGCATAAGATGTGCAAATGTCTGATAAAGAGAATGAGAATGCAGTCTCTAAGGAGACTGAGGAAGAACTTCCTATGAATAAAGAAGCTGATATCCGGGGGAGATATAGGATACACTCCCAAATGATCATTATTATGATGCTTCAGCACAACTAGAGGATGAAACCATGGAGGAACTCAATCTTCATGAAGTTGGTGTAATGGTTGAGGGGGAGATAACAGATCTGGCTCGAAACACTGAAGGAGATAAAGTGCCTACTTCAGTTGAAGTTGTTAGTTCTTATGATTTTGATGAGAAGGAAGCCTCTCAGCTCAAGAAAAGGAAAATTGAGGACCTTAGGTAAAGGAGTAGGAGCTATAAAAAGACAATTCAATCTGGAACAACATCAGCTCCTCCTCTGGATTTCAGCTAACTATTGGTTCAAATGCAAATAATGTTAGATCAACAAAGGAGTCAATTGGAAAAATATGCAGATGAAAGCACTAAGGAGTTACTGTTCCAGTTGGCACAAGATATCAAATCCATTAGATTTGAAGAGAATCTGTTGAAGAAGGATGTGACTGACTTCTTCCAAAGAGGAGCAAATGTTATAGTCTACCTTGCTCAACATCAGGAGTCGAAGAAAAATCTAGATAAAATAGTTGTTAAACAAGGATATGTCCTTGAAAACCAGAGAAGAATGAATGAAAACATGATTGTAATGCATGATACTTCACTAGTAAAGCTAGCTGAGCAAACTACAGCTCTGAAGACAAAGATAGGCTCTGCCTCCAAAGATATTGAATCTCAGCTCTCTACTCACACAGCCTCTTTGGTTAAGGAAGCCAAGTCTTCTGGCAAAGAACTAGATGATCACTTGCTCAAAGTGAAGAATCATTTGTCCTCAGGGCTTACTCATGTAGATGGCCAAGTCAGATTTCATAAAAATGACTTAAGGGATCATGCAGAGAGATAAGTCATAAAGGGGGAGAGAATAATGATAAAGTCAAGCTCTGAGCATGCTATTTGGACCTCCAATAACATCAGAGAAAATCTAGGCTTTCCTCCCATAAAGTATGATGAAGATCAAACAGCTGAGTCTGGCTATCAACCAGCTCAGTTTAAGGCTATTCAAACTGCAGTACAGTCTATACATAGTCCTCCACCACAAGTTCAAAATGTAGTATGTGAGGAGTTGGAGATGGCTGCTTCTCCCTTACTCAAAGAAAAATAAGCTCAATTATCTAAGAAGAGATTCAGTGATCAGGCTGAAGCAAAGCCAGATTTTGAGCAGTGGAGTCCAACTTCCAGATCTATTATACTCACTGCATGGAAAGCAGTTAAAAACAAAATATCTGACAGGGGAAAATAGTACTCAGAACAAGAATGGGTCAAGCATACAAAGCAACAGGAGATCATTTATAAATTCAGGAATGATCTGAAGGCAGGAAAGATCTCAACTGATTCTATAGAGCCCAACAAGTATTCCTCTAAGCCATATCATTATTTTGAAAGACAAAAGCTTAAGAAAGAAGAGATTTTGAAGGTTGTTGAAGACAAGCTGCCTGAAGTTAAAGCCAAGATACAATCAGGAAAAAACATTGTCATCAAAGAGCCAAAACAATCTTAGATTATTTCTCTTTTTTAGAAACTATGTAATTTTGTAATAGTACATTTTAAATTCAGAACTGTTTAAACACTGGCAAAAATGAAATGAACAAAATTTATTGACTCTTTACTATTTTTGTCTCGTTGGTTTCATTTGTTTAGAATTTCTGTCATAGTACTTAACATTTACATCATAATTATCTTATTTTGGTATTATGGTGTATATCATTGAATTGGGGTTATGACTTCTCCAAATAGGGGGAGATTGTTGGGTACATTGGAAATAAAGTACTTGATTTGAAAAAGCCCTTTCGACTCAATGATATACACAAGTATGTATTTGATGTATATTTCAGTTCACGCATGCAGGTTAGTCTATGTCATATTGGTTGGACAGGTGGTCTAAGTGACATTGACAGGTGGACTCAAAGAAGCTGACTGGAAAGACAGTGATAGTGAAGAAAATTGACTAAGTGCACAGGCGTCGAGTGAAGTCAGTTCACTTAACGTCATGCAGCTAATAGTGTTGAGTGAAGTCAGGATAGTCAAAGCCCAGCAAGTTGTAGTGTAGAAGAAATGACTACGTACAAAAGTGTCGACACACTTCACAACTATGTCGACACCTTTGTAGGAAAAGTGTCGACAGATCAAGTCAACTGTGTCGAGACAATTCAGTTATCACGACGCCTTGAAGATCAAGACAGCAGTGTCGACACATCAAATCAGCTGTGTTGAGACAATTTAGTTCTCTCGACACCTTGAAGTTTCAAGAAAGCAGTGTCGAGACAAGTCAGATATCTCGACACCTTAAAGCTCAGGACAGTAGTGTCGAGATAATACAACTATCTCGACACAATGAAGAACTGAAGTGCAGACTTAAATATGTCGACACCCAGCATACTGTAGTGTTGAGACAATTCAACTATCTCGACACAGAGAAGATTTAAAGCAGATGTCAACACCCAGCAGACAGTTGTGTCGAGACTGCTAAGATGTCTCGACACCTTGCAGTTTATACTAAGTATTATTGTGTCGAGACACTTGGGACTTCTTGATACTTATGATTCTAAAGTTGTATAGAGTCAACATAGAAGTGTCAAGTCAAGTCCAAAGTGTCATGTCAGCTACAGTAACTTGATATCTCATCAGAAACTATCTGAAGGAAGACTTAGAGTATGATGTCATAATGATGATGTCATCAATCAGAAGCCAACAACTAGTGAAGGCTATAAATAGAGGGGTCGTCTATACATAATCGAACAATCAGACAAATCAATCAATTCACTCATTCTGATTTCTTCTATGTCGGAGGAGGGCGACAACTGCAAGAAGAAGCAAGACGCATGTCTTCAAGAAAGTCTTATGATCCTTTCAAAAAGTTGATTAGAGGATTAAAGTGGATCTGTTCTACAAGTTCTTCAGCAAAATCAAGACAATCATCACCGAGAACATTGCAGATCCAGTGAAGAATCATTTCAGCCAGTCTGCTTGCCAAGAATCAATCTCGTGCTGCTGAATTGAAGAATCTAAATTCTCAGATAAGTCAGATCTCAGAGTCGTTGTTTTCTGAGATTACTTTCATTCTCATTTTCATCATAATTCTGTAAGATCTCTTTGAGATCTGAGTGGGTAGAAGATATATTCTCTGAGTTGTAAGCCTGATTTATAAAGGCTAAGGTAGGGTTCTTGAGGGTTCTGAGGTAGGTGATTTGTGTGGGATCACTGAGGTGTAATACTTGTATAGTCTGAGGTAGGGTTCTTGAGGGACCTGAGGTAGGAGATTGGGTGGATCTCTGAGGCATGACCGGTGGGTATGAGTTGTAGGTTTCTTAACAGTAACTGAGCCTGTAAGATCTGTTGATCTGAGTTGAATAGGATGAGATATAACCTTATCTAGCATATTGCTAGTGATGAAGAAGGGGGAAAGTGGATGTACCCTAGATAGGGTAACCACTATAAAATCATTGTGTTATGTGGACTTGCTTGTGTTGTGTTCTTGTGAATATTTATTTTCAGTATCTGCTGAATTTTTAGTATAGGTGACAAAGAAATTTAAAAGACACATATTCACCCCCCTCTAGGTGATTAACTACCCAAAGATTTATCTTTCATAGACCACCAAGGACACCTTTGCAGAGGAGCTCTGACTACCTTCTCTCTCCTTTGACTAGCTTTGGTTGGCAAGAGTTCCAACTTACTGATCACTGTGGTTTTCGGCTGGTTAATCGGGATCTCCATTGGCCCTCCAGGGTGCTTTTCTCATCATTGACTTGGGAGGGGAAGCTGTTGGGTACATTGGGAATTGTGTACCTGATTTGGAGAAGCCCTTTTAACTCAATGTTATACACAAATTTGAATTTGATGAATGTTGAGTTTAATTGTGCAGGAATAATAATCTAAGTACAAAAGTGTCGAGACACTAGACAAGTGTCGACACCTTTGTAAAGGTTTTGCTGAGACAAGGAATCAAGAGTGTCGACACTCGGGACTAGTGTCGACACCCTTATTCAAGTAGTGCTGAGACAGGAAGAAAGCTATGTCGACACACAGAACTTGGGTCGACACTATGAAACAAGAAAGCAACTGTGTCGAAACTCAGGACCAGTGTCGACACACTTTACACAATTCGTGTCGAGACTGAAAGCAACTGTGTCGACACTCAAGACTAGTGTCGACATACTTTACTCAAGTTATGTCGAAGCCTGAATGCAAGCAGTGTCGACACTAGGACTTGGGACGACACCATTAGACAAGAAATCAGCTGTGTCGACACTCAGGACTAATGTCGAACACATTTTACTCAAGTTGTGTCGAGACAAGAAGCAAGCTGTGTCGAGACATACAGATTAGTGTCGACATCCCTATAATAGAAGTGTCGATGCCAAGGACTGGTGTTGACACAATCAAAGTACAGAACTGTCTACACCCTCTTGTAAAAGCTTTCTAAACATAATTTCTTCTAAGCACAGAATTCAAAGTCTGAAGTTCTGACAGCTGTCAGAACTGTCAGATGTAAGTGAATTAGCCGGGCAGCCGGTTACCTTTGCCAAAGCCTATATAAGGAGATCAACTTAATAGAAAATATTAAGAGTGATAATTCTTATTCTTCTCAACAAGTCTGTCAGATCAATTCTGTAGAATTCTGAAGGTGGAAAGATGGCAGATCGATGATCAACTTCTATCTTTTCCAGCTAAGTTCAACCCTAACTTCTCCTTCAAGAAGCTTTGAAAAAGCTAAGAAGGATTGAATCATATTCTTCACAGCAATGAGAAGATTTCACATCAAGATTTGATCAAGAAGAAGTCACCAATCTATTTTTTTCTGGGTGACATTTCTAAACACAAAATACTTTTTGATATTATAATTTTGGTAAGATATATTTATAGATCTGAGAGTAGGGGATTAATTTTTCTGAGTTGTAAGCCTATATTATAAAGGCTGAGGTAGGGTTGTGTGCCTAAGGTAGGAGAATGGGAAATTTCTCTAAGCTGTAGGAACAGGAAGGTTCTGAGGTTGTAGGGCAAGAGTTTGCCAGAGGAGTAGGAGTGAAGGTGCACTCTAAGGTAGGATTTTTGGAGAGGAATTTGAGTTGTAGGATCTTGAATATTTCAGGTAGGACATTGCATTGTCTGAGTTGTGAGCCAGCTGGGCTCAGATGTGTAAGATTTGAGGATCTGAGGAAAAGAAAGAAAAGTTTGACCGAATCTAGTTCATTGTTAGATAGGCAAAGAGGGAATGTGGATGTACCCATAAATTGGGTAACCACTATAAAACTATGTGTGATGTGTTGTGCTGATTTGTTTGTGCTGTAACTGTTATATTTAGATTCATTCTGGTTTTCTTGAATGTTGTGATTGGATTTATTCACTCTAAGTAAATTTATGTGATTTAAAAGTAGCCAAGATTTAAATTGGACCTATTCACCCCCTCTAGGTCACTCATTATCCTAAAACAAACATCTTACAATTGGTATAATAGATCTAAGAATATATATCACTGTATTGGAAGGACCTTTCATACCCATGAAAGTGTCAGTTTTTGATGCCAATATAAAGACACCTAAGACTTATATGGAGATGGACAAGGATGAGATAATTCTAGCCTCTATGGACAAGAGGGCTCAGAATATAATTGTTAGTACTATAGATGAATCCACATTCCAAAACTTGATTCATTGCAAAACTTTCAAAAAAATGTGGGAATCACTGATTGTATATATGGAAGGCACTAATGAGGTTAGAGATGACAGAGAATCACTATTAAACCAACAATATGAAGCCTTCAGGCAAGACAAGAAAGACACAATGACTGATAGATTTGAGAAATTTTTCATAATTGTGAACAACCTGAGAACATATGGCAGGAGGTTCACCAATTATGAACTCAATGACAAATTCTTAAGGTCCCTGAATAAGGAATGAGACATCAAGATTTATGTCAATAGAGAAATGAGCAACTTAGACAATATAAACCCCTAGGTTCTTTTTGGCAAGCTGCTGTCTCATGAACTATAGCTAAATCTCAGGAAATCTGAAGAAGACTCAGCAAGAGCACTCAACAGAGAAAAGTCTTTGGCCCTAAAGGCTGAGACATCAAGGAAAGTCAGGGAGAAATATGCTCCATCATAAAGACAGGACACAGTCTCAGAATGCACAGAATCTTCCTCATTAGGAGGAGATATGACTGAAGAAGAACTGTCACTCTTCTCAAAACAATTCAAAAAGATGTTGAGGAGAAGAAGGCAGGGCAAATGGAAGGGTCAAGCTGGAGACTCTTCTCACAAAAAGACAGATCACTCAGAAAAATCCAGGAAAAAGAATTTGGGGACAGGTATGGTTCTTCTCAGAATAAACACTTTAAAACTAATCTTGTTTCCTTTTATTGTAATAGGCAAGGGCATGACATTGTTGACTGCCCAGTAAAAAGGAAGCTGAAAAAGTCTTAAAATAGGAAGACTGGACAAAATAAGAAGGTTGACAAAAGCCACTTGGCCAAGAAGCAAACCACTCTGATGAATCTAGCAGAAGAAGATCAGGATTATTCAAATCCTACCAAGGTAAAACCTCATACTACTAGTCATGCCTCAGGCTCTAAATCAGCATCAGAGAATGAATTATGCTCACACTCCTCTAATAATAGTGAACATGGTTCAGATTCTGAACCAGATTTCAACACACTCATCAACAGATATGAGAAGTTGTTGAAGGCTTTGATTTCAAGCAAAGAGCTAGTTAAGGAGCAAGTCATAGAACTAGACTCTTTAAGGGCACTACCTTTATAGTTGGAGAGGGCCAACATTAAGTTGGACCTTCAAAAACTGAAGCTCATAGACTTGAACAATAAAATAGATAGTCAGACTGAGACTATTGCAGAACAAGCCAAGACTGTCAAGAACCTAGAAGCAAAGTTTCTTCAGGAAAGACAGCTCTTGAAACAGTTCTCAAAACCTAAGTCTATGCTACCTATTATTGATACATTTTTTACAACATTTAGAGGTGGTGTAGGATATGTTGAGAATAATAAGGTCAATAAGAAACCTGAGGCTAAGTGTAAATCTCCAATGGGTCCAGCTAAGCAAAAAAACCAAGCATTTGTTTTTTTAACAAATGCAAGGGTGCATGTGTTCCTGTACACATGAGTTCTGAGTGCTCCACCAACAAGGTAACTAAAGAGCCTTGCTGAAAAGGACAAAAACCTAATGACAATAAGGCCCACAGACTACCACAAGGAGTGATCAATCCAAGGAGCCAAGGAATCCTTGGATCTGGTCCCAGTGCACAACACTTAAACCTGAAAGGTAAGGGTGTTAATATTGCACCTCTACAATGGAATCTGAATATCAACTCTAAGTTGCCCAGAAGTACAACTTCAAAGGTGCAGCCTAGGAGAAGATATAACAGATTTGAATGTTGGTGTTGTGGGAAGGTTGGACATTTTGCCCTAAATTGTGAGTACAATCCAACAACACTCTCAGTTAAGTCATAAACTCATTTGTTCAAAAAGCCCATTGTGCTTCACACAGTTAAGCCTAACAGGAACCAAGACCCCAAAACTATTTGGGTGCCCAAGGTCAATTAATTCTCTGATTGCAAGTGGTTACAAGTACCGCATAAATGCCAATATGGTACTTGGATAGTGGCGGTTCCAGGCACATGACTGGAATAAGAAGTCTGCTAAGGGACTATGCTTCAGTAAAGGATGGACCAAAAGTAATCTTTAGAGGTTCAGAAAAAAGACTCATCAAGGGATATGGTAACATCTCTAATGATCTAGTGATAATCACAAAAGTGGCTTATGTGGAAGGATTGAACCATAATCTGATAAGCATAAGTCAGCTTTGTGATATAGGTTTTGAAATCATTTTCCACAATGATAAGTGTCTGATAAGGAATGCAAGTGATCAAGAGATCATCTTGTCAGACACTAGGAGTGACAACATCTATTATCTAAATTTCTTAAGTATAAATGAGAACTCTCTTGTATGCCTAGTAACAAGTGAGAAAGACTCTTTGTGTGTGCAATGACATAAGAGGCTAGCTCACTTAAATTATAAAGCTATGAGCAAGATGTTTTCTATGGACTTAGTTAGAAATGGTCCCTGGCTAAAATGATCCAAAGAAGGCTTGTGTCCAACATGTCAAAAATGCAAAAAGACAAAAGTCTCCTTTAATGGCATTCAGTCCAAAGACATTGAGAGGTGTCTTTACTTACTTCATATGGACCTATTTGGTCCTATACAAGTTCTTAGTTTAGGAAGGAAGTCTTACACCTTTGTGATTGTAGATGATTACTATAGATTTGCTTGGGTATTCTTTCTAAGTAGAAAGTCCGAAACTCTAGACATTCTTGCTGATTTTGTCAAATAAATTCAAAATGAAAAGTGTTGTTCTGTGGTCAAGCTCATAAGTGACCATGACACAGAATTTCAATCTGAAAGAATGACAAATTTTTGTAAAGAACTAAGGATCCTTCAGGAATTCTCCTCTCCTTGAACACCCCAGCAAAATGGAGTTGCTGAGAGGAGAAATAGTATAATGCCCCGAAACTCAAAAGAAGGACGGGTAGCGTTTTGAGGCAAGTTTGGGACTTGGTAGGAGTCACACGGCCTGGGACACGGTCGTGTCCCAGGGCCGTGTCGTGCTTGGGTTCGACGATTTGGCCGTGTGGTCGACGAAAATGTAGTCGACGATCGTCGAGACAGCAAACACGGCCTGAGACACGGGCGTGTCACAGGCCGTGTCTCGCTCGGGCTGTTAGCCGAGCTGTGTTGGGGGAGGAACACGGTCTGGAGCCCATGCGTGTTTGGGTTTGACACAGGCGTGTCAAATGTGACTCGGGCGTGTTGAGTACCCGTGTTCTCTTCGGGTTGTGTTTGGTCCGGTGTCGATGGAGGAACACGCCCAGCAATACGGGCGTGTACTGAATGACACGGGTGTGTCAGGTGTGACACGAACGTGTCAAGAGCTCGTGTCCTGGTCTGGACATGACGATTTCGGTGTCGATTGAGGCACACGGCCTTAGACACAAGCGTGTCACAAGCCGTGTTCGGCCCAGGAATCTGATTTTAAGTGAAAATCGTGGCTGTCCGTTTCCTTCTTTTGGGATCTAAGGGCTCAGGCTAGTCCATGTTAGGTTAAGGCTCGGAATAGGGTTGAAACCCTCATTTCCCATTGAGCTTTCTCTTTCTAAAACCTTAGAGAGAGGGGAGAGCAAGAAATAAGGAGGAGGAGAGTTTCGGCCGCCAGTGGAGCTTCGGAGCCCCAAATCGCAAGCCGAGTTTGGATATACGGAGGCGATGCCGTTGCGGTGCTTTTCATCCGTCTAGATCTTCATGGCGCCAAAGAGAAATACTAGGGTAACGATTATCATCTTGTACAAGTGAAGTCCTCTTTCCTTTTGCATAGGAAGCTCGCTCTCGCGAGTATGTGGTGAGTGTGAGGAGTTCCTTCGGGTAGACATGAATAGTCTCCGTTGTTTTGCATGTAGAGTCCGCAATCGAGAAACGGACATAGGCATGGTGTGTGAAACCTACCCGGACAAGTTGGTCTGGATCGGTGATGTTGCATTGTATGTATGGCCGGAGAAAACTCCGCACCGATGGTTGTTTTTCGAGTTTTCTACGCGGTAGATTGCAACAGGGAACCTTGGGGACTAACTCCGAGGTGCACCAGAAAAACTGGGCAGATGCGTGATTCTGCCAACATGGTGGCCTGGGAGCCAACTTGCACATAACTGAGTTAAGTAAAGTGTGTGATCGAATTGGGACTCGGGGAAGCTGACCCGCGCATATGCCTTAAATTGGCGTTGCGGTGTGAGCAACGGGTTAGGTGGAACCGTACCCGCTCTATGTCGTTCGGTTATAGAGACCTAAAGTACATGGTACTCGTCATTGGCATAGATGGAGTGTCTTAGGCTTAGGCCAGAAAAACCATAATACTCACGAGATTTGTCGTCCAAGGGGCGGTGGTGAGACCGCGGATTTTGACCAGGTTCATCGAGAATGTGCCCTGAGAGCACGGGGTGTGTGGTCGTGCAAGCCTACACCTGTGATGATATGTAATTTCACTGTTGTTAAGCTATGCTAATAAAGTGCAGGGAACTAGCATCGCCGTCCCGAGTTTAGGGGCGGGGTCGTTATAATTTGATCAGCTTTAGCTGACTGTTGCTTTTATTTGCCACCTCTTCGGTGGATTGTTGCTTGCAGGTGCTGTGGAGCCTAGTGGAAAATAGCGGGCAAATGCCCTTGTTGCTTTGCCGGCCCTTGAAGGCTTTTATATGAATTTTTACTTTTATTCTCATGTGTGACCGGCCTGTGTGCCGAGGTTTGGAAGACACTTTTATTTGAGTAAACTCTTGTAAGGTCATAAGGGCAAGTATTTGTGTATTTGTACGTTCTTTCCTTTTGGGTTGTTAATGTTAGTGGGCATTCATGCTGTGGCTGGGTTCTTATTTTGCAATATTTAAATTGCTTCCGCTAGAATGTACCCTATGTAATACGTTGATTATTGGAAGGATGGTTTCATTGTGTAACCCTTCGGTCTGTCTGTGGTATATGGCGTCGGGCCCCGGTCGGACCTACTGCTATATGAAATGTGACGGATAGGGGGTGTTACAATTCGTTATCAAACTACTAGTTTCGGTCAACTTAAATGAATTTGTGGACGAATTCTTTTAAGGGGTGGTGAGCACATGTCTGTGTGTTATCGTTATAACATAAAAAGAACTCATGAATGTCCACTTTGGAATGAAACTATACATGTTTGGGGAACCTGCGTGTTCCTATAATTGCTTTTTGCAATATTGTTTGGTCTCTTAATGGTGTTTTTGTATGACTATAGGTGACCAGGAGTGGTGCAGGGCCGCCAGAACGTCCAGTTTCTGAGGCAAGTAGCGCACCGAATGATGTGCCTGCAACACCTCCCTCAGCAGAAACCATACGATTGGTGGCTGAAGCGGTGTTTGTTATGATCAATGTACAACCTGCAAGGCAAATGCAGCAGCCCGCTCCTGCGGTGGAGCAGATACCGCTTCAAGCAGCGGAACCGAGAATGGTGGAGCAAGTAGTGGTGGAGCCTTTAGTGCCTAGGAGAACAACTGAAAGGCAGTGAAAGTGCAGCTAGATCTGATATACTCTAGAGGGGGGGTGAATAGAGTATATGGTGCTTAAAAACTTTTTACAACAATTGTTGTAATCTGAGTGAACAGGGAAGCAATTTTTAAATCTAATCACAAAATAACCTATAACAGAAATTAATCACAGATCTAAACTAATCACAAAACAATCACAGCCAGAAACAAAAGATAAAGACAAGCAAGCCAGATGACACAAGGAGCTATAATGGTTCCCCTAAACTTGGGTACATCCACTCTTCTACCACCCTAGGTAGGAATCCACTACAAGATGAGTTGATCAAGTGTCCTGGGCACCAATGAGCTTTTGATAAGGTGCTCAAAAACCAAATCAGATTTTTTGATCAGGTGTCTTGCCACCAATGAGCTTTTGACAAGGTGCTCAAAAACCAAGCACAAACTTTTGAAGGGAGTTTGAGAAACCCTTTACAGAGATGGGGATGAGAGAGTTATGAAAGTCTTCTCTTTCTCAGAGTAGCTGAGAAGACTATGTGGATTTTATGTTGTCAAAGCTCCCCCTGAGTTCTTGAGATGTTCAGGAAATGAAGCTTTGCTGAGGGTGATAGGCCTTCAGAAGTTGATCTCCAGCAAATGATAATTTTAGCAATAGCTGAAATGTTAGGTGTCTGGAGTCTTGAAAGATGTTGGCCTTGAACACTTGAATCACAAGAGATCAGAGGATTTCAGAAGGTTTGATCTCCTTGGATGTGTGTTCTTGAGAGAATTCTTTGAGACAGAGAATGTTTTGTTCTTGTTCTTCTTGTCTGTGTTGTCTCTATCTGATCTGTGTTCTAAGTGATGGAGAGATTCAAAAATCTTGTATTTTATTCTCTGGTACTGAATAGAAAATCATCCTCTGTCAAGAATAGCCGTTGTCCTGACATTAATTGCATCCTTAATTGCAAATGTCTTCTAGAGGAAAGTCCAAAGAAACATTCCTTGATAATCCCTTGAAACTTGGTCCAGAAATAAATAAAAACGGCTAGAAAATCTTCTGAATTAATTGTTGAATAACTCCTTAACTGTTCTGAATTTGAATCTTGAGAATCCTTTAACTCATCATAAAAACGTCGAACTGAGCTCTGCTATCGTCGAACTGAGCTCAGCGATTTGGACTTAAGACAGCAACAAAAATCGTCGATCTGAGCTCAAAGATCGTCGAATTGAGCTCAGAGATAGAGATCCAATACCGAGTCAAGATCGTCGAACTGAGCTCACCGATTGTCGAATGGAGTTCGACGATTTGTTGAAGTTGAGCTCAGCGATCGTCGAATGGAGTTCGACGATCTATCGAAGTGGAGCTAGACGATCGTCGATTGGAGTTCGACGATTCGTCGTACTGAGTTCGACGATATGACTTAGTCTTCAAACTGAAAAACCTTGATCTTGAGCGCAGCTTCCAAACCTAGATACTATCCCTTAGACTCAATTCTAATTGACCTTTAGAGCTATACAGGAGGTCAAAAACAGGTTTCCTAGAGACATAGTGATCCTGACCCAAATTAGTAATAGGGTGTTCCAACAATCTCCCCCTATTTGGGTTAGGATTAATATTTACAGAATTTGGAAAATTTAAATAACAACATGCAAAGCAATAATACAGAAAAGCAATAAGCTGGACATTGCAGAACCACAAATATATATCATCCCAGACAATAATCAGAATTCAGAAAGATTGTCACCTTACATAGTTATTTCTTCTCCTTGCTCTTTATAAGTTTGATTTCTCTATTGGGGTTAAGAGCTTCCTTTTTGGATCTTGTATCATCTGCTGCACCTAAGGAGGTTTGTTGTTTGGGCCTTGGAACTACAGCTTCAGGATGCAGCTCCATATACCTATCAGAATCAAAGAATTTGCTTGAAGCATATCTTTCCAATTCTTTCTTTCTCTGTTCAGACAATATAGTGATGTTGGAGGAGTCTCTGCCTTGTTATTTAGCTTTATTAATTTGGTCCAGTGCAGCAAGCTCTTTCATCCTGGCAGTCCAAGCAGTTGGATTATTTTCAGGATCTTCAAATGGCACTGGTGGCTCATATCTATTGGATGGATTATCTTGAGGAGGCCTAGATGAAACTACTTCCTTCAGCTTATAGGGAAAAGGACCTGAGGTTGTGTCTGATGAGGCTTGTCCTTCCCTGGAGTAAGGATGTTGTCTTGAGTAGCCTTTTGAATAAACCTGGAATTCCTTTGATTTCCTTTATAGTTTCCTCTTCTAGATTGAGAGCCTCTAGACTGGCTTCCCCTATGATAAGATCTTGCATGTGGCTGATAGGGGGTTTGGCTTTTAGCATGAGGTTGAGCAGCTGAGCTTCCACCTGCACTTGCATCAGGAGGAGGTGGTGGAGGAGGATGAGAATGATGAAACTGGGAAGATCCTTTTTCATACTTCCTCTTTTTCTTCATAGCTTTAAGTTGATTCTTTGAATACTGCATCCAGTGCTCAGTTATGGGGCAGTCATGAAGAATGTAATATGGAATGTCATTATTGTCCTTGACCTTGGCTGGAGGTACTCTTTTCATGGCTTTGCTCCTTGCCTTTCTCTTTCTGGCAATAGTGGCAGAGGAGTCATCAGAATCAGTCTTGAACTCATCACTTTCAGAACTTTGCTCATCATATAGAGCATCAATCTTTTTCATCAATTCTTTCTGTAGTTGAGTTGAAGCAGATGAAACAGCAGTGGTTGGAGCAGCAGATACAACACTAATAACAACAGATATAGAAGTTGTAGGAGCAGCAGCAGTAACAATCATAGAACTTTCTGGAGCAATCCTTGCAGAAGAAATAGCAGCAGTACTAACAGTAGCAGTTGGGGCAGCAACAGTTTCAGATGAAACACTTTCAGATACACCAATATCAGCAACATCAGGAATATCATCAGCAAAAACAAAAGGCTCAAAATCATGTGCCTCTGTCATCTGTATATCCTTAGAGATTGACTCATCAGCAGGAGTAGCAGCAACAACAAAAACATCAACAATATCAGCAGGAAGGGCAGCAACATATACTGAATTGACAAAAGAAGTTATAATGCTGGTGTCACAACATGAGAAGGGCACAATGGCCTTGGTCAGATCTTCTGAGGGGTGGACTGCAACTGTCTCTGGAAGACAAGCTTTCTTTGGAAGACAACTGAAATACATTGAATCAAACACTGAAAGCAGAGACCTGAGGTCTACTGAAAAGATTGCAACTAGAGTAGGAACTTGAGCTTGAGGAAGAACAGCAGCAGCAGCAGCAACAATAACTGAAGAACCAGCAGACAAGCTCACTTCATAAGGCATCTCCCCCTGCCTAGATTCAGATACGGCTGGATCAAGGCACACTGAAGAAGGGATTGCCTGAGGGAAAAGGGAGGATAGCCTAGCAGAAAGAGCTGCCACTGACTCAAGTAATGGAGCCAGGGAGGTCTCCAATAGAAGAGATTGCCTGGGGGATAGCAGTTCATATATCTTATCAGCCAGGGCTGGAAGATCTACTTGCTCAGCAGTGACTGGAGCAGAGGTAGAGGATGGAGGTGGAGCTACTGGTGATGGTGGTGGAGAGCTAGTGGATGGTAGGAGTGATGGTTGAGGTGTGGGTAATATGGAGATGGAAGACAGTGGGATGGAGATAGAGGGTGTGAAGGTGGGTTGATCAATAATCTCTTGGAGAAGTTCCTGGTAAGATGTTGATGAGGAGGGTAGCTCAGGAGGAGATGAGGGTGAGTCATCCATGAAGGAATCATTAATAAGATTGAAGGAGGGAATGGAGGGTGATGTGGCAATGTCTGGTTGAGGGTAGGAATATAATGGATGGAATGGTTCTTCTGTTGTTGGAAGAGTTGGAATTGGAGATGGTGTAGATGTTGGAGATGGGCTTGAGATGATGATAGTGGATGGAGTTTGAATGGTGAATGGAACTGGAGAAGATGGAATTGGAGAAGATGGAATTGGAGGAGGAGGAGAGGCAACAGCAGGCAAGTCATCTGCAGGGGCAGAGACTTGAGGGGAAGTGACTATTACAGTCCTGGTGCCTGAAGGTGTGCTTGAAGAGGGCCTGCTGGGCTTGATGATCTGCCTGTCCCATTTGCCAAATTGGGCACAGGATAATCTCTTTGATGCATTAATATGTATCCCAGATGATACAAGCAGAGTAGGGCATCTGTTCTGCAGAAAGAGGCCTAGAATCCTCCTAAAATTTACAAAATTCTTGTTAATTTTCTTTTTAATCAGGTCAAAGAAGACCTCTCCCCAGTTCAAATTCTTCTTGTCCACTATGGCTCCCATTAAGCAGAGCTGATACCTAGAAATGGTATCATGTGCTGAGTGCTTAGCCAACAAGACCTTCCCAACTACATCAGCCAAGAACCTGTATTCCACAGACAGGTTTTTCTTCAGCAGCTTGCTAGGGTTAGCTTCAGAATGACCCATTCTTGCAAGCAGATCAGCAAATTCCTCTCCAGACAGATCATCAGAATCTCCACCAGAACTTAGCTCAAAAACTTCTATCAGAATGGTTGGAGACACGGGTACCTGGGTGTCAGAAATTGATCCAACTATAGTGTTTTGATCCTGGTTGTGGGCAGTGTAAACCCACTCTTTAATCTCATCAGCAGCAAGTTTGATCCTGGTGGTCATAATAATAGCAAGTTTCTGCTCCTTGAAGAGTTCCAAAATATCTTGAAAGACTTGATCAGTAGTGCTGAAGGACTCCATGTCAATGTCAAAGCCAGCATCAAATTTCATGGCGACGAGAACAGCAACAGAAACTGCCATGGTTACCTGCAAAAATCAACAAACAAAAACGACCAAGTGTAGAGATGTTTGGAGGGAAAGAGAGTTTTTGCAGAAAAATCGAAAGCGCAAAAGGAGAACGACGGCGAAAAATGAATTTTATATTAGGGTTCGACGCAGAAAAGGAAAGATCGTTGAACTCAGTTCGACGATCGGGGCTCCTAAAGGAATCTGAAGAGTCTTCAATATCGTCGATCTCCGTTCGACGATATTGGAGAGCGTCGAACTCTGTTTGACGATAGTTCAGAGAACAAAATCGTCGAGCGCCGTTCGACGATCGTTGACTGAAGAGATAGTTCATACTATCTGAGAAACGCTGAACTCAGGTCGACGATTTCGGAAATCGTCTATCTCCGTTCGACGATCTGGGGGAAAATCGTCGAGCGCAGTTCAGAGACCAGAAATACACCAGACACTAAGAAAAATCAAGATGTTTGCCTAGTCTTGGTCATTTTTTTTAACTTTTAAAATCTTGGATATTATTTTAGACTTCCTCCATCTAACATTCCTAACTGATTTAGGAAGAAGGTGTGTTTCTTTTCATCCAAGGGCTTGGTGAAAATATCTCTCCTTTGTAAATCAGTTGGGATATATTGCAGTTCAATTTTATTCTTCTCAACATTATCCCTTAAAAAGTGATACCTAATTTCTATGTGTTTTGTCCTACTATGGAGGACTGGATTTTGAGCTATAGAAATAGCACTGGTGTTATCACAAAAGATTTTTGACTTCTCTAAGTTGTAGTCATAGTCTAGGAGTTGGTTTTGAATCCACAAGATTTGTGAACAACAACTGCCTGCAGCCATATATTCAGCTTCAGCAGTTGAAGTTGACACAGAAGTTTGTTTCTTGCAAAACCAAGAGACAAGTCTGTCACCAAGGAACTGACAAGTTCCACTGGTGTTTTTCCTGTCAATTCTGCATCCAGCATAATCAGCATCAGAAAATCCAGTTAAATCAAATGCTGAATCTTTTGGATACCAGAGACCTAGATTTGGACAACTTTTAACATACCTGAGAATCCTCTTTACTAGTGTTAGGTGTGACTCTCTAGGGCTTACTTGGAACCTAGCACATATACATGTAGCAAACATTATATCTGGTCTACTAGCTGTAAGGTACAGTAAAGAGCCAATCATTGCTCTATATGTTGTCTGATCAACAGGTTTCCCATGTTCATCAGCATCCAATACAGCATTGGTAGGCATAAGTGTTTTCATGCAAGATGCTTCAGACATGCCAAATTTCTTGACCAATTCATTTGCATACTTGGTTTGAGAAATAAAGATGCCTTCAGCATGTTGTTTGACTTGCAATCCTAGAAAGAAGGATAACTCACTCATGCTACTCATTTCAAATTTAGAATGCATTAGGTTGGAAAACCTTCTGCATAATTTTGAATCAGTAGAACCAAAAATAATATCATCTACATAAATCTGTACTAGTAGGGTATGAGACTTATGGGTTCTAATGAAAAGAGTTTGGTCTACTCTACCTCTTATAAATCCATTTTCCAAAAGGAAGCATGCTAGGGTCTCATACCATGCTCTAGGAGATTTCTTGAGACCATATAATGCTTTGTTCAACCTAAAAACATAATCAGGATAGGTTGGAGAGATAAAACCTGAAGGTTGTCTGACATATACTTCTTCTTTGATGTCTCCATTTAGAAATGCACTTTTGACATCCATCTGATATACCTTGAAGCCTTTATGTGCTGCATAAGCTAAGAATATTATGATGGCTTCTAATCTTGCAACAGGTGCAAAAGTCTGGTCATAGTCTATGCCTTTTTCTTGTGAATATCCTTGAGCAACTAGTCTTGCCTTGTTCCTTACAATTACTCCTTGATCATCCAGTTTGTTTCTAAACACCCACTTTGTTCCAACAATGGAGTGATCCTTAGGCTTTGGCACTAGTTCCCAAACTTTGTTCCTTTTAAATTGATGCAACTCTTCTTGCATTGCAATGATCCAGTGTGGATCTTGCTCTGCATCTTGAATGGACTGAGGTTCAATTTGAGATAGGAAGCAGGTGTGCAACAGGTTTTGGTTGACCTGATTTCTGGTTTGCACACCAGCTGAGATGTCTCCAATTATTTGGGAAATTGGATGGTCTCTTGATGTTACTAAATCAACAGGGGGTGTTGATTGTTCATCAACCTGTGTTGTTGTTTCCTCTTGTGGTACAACAACTGGCTCTTCAGGTTGTTTCTCTTCAATGTGTTGAATACTTTCTTCATCTTCACTACTTTCATCCTTTTGAGTGACCTGTAACTTGTTCAAGTCTTCAACAAGAGAATGTTCCTGCAAAGATGCTATGGTAGAAGTGTTCTTCTCCTTGAAAGACATGTTAGATTCATCAAATGATATATGAACAGATTCCTCAATTTTTAGAGATGATTTATTATAAACCCTATAAGCCTTACTGATCATGGAGTATCCCAGAAACACTCCTTCATCAGCTTTAGCTTGAAATTTTGCTAAATATTTCTTGTCTTTATTATGTATATAGCAAATACAATCAAAACTCTAAAATAATCAACTTTAGGTTTCTTCCCTTTGAGTAATTCATAGGGAGTCTTACCCTTTAGTTTATGTATCAAACTTCTATTCAGCACATAGTTGGAGGTGTTCACTGCCTCTGCCCAAAAGGATAGAGGAAGGTGAGCATCTGACAACAATGTAGTGGCTGATTCAATAAGGGTTCTATTTTTCCTTTCAGCTACCCCATTTTGTTGAGGAGTTCTAGGAGCTGAGAAAGTATGCCTGATCCCTTCACTCTGACAGAACTCTTGCATAAGAAGAGAATCAAACTCTGTCCCATGATCACTTCTGATCAGGGCAATGTGAGTATTCAACTCAATCTGTATACATTTGAGAAACTCTGTCAAACACTTAAAGTTATCAGACTTCTTCCTCAGAAAGAACACCCATGTGAATCTAGAGAAGTCATCTACAACTACTAAGGTGTAAGATTTCCCTCCTAGGCTTTGTACTGTAATGGGTCCAAAAAGATCCATGTGTAACAAATACAATATCCTAGGTGAATCACTCTTATTAAGTGACTTAAAACTATTTTTAGTTTGCTTGCCTAATTGACAAGCCCTGTAGAGTCCTTCCTTCTTGTAGGGGCCAGAAGGTAGTCCTCTGACAAGGTTGTCCTTGGATAGCCTAGCAATAGTTCTAAGGTTTAAGTGTCCTAGTCTCTTATGCCATAAAATATTTGGTCTACAGACAGAATTGAACAGACAAATATCTACATCTATTGAAAGAAAATCTACTAGATAGATGTTACCTTTCCTTTTACCTGTCAACACAGTTGTGTTGTCCTCTGACTTGATCTTGCATAATGCTTTGCTGAAGGTCACCTGGTAGCCTTCATCACACAGCTGACTGATGCTTATTAAGTTGTGCTTCAGTCCTTCCACATAAGCTACCTTATTGAATGTTACTGATCCAATCTGGACTGCACCATATCCTTTAGTTTATCCAAAATTTGAATCACCAAAGATAACTTTGGGTCCAAGCTTGGCTCTAAAGGATGTGAGGTTGTCCTTGTTTCCTGTCATGTGCTTAGAGCACCCACTATCCAAGTACCATTGCTGGTTTGATGTTGGATAGGTCTTCACCTGCACATAAAATAATTCATTTGTTTTTGACTCAGTTTACCTTGGTCCTAGGTTGATAACCTTTAAACTCAGAAATAAAAGACATCCCAGGTTGACTCTTATAACCTTCAAGATGATATCTCCTTGGAGGTATAATCCATTCAGTATAAAGGTTAAAGATTTGGGATGAAGGACCCTTAGGATTGGATTTTGATTTGCCCTTGAAGAAGTTTCCAGAGCTCTGACCTCTGTTCGACGATCGTGGAGCTGCGTTCGACGATCTTGGGTCAGATCGTCGAGCTCCGTTCGACGGTCGACTGTGGCAGAATTCAGGAATTTGAGATCGTCGACCTGAGTTCGACGACTTTGCCTGAAATCGTCGATCTGCGTTCGGCGATCGTCGAGCTCCGTTCGACGATTTTTGCTGGAACTTAGTTTTCTTGGGCAGATCAGAATTTTTCCTGGCTACCTCTACAACTCTCTTTCCTTTATCAGAAATGAACTTGATTGGAGTTGTTAGAACTATGGGTTGGCTGGATGAAGCACTCAAGCCCAGTGTACTATTAAATCTGGAGTTCACTGTGCTTGTGATGTCCATCAGCTTGATACTTCTCCCATTAAGGGATTCTTCAAGCTTCTTGGCCTCGGATAGCTCACCTTTCAGTGAAGCTATCTGCTCCCTACAGTACTCCAACTCCCGAGAGAGTTTGAGATTTTCTGACTTTAAGGTATTATGTTCAGATAAATGATTTCTGAGAGAGATAATTTCTTTCTCAGATTTTAGGAGGTCTAAACACAATGCTTTAAACTCAGATTTAAAGTCCTCTGAATTGAAATCAAATGAACTAATTACCTGGTCTTCTTCAAGTTGAGTCTCTGAATCTGATTCTGAGTCTTCTTCATCTGAATTATGTTGTGAGGCATTGATTGTCATCATGCAGAACTCCTTCTCTTCTGCATCATCTTCATCATCACTGGAGCTGGATGAGGCTTCTGACTCCTCTTCAGTCTCACTCCAGGATTCAGCAACAAACCCCTTTCTTGTGTGTTTGTTTTTGCTTGAGGAGGGTTTGCCATTGTCATTCCTCTTGAAGTCTTTCTCCTTTCTTCTTTCTTTCTTGTCCCTTCTGTCCTTGTTTTTGTTTTCTGGACAGTCAGGTACAATGTGCCCTGATTTCCTGCAACCAAAGCAGACAATTTCCTTGTTATTAATTGACTTATCATACCTTGGCTTATCATGCTCCTTGTATGATCTCTTTCTGAAGTCCTTTCTGACCATCTTGTAAAATCTTTTGTCCAACAGACTGAGCAGTTCATCATTGCCTGTGACTTTGTCTTCAGGCTGATCTTCAGTTGCTTTGAAGGCTATTGTCTTCTCTTTTCTTGTGGCTGGTAAAGCAGCCTTCTGCTCTTCTTCTCTGTTCTTAATGAGCAACTCATAAGATTTGAGCTTTCCCAAAAGGGCTTCTGTGGTGATCTCATTCAAACTTCTGGCATCCTTGATTGGCCAGATTCTTGAATCCCAAGTGCTTGGGAAGCACATTAGAATTTTGTCATTAAGTTCAGTCATTGATATCTCCTTATCCAAAGTCCTGAGTTCACTGACTATCAGACTGAGTCTATTGTACATATCTCCAACTGACTCAGCTTCTCCCTTCTTGAAATTCTCATATTGAGATATGAGGTGGGATCTTCTATATTTTCTCTCATCAGCTGAGCCTGAGACTATTTCAGAGAGTTTATCCCAGATTTCCTTTGCTGAATTGCATTCAGCCACCTTTTGAAAGATGTCATCAGACATGGTCTGGGCTAAAATATTCATAGCCTTTGCATCAGCTACCTTCCATTTCTTGATATCAGCATCTGTTCCTGATGGAGGTGGAACAACATTTGTACTTGAGTTCTCTGGAGGTCTTGGACAAACTATCAAAACAGAATTAAAAATATCCTCGTCAATAGAATTCATGTATAATCTGATCCTCGCTTTCCAAAGTGCAAACTTGGATAGATTGCACACTGGAGGTCTGGTGCTAGCATAATCTTTGTTTTCGGCCATGATTTGTGAAAACAAAATCTAATAATAAACTCAAAAGAAAACAGATCTAACTAGGAATCTTTGGGTTCAGGTGTTAGCCTGTGCAACCACCAAGGTGTGGTATGTTTAACCAACCTGGCTCTGATACCAATTGAAAGTGCAGCTAGATCTGATATACTCTAGAGGGGGGGTGAATAGAGTATATGGTGCTTAAAAACTTTTTACAACAATTGTTGTAATCTGAGTGAACAGGGAAGCAATTATTAAATCTAATCACAAAATAACCTACAACAGAAATTAATCACAGATCTAAACTAATCATAAAACAATCACAGCCAGAAACAAAAGATAAAGACAAGCAAGCCAGATGACACAAAGAGCTATAGTGGTTCCCCTAAACTTGGGTACATCCACTCTTCTACCACCCTAGGTAGGAATCCACTGCAGGATGAGTTGATCAGGTGTCCTGGGCACCAATGAGCTTTTGATAAGGTGCTCAAAAACCAAATCAGATTTTTTGATCAGGTGTCTTGCCACCAATGAGCTTTTGACAATGTGCTCAAAAACCAAGCACAAACTTTTGAAGGGAGTTTGAGAAACCCTTTACAGAGATGGGGATGAGAGAGTTATGAAAGTCTTCTCTTTCTCAGAGCAGCTGAGAAGACTATGTGGATTTTATGTTGTCAAATCTCCCCCTGAGTTCTTGAGATGTTCAGGAAATGAAGCTTTGTTGAGGGTGATAGGCCTTCAAAAGTTGATCTCCAGCAAATGATAATTTCAGCAATAGCTGAAATGTTAGGTGTCTGGAGTCTTGAAAGATGTTGGCCTTGAACACTTGAATCACAAGAGATCAGAGGATTTCAGAAGGTTTGATCTCCTTGGATGTGTGTTCTTGAGAGAATTCTTTGAGACAGAGAATGTTTTGTTCTTGTTCTTCTTGTCTGTGTTGTCTCTATCTGATCTGTGTTCTAAGTGATGGAGAGATTCAAAAATCTTGTATTTTATTCTCTGGTACTGAATAGAAAATCATCCTCTGTTAAGAATAGTCGTTGGCCTGACATTAATTGCATCCTTAATTGCAAATGTCTTCTGGAGGAAAGTCCAAAGAAATATTCCTTGATAATCCCTTGAAACTTGGTCCAGAAATAAATGAAAACGGCTAGAAAATCTTCTGAATTAATTGCTGAATAACTCCTTAAATGTTCTGAATTTGAATCTTGAGAATCCTTTAACTCATCAGAAAAACGTCGAACTGAGCTCTGCTATCGTCGAACTGAGCTCAGCGATTTGGACTTAAGACAGCAACAAAAATCGTCGATCTGAGCTCAAAGATCGTCGAACTGAGCTCAGAGATAGAGATCCAATACTGAGTCAAGATCGTCGAACTGAGCTCACCGATCGTCGAATGGAGTTCGACGATTTGTTGAAGTTGAGCTCAGCGATCGTCGACTGGAGTTCGACGATCTGTCGAAGTTGAGCTAGATGATCGTCGATTGGAGTTCGACGATTCGTCGTACTGAGTTCGACGATATGACTTAGTCTTCAAACTAAAAAACCTTGGTCTTGAGGGCAGCTTCCAAACCTAGATATTATCCCTTAGACTCAATTCTAATTGACCTTTAGAGCTATATAAGAGGTCAAAAACAGGTTTCCTAGAGACATAGTGATCCTGACCCAAATTAGTAATAGGGTATTCCAACAGGCAGCACAAGCATGTTATGGGCTTCAATTCTCCGGTGTTCTCGGGGATGGGAACCACATCCCAAGCTGAGGATTGGCTCTCCCGTGTTAAGAGAGTCTTGCCCGCTACTGAAACGGAAGAATAATAGATGACCACCATAGCTACGTTCTTGTTGGACGGAGATGCGAGGTTGTGGTGGGAAGGTTTAGAGCTACATCACCTGAGGAGAAAGCAACTCACGGATGTCTCGATGGAAGAATTTTCGAGACTATTCTTGGCAAGGTACCTTCCCTCGGCTCAGAGGATCGCGATGGTGAATGAATTTCAGAGGTTACTCAAGGAGAGAGTAGCGTGGACAAGTTTCTCCACGAATTTACATGATTGGGTTGGTACTCTAGCTCTACATTTGCTGATGAGGAGCGTAAGACGAACCGTTTCTATGAAGGTCTGAGGGATGACCTAAGGCTACTGCTCTCGGGACCTATGACGTTGGGCTTCTTGACCATGGTCAATACAGCCCGGTCTTTGGAGAAGGATCTGAGGAATGTGCAAGCGAAGAGAGACTCTGGTGCTAATAATACAGAGTTCAAAGTGCCGACTACCTCAAAATCTGGGTATCATAAGTTCCATAAGAAGGCTAGGACTTCAGGTCCAGCCCCTTCTTCCGGTGCTTCGGGGGCAACTACAAGCCGAACCCCGGGTGCATGCTATACTTGTGGGAAGCCGGGACGTTTTGCCAGAAAATGTTGGAGCGGACGTCCAAAGTCTGAGAGAAAGCCATGAGCAACCTATGAGGAGAAGGGCAAGGCGGTGGAGTCAACCGCATCCCACTATACTCTGGCTCAACCTAGAGTCTATAACCTTGGCCAGGAGGAGGCCATAAAGCAAGCAGATGTGGTGATAGGTACAGTTTAAATTTATAGCAAAGTCAGCTTTAAATACGTGTTACCTTGCGCATGTTAGCTTATTACTGCTTGTATAGGCTTTGTTTTGATTTGCGATAATCCGGCGAGAGCACTCTTTGATACGGGAGCTTCGCAGTCCTTTTTGTTTGAAGGATTTATATCGCGCATCGGAGTACCTTCTTAGATGGTAAAGGACAAACTGGATGTATTGTTGCCAAATGGGTGTTCGATGCGCGCGGATAGAGTCTGTGGCGTAAAGATATGAATTGGGAGTCAGGAGTTCGATTTGCAAGCATTGTTACTGCTGCTAGTGGAGTTCGACATGATATTTGGTATGGACTGGCTCTCAGAGCAGCAAGCATATATTGATTGCAACCGCAAGGAGGTCAAGTTGGGAATTGGTCGTGAGATGACATTTGCGGGCTTGAAAGGTTCGAGCAAGACTTTGATGTCTGCTCTTCAGGTGGTTAAGGCGGTTTGTGCTGGTGCAGAGCTGTTCTTTACGTTAGTGGAGGCTTCGAAGCCTAAGCCTGCTTTGGACAGCATCCTAGTGGTATCTGAATACCCTGATGTGTTCCCTGGCGATCTCCCTGGAGCCCCACCTTAGCGGGAGATAGACTTCACTATTGAGCTAGTGTCAGGTGCCAAACCTATGTCACGCTCTCCATATCGGTTAGCGCCTAAAGAGATGGCGGAGCTGAAGGTTCAACTTCAAGAGCTGTTGGAACAGGGTTATGTGCGTTCAAGTTCGTCGCCTTGGAGCGCACCGGTTCTTTTTGTGAAGAAGAAAGACGGAAGTTTGCGACTCTGTATCGATTATCGAGAGCTGAATAAGTTAACGGAGAAGAACAAGTACCCGATCCCAAGGATTGATGATCTGTTCGATCAGTTAGTCGGGTCATCGGTGTACTCGAAATTGGATCTTAAATCCGGGTATTATCAGCTGAGAATCAGAGAAAGTGGTATCCCCAAGACAGCTTTTTGTATGAGATACGGGCATTATGAGTTTACGGTCATGCCGTTTGGGCTGACTAATGCGCCGTCAGTGTTCATGGATCTGATGAACAGGACTTTCAGAGAGTACCGGGACCACTTCGTGATCGTCTTCATCGACGATATATTGGTGTACTCGTAGAGTGAGGAGGATCACTTTAAGCATCTGCATTTGGTGTTGGAGACGCTGAGGAGGAATCAACTGTACGCCAAGTTCTCCAAATGCGAGTTTTGGTTATCCTTAGTAGCATTCCTTGGTCACATAGTTAGTGGAGAGGGAATTGCGGTGAATCCGGCGAAAATTATTGCTATACGGGAGTGGCCTGTGCTGTCTATGGTAGCGAAAGTCCGGAGTTTTCTGGGGCTTGCCGGCTATTACAGGCGCTTCGTGGAGAACTTCTCGCGGATAGTGTTACCCCTCATGACTCTGATGAGGAAAGAGAAGAAGTTTGTCTGGACGCCGGAGTGCGCATAAGCTTTCGAAGAGTTGAAAAGTCGGTTGACCACGACGCCTATTCTAAGTTCGCCGAGTGAGACCGAAGGCTTTGAGATCTACAGCGATGCTTCAGGAAGTAGATTGGGTTGTGTTCTACTGCAGCATGGAAGTGTGATAGCTTATGGCTCGCGTTAGCTGAAGGTGCATGAGAGGAATTATCCGGTCCATGACTTGGAGTTAGCGGCTGTGATATTTGACCTGAAGCTGTGGAGGCACTACTTGTACGGTATGAAGGTCGATATCTATACCAGCCACAAGAGCCTAAAGTACTTGTTGGATCAGAAGGATCTGAACATGCAGCAGTGGAGATGGATGGAGTTCCTGGGGGACTACACATTCAAGATTCATTATGTGCATGGGAAAGGCAATGTAGTTGCGGATGCGTTGAGTCGCAGGGCCCCAGCGCAAACCAACTGGTTGACAGTTCATGACGAGCATTTGGTTCGTGAGTTAGAGGCATTAGAGATCTCTTGTGTGGACAAGCATACTAGTGTCGAAGCGCTATTGTATTGGACAGAAGTTCAGTATGACCTGGCTGATCGGATTCGGCAGGCTCTGGATTTGGATGGCTACATGAAGCAAATCATGGTTGAGGCTTTGGATGGGTTAAATTCCCAATTTGATGTTGTGGATGGATTGTTATGGAAGGGCAGTCCTCTGTGCGTCCCAAATATGGACAAAATGCGGGTGGAATTGTTGTATGAGGCTCATCATACCAAGTACTCGATTCACCCGGGGAGCACGAAGATGTACCGTGATATGAAGAAATTGTTCTGGTGGCCAGTACTTAAGAAGGATGTGACACTTTATGTGGCAAAGTGTCAAACATGCGCCTTAGTGAAGGTGGAGTGCCAGAAGCCTGGAGAATTCTTGAAGTCCTTGTCTATCCCAGAATGGAAGTTCGACGATATTTCAATGGACTTTGTGCATGGTTTGCCAAGGTCGCAGAAGGGAAACGACGCCATCTGGGTGATTGTAGATCATTTGACGAAAGTGTCGCACTTCATTCCGTATAGGAAGGATGATTCTGTGGAGAAATTGGCAAAACTGTATGTGGATAACATTGTGCGGCTTCACGGTATACCCCGCAGCATTGTGAGTGACCGAGATGGGTGGTTCACGTCCAATGATTGGAGGTTGGTGCAGTAGATGTTGGGAACCAAACTAAGTTTCAGCACGGCCTTTCATCTGCAGATGGATGGTCAGACCGAGAGGGTCAACAGGACAATGGAAGACATGCTTCATATGTGTGTCTTGGATTTCGTGAAGTAGTGGGAAGATCACCTGTATTTTGTGGAATTCGCTTATAACAACAGCTACCAGGAGAACATTCAAATGGCGCCCTTCGAGGCCCTTTATGTTAGGAGATGTCGCACGCCGTTGTCATGGTTGGAAACGGGTGAGTCGAAGCTAGAGTGGAAGATGCAACCTCATTGGTACGAACCATTCGAGAAAGATTGCTAATCGCTCAGGACTGACAAGCTAAGTACTACAATGCCAAGCATAGGAATGTGGAGTACGCTGTTGGCGACTGGGTGTACTTGAAGATTTAGTCGTTCAAGGGTGTCTCATGGGTACGATGCTTGAAGAAGCTAAGCCCGAGGTACCTTGGACCGTTTGAGGTCCTGGAACGGATTGGCGAAGCAGCTTATCGTTTAAAGCTATCAGCGGAACTAAGTGGTCTACATGATGTATTCCACATATCGCTGCTGCGGAAGGCAGTGCAAGAGCCTTCATAAGTGATTGTGGTCGATCAAGTACCGATGGATAATGGGTTGACGACGAAGGTCAAGCCCGTTCGCATTGAGGACTCGGAAGTCAAACGATTGCGTAACAAAGACATCAAGATGATCAAGGTCCATTGGGACAACTGCGATCGGGAGGAGCTCTCGTGGGAGCGAGTGCAGACCATGCTTGTGGAGTACCCAGAGTTATTCCATTCAGGTACCATTTAAGTTTTGTATATCTTTTCCTTTCTGTAATTTTGTGATGAAATTCTTTTAAGAGGGAGAGAGCTATAATGCCCCAAAACACAAAAGAGGGACGAGTAGCGTTTTGAGCCAAGTTTGGGACTTGGTAGGGGTCATACGGCATGGGACACGCCCGGGCGTGTCCCAGGGCCTTGTCGTGCTCGGGTTCGACGATCTAGCCGTGTGGTCGACGAAAATGCAGTCGACGATCGTCGAGACAATGAACACGGCCTGAGACACAGGTGTGTCACAGGCCATGTACTGCTCAGGCTGTTAGCCGAGCTGTGTCGGGGGAGGAACATGGTCTGGAGCCCAGGCATTTTCGGGTTTGACACGGGCGTGTCAAATGTGACACGGGCGTGTCGAGTACCCGTGTTCTCTTTGGGTTGTGTTTGGTGCGGTGTCGATGGAGGAACACGCCCAGCAACATGGGCGTGTAGTGAATGACACGTGCGTGTCAGGTGTGACACAGGCGTGTCGAGAGCCCGTGTCCTGGTCTGGACGTGACGGTTTTAGTGTCGATTGAGGCACACGACCATGGACATGGGTGTGTCACAAGCCGTGTTCGGCCCAGGAATCTGATTTTAAGTGCGAATCGTGGTCGTCCGTTTCCTTCTTTTGGGATCTAAGGGCTCAGGCTAGTCCATGTTAGGTTAAGGCCGAGAATCGGGTTGAAACCCTCATTTCCCATTGAGTTTTCTCTTTCTAAAACCTTAGAGAGAGGGGAGAGCAAGGAAGAAGGAGGAGGAGAGTTCCGGCCGCCGGTGGAGCTTCGGAGCCCCAAATCACAAGCCGAGTTCGGATCTACAGACGTGTGGCCGTTGCGGTGCTTTTCATCCGTGTAGATCTTTATGGCGCTAAAGAGAAATGCTGGGGTAACAATTCTCATCTTGGATAAGTGAAGTCCTCTTTCCTTTTGCATAGGAAGCCCGCTCTCGCGAGTATGCGGTGAGTGTGAGGTGTTCCTTCGGGTAAACATGAATAGTCCATGTTATTTTGCATATAGAGTCTGCAATCGAGAAACGGACAGAGGCATGGTGTGTGAAGCCTACCCAGACAAGTTGGTCTGGATTGGTGATGTTGCATCGCATGTATGGTCGGAGAAAACTCCGCGCCGATGGTTGTTTTTCGGGTTTTATACGCGGTAGATTGCAACAGGGAACCTTAGGGACTAACTCCGAGGTGCACCCGAAAAACTGGGCAGATGTGTGATTCTGCCAACCTGGTGGCCTGGGAGCCAACTTGCACATAATTGGGTTATGTAAAGTGTGTGATCGAATTGGTACTCGGGGAAGCTGACCCGCGCATATGGCTTAAATTGACGTTGTGGTGTGAGCAACGGGGTAGGAGGAACCGTACCCGCTCTATGTCGTTCGGTTAGAGAGACCTAAAGTACGTGGTACTCACCGTTGGCATAGATGGAGGGTCTTAGGCTTAGGACAGAAGGACCATAATGCTCACGAGATTTGCCGTCCAAGGGGTGGTGGTGTGAAAGTGTTCAGTTGTCTACCTAAATCACCTAGAGGGGGTGAATAGGTGAGTTGTGCGTCTTTTTGCGGAATAAAAATTTAGAGAACTATGCACACAATTATCTACCAAGCATTCACAGACGACAAAAGATTTATAGTGGTTCCCCAACCTTGGGTACATCTACTTTCCCTCACCGATCTAGCAAAGCACTAGACTCAGCTACTCCACTATCTCGGATTGAAAACCAATCCTACGCCTCGGAACAAAGTTCCTACAATCTCGATCCACAACACGGATCTACACTCGGAAGGTAAAAACTTCCTATAACTCGGAGACAAAAAAAGCTCCTACACTCGGAGAGAAATCTCCTATAAGAATAAAATTGAGAATATATGAAAATACAAACAGTAATTTTCAGATCTGGGAAATCTCGGCATGTATCTTCTTCTTTGATCTTTGCGGCTCTATCAGAAAAGTTGAAGAAGAATCTCGGCAAGAACTAGATCTGAAATTTCTTGGACTTGCACGATCTGAGAGATGATGAGGAATGAAAAGCAATCTCGATCTGTGAATCTTGGAATTGCACGTACATGTGGACCAATCACATCACGACATTTGAAATTTCCATCAAATTTGGACTTAGCAATTTTCTGGAAAAATCCGACTGTTTTACTCGAGTAAAATGTTACCTACTCGAGTACTTAATAACAATACTCGAGAGAATAGACTTAGACTACTCGAGTAGAAGACTTAGAGAAAAATTCAAAAAGAATGAGTAATTACTCGAGTACAAAATGATTTACTCGAGTGCTAATATAATTACTCGAGATGAGGAGTCGAACTACTCGAGTGGTAGAAATAGACTACTCGAGTACTGGATATATTACTCGAGAGGTAGAAGAACAACTCGAGTCAAAGATTTAGAAAAATTTCTGGGAGAAGAATACGAGATACTCGAGTACTGGAACTGGACTACTCGAGAGGAGATAAACTACTCGAGTATATGAATATTATTACTCGAGTAAAGGGCTTAGAAACATTCTAGGAATGAAAATCTTATCACTCGAGTATTAAACATGTACTACTCGAGTAGTAGATAGACTACTCGAGTACATGAACTTGACTACTCGAGTGAAGTAAAACAATATGAAATCCTGTCTTCTGTAACTCGAGACAAAAGACTAATCAAATCTAGTACTAATATGACTACTCGAGTAAATGACTTAGAAAATTTTTCAGAGGAAATTCTGTTAACTCGAGAATAAGAGAGGATCTACTCGAGTAATTGACTTGGCTACTCGAGAGCTATATTTTGACTACTCGAGAGCTAATTCCCTTACTCGAGTACAAGTATACTTACTCGAGTAATGATTAAGTATTTCACTCGAGTATATAAGCTACTACTCGAGTAAAAGACTTAGCAAAAATTTCTTCAACAGAATTTTTTCTTCTTCAATAAATTCAGCAACATTTCTTTCTCCAATCAGTCCCAGTGCTTGAAAATGAAGAGTATCCCAATAGAGAGGCTACACATGAGTCAACACCATGGATCACATAATGAGGGATTACATTGTATGGTCCTGTATTTGGTGACCCATTGTAGACTGACATTGGTCTACACTTGGAAATATAGTCCTGCAAACACATAACTCAAACAAGACATCAAATACAACTTAATTCATCTTAGTTCAAGGGTGACTTCACCAAATCTTGGTTATTGTGGATACAATACCAAACAATCTCCCCCTATTTGTAGAAGTCAGAACCCTTTACACTAAAGTGAATTATATAGACATAAAAAGAACTGGATATGCAATAGAGAAAGCAGTGCAATATGCATAAGGATTAGCATCAAAGAGTAAATGATCAAAATTAGAAGTTATATAAATAAGATTGTCCAAAAGAGAATCATTTCTACATGAATCATGTCCACACTCTCATAATTTTTTATGCTTAGACTTGATGGTGTTGCTTGTCTTTCTTCTCTTGTTGTCTTCTTTGGTAGTTGTAGGGCTTGAGATAGTACTTTGGAGGCTTTGGAGGAGCAGCATGGTTGTTTCTTCCATATTCTCTGTCATATAGCCTTCTCTTTGTCATTGACTTTTCATAGAATTCTCATTCCTGGGAGCTATAATGATCATTCATGTTTTCATTGAAGTCCATGACAAGCTTGAGAGTATCCAGAATGAGAGACTTTGAAGTTGGGGACCAGATTTCAACAAACTCTGGAGATTTCCTCTTTTCTGTATCTGGAACTTGAATTGACCTGCTTACTGAGGCACTATCACCATACTTTCTCTTATTCTTTGGAATGTTAATCTCAGGAGGAGCTTGGAAGAATATATCTGCTGGGTCAGCCTCCCAGACTTGAGCATAAGAGTCTGGAGGAGGAGCATCTAAGCCTTCAGGCCTATGAGAGAAAGAAGGTTGTTGAGCTTGAGCTAGAGCAGCAGTAGCTAAGGGGTTCAGATGGTTAGGAATGATATTTGGATTGGTTGGGAACTCAGGAAGATTCTGATTGTGCATCCAAACTGTTGTATCATAAGTACGAAACTTCACACTTTGAATCTGACCTTGCACATCATCATGAATCTCTTTCATCTTCTCTTCCCATTGAGTTTGCCTGATTGCATCTAATTTCTCAAGATATTCCTTGACTAAACTCTCCCCCTTTCTGACTTCTATAGTCAGTGTATTTATGACATCTTCTTTGAATGTGCCTACCTCTTCACAGATCTTCATTTTGGTTGCTTCTGCTCTCTTATCTAATTCAATCTGATTGTTGGCAAGAGTGACACCTTGTTCCATGACATTACCAACACTAGTGATAGTGTGGTCCAGAGCTTTTCCACCAATCTGGAATAGATGTTTGAGTTGATCTGTGTTGTGCTGAATCTCAGCAAATCCTCTGCTCATCTCTTTCTCTAAAGCAGTTACTTTCTCAGTTACAGCCTTGAATGAATCATCAAAATATTTCCTTTGTTCTTGTAGCAGTAGTACAAACTGACCCATCAAATCATTGGCAGCAGCAGCAGCAGGAGGAGCAACAGAGGGAGTTGGAGGAGGAGGAGTAGATCATGGAACAATTTCTTCAACAGTGGCTGAGCTCTGAGCTCTGGTGGTATGGATCAGTGCATCCCCTTCATCAGTGACTATGGGGATGGTGAAGTCCAGGTTCCTCAATGGAGCTTCAGCTGGTTCAGGAGATTGGTTTGGCTCATCAAAAAGTAAAATAGTGTCATCCTACTCTAGGTTAGTAGTACGAGACTGAATGAGAGATGATGGAGTATGTGGTGGAGATGGTACTGGAGTGGAATGCTTGCAAACTTCAGCAGTTTGTTCTTTTTGAAGAGGGGGAAGAGGTTCATCAACAGTGAGTTCTTCAATCATCTGATTGATTGCTGATTCAGTGAAGAGTAGGGTTTCTATTGGAACTTCTGATTGAACTTCTTCGGGAGTAGGAAGTGGAGGAGAGGTAACAGCTGGAGGGGTAGGAATTCTGTCTGGAACAGAAGGAGCAGGCTCCCCCTCAACAGTTGCACCAGATGTGCTGACAACCTGAAGTGGAGAGGGAGATGGGGTCCTGTCCTCTGTGGCTGGAAGGTCATGAGCTTTGGCAGATTGAGTAGGGTTCAATAGCTTCAAGTCCCATCTCTGAATGGATGAAATGGAGACTTTCTTCATGTGATGGAGAATAGTCCATTTGGAGAAGTTGAATACTTGAGGATTGATCTCATGGAGGAGAAGAGAAATAATCCTAGCAAAACTTGGAGCATTTATGCTGTCCTTGATCTTGTCCAGAATTAACATCCCAAACTGATACCTTTTCCTACAAATTATTGCTGTCATGGTGTCAAACATAGTGGTGGAGATGTCTCGGATTGAACTTGTTTTGCGGAGAAGAATCTTCCCAATGATATCCACCAAAAGCTTTCCTTCTGGATTCAGTTCAGATCTTTTGATGGTGAGTACATCTGGAGAAACTCCACAAAACATACATGTCCTGTCAGAATCTTCTGGACCTAAGTCATCTTCTTCATCAACGACTGGTAGTCGAAGAAGTGTAGAAACAGAGGTTTTGTTTAGCTTGATCTTGATTCCTTTAACTTTGGACTTGAGAACTGTCCCATTTATCTTGACCTTGATATTCTTGAAAAACTCTTCAACTTCAGGAAACAAAATCTTATATGGCTGCTGAAGAATGAATGTGAGGCCGGCGGTGTCGAGGAGAATCAGAAGGTTGCGAAAACCATCTGATATGTCAGCGATTCCTGCGGCAACAAGTTCTGAACTGATTCCAATCTTAGAAGAGGGTGCCATGATCCAGAGATTTAAGAAAAATCTGCGGCGGGGAAGAAAATGGCGCGGGCTCTGCAACTTTCGGCGGAAGACGAAGCGTTTTCGGCTTACTCAAGAGAGAGGATTTTGATTTGTGTAGAAAAAGAATTCCGGACTTTTCGATTTATATAACCCTAATTTGTCTCTAATTAAGAAATAAATAAAGCAAACATACCTTGGAATTGGCGGCATAAGCCTAGGGTTGCGAATAAAAAAAATTTGAATCGAAGAGAGAAAACTTGACTTCCTGATACTCGAGAGGGATGACAGTACTCGAGTGAAGATATAGAAGTACTCGAGTGAGATATACAGAAGTACTCGAGTGATGTCTTGGAAGTACTCGAGTAATGATATTGAAGTACTCGAGTGAAGCTTTAGTACTCGAGTAGTCTATCTACTACTCGAGTAGGTTACTCGAGTGGTTGTAGAAATACTCGAGTAGGTCAAGGAGGTACTCGAGTGCCTTACTTCTTACTCGAGTAGTCTTTGTCTTACTCGAGTCATAAAGTCTGAAACTTAGAAAATTTCAACTTTTGACTGATTCTTGATCTCTGAGCCTTCTTGTGAGTCCACCTTCTCTAATCTTCTTTGTTGAGCATTCCAAGTTCTGTTTTGAAGAATGAGAACTTGGTCTCGTCCAACGACTTCATGAAAATATCTGCAATCTGCCTGTCTGTAGAGACATACTGTAGATCTATATCCCCATGCTCCACATGCTTTCGGATGAAGTGATACCTCAGCTCTATATGCTTTGTCCGGCTGTGCGAGACTGGGTTGTTGGCTATTGCAATTGCGCCGGAAGAGTCGCAAAATAATGGAATGTTCTGAAACTTCATGTTGTAGTCTTCAAGTTGATTCTTTATCCACAGCAAATGTGCACAACAACTGCCTGCAGAGATATACTCTGACTCAGCTATTGAGATTGCTACACAGTTTTGCTTCTTACTACTCCAGAAAATGAGCCTTCTTCCAAGGAATTGGCAAGTCCCGGAAGTGATTTTCCTGTCGTCTTTGCTACCTGCAAAATATGCATCTGAAAAACCAATTAGCTCGCTATCATTACTTCTTGGGTACCATAAGCCAAGATTTGGTGTCCCTTTAAGGTATCTTAAAATCCGCTTTGCAGTAGCGTAGTGAGATTCCTTAGAGTTCACTTGAAATCTAGCACATACACATGTTGAGAACATTATATCCGGTCTACTAGCAGTAAGGTAGAGAAATAATATAATTATGCTTCTGTACTTGGTTTCATCAAAAGGTTTCCCTTTCTCATCCTTGTCCAGAGACACAGTTGAACCCATTGGATTCCTCATAGAGGTTGCGTTCTCCATTCCGAATTTCTTAATTAGCTCTTTGGTGAACTTAATCTGCGATATAAAGATTCCATCTTCAGATTGTTTCACCTGAAGCCCTAAGAAATACTTCAGCTCGCCCATATTGCTCATTTCAAACTTCTCTTGCATAAGTTTAGAAAACTTCTTGCAGAGGTTGTCGTTAGTAGAGCCAAAAATAATGTCATCGACATAGATTTGCACTAGAAAATTCTTGCCTTTAATTTCCCTAAGAAATAATGTCTTATCTATCTTTCCCCTTGTGAACTTGTTCTCAAGAAAAAAGTTAGACAGCATCTCATACCAAGCTCGAGGTGCTTGTTTCAAACCATATAAAACTTTATGTAATAAATAAACATAATCGGGAAAGTTAGAATCAACGAAACCTGGAGGTTGTTCCACATATACCTCTTCCTTTATGTCATCATTAAGGAAGGCAGACTTCACATCCATCTGATAGACAGTGAAGCCCTTGAGAGCAGCATATGCTAGGAATAACCTGATTTCCTCCAGCCTTTCCACTAGAGCGTACGTCTGGTCAAATTCGATTCCTTCTTCTTGACGATATCCTTTGGCGACGAGTCTGGCTTTGTTCTTTATGATTGTTTCATCCTCGTCCATCTTGTTTATGTAGACCCATTTTGTCCTAATGACATTCTTACCTTTGGGTCTTGGAACAAGTTTCCATACTTGTCAATGCTTGAACTGATTTAGTTCTTCTTCCATTTCCATTATCCAAGATGTGTCTGAGTTTGCTTCCTCAAACTTCTTTGGTTCAACTTGTGAGAGAAAACTTAAAAATAAATTCTCGTTAGTTGTACCTCGACGAGTTCTGACACCATCTCGGGGATATCCTATGATCTGGTCCATGGGGTGATCCTTCAGATGTCTGAGCTCTATAGTCCTTGCATCTGGAATATCTTCAATCACCGGAGCGACTTCATCAACTTGGACGATTTCTTCATCTTGATCCTCAACCTCTCCAATAGGGGTTGGAGTGGTGATCTTGATGAACTTTTCACCTTTATCTTCAGTTGATTCATTCAAGTTAAGTTCTTTCAACTTTGTACCTACATCTTCAATGAATACACTAGAAGAGTTGTCTTGCAACAAGCTCGTCTCATCAAATACAACATGTATTGATTCTTCTACAACCAGAGTTTTTCTATTAAATATCATATATGTCTTACTATGCCTACTATACCCTACAAAAATACCTTCAAAACTCTTTTCGCTAAAATTGGTAGTATAATACTTGTCATTGTTAAGCACGAAGCACTTACAACCAAAAATTCTAAAATACGAGACAGTTGGTTTCCTGTCCTTTAGAAGTTCGTAAGGTGTCTTATTGTGGTTTTTGTTTATGAGTACTCGATTTTGCACGTGACATGCAATGTTGACGGCTTCAGCCCAGAAGTATTCCGGAAGTAAGGCATCACTCAACATGGTCCTGCAGACCTCTATGAGTGTTCTATTCCTTCTCTCAGCCACTCCGTTCTGTTGAGGAGTGCGGGGAGAGGAAAACTCATGAAAGTTACCCAAGCTTTCACAGAATTATGTCATGGCCCCAGACTTGAACTCTGTTCTATTGTCACTTCTGATTTTGACTACGGAACAGTTGTATTCATTCTGGACTTGCCTGACGAAATTATTAAAGATGTCGAAGGTATCTGACTTGTGTTTCAGAAAGAACACCCACGCAAAGCGCGAGTAATCATCGACAATTACCAACGTATGATCCTTACCTCCCATACTTCTAATTTGCAGTGGACCGAACAAGTCCATATGAAGTAGATATAAACATCTATTAGAATCTTTGCCAATAATGCTTTTAAAGGTAGCCCTTGTTTGCTTGCCTTTTACGCATGCATGACAAGGTCTATCTTTGACATACTTTACATTTGGAGTATCACGTACTAAATTCAGTGAAAATAATTTATTAATGATTTTGAAATTAATATGTGCTAGTCTCTTTTGTCATTGGTCACCAATAGACGCACTATCTTTAGCCATAAAATACACTGGTGTAGAAGAGTGTATACAAATGAAATTTAAACAAAATATATTCCTGCTTTGAGTGTCGGATAGAATCATTTCCATATTGTCAACAGATTTTATCAAGCACTTATCAGCATGGAATTCAACTATGTATCCTTTATCACAGAGTTGGCTTATGCTTATAAGATTGTGTTCCAATCCTTCAACATAAGCTACATCTGAGAAGGATACACTACCATTAGTGATCATACCATAGCCTTTAGTGATTCCTCGATCTAAACCTCCAAAGATGACCTTTGGCCCGTTCACGACTGGAGAATAGTTCTGAAGTAAGCTTCTTGTCCCGGTCATGTGACGGGAGCATCCATTGTCCAAATACCAAATAGGTGTTTTGGTGGCCTTTGGACATACCTACAATTAAGAATCAGTTTGCCTTAGGAACCCAAACACGTTTGGGTCCTTGGTCTCTTGTTAGAATACTCCCCCTACGAGTATTAGCATTATGAGCGGTATTTCTCATATTGCTAACATGAGGAGTTGCAAAATTCCTGGGATTAAAACAGCAGTCGATGGCAAAGTGATCAGTCTTGCCACAACACCAACAGTCGAACCTGTTGTATCTTTACCTTAGATTCTCCTGCTTGACCTTTTGAGATGGTGGTCTAGTAGGGGCAGCATTCTTGGATGAAGAAGCTTCATGGTGATGGCAATCACATGATTTCTTCTCCTTCATTGGCTTTTCCACAATGGGCTTTACCTTTGGTGTTTTCTTGAAGTTGTGACCATGATTGAAAGGGTTATAGCTCTGAAGAATGACTTCTTCATAAGATGCCTTAAAGACACTCTCACCAAAGTTTCTGGGGCGAGTCCATCCTTGGTAACTGGACTTGGGCTCTACATAAGTAGGCCTAGCGAAGTGACCATAGGATGAGTCAAGATCAAACTCATTTGTTGGAAATATGACCTTCTTAAAAGAGGTCTGATCTTGAGGGGCTTTCCCCCTCTCTTTGGTCAAAGCCTTCTTGGCGGCCTTATTCTTTCTTTGAGTCTTATTCCTCCTTGAAGATTTACCTGGATCTTATACAAGGCCTAGCCTAGCACCCTTGGCCTTAGCTGAGAATTCAGCAACGAATGGAAGAATAGTCTTCGGCTTCGAGAAACTTTCAACAAGTTTCTTTTCGGCTTCAAGTTGTGCTTCCAGTTCTTTTATGATTTTCTCCTTAAGGTCTAGGTGCTCGAGAGCCTTGTTATATTCTTTAATGACAACATTGAAGTTTTCTCTGAGCGAGTCGGTCTTAGCGACTTCCTCTCTTAGAGTGCTCTCTTCAGCTTTCAGAGACTATCTCTTTAGCTTGAGTTTTCACAACTCATCGACATTTATCGTAAGCCATGATTAACTCCTTGTATTGGGCCATGAGATCAGACTCATCGTCAAAAGAGCTGTCCTTACGATCATGCTCAGAAACATTAGAATCGAAAAGAGGAGTGTGAGAGTTTACCTTCCCAGTAAACTGGGGCTCTTGTTCATCATCTGCCTGATCCATAAGCCTGAAGTAGGCTTCTTCTTCTTCACTCGACTCAGACGAGTCGGAGTCGCTTAGAGTCTTGCCCTTCTTGGCTATTAGGCTCTTTTCTGTTTTCTTCTTATTATAAGAAGATTTCTTTTCTTCTCTTCTTTCACCCTCCTTCTTCTTGTGGGGGCAGTCAGCGATGACATGACCTGACTTATTACAGCAATAACAAACGATATTAGTAGAAACATGTTTGTTCGGTTTAGAAGTATACCTTTCATGTCTGCTTGAGCCTTTTCGGTGTCGATCATCATCATGTCGTGATCTTCTATAGGAGGCATCCTTGCCTTTCCATTGCTTCTTTTTGTTCAAGAATTTCTTGAACTGTCGTGAGAGTAGAGAGAACTCTCCTTCAGATAGCTCTGAGACGGAGGTACTTGGCTCCGAGGTTTCTTCTTCACTAACTTCTTATACTGGGGCAGGAGAGGAAGCCTTTGACTTCCTTGAGGTGTCTGCCTTTAGAGCAACAGACTTCTCCTTGGATGCAGACATGCTCTTCTCTTCTTCAGCCTTTCTTGTGTTTAGTTGAAGCTCATATGACATAAGCTTCCTGAAGAGATTCTGCGGGTCTGTCTCAACTAGCTTTCCAAATTCGCGGATGGCACAAACCTGGTTATCCCATTTCTTGGTTAGGAATCTCAAGAACTTATCATTTACTTCTCCGTTTGTGAAGACTCGGTCATAGACCCTTAGGCCGTTGACTATCTTGAAGAAGTTCTCAAAATTGTCAGCAATGGTATCCTTGTGTCCTTGTCGGAAGGCTTCATATTTCTGATTCAGAAGGGATCTTCTATCATCCTTAACTTCTTCTGTGCCTTCCATCAAAGTGACGAGGGACTGCCGCATCTCCTTAGCAGACAGATAGTGGATCAAATTCTGCAACATGGAGTCATCGACAGCACTTGCTATAATATTCTTAGCCTTCTTATCTAAAGACACGAGTGCAATCGTATCTTTGTCTAGATCCATCAATTTCTTTGGAACTTTCTTTGTAGGATCTATTGTGGAGACGGTCATGGGAATGTAAGGACCTTCTTCAACGATCAAGAAGATCCTTGGATCCCTTCCATGAAAAATCTGATTCTTTCTTTCCACACGGGAAAGTTATTCTTGGTGCACAATGGAAGCTTGGCAAAATCTTTAGCCTTGTCCATGCTTGGAAAATTCTCAAAAGACAACTAGTTAGATCTGATCAAGGTGTTAACCTTTTATTGATCAACCTCACTTTGATACCAATTGAAAGTGTTCAGTTGTCTACATAAATCACCTAGAGGGGGGTGAATAGGTGAGTTGTGCGTCTTTTTGTGGAATAAAAGTTTAGAGATCTATGCACACAATTATCTACCAAACATTCACACACGACAAAAGATTTATAGTGGTTCCCCAACCTTGGGTACATCCACTTTCCCTCACCGATCTAGCAAAGCACTAGACTCAGCTACTCCACTATCTCGGATTGAAAACCAATCCAACGCCTCGGAACAAAGTTCCTACAATCTCGATCCACAACACGGATCTACACTCGGAAGGTAAAAACTTCCTACAACTCGGAGACAAAAAAAGCTCCTACACTCGGAGAGAAATCTCCTATAAGAATAAAATTGAGAATATATGAAAATACAAACAGTAATTTTCAGATCTGGAAAATCTCGGCATGTATCTTCTTCTTTGATCTTTGCGGCTCTATCAGAAAAGTTGAAGAAGAATCTCGGCAAGAACTAGATCTGAAATTTCTTGGACTTGCATGATCTGAGAGATGATGAGGAATGAAAAGCAATTTCGATCTGTGAATCTTCTTGATCTTAATCTCTTGAATCGAAAGCCTTAGTGACTTTCACGAAGAAGATCGGCGGCGGCGGCTTCCATTTTTGGACAGAGAGAATAGGATTCAAAAATTCTTAGAATAATGCTTGACAGCACTTAGGGTTAGTCGGTTTTGACAAGACCTTATATAAGATCTCAATAACGGTCATAATTACCCTTAATGACGTACATGTGGACCAATCACGTCACGACATTTGAAATTTCCGTCAAATCTGGACTTAGCAATTTTCTGGAAAAATCCGACTATTTTACTCGAGTAAAATGTTACCTACTCGAGTACTTAATAACAATACTCGAGAGAATAGACTGGGACTACTCGAGTAGAAGACTTAGAGAAAAATTCAGAAAGAATGAGTAATTACTCGAGTACAAAATGATTTACTCGAGTGCTAATATAATTACACGAGACGATGAGTCGAACTACTCGAGTGGTAGAAATAGACTACTCGAGTACTGGATATATTACTCGAGAGGTAGAAGAACTACTCGAGTCAAAGATTTAGAAAAATTTCTGGGAGAAGAATACGGGATACTTGAGTGCTGGAACTGGACTACTCGAGAGGAGATAAACTACTCGAGTATATGAATATTATTACTCGAGTAAAGGACTTAGAAACATTCTGAGGAATGAAAATCTTATCACTCGAGTATTAAACCTGTACTACTCGAGTAGTAGATAGACTACTCGAGTACATGAACTTGACTACTCGAGTGAAGTAAAACAACACGAAATCCTATCTTCTGTAACTCGAGACAAAAGACTAATCTACTCGAGTACTAATATGACTACTCGAGTAAATGACTTAGAAAATTTTTCATAGGAAATTCTGTTAACTCGAGAATAAGAGAGGATCTACTCAAGTAATTGACTTGGCTACTCGAGAGCTATATTTTGACTACTCGAGTGCTAATTCCCTTACTCGAGTACAGATATACTTACTCAAGTAATGACTAAGTATTTCACTCGAGTATATAAGCTACTACTCGAGTAAAAGTCTTAGCAAAAATTTCTTCAACAGAATTTTCTCTTCTTCAATGAATTCAGCAACATTTCTTTCTCCAATCAGTCCTAGTGCTTGAAAATGAAGTGTATCCCAATAGAGAGGCTACACATGAGTCAGCACCATGGATCACACAATGAAGGATTACATTGTATGGTCTTGTGTTTGGTGACCCATTGTAGACTGACATTGGTCTACACTTGGCAATATAGTCCTGCAAACACATAACTCAAACAAGACATCAAATACAACTTAATTTATCTTAGTTCAAGGGTGACTTCACCAAATCTGGGTTATTGTGGATACAATACCCAACATGGTGAGACCGCGGATTTTGACTGGGTTCACCGAGAATGTTCCCTGAGAGCACGGGGTGTGTGGCCGTGCGAGCCTACGCTTGTGATGATGTGTAATTTCACTGTTGTTAAGCTATGCTAATAAAGTACAGGGAAGGAGCATCGCCGCCCAGAGTTTAGGGGCGGGGTTGTTATAATTTGGTCAGCTTTAGCTGACCGTTGCTTTTGTTTGCAACTGCTTTGGTGGATTATTGCTTGTAGGTGCTGCGGATCCTACTGGCAAAGAGCGGGCAAATGCCCTTGTTGCTGAGCCGGCCCTCGAAGGCCCTTATATGAATGTTTACTTTTATTCTCATGTGTGACCGGCCTGTGTGCCGAGCTTTTGAAGACACTTTTATTTGTGTAAACTCTTGTAAGGCCATAAGGCCAAGTATTTGTGCATTTGTACGTTCATTCCTTTTGGGTTGTTAATGCTAGTGGACATTCATTGTGTGGCTGGTTTCTTATTTTGCAACATTTAAATTGCTTCCGCTAGAAAGTACTCTGTGTTGGACGTTGGTTATTGGAAGGATGGTTTCATTGCGTAACCCTTCGTTCTATCTGTGGTATATGGCGTCGGGCCCCGACCGGACCTACTACTATATGAAATGTGACGGATAGGGGGTGTTACAAATAGAACTCTCATTGAGACTGCTTGAACAATGCCAAGTGACACATCTCTCCCAAAATATTTTTGGACTAGGGTTGTGAACACTGCTTGTTATGTTCAGAATAGGGCCTTGATCAATAAAAGTCACAATAAGACTCCTTATGAACTAATGAAAGGCAGAAACCAAGTCTGTCTTATTTCAAAATCTTTGGAAGTAAGTGTTATTTCTTAGACAATGAGAAAACTTATCTAACTAAATTTTCAGAAAAGTTCTATGAAGGTATCTTTGTAGGCTATAGTAATCATAGCAAGGCATATAGGTTCTACAACTTGAAACATCAAGTGATAGAAGAATATATCCATGTTTTTTGATGAAACTTCTGTCTTACATACTAAACTGTCCAGCAATTCTAGTTTAAGGGATATTGACTCTAAGATGGAAACTTTAAATGTAGGAGATTCATCTGACATAGAATTAGAGGCTAAAAACAATGTTGTAATTCCTATAAAAGACATAGTCACTCCCCAGGGGGAGGAAGAGACTCATCCTCCACCTGAAGATCTAGGCATGAATCTGCTTGTAGCTGTTAGACACCTTAGAGATCATCCTATTGATTAAATTATAGGTGATTCCAGGCTAGGAGTGACTACTAGGAGTAGACATTATAATGAGCTTCTATTCTCTAGCTTTCTCTCTCAGATGGAATCTAAGAAGTTTGAAGAAGCCAATTCAGACCCCAACTAGATTATGGCAATGCAAGAAAAACTTAATCAATTTGAGAGATGTAAGGTCTGGAGTCTAGTTCCTAGACCTAGAAATCACAATATCATAGGAACAAAGTGGATTTATAGGAATAAATTAGATGAGATTGGTGTTATAGTTAAAAATAAGGCAAGACTTTTAGCTAAGAGATATAGACAAGAGGAAGGAATAGACTTTGATCAAACATTTGCTCCAGTAGCTAGGCTAGAATCCATAAGAATGTTTTTAGCAAATGTATCTTACAAAGGATATAAAGTCTACCAGATGGATGTAAAATCTATATTCCTAAATGGTACATTGAAGGAAGAAGTCTATGTAGAACAACCACCAGATTTTGTAAATCCGAAACTTAACTCCCATGTATTCAAATTACATAAAGCTTTGTATGGGTTAAAACAGGCACCAAAAGCTTGGTATGAAACTCTATCTACCTTTCTCATAGAGAGCAAGTTTTCTACGAAAAAGATAGATAAGACACTATTCCTAAGGGACATCAAAGGTTCAAGTATCCTAGTCTAGATTTATGTAGATGACATCATTTTTGAGTCTACTAATGTGCTGCTGTGTAGAAAATTTGCCAAGCTTATGCAAGGCAAGTTTGAAATGAGCAGCATGGGTGAGCTGAAGTTCTTCTTGGAATTCCAAGTGTGCGAACAGAAAATAACAGACCGAAAAATTAGAGTAATGTAAACTTTATTATCCAAAAAAGGTATCAATTATAATGGTATAGCCTCCCTTTTATAGAATGGAGGAGATGAGAGAGATTACAATTAATCAATATGGGACTAAAAAACTACAAGTATATGCGGCTTCACAAAAACACAAACCGGACAAGCCGTGCGGTTAGACAAACCGGCTAACCGCCCGACCACCAATAGGAGGAGAGAACAAGCACACAGAGAGTAAGCCGTCACAGGAGACCGCTAGACCACCCGGTCTCCAAGTCGTCTGAGACAAGCCGCCTGACCACTGGGATACCAAACAACAACAACCCGACATACAGACTGGCTAGGAGAAACCGTCAGACCGCCCGGTCTCCGAATAGCAACAGACTGCCCAGCCTTTATCCTGCAACACTCCCCCTCAAGCTGGAGCATAGATATCAATCATGCCCAGCTTGTCGCAGATGTGGAAACAGGAAGCGGACACCAGCTTGGTGAAGACATCTGTCAACTCGTTGTCGGAAGTGACGAACGGAGTGCAAATCTATTTCTTCAATATTTCTTCCCGAATAAAATGACAGTCGACTTCTATGTGTTTTATTCTCTCATCAAAGACCGGATTTTTGGAAATGTATATTGTGGCCTTGTTGTCACAGAACATAGGAAGAGGATAGTTATAAACCTCTCCTAAATCAAGCATGAGAGCCCGCAACCATTTCAACTCACATGTAGTCGACGCCATGTTGCGATATTCCGCCTCTGCACTAGACTTGGAAACCAAAGACTGTTTCTTGCTCTTCAACTCACAAGATTGCCTCCAACAAACGTGCATAAACCTGATGTCGATTTGCGGTCCCCTTTGTCATCAGCATAACTTGAATCAGAGTACGCTTCAACCCTTAGGTGACCATTCTTCTGAAAGATGAGTCCTTTCCCTGATGCTACTTTAATATACTCTAATATCCTCAGGGCAGATTGTAGATGACACTCCCTAGGAGCTTGCATGAACTGGCTCACCTTGCCAACAACATAAGAGATGTCGGGTCTAGTTACCGTGAGATAAATGAGCTTGCCCACCAGACGTCGTTACCTCGTAAGAACGGATAGAAGAGGCGAGTCATCTGTCCAAGTTTTGTCTTCTCCAGCAGCCATAGGACAACGTGCAGGTCTAGCACCAGTCAATCCTGCCTCCTTTAAAAGATCAAGAGCATACTTCTGTTGGGAAAGGACCATGGAGTTGGGCTTCCTAGAGATTTCAATCCCTAGAAATTATTTCGGGAAGCCCATATCCTTTGTGACCAGGTATTGACGAAGGTGTTTCTTTGTCAATAATACCCCATCCTTGTCATTGTCAGTAAGAAAAATGTCATCAACATAAACCGCAAGAACAACCAGACCAGAGGTGGTTTTCCGAACAAATAAGGAGTGATCTGCTGAGCTTCTTGTAAAACCAATGGCCGCAATAATGCCACTAAACTTGTCAAACCAGGCACGAGGACTCTACTTGAGGCCATAGATAGCCTTCTTTAGCCGGCATACTAGTGTCTCCCCCTGAGCAACATACCCAGGAGGTTGCTCCATGTAAACATCTTTCTGTAGATCACCATAGAGGAAAGCATTCTTAACATCCAACTGCGAAATGAGCCAATCCCCGTTGACAGCGACAGAGAGAAGGACCCGAATGGTGCTAAGACGAGCCACGAGAGAGAAGGTATCGAAGTAATCAACACCATAGGTCTGAGTGAAACCTTTGGCCACCAGGCGGGTCTTGTAGCGATCCATGCTGCCATCGGGACAGAATTTTACAACAAAGACCCAACGGCAGCCAACAACATCCGTGCCCAACGGTGGGGGAACCAGGGTCCAGGTCCCCCGTTCAGTGAGGGTAGCAATTTCCTCATCCATGGCAGTCTTCCAATGAGGAATAGTGAGAGCCTCCTGGTAGGTGCGGGGAGTGGCGGTCTCAGAGATAGCCAATGCAAACGCTCTGCGAGAAGGAGTCAGACGATCATATGAAACAACAGCAGCCAGCGGGTGCTGGGTACACGTCTGCACCCCTTTACGAAGAGCAATGGGTATATCCAGGTCAGCATGTTCCTCTGCAACCGGAGTATCCGTGGCGGAGAGATCTGGCCCGGGAGAGGAGAGAGACGACCGCGGAGAAGAAGTAGATGGGGGTGGTGATGAGGAAGGGAGGGAAGGAGGAGACGGTGGAGGTGATGGTGGGAAAAGCTCGATGAGAGTAGACGAGGTGGAGGGGACGGTGAGAGAAGGAGGTGGATGTGGAGTGGGGTTGGAGGAGAAATAAGAAACATTCTCGAAGAAGGTGACATCCGCGGAGACGAATTGTTTTCGTTGAACGGGATCAAAACAACAATAGCCTTTTTGGGTAGTTGAGTAACCCAAAAATATACATTTGGTGGCACGAGAGTCAAATTTGTCATGGGTTGTGGAAGGAATGTGCACAAAGGACGTGCACCCAAAGATACGCAGAGGAAGAGTAAATGCATCCTTGCCAGGATAGAGAAGAGAGAATAGAGTTTGGTCGTGGAGAACTATGGACGGAATGCGATTAATTAGGTAACAGGCGAGGAGGACAGCGTATACCCAATATGAGCGAGGAACGTGCATTTGTGTCATCAAAGTGCGGGCGACATCAAGAAGGTGACGGTTCTTGCGTTCCGCCACCCCATTTTGTTGAAAGGTATATACACAGATAGTTTGATGAATAATACCATGTTGCACACAAAAGGAAGTGAAGACATGACTAAGATATTCTTTAGCGTTGTCAGAACGAAAAATTTTAATAGACACATCAAATTGAGTTGGAACCATATGATAGAAAGTTGTCCATACAGAAAAAAGTTCTGAGCGATCTTTTAAGAGATACACTCATGTACATCTAGAGAAATCATCGATAAATCTTAAAAAATATGAACTACCCCGACCAACGGTGAGGGTAGGAGCCGGACCCCAAATGTCGGAGTGAACAAGTTCAAACGGCCGGGAAGATCCCGACCTTGCTTCGGTGGGAAGGAAGAGAGGTGATGCTTGCCGAGTTGACATGCTTCACAGTTGAGCGGTGGGCCTTGCAGAGGGAGATGTGGTAGAAGCTGACAAAGAAGATGGGGAGGAGCATGACCAATGCGAAGGTGCCACTGGAGAAGATCAGTAGAAGATGTAGAGAAGGCGGAGAATGCAGAAACGTTGTCGAGGAAGTAGAGGCCGCCGCTCTCAGTCCCAGTAGCAATCGTCCGCTTGGTGTTCGGATCCTGAAAAGAACAAGAAGTAGATGTAAATGTAATAGAGCATTGTAGTTGTTTGCAAAGAGAAGTGACAGATAACAAGTTGCATGGGAACTTGGGCACATAGAGGGTATCCACCAATCGAAAAGACGAAGTAACTTGAACAACCCCTATTCCATTGACCGGTGAGGGAGAGCCGTCCGCAACAAGGACCGGGGGTAACCGATCATGCTGTTGTAGGAGAGAAAAACAGTACAGATTGCCGGTCAAATGATTGGTAGCATCAGAATCGATCAGCCATTTACCTTGAGTAGCGACGTGGGCACTACCTGAAGATGTGACCATAGAGGCAGACGGCCTCATAGAGGAAGAGGAAGCGTCGCCAGACGGGCAGAGGTGAGGATGCTTCTTCCAACAACGATCAACTGTATGACCAGTGCGGCCACAATGAGAGCACAGGAAGCGAGCAGCACCACATTCGCTGGAGGGGAGATGGCGGCCACCAGAGCCACTACGCTGAGTATGGTGAGCGGAGTTGTCCGATTGAGGAGGGGAGGATAACAACGAACGTTGGAGCAAAGAAGTGACAGCGGCAATGCGGGCAGCGGTGGCATCCAGGGTGGGAGACTCCGCCTCACCAAGGATTTGTTGACGGATCATGTCATAGGACTCTAGAAGGCAGAGAAGATAATACATAAGCAGAAGCTCCTGGAAGTGTTTGTGTTGCACAGCGAGATCAACAGAGAAGGGGCGGTTTTGAAGAATTTCGGCTCCGAGAACCTGAACTTGTTGGTAAGCGGCTGCGGGAGACATGGAGGGACGGGCAAAGAGGTCCGCATATAAAGTATATATGCTAGACGTCTGGGCCCCTTTGGAGTAGAGAGCGGCAAGATGTAGCTAAGCGGCCTTGACGGTTTCATCGTGACGGATGACAGGAAGACATTCATCAGAAAGGCTGTTAGCCATCCATGTGCGGACAAGAGCATCGCTGGCATCCCAATCATCAAAGAGAGGGGAATCAAGTGGAGGAGGGTCATCGATGAGATGATGACGTTTGCGTTGAGAGCGGAGGAGGAAGATGAAGGAGACACTCCAATCTGGATAGTTGGGACCAATAAGCTTGGAAGCGGTGCCCAGATTACCAGAAGGAGTGGGAGGTGTAGGAGGAAGAGCGACAACGGGAGTATTGGTGGTGGAGATATCAGAGTGGGCCATAGAAGAAAACAGCAGAAGAAACAAGTCGCAGCTAGAAGGAGGGCGACTAACAAGGTCGTGGCGACAAGAAACAGGTCTCAGCAACAAAGAAGAGGAGCGGCTAGGGAAGGGAAGCAAGGAAACAAGCCGCGAAGACAGGTCGCGGAAAGTAGAAACAAGCCGCGAGAACAGGTCGAGGGAAGGAACAAGCCGCGCGAATAGCGCAACGGGCAGAAGAGGAATCAAGCTGCGAAAACAGGTCGCGGAAAGAAGGAATAAGCCGCGAGAACAGAGAGAGCGCACACAATCAGGAGGAAAGGACCGAGTGCTCTGATACCATGTGCGAATAGAAAATAATAGACCGAAAAATTGGAGTAATGTAAACTTTATTATCCAAAAAAGGTATCAATTACAATGGTATAGCCTCCCTTTTATAGAATGGAGGAGATGAGAGAGATTACAATTAAGCAACGTGGGACTAAAAAATTACAAGTATATGCGGCTTTACAAAAAGACAAACCGGACAAGCCGTGCGGTTAGACAAACCGGCTAACCGCCTGACCACCAACGGGAGGAGAGAACAAGCACACAGAGAGCAAGCCATCACAAGAGACCGCTAAACCGCCCGGTCTCCAAGTCGTCTGAGACAAGCCGCCTGACCGCTGAGATACCAAACAACAACAACCCGGCACACAGACCGGCTAGGAGAAACCGCCAGACCGCCCGGTCTCCGAACAGCAACAGACCGCCCGGCCTCCATCCTGCAACACCAAGTTAGACAATCTGAAGATGGTATATCCATCTCTCAGTCTAAGTTCACAAATGAGTTAATTAAGAAATATGATATGGAAAATTCTTCTACCATAAGAACCCCAATGGGTTCCTCAGTGTCACTACACAAGGATGAATCTGGGAAACCAGTGGATGAATCCTTGTATAGAGGCATCATTGGATCACTCCTTTACTTGATAGCTAGTAGACCAGATATCATGTTTTCAACATTTGTCTGCGCTAGATACCAAGCATGCCCTAAAGAGTCTCATTATACAACTGCTAAAAGAATACTGAGATATCTAAAGGGCACACCCAATCTTGGGCTTTGGAATCCTAGGAATGGTGATTTTGATCTAATTGGATACACAGATGCAGATTTTGCAGGATGTAAAGAGGACCGAAAGAGTACATCAGAAACTTGTCAATTTCTGGGGAGAAGACTCATCATTTGGAGCAGCAAAAAAAAACAAGTGTAGCTATTTTAACAGCAGAGTCTGAGTATATATCAGCTGGAAGCTGCCGTGCACAATTATTATGGATTCAGCATCAACTTCTGGACTACAGTGTACAGCTAAGTAAATCTGTTATGTATTGTGATTATACTAGTACAATTTCAATTGCTAATAATCTCGTTTCTTACAATAGAACCCAACACATAGAAATCAGATATCATGTTCTTAGAGAACATGTTGAGAAAGGCAATATCTGATTAAATTATACTCCAACTGAAAATCAAATTGCTGATATATTCACAAAACCCTTAGATGAAAACATGTTCAATTTCTTCAAGTTTGAACTAAGAATGTTAATCATAGAATAACCATTTATATTGGTACCTAAAAAATCCATGTTCAACTTGAATAAGAAAAGTAACAAAGTCTACCAATCAAAATAAACAAGTAAGACATCATAAAAGTCAAGAATCTATATTTTAGAAAACAAATTTTGACTAAGTTAAAATCTTGTGTCGAGACGCCAAAGAATGTGTCGAGACAGTTGAGAAAGTGTCGAGACACCAGAAAGTGTGTGTCGAGACTATATGAAATTAATGTCGAGACACTAAAGTAAGTGTCAAGACATGAGGGTATCGAGACCCTAAGGTATATGTGTCGAGAACCATAATCATTGTGTCGACTTGAGTCGACACATCTCGACAGTCTAGTTTTTCTTGTGTCAACACTAGGTTTTTACCCAAAAATTTGAAATAGACTAAATAGTGTGCGCCTTTTCGAATTCAACTACATCTACTATAAATAGGGCGTGAAAGAAGTAGTCGACTTCGCTAACCTGAAATCTTGAGAGATTGATTCATGTGTGTCGAGACCTAGAACTCCTTAAGTCGACACATCTTTTTCTTAATTTCTCTCAACTCCAATGGCTCACAAGAACATTGACAACATCTTTGAAGGCTATGAGCTTGTGCGAAATAGATTCAACTCAGCACAAGAGGAAATTAGGAATTTTATTGACCTAATCACAAAAGCTGAGATAGAATATCTTCTTTCAGAACAGTCAAATATCCGGAGAAGAGAAGTTTCAGAGTTCTTTTCTAATGCCAAAATAGATTTTAACTCAGAAAAGATCAAGTCAAAGGTAAATGGAGCTAAAGTGAAAATCACAACTAGAAAATTGGCAAAGATTTTTCATATTCCAAGAATTGATCAGGAAGATGCAATTAACACCACCAGGACTGCTGAAGCATTGGTGTGGTGTGGATTGGCTCTAAGCACTAAGATTGGAGGTACCTTAAATAGGAATGGTATGAATAACCAAGGAAAATTTCTGTCTGAAATAGTAGAAAAAGTGTTGTTGTGCAAGACAGGGGCACATGACAGGATCTCAGCATTCATGTTTGAGCTGGTGACCAGAATAATTTTTAAAATCAAGACTAACTAGAGCAGAGTGGTCTTTGATAAAATAGCAGAAAGTATCAAGAAGCCTAGCATGGGGAGAATTTTGAGTCTATACTTACTCCAAGTCATACCTGACAGTCTTAATCTTAAACTTGGACCAAAGATAAATCATATGAGAAGGATGGACATGAGAATTCTATCTAGATGGGACAGAGTTTTGACAAAGGAAACATCAGAACCTAAGAAGAAGAAGGAGAAGAGGAAGAAGACGGGAGGTGTGGATAAAGTTTCTTCCAGTGAATCAGGAGAACAAGAAAGTTCAAGCTCTGACAAACAAGATGATACAATAGTTGAGAAATCTTCAAGGCCCTCACCTAGAACTGGTGATCAGGTGCAGCGGGAGACTGTACAAGAGATGGATCACGTTGAGGGGGAGAACCTCAATGATTTGCCTAATATTGATATAGATTCTGTACATAATATAATAATGGAAGTAATACAAGATCTTGAACAAGAAAAGACTGATAGAGAAAATGAAGATACAATCTCCAAGGAGACTGAAAAATAAATTCTTTTGAATAAGGAAACTAACATCCAGGGGGAGTTATCTGCAACTCCAGAACTCTCAGTTCCTGATGCTGAAATTCAGCAAGAAGTTGCTAACTTAGAAAATATCAATATTAATGAAGAAGTTGCAATAGTTGAGGGGGAGTTGTCAGATATTGGCCCAAATACTGAAGGTGGTGAACAACAAAAATCTATTGATGTGGTAAGTACTTCTAACTCTGAGGAAGAAGAAGCCACTCTATTGAAGAAAATAAAACTATCAGAACTGAAAAGGAGAAGTAAGAGCTATAAGAAGCTTATACAATCTGGTCCAGCATCTGCTTCTCCAGTGGATTCAAGCTCTTTGCTACTTCAACTACAAATTATACAAGACCAGCAAAGAACTCTACTTGAGAAATATGTAGATGAAAGGAACAAGGACCTCCAGTTTCAACTGGCTCAGGACATTAAGTCCATTAGATTTGAAGTAAATCTGCTCAGAACAAATATGACTGACTTCTTCAAGAAGGGAACAAATGTTGTGGTGTACATTGCCAAACAACAAGAGGAATCAAAGAAAATTGAGGGTGAACTAGCTGTAAAACAAGGCTATGTCCTTGAAAATCAAAGGATAATGGATGAGAATATGATAGCAATGTATAATGACACTCTAGTCAAGCTGGCTGAACAAACCACTGCTCTAGAAACCAAGATATCTTCTATCACAAAGGACATGGAAACCCAACTGACAACTCATTCAGCTTCCTTGATTAAGATATCGAGGCTTCTGCTAAAGGTTTGGATAACAATTTACTGAGAGTAAAAAACATTGTAACCTCTGGAATTAATTATCTGGATGGATAAGTAAGGTTTCACAAGAATGATCTGAGAGATCATATAAAAAGAGAAGTCATAAAGTGGGAAAGGGTAATGATAAAGGCTAGTTCTGAGCATGCAACTTGTATTTCCAATAACATCAAAGACACTTTAGGCCATCCTCCCCTATGATATGATGGAGACCAAACTGTTGAGTCTGGTTGTCAACCAGCTCAATTTGAAGCTATTCATGCTCCTGGACAATCCATGTACAAACCTCATGCACAAATTTAATTTGAGGCTATCCAATCTGTTGTCCAATCTATGTACAGTCCCCCACCACAAGTTCAGAATGTTGTATGTGAAGAGGTGGAGATGACTGCATCAGCTTTGATGAAAGAAAAAGAAGCTCAAATATCAAAGAAATGGTTCATGGAACAAGCTGAGGCTAGGCCGGACTTTGAACAATGGAACCCAACCTCCAGATCAATTATCCTTACTGCATGGAAAGTAGTTAATGCTATTGCTACTGACATGGGAAAATGTTACACTGAGCAAGAATGGGCTAATCATTTAAAGCAGTAAGAGGTAATCCAGAAATTCGGATATAATCTGAAGGAAAGAAAGATTCCAGCTAATTCTGTTGAGCCCAGTAAATACTTCCCCAAGGCATATGACAATTTTGAGAGTCAAAGGATCAAGGAGGAAAAGATCTCTAAGGCCAAGGTTGACAAAGGGAAAAAGATAGCCAATGACAAAGAGCCTGAAGTTAAAAGCCAAGATTCAATCAGGAAAAGCCATTGTTATCAAAGAGTCAGATCTTTCCTAGGATTTTTTTTTGAACTTTATATAAATTTTTCTTTAAAAGAACAGTATAACAAATCTGATAACTATAATCTTTTGACTAGATATAATGAAAAGTTTGGTTGCACTGAATTCTATCTGTGCTCTCAATTGTGTTACTTTGTTTTGCATTGTTGATTTTATATCTTTATCATCATATTTTGGTATCATTGAATTTGAGTTATGACTTCTCCAAATAGGAAGAGATTGTTGGGTACATTGGGAATTGTGTACCTGATTTGGAGAAGCTCTTTCAACTCAATGATATACATAAATTTGTATTTGATGAATGATGAGTTTAATTGTGCCAAAAAAATAATCTAAGTCCAAAAGTGTCGACAAGTGTCGACACCTTTGTAAAAGTTGTGCTGAGACAAGGAATCAAGCAGTGTCGACACTCAGGACTAGTGTCGACACCCTTATTCAAGTAGTGCTGAGACAGGAAGAAAGTTGTGTTGACACCCAGGACTTTGGTCGACACTGTGAAACAAGCAACTGTGTCGACACTTAGGACCAGTGTCGACACACTTTACACAATTCGTGTCGAGACTGAAAGCAACTGTGTCGACACTCAGGACTAGTGTCGACACACTTTATTTAAGTTATGTCGAAGACTGAATGCAAGCAGTGGCGATACTCAGGACTTGGGACGACACCATTAGACAAGAAATCAGCTGTGTCGACACTCAGAACTAGTGTCGACACATTTTACACAAGTTGTGTTGAGACAAGAAGCTAGCTGTGTCGAGTCCCACAGATTGGTGTCGATATCCCTATAAGAGAAGTGTCGACACCCAGGACTGGTGTCGATACAATCAAAGTAAAGAAGTGTCTACACCCTCATCCAGAAGCTTTCTGGACAGAATTTCTTCTAAGTACATAATACAAAGTCTGAAGTTCTGACAGCTGTCAGAGCTATCAGATGTCAGTGGATTAACCGGGGCAGCCGGTTACCTTTGGCAAAGCCTATATAAGGAGATCAACTCAACAAAAAACATTAAGAGTAATAGTTCTTATTCTTCTCGACAAGTCTGTTAGATCAATTCTGTAGAATTTTGAAGTTGGAAAGAAGGCAGATTGAGGATCAACTTCAATCTTCTCCAGCCAAGTTCAACCCTTAACTTCTTCTTCAAGAAGCTTTGAAAAAACTAAGAAGGGTTGGATCATATTCTTCACAACAAGGAGAAGATTCCACATCAAGATCTGATCAAGAAAAAGTCACTAATCTCTTTCTTTTTGGGTGACATTTCAAAACACAAAATACTTTTTGATATTATAATTTATAAAAAATCTATTTATAGATCTGAGGGTAGGGGATTAATTTCTCTGAGTTGTAAGCATATATTATAAAGGTTGAGGTATGGCTGTGTGCCTGAGTTAGGAGAACGGGCAATTTCTCTAAGCTGTAGGAATAGGAAGGTTCTTAGGTTGTAGGGCAAGAGTCTGCCTGAGGAGTAGGAGTTAAGGTGCACTCTAAGGTAAGTTTCTTGGAGAGGAATCTGAGTTGTAGGATCTTGAAGATATGAGGTAGGACATTGCATTGTCTGAGTTGTAGGAACCAGCTGGGCTCTGAGGTGTAATATCTGAGGATCTGAGGAAAAGAAAGAAGAAGTTTGGCTGAATTTAGTTCATTGTTAGATAGGCGAAGGGGGAATGAGGATGTACCAATAAATTGGGGAAGCACTATAAAACTATGTGTGCTTTGCTGTGCTGATTTGCTGTGTTGTGTTGTAACTGTTATATTTAGATTCATTCTGCTTTTCTTGAATGCTGTGATTGGATTTATTCACTCTAAGTAAATCTATGTGATTTAAAAGTAGCCAAGATTTCAATTGGACCTATTCACCCCCCTTTAGGTCACTCATTATCCTAAAACAAAACTTTACAGAAGCGATCTTTACTCTTCCGGGTGTGTGGAGAGACCTCCCTACATTCCGGGGGGGGGGGGGGGGGGGGGGGGGGGGGGGGGGGGTTGTTTGTGGTCCTGGTGGGTGAGGTTTCGAACTCTGAATCTTCGGCTTAGTGTTCTGGCTCGAGAGAAGGGCAAACCACCACTCCGCTCCGAACTCTTCTTTGAATCGTGATTTCCGAATTCAACATCACGTCTATCATGTTAAGAAATAGTCTAATAATCACAACGGCCTACATTGTATCATATCCTTCAGATGTCATGAAAGATCAGTGATTAATCTATAAGTAGAGACGCGTTAATAACATGGGTTTGCTCTAGATTTCGAATGGGAAAAGATACAGACATGCAAAATGAAAAGAAGAGCCCAAAACATACACAGAATTGAACAGATCAATTTGAGTCTGTTGGTGATTTTTGATTAGGTTTCGGTTCCAAAAAAATTAAAGCCGATCTTTCGGTTCCAAAAAAATTAAAGCCAATCTTCCGGTTCAGTTGTCAGTCCTCTTGGGATCATGTACCTAAGAAAACTAAAGAACCAAATTATAAATAATTGGCAATTGATTAGCAGTTCATATAGCATTTAATATACATACAATGTTAATTATTAATAATTAATATTTTTTTATTGTTTATCATAATTCTCCCATCAAAATTAATATTCTTTTTTTCATTAACTTTGAACATGTTTAAATCATGGAATGATAATGCTATAAATGTTAAACTTGTTTCAAAAAACAGTAAATGTTATTTTTTATTAGCATGCGAATATTATGTTATTATATGATTAACATTAAAGAAATATCAAATTCAATACGCTAAGATTTGTAATCACATTTTTAGTATCACTTAAGGCTCTGTTTGGGGGGACTTATTTTCCCCGGTCAAGCGGTCACGACCGCATGAATCCGACCTTAATGAAGTCCTGGTTCATGCGATCGTGACCGCTTGACCGGTGAAAATAAGTCCTCCCAAACAGAGCCTAAGTTTTGTTTGGGCAGCTTATGCTCGTGAAAAATCTCAATTTAAAACGTAAACGCAGTTTTATAGTTGTTTGTTTGTGCAACTTATAGAAAATCACTTAGATAAGTTGATTTTTCATAAGCTATTCGGGTGCAGTTAATGACATCTCATAAGCGTTTATCTCTTAAATAAGTCATATGCGTAATTTTTTTTATCCGGATGTGATTTTTTCGTCCAAACGCGATTTTTTCACCCAGATGCGGTTTTTTCGCTCGAGCACTAATTTTTCGCCCGAGCACAAATTTCTCGTCCGCGAGAGAATTTATCACCCGAGCGCAATTTTTTCAACCGGGCAAAAATTTTTGGCAAGGACGATGTTTTTTCGATTGTGCGTGATTTTTTCGCCCGGGCGCGATTTTTTTCGCACGGTAGCGATTTTTTCGCCCTGACGCGATCTTTTCGCCCTGACGCGATCTTTTCGCCCGGGTTCATTTTTTTCGCCATGACACATTTTTTCGCCCGGGCGCGATATTTTTGGCCCGTGCGGGATTTTTTCGCCCGAGCACAATTTTTCGCCCAGGAGCGTTTTTTTCGTCTGGGCGCGATATATTCACCCGAACAGGAATTTTTAGCCTAGGCACGATTTTTTTGCCCAGGCGCGATTTTTTAGACCGCGTGCGGTTTTTTTGATCGGACGCGTTTTTTTTCCGGGCGCATTTTTTTGCGCAGGCATGATTTTTTGTCTGGTGCGCTTTTTTCTTTTTCTCTCAGGCGAGAAAATTGCACTCGGCCGAAAAAATTGTGTTGGGATGAAAAAATTGTATCAGGGCGAAAAAAATGCGCCAGGGAGAAAAATCGTTCCTGGGAGAAAAAACATGCCCATTCGAAAAAACATGCATGAGCGAAAAAAATGCGTCCGGGAGAAAAAAAAAATGCGCCCGGAGGAAAAAAAAATGCGCCCTAGCGAAAAAAACTAGGGCGCAAACACTGTGCCCGGGCAAAAAAACGCGCTCGGGCGAAAAAAAGCGCCCGGGCAAAACAATGCGGTCGGGCGAAAAACTGCCCGGGCGAAAAAACCCGCGTCCGGGTGGAAAAATCGCGACAGGCAAAAAAATGTGCGCGGACAAAAAAATCACGTATGAGCGAAAAAATCCAGCCCGTTCGAAAAAAATCGCGACTGGGCGAAAAAAACACGCCCGTGCGAAAAAATCACCTCTGGGAAAAAAATCACGCTCGGGCGAAAAAAACGCATCCAGACGAACGGACCCTTATGAATGAAATTTTAGATAAGCATTTATAAACAAACTATCCAAACAGTCGAATGTTTATTCATCATTATTTTTATAAAATCTCTATTCAAGCATCAATTTTTAATTTGCAGTCTGTCTGCAATCAACCCTTTCTTTTGAAGATCAGCCTGTCTGCAAATGTACATGCAATCAAAAACTATGAATCTTCATTCAATCCTTAATTTGTATTAAAATGTGTTAACTTAGGATCTGTTTGGGGAGGACTTATTTTCACCAGTCAAGCGGTTATGACAGCATAAATCAAACCTTAATTATGATCTGATTCATGCGGCCGTAGTCGCTTGACTGGTGAAAATAAATCCCTCAAAGGGAACCTTAATATCTAGACTACTTAGACCTTAATTCAGAAGCTTTTAATTAAAGATTATGATATTAACTTGGAATAACTAGGTATGTTAGATTATATTGGGGAAAAACATTTGTCGGATTGTGAATTCTTAGCTTCCTCACCTTTGTAGCATTAGGATTCACCACTCCCAAGTCAAGCATTAGGATTCTTCCAAAAAATGGATGGTTCTCGAATATACTATATACAAGATATTTCTAGAGAATATACTGAATTAACGAGTTAGTCTCGCTGCCAATTTAATATGAGTTTATATGGTCGCACATAATAACATACAGAAAATTGAATAATTGATCGAGTAGGCTCGACTCATATAAGATATGAGTGGAGAGCCAAACATGGATGAGTGTGAGAAAGTATAGTTCGTCTGGAAGAATTCGACTTGATGGTCTGAAAGAATTCGACTTGATAGATTCGACTAGACTTTAGCAAATTCAATTTGATGGTCTGGTTGAATCGACTAAAAGTATTCGTCTAGAAGTTCAGTATGGACTGAACAGATTCAACTGGACTTTAAGTAGATTCAACTAGATGGTCTAGCCAAATCTACTAAAAGCTGTATAGACAGTTTATTCTCCCGATTAGAACCCTGAACCCGATTCAACTTTTCAAAGGGTAATTCCTGTTGTAGCCGAACCCGGTTCACTAGATATTATATGTAATATAATATATAATATTTAGAGCAAGGGTTAAGCATTCTCAATTTTGCAAATCAGATCCACAGCACAAGCGATCTTCTCCTGCAATCGAACCTACCAGTTCGTGGAGACAAAGGCTTCGATCTCTCCTTACTCTTAATTAGGAGCCCTATATTATGATAATTCCAATACTCCCCCTCAAGTTGGAGCAAAGATGTTAATCATGCTCAGCTTGAAAATGGTCAATCCTAAACGAGTAGGACCAACAGCTTTAGTGAAGGCGTCATCGAGCTGGTCAGCCGAGTGGACGTAAGTTGGAAGAACAGTCCCAGTATAAACGTGGTCACACAGAAAATGAATATCCATCTCGATGTGTTTGGTGTGCTTATGTTGCACTGAATCATGGGTAAGTAGGAGAGCTGGCTTATTATAACAGTAGAGAGATGAGCCATCAACAAGAGATATGCCAAGTTCAGTCAGCAGCGAGCAGAGCCAAACCAACTCAGTAACGCCATGTGCCATGGCGCGGTACTCTGACTCAACAGACGAACGAGATACAATGGATTATTTCTTTCTCCGTCACGAAACAAGATGATCACCATGGAATACACAAAAACCTGACGTAGAGCGTCGATCTGTCAAAGAGCCAGCAAAATCTGCATCAGTGAAGCAGGAGAGATTGGAGACACTATCAGCCCGATAGAACAACCCAAGACCAGGAGCGCACTTAAGATAGCGAGGGACACGTCGAGCAGCCTCTAGGTGAGATTTCCTAGGATAATGCATAAACTGGCTTAAAACGCCCACTGAGAAGCTGATGTCGGTCTGGTATTGGTCAAGTATATCAAGCGACCAACAAGCCGCTGGTACTGAGAGGGGTCTGGAAGAGGATCACCAGATTCAGCATGAAGGTGGTGGTTGGTGTCCATAAGAGTACTCGCAGGATGACACCGAAGTGACTCGTGTCCCGAAGAAGATCTAAGGTGTACTTGTGTTGCGATCTAGAGATGCTCTGTCGTGAGCGAGCTACTTCAATCCCAAGGAAGTAGAGGAGGGGTCCAAGGTCTTTCACCTCGAAGGCTGAGCGAAGTGTAGCTTTCACCTCAGAGATGCCAGAGGGATCATCCCCGATGAGAATAATATCATCAACATAGACCAAGACAATGACACGACGTCCCTTTGGAGTGGAACGAATGAAGCAAGTGTGATCTACACGACACAGAGTGAAGCCAGACTGAAGGATGACCGAGCTGAACCGTTAGAACCCGACAAGCGGGGACTGTTTTAAGCCATACAGAGATTTGTGCAGTTGGCAAATTCTCCATGAATACCCCCCCCCCCCCCCTTAAGGTCAAACCTTGGAGGAGGAGCCATATAGACCTCCTCCTATAAATCTTCGTGCAGGAAGACATTTTTGACATCAAGCTGGCAGAGTGGCCACATCCGAGAGGCCGCAAGCGAGAGCAGAAGGCGAACACTGGTCAACTTAGCCATGGGAGCAAACGTGGCACCAAACTCGCCCGGAGCCTGAATTAAGCCCATGGCCACCAAACGAGCCTTATAGCGGTCAATAGTACCGTCAGCAGAGTACTTCACGGTATAGACTCATTTGCACCTAACTATGCTTTTCCCGGAAGGAAGAGGAACCAGAGATCATGTCCAAGTACAACGGAGAGCAGACATCTCCTCCTCCATGGTTTGAACCCACCGCGTGTCAAGGAGAGCCTCAGCAGTCGAAGTACGCAGTCGGACAGAATCAACAGCAGCCACAAAAGCCTGGTAAGAGGGTAAGAAACGCTGGTAGGAAACAACACTAGCCAACAGGTGCTCAGTAATCGAGGAGGGAACACAAGTATGCTTGCCCTTGCAGAGGGCAATAGGTAAATCAACATAAGTAGAGGAGAGAGGCTCAAGAGAGGTACCTGCGACCGGAAGGAGCAACAGATCTGGGACTGGAGGAGAAGTGGGTGCACCAGTTGGAGGTGGCGGCTGGCGGCGAGAGTAAGTCGGCAGGACATGCGAAGCAGCAGAAGGGGCAGCGTCTAGTGGAGGAGAGACAACTGGGAGAGGTTGCACAATAGTAGGAAGCGCAGGAGGGGTCAAATGTGCAGGAAAGAAGGGAACCTCCTCATGAAATGTCACATCCATAGACAATGGCACGACGTTCATCGAGCAATGAATCCATCCAAGAATCATGTACTTTTTGGTCGACCACTTGACTAACACCTCTTTCTTGTCATCTTTGTCAGCCGGTTTGGGCATAGGAGGTCCGCCGGTCAGCCAGGAAAGCTTATTCCGACCGGCGAGAGCCACTTTCATCGAAGTTGCCCATGAAGAATAATTTTTCCCATCGAAAAGGACGCTAGTAATTCGTCCCGTAGAGCTATAAGTATCCTTGGAATTCATGAAGCACAAAAACAACAAGCAACGAGATCCCTCCCGCAAAGGAGATCGGGGACCGAAGAACGAAGTAGAACGAAAAATCACATACAAAGCATCACGAACGACTCCATGGAGAAGACGAGGATGTCATTAGGACTCCATGGAGAAGACAAGGAGCACGGGCGGTGAAACTGCTGGAGAAGACTCCGGGGTGACTAGGCGGTTGCAGGATCGAGGGGGGAAGCCTGTTGCGGCTGCGGAATCGGCTGGAAAGGCCGACGGGAGGTGCTGCGGAAGACGTCGGGGGCTAGAGACGGCGGCGGAAGCTGGCAAAACCCCCGTGCGGGGACGCCAGTCGAGACCAAGGAGCACGGGAAGCACCGCAGGGCGGGACGAAGCCGCAAGCGGCGACGAGAAAGGAGTCTCTGGAGAAGCAGGAGGCCAGCGAACGGTGCGGAAGCGTCCGATGCGGGAGGCTGGGGCGCGAGACGCGGGTGAACTCGAGGAGGCTCGGAATCCCCCTGATACCATGTCTAGATATGAAATGAGGAAAAGCCTCGACTAATAATTAGGAGCCGTAGCATATATATATATATATATATATATATATATATATATATATATATATATATATATATAATCTCAAATACACTTACAATTTTTCTCATACACAATATTACAATATTATGATAACTCCAATATGTGCGACGACAGCAAGGTATTTCTCCCGTTAATGTGGAAATCCCATAAAGGCGTAGATCTATTTATGTGCTTTGGTGAACTCAACAACAAGGAACATTTGGAGCTTCTCAATCGAGTTGAGAGTCGATTCCGTACAGGTACTATGCATTTGTTGCTTTTACTTCTTGAGTCATGATTATCGCAAGATCCATTTATTGTTTAGAATTTTCTTAAACTCTATTCCACTGCGCTCATCTGATGTCCATTCCACTAGTGAAATCCCAACATATACCAAATACAAGATATTCCTGAAAGCTTCTACACCCTATTTAAGTTGATTTACAACACACTGTAAAAATCTATACCCTTCCAATACAGTTTCCTCGAAACTTCCAAACAACTCTACACTCCTAGAGTTCAAATTAATATAGAAGGTTCTATGAGACTGAGCTAAAGAAATACTACACGACCTTAATCTTTTTCAGCCCCCTCAAACATTGGAATTTTTACAAAAAATGCATGCAAATGCATATCAGCTTTTATGAATATTATAGGCAGCTACAATATGTCTAAAAGTACTAGTTGGTTCACAATAATTCACTCAAGTTAACAAATATAATCATATGGTTGGGGACAAAAAATTAAACTACTTAAATATAATTAATTCAATGAATTTTTACATGAAAATAAATACATACATGTAAATTACCAAAGAACCCCACGCATGCTAAAACAATGGAGGGGCTTTCCTTTAAGCAACTAAATGATGAATTTTTCAACTCTTGCAAATTTGTAGAGGATAGCTCTGAGAAACTCTAAGAGACAGGAGTAAATTTTCAATGCTTTGAAGCGAATAAATCACATGTCATTAAGTCATCCATGGAGGCTGATCCACCGGAACCTAAAACCGGAACGAAGCTGAAGAGAGGCCCATCACCTGCTGTAAACTCACTGAAAGCATCAGCAAACACAGGGTAAAGTAAACCTGACAGAGTTCCCAACTCTTTCAAAAAGTAGAACCTCAAGCCCTGCAATCAAAAAAGATAATGCAAGGAATAAGTAAAACATTTAGGGCAAATAATCTTGTTTGAGAGAGTGGTGACGGTAATGAAAGCAACTATGAAGAACACATGTAGCATGATACGTGTGGTTACGAGTACTATTTAAAAAAAATGATATTTTAGGATAAAAATACACTATAATCATGCAGGTGTGGTCAAGTTTTAGGGTCATGAACACCAAGACCCTAGAATGTAGAATTTCAAACAAAAAACTGTCACGAGAGTTCAAGCATAGATAAACGAAACACAATTATGCTTATTGCCACAATTTTCATACAACCACAACTCGAACGTCACATCACAGTTGTCACAAACACAAACAGAGCCATTATAACTATCAAGATAGATGATGAGGCTGAAATGAAAAGAAGTGTACCTTCAAATCTTGCCAAGAAAAATCATTATAAGAAATAATTTTATCAATAAATCTACTGAAGAACGATGCCATTGCTTTCACGCGCCTATTAGAGTAGTCTGAATGAAGACTAATAAGATCATGATCAGCTTCTGAATCTATGGTGTCTGCACTGCATTTTGCCATGGAAATCCGGGCCATGCATATTTTTTTGGGGACCACATTTATTTGACAACAAGATTTATGCCAATCAAAGTAATAAAAATCGCCATAATTTAATATAACCGGAGCAGGTGCTTTCAGCGAGATTGGTTGAGCTTCATCTTCTTCATTCTCTGCAAGATGTAGAACAGGCTTCACTTCAACAAGGGCTCTGCATGTATACATACATAAACTCAACATTGTTAGCTTTTACATGAATTTTCACTTGTGTTCATAAAAATAGTAGAAACCAAATATTTATTTTTAGACGGCTATTTTCACACTGGGTTTACTTGATGAAACATACAAATGAATTTTTTTTCTATTTTCCAAAAAAAAACATAAGATGATTGGTAACTAAATATTTATTAGTTACCGTCTAAGAATAAAAATACTTTTATTTATAAAAAAACATTTTCCCGTTTCCACAAAATATCACTTGAGAACATCCGGAAAACTTGAAACATGGCACATAATGGATAACATCCATATGTTCAAAATGCCTGCAAGATAACTACATGTGTAAATAAAGGGTTAATTATTGTGACCTCCCTTGAGATTATGCATAACTTTTAGAACCTCACATCTACTTTTGAAATTACAACAACTTTCCCTTCGAGTTCACATTGTTAATTTTTAGTACAATAAACCTTCCTTTTGTGAGAATGCACAATATATGTTAATTGGGAAGGGAGAGTCTTATTAAAGCTTGGGGTTTATATAATTTTAAATATTACAAGAAAGGTCCCTGTAATCATGCAAAATCCAATGGAAGTCGTGATAATTAACACTATAATATATATATATATATATATATATATATATATATATACATATATATGTATGTATGTATTAAACTATACCTCTTAGGAAGACTGGGTACAAGAACGTATAAAATAATTGGATTGCAAGCCCCCAGAAAGCCTTCATTATGCATCATATTATGCTTCAGAAAATACTCCATCCGATTTTGGATTTCCGCCATCTCAAAAGATGAAATGAATGCAGAACAATATACAGTAATGGAGATTGATGAAGTAGCAATGGAGCATTTGAAGCAATTAGCCACAGCCTCGCAATTTAGCAGCGCCTGGTCCATTTCAGCGGTTGGACCTCCAGGACGGAGTAACATTGTCGGTGGATCCAGACCAAGCTGTCCAGCCATATAGAGAACTTCTTTATGCAAGGTTGCCTAAAGGGAACAAGAGGAATAAGTTCTGTAGTTGATTATCTCATTTGAAAAAAAAATTACTATATATATATTATTATAATTATTATGTGAGTTAGTGAGTGAACAATATCACCGCCCATAATGTACAATTTTTTTTTTCATTTATTCCCTTCCGTCCGATTTCCACCACCCAAGTCCCTCCGAGAGCAAGTGAGCGTGGAGAGAGGCACTATCGTAATCGAGGAACTGTTGTCGACGCAGGGGGGGGGGGCAAGCACCCTCACTCGTGTATGTGTACACACACACACACATATATATACATATTACATACAGATACATCATATGTAAATAAGGTCCTTTTCTCAGACCTTCATTCTAACTTTGCATAATTGCAGGAGCATCCCTTCTATCTTTCAATATTAACACACCTCCTTTCTAAATTTACATTGTTAACATACATGCATACAAAAAAAAATCTTCTAAAACGTCATCTAGGTACAGTTTTTTGTACATGTTAATAATGTAAGCTTAGTGATCCCTGCAATTATGCAAATATGTGTGACGCCCCCAACTATATAGGTACTATTTCATTATAAGTTTAATTATAAGTGTTGAATAAAAAATGTTCAATTACTTGGCGCCTCAGTGATATGAGATTATGAAAATTGTAATGGTAGCCTAGAAAGTGAGGCTGTTACAATCTGCAAGGGAGATCTTCATAATTATTCCTATAAGCAAACATGGGGGATGAATTGTGGTTGTAGGCACGTCGCCTAAAGCCATTATTCATCTCCCATTTATTTATATTATTAACTAGATACATATAGCTAGATATATATAATTTATTTATATGTACTAATAGGCGAATAAACACCACTCCATTGCTGTTCATCTGCCAGGGGAAATAATAATAATAATATAGAGGGGTATATATATATATAGATATAAGATAGAAATCATAGAATATAAGATACACACACATGAATGATAGTGCACGGAGCCCCGCGCAGCCGCAATAGTGTGAAAATATGAGAGCATTCTACCTCTCGCAACCCCTGAAAGCACGATTGTGGTCCCCTAGGATGACTGCCCTCGGGGGACTGCGACCGGCGATAGTGTCGTCGCGTCGTCGCACTGTTGCGACCGGGGCACGGCCTGTTATGCCCCCACACCCGCTTGGGTTCTCGGGACATAAATACTCGCGGCGGACCAAGGAGCGCGCGCAAGACAACGGGGCTGAACCATCCGGTTCAGCCCCCTCATTAAATCAGCCAGAAGGGGGGCTGAACCACTCCGGTTCAGCCCCACTTGGGGGGGCCGCCGGCCCCCTCCTCTCCCGGGTATTTATAGCCCGGGGCTGCTTTGGGAAGGATCATTGAAGACATATCAGGTTTCTTCCTCCCTTTCCTCAACCCTAACCCTAGTCTCTTCTTCCTCTCTAGTCTCTCTCTTCCTTTCTTGCACGTTCATATCATTTGGTATCAGAGCTCCTTCCTGCGACCATGGTGACACGCTCGGAGGCGGAGACCGCACGATTGGCTACCCTAGAGGAGAACTACGTAGGGTTGGCGGATTCGGTGGCTGCCATGGAAGGCCGCTTGAACACGTCCACAAAAAACATGGAGGAACGCATGGATGGACGTATGGAGGAGATCAAGGCGTTGTTGATGCAATCGTTGAAGGGCAAGGCGGTTCAAGGCAGCGATTCTGAAACCGAGGCGCCACAAAATGTCAACGGAGGATCGGCGGGGTCTGGACACTTCGGTCCCGGCGGAATCGGGACCGATCCGGTCCGCACGGAGCCAACGGGCGCCGGATCGGCCCCCGCGTGGATCGGCGGCCACCCTGGCTGGTCGACAGCGCCCGAAGGGGCCGGCGGTGGCCGCCCAGGGGGCGCCTACTCCCTCCGCCAGCCAGCGACCTGGACCGGCCCGCAACTGCCGCATCCGGGCGTGCAGGCCGGGAGCGGGGCAGGCGGACCTTCCGCCGCCCAGGAGGGGACCGCAGGGGACCCTTGGAGGACCCGGGAGGCCACAGTAGCTCCCTTGAGACCACCGGGGGCTGTTGACGCCCATTTCGGAGAGAAGAGGCCTTCTACCGACGCCACAGCACGTGGGGGGGCCGATGAGGTTTGGGAACGGCGAGACATGGCCCGAGCAGCTACGCCGACAGGGATTTCAAGGCGGGGGACAGCAATGGGGCGGCGGCCAAGGGGAGCGAATTTCCATGACCCTTTCGGCCGACCACAGCACGGACCGGAGTTCAACGGGAGACATGGGGATATGCATCAACGGCCACATGCCCCCGAAGCGAACTCGCATGAATTTCCCTAAGTTCCGCGGCGGGGATGCCTTGGAATGGGTGCAAAAGGCGGAGTTATTTTTCACTTATCAAGAGATACCGAATGATCAGTGGGTGCAGCTGGCCTCTTTCCATCTGGAAGAGGATGCATATCAGTGGGCTCAGTGGTTCATACGGGCCTACGGATACGCAACATGGGCGAATTGTGTGGAAGGGTTCGTGGCACGTTTCGGGCCGTTGGAGTACGAGGATGTGGAGGCCACGCTACAGAAACTCCGTCAGAAGGGCACAGTGATGGAATATCGAGCGGACTTCGAGAAGCTGGCAAATCGGGTTAATTGGGAAGAGAAGACGCTCCTCAGTTGTTTCATATCCGGCCTGCGGGACCATTTGAGGGATGAGGTCCACGCGTATATGCCGCGCAGTCTAAGTCATGCCATCAGTCTGGCCCGCATACAGGAGGAGCGCTTCAGCCGTCAGAGAAGTCGGGCCCCACCAAGGGTCCCGCCCGCCCCAGCAACAGGCAGAAGGGAGCAGGCACCGGCAGCCCGACCGACAGTGACGCGGCTTACTTGGCCTGAACTGCAGGCCAGGAAGGAGAAAGGATTATGTTTTAACTGTGACGAGAAATACGCACCGGGGCATCGATGCCAGAAGGTGCAGGTCTTCATGCTGCGGGAGGAGGACGAGGAGGAGGACTACCCGAGCCTCGAAGCCGAGGAGGAGTTGGATCTAGCTGAGTTTGGCGTTTCGATTCAGGCCATGGAGGGATGTGTGGCACCCACCACTATGAGGATCAAGGGAAGGATTGGCAAGGAAAGGGTCACCATTCTCATTGATAGTGGGGAGCACCCACAATTTCATCAACCCTGAGGTGGCGCTGAAGACAGGACACCCCGTTGACAGGAACGCGGCGTTCCAGGTGATGGTCGCGGATGGCAGCAAACTGCGGTGCGAAGGGGCACTGAAGGGCGTGGAGATACATCTTACAGGATATGTGTGCCGCACCGACGTCTACCTCCTTCCGATAAAAGGGTCTGATATGGTACTTGGGGTACAGTGGCTCCGCCAACTGAGGCGGGTGACCATAGACTGGGATCGCATGACACTGGAGTTCACGCAGCAGGGGACGGATTACTGTTTGCACGGTATCCGATCCGCCCCTCTCAAGGAGATCTCCCTACGAAGCCTGCAGAGACTGGAGGAGCAGGGTAGTATGATGGCCATGATACTCGGGTGTGGCGGCAGGAGGGGCCGACACGCAGGTAGCGTCGGACCCGATACAGCTGCTTTTAGCTCAGTTTGAGGACGTATTTCAGGAGCCGCACACTCTGCCTCCCTCGCGTTTTCGGGATCACCAGATACAGCTGAAGACAGGGACGAACCCTACCAATATCCGTCCTTACCGCTACCCGTATGTTCAAAAGGCGGAGATCGAGCGCAGCGTACGGGAGATGCTAGCGACAGGCATTATTCGGCCCAGCACCAGCGCGTTCTCTTCTCCGATCATCTTGGTCAAGAAGAAGGATGGCTCCTGGCGATTCTGCGTCGATTACCGGGGGCTGAATAGCTCCACCATCAAGGACAAGTTTCTCATTCCTATGATTGAGGAGTTGCTGGATGAGCTGCATGGAGCGAGTCTGTTCACCAAACTGGACCTCCGGTCCGGTTATCATCAAATTCGGATGAAGGAAGAGGATGTCCACAAAACAGCGTTCCGCACCCACGACGGTCACTACGAGTTCTTGGTGATGCCGTTCGGGTTGGCCAACGCTCCTTCCACCTTTCAGGATGTGATGAACGAGGTCTTTCGACCACTACTTCGCCGGTATGTCCTGGTATTTTTTGATGATATACTAATCTATAGCAGGGCTTGGGACGACCATTTGGAGCACGTGCGACATGTCCTCACCGTACTGCGGGAGCACCGGCTATTCGCCAAAAAGTCCAAGTGTTCTTTCGGACAGAGTCAGGTCGAGTATCTGGGGCACCTTGTGTCCGCCCGGGGGGTCCAGGCAGACCCACAGAAGATTGCGAGTATGGTGTCCTGGCCCCAGCCCACGACGGTGCGAGCCTTGCGTGGCTTCCTCGGGCTGACGGGGTATTACCGTTGTTTTGTGAAGGACTACGGCAAGATTGCTCGACCTCTGACACAGCTGTTGCAGAAGGATGCGTTCCAGTGGAGCATCGAGGCAGACGAGGCCTTCCGGGCTTTATAGCAGGCCATGACCACTACACCGGTGTTGGCGCTGCCGGATTTTACCAAGGGATTTGTGGTGGAGACTGATGCTTCGGGCGTCAGCCTCGGGGCAGTCCTGATGCAGGAGGGCCGCCCGATCGCTTACTTCAGCAAGGCCTTGGCCCCACGGACGCTGGGGCTTTCAACGTACGAGAAGGAGATGTTGGCAATTATACATGCGGTCGAGATGTGGCGACCCTATCTTCTGGGACAGCACTTCCAGGTCCGTACGGATCACCAAAGTTTGAAGCACTTCCTGGAGCAGCGCTTGGCGTCTCCACTGCAGCAGAAATGGTTGACCAAGTTGATGTGGTATGATTACGAGATTGTGCACAAGCAGGGCAGAGAGAATGTGGTCGCCGACGCACTCTCCCGCCTACCTGAGAGCTCCCTCTCTCATGTGTCGGGGCCAGTGATCACCACCTTGGACGAGATACAGGCAGCGGTACTCCAGGACCCCGAGCTACGCACCATTGTAGAGGCACTACAGCAGGGTCACGCTACGGAGCCGGGCTACCATCTTCAGGGCCAGCGACTGTACTTCCAGGGCAGAGTAGTCATTCCCTCCGCGTCGCCATGGCGGACGGCGATGATGCAGGAGTTTCACGCTTCACCCACAGGCGGTCACGCAGGGATTCTCCGGACACTTCAGCGGCTCCGAGCAAATGTCTTCTGGAAGGGGATGCGCCGCGATGTCCAGCAATTTGTACGGGAGTGTGAGATTTGCCAGAGGCAGAAGTACGAGACCACATCACCGGCTGAGCTTCTTACGCCGCTCGAGATCCCGCACCAGGTGTGGGACACCATTTCCATGGATTTCATTGACGGGTTGCCCAAGTCCCAAGGCAAGTCCGTCATCCTGGTCGTGGTAGACAAGCTTTCCAAGTATGGTCATTTCCTACCATTGAGCCATCCATACACAGGGGAGACAGTTGCAGAGTTATTTGCGCGGGAGATTGTGCGCCTCCATGGCCTTCCACGTTCCATCATTTCCGACAGGGATCCGGTCTTTATCAGCAGTTTCTGGAGGGAGCTCTTTCGGCTCCAGGGCACTACGCTACGTATGAGCACAGGCCACCATCCCCAGACGGGCGGACAGACAGAGGTCCTCAACAGGGGGTGGAGACCTACTTACGGTGTTTTGTGATGGACGAGCCACGCACGTGGACCCGATGGCTGCATTGGGCGGAGTACTGTTACAACACGTCCTTCCACACAGCCAGCAAGGTCACCCCCTTCGAGGTGGTATACGGCCGCCCTCCCCCTACCTTGAGTTCTTATGAGCCCTCCAGCGCCGCTCTCCCAGCCGTGGAGCGGACACTTCAGGATCGGGATCGCACTTTAGCCGTACTTCGGGACAATCTGCGGGTCGCTCAGGACCGCATGAAGGCACAAGCAGACAAGCACCGTACCGAGCGGGAGTTCGCAGTGGGTGATGAGGTTTTCCTCAAGCTCCAACCTTACCGCCAGCTGTCAGTTTCTCGGAGGATGAATCAGAAACTCGCCCCACGTTACTACGGGCCATTCCGCATTCTACGTCGAGTGGGCCCAGTGGCCTACACCTTGGATCTTCCAGCAGGGTCCCGCATCCACCCGACATTCCATGTCTCTGTTTTGAAGAAGAAGCTCGGGGCCTCCGTTCGGGCCAGCCCTTTCCTCCCCGAGGAGGCCAGCACGGGTGAGTTACGGCCGTCACCAGAGGCCATTTTGCTTACCAAATGGAAGAAGTCGGGCACGGAATATCGACCAGCGGTACTCGTCAAATGGCGGCAGTTGGACGCTGGGCACAACTCATGGGTCGACTTGTTGGAGTTCCGCGAGCGGTTTCCGGACTTCCACCTTGAGGACAAGCTGGTGCTTGATGGGGAGGGGAATGTTATGCCCCCACACCCGCTTGGGTTCTCGGGACATAAATACTCGCGGCGGACCAAGGAGCGCGCGCAAGACAACGGGGCTGAACCATCCGGTTCAGCCCCCACTCATTAAATCAGCCAGAAGGGGGCTGAACCACTCCGGTTCAGCCCCACTTGGGGGGCCGGCCGGCCCCCTCCTCTCCCCGGGTATTTATAGCCCGGGGCTGCTTTGAGAAGGATTCATTGAAGACATATCAGGTTTCTTTCCTCCCTTTCCTCAACCCTAACCCTAGTCTCTTCTTCCTCTCTAGTCTCTCTCTTTCTTTCTTGCGCGTTCATATCACGGCCACAACCGCATAGGGGGCCCCCGTGCACTGTCACTTGTGTGTGTGTATATATATATATATATATATATATATATATATATATATATTATATATATATATATATATATATATATATATATATTTTTTTTTTTTTTATATATATATAAATCTATATATATCTATATAGATATATATATATATATATATATATATATATATATACGAGCATCTTGGCACGGGCTACGCCCGTGCTCGATGCTCTCGGGCGGCCTTCGGCCGTATCCAGGCGGGGTTCTGAACGGGCTTCTCCCGTGCTCGATGCGTCGTTGCGGGCTGCGCCCGTATCAAAGCGGGAAGCGCCCGCATCAAAGCGGGATGCACCCACATCAAGACGGACAGTGCCCGCAATATATACATATGAGTACTCAAAATGACCGTAAAAAAATATAAATAAATATTACAATTTTTATTTTATAAAAAAATTTACGTTTTGTCGTAAAAACATTAATTTCAAGCAATTTTTTCTCTCCCTCTTCTTTCTCTCCCTTCCCATCTCTCTCCCTCTCTCTCTGCCCCCTTTCTCCTCCCCTTCCGCCATCTCTCCTTTTCTCTCTCCCTCTCTCTTTCCTCCCCTCTCTCTCTCTTTCTCTCTCTCCCAACTCACTCTCTCCCAACTCACTCCCCATCTCATGCTCTCTCTCATGATCCAATGGCTCTTGTTTGATCTATGGTGTGCCTCCAAATACCTATATTGCTTTATATAACAATAATATATATATATATATATGAACACCTACACAATTAAAAATAAAAACATGAAAGATAGAGGGAGGTCCCTATAATTATGCAAAGTTAGAGAGAATTTCTTCATAAATATATATATATATATATATATATATATATATATAATATTAAAAAGAAAATTGAGGTGATCATGGTGCGTGCGTGTGTGCATGTGGGGCTATTTACTAGGACCATTCCTCGAAGTCTGTGTAATTACAGCTTGCACCCCTCTAACTTTCGAAATTAAAAAAAACTCTCCTCAATATTTACATTTTACAATATCCCTGCACAAAAATACTACCTTTGAGTAAATCTTCACAGGACTTTTTGTGCATGAATTTTATGAAATGTAAACATTAAACGGGGGTAATTATAAATTTGAAAGTTAGAAGGGTGCAAGTTGTAATTACACAAACTTCGAGAGGAGGTCCCGGTAAATAACCCTATATATATACAAGAATTAAAAACATCAGAGTAATCAGCTGCTACCTGGCTATATGGTCCAATACAACTAGGAGCCCAGCATGATATACTCTGTACATGCAAAACTCTTTTGCACTTGTCAGATGACACCAGAACTTCAACAAGTGCATTACCAAGACCGAATTCTGTAAGAGACACCTCAATTGTACTTCGTGATGGAACACCCAAATAGCACTTCTTTTCCGTAATGAAACCCATATAAACATCATTGACTAATCCAAATTGCTTCATATCAGAAATGTAGAGGTGAATATATAGAACATGAGCCCAATCAAGACCATCCATCCCAAGTTGCAACTCAATTGCATGAAGAATTGACACAAGATTCTTCTGCAGCCCTGTCAGTCAATTATATTGATAAGCAAATCGTGAAAAATAACTTGACAAACAGTACATGATAAGTGAAATAAAGGGTAATTTATAAACCTTCGCAAGCGCTAGAATTTGGAACCCAACAGCCAATGGAAAATGTGTGCCTTTTATGAGTCGATACACACAACTTTACGTGCTCGATATTTTGGAGTTTATCAAGTACTACATCCCTAGAATTGCACTTCTCCAAATAATTTGGCCAAAACTCCTCCACATGAAAAACCGAACAGACCTTCTCTGAAGTAAAATCACAATTTTCCATATATGTAGTTGAAACTATTTTTTGCTCCAGATGAGAAGCCAGTGGATGAAGAACACATACAGGAGCAATTGAATCGGGTGAATGTAGTACTATTTTGAACCTCTCAAGAACAATTCGAGCATTCTGCAGAACACAATAAAAGTTTTAAAAGCAAACTACATAAAAATTGTTAATGAGTAATATATATGGCCCTCTTTAAAAAGGTAACAGTTTTTTTCATGCTTGGTTAAGCAAATGCTCGAGATGAAAGCGAAGTCTAATCACACCGATTTATATATACAACATTGGATCTTTTAAAAAGCATACATAACTAGTTAGGTTTGCCTGGGGTATTTCTAAAATTATATCTTTGTTAGGAGCTTTATTTGTACTTATTCTTCCATTTTTTTGCTTTTATAAGGCCCCTCATGTTGTAATCTAATTTCTTGATGAAGTGAGAAGTGTGATCACATGGTGTATTGGTGTCAGAGGCAACAACAGATCCCGTTGCCTGCTCGGTCGAAGGATTTCTCCTAAGCTGAATTGCAACATCCACACTTTATTTGTTGCCATCTATATCGCCATTGACTCCTTTGCAGCCATTGCCGATGTTGTTTCCCAGATTTCCATTCACTGTTTCAACAATATTTTTCTCTTGTTGACAGAGCACCAAAGTGCTCTTCTTCTGTTGATGAAACATTGAAGCTCTCTCAACCACGGTCGATGCGGCTTTCCCATGTTGTTTCTATCATCAAAAGTGCTTTCTGAGAGCTAAGCCCTCATGCATCCAAGTTGATTGTTATGGGGCACGAACATCGGTGTTGACCAAAACCTGAGTAAGGCTAATGTAAACACGAATAGCATTTATTCGATGCGGGGACACCGGTGATCGTGATGGGATCGTTGGGAGCTGAATTCTAGAGCAACAACATATTTTAACTATGTCTTTCTAATTCCAGCATTATAATTTGCAATGATTACTAGTTTGCCCATGTGGGTTTATTTAAGGGAACGATGCATGGACAATGGGCATCTTTAGGATCAAAGAGATTTTGATCCTATGACTAGCCAAGGGGTCTACTTGGATTTCTCTTAAACCCTTCTTCTTCCTCGGAACCCTAGAAATCCATATTGTTAACATCAACAATGCTTTTTACCTAAAACACATTTCATCGCCTCTCTGTCAACGATTCCACCCTAATGTCATTACTGCTTCTTCTCTACCCCTACAGCCGCACAGTACTCTATTTCGGGATTTCTAGATCTCAGGCTCTCTACATATTTGGTATAGATTTTCACCGATGTGACTTCTATGCCAATGTATTCTCATAGTGGACAATTACCACAATTCTCGTTGATATTTCAAATAATTTTGTTTGATCTCGAGCATTTGCTTTTGCTCTCAAAAGCCAAAGTTTATTTGGATATCAACGGCAATAAACTTGCACCCCTCATAATTATCCTTTGTTTGATAATTGGAAGTTGGAAAACTCTTTGGTTGACTATTGACTCTTTAAGTTTAGGAAGCCAAACAATTACAATACCTGAGCAGTATTGACACTCCATATGACATTTGGATTCGAGTAAAGCATGTGTAGTTCTGATACACAAATTCTGCGTTGGTCTTCCAATTACGTAGCAAAGTCTATAAGGTTCCGTTCGGTGCCCGGTAATTGACTTTGTGTAGAAAACCAATTCTGTTGTTCGGCTGCAGGATGGAATTCAATAAACAGAATTGAAATTGATACATAAAAGTTGTTCGTCTACACATTGGCATTGTCTTTATGGAATTGAAATTTTAAAAATTCATAATTTTTAAAATTACATCATTTGAACCAAATACTAATGATAACTGAAGTTCATTAAACATAAACATGTTCTAATTCATAAATATTATAAAAGTGAATGTTAATATCAATATTATATGAACTAATAAAAGGTAGTAGCAGATATTGAATTAATAATACATGAACTAGTAAAAGGTGCAACAAAACAGATCTGAAAAACCAAAGATTCTTATGTGTACAGATTTACATCCATAAATTTTCATGCAAAAAACTTCATATCATAAACTCAGTGAAGTTCATTAATAACAACACTCAAACATTTATCCCACTATAGTGGGGTTGGCTATATGGATCCTTTGTCGTCATTGTGCCCTATCTTTTGTCATAATCTCATTAATGCCTAAGGACATCATATCTTTTCGTATAGTTTCATTCCAAGTATTTATTGGTCTACCCCTTCCTCGTTTAACATGTCATTGTGCCCTAACTTCAAGTGGGTTGGTTGAAGTGGAGAGGCGCGTTAGGGATCTTATGTGATCGTAAAGTACCATTAAAACTCAGAGAAAGTTTTATTGTACTGCAATTAGACCAGTGATGCTCTATGGTTCTGAGTGTTGGGCAGTGAATTGTGTACATGAGCAAAAAATGGGAGTTGCGGAGATGAGTATGCTTAGGTGGATGTGTGGAGACACGAGAATGGATAAAATTAGGAATGAATGTATCAGGTTTAAGACAGGAGTAGCACCAATTGCAGAGAAGATGAGAGAAGCCTGACTAAGATGGTTTGGACAAGTGAAGTTCATTAATCATACTAAATAATAGTCAAAATAACAAACAAAATATGTAATCACTTCAGGTCTACAGTTCTTTGAAAATTCTATGACTACACAAAATATCAGTTAATGACAATTTTGATATTCGTTGAACATATTCATAGCTAGAGTGTCCCTAAATTATATACATTCCTGCGCCGAATGGATTGGACTAACAACGCCTACGTAACCATAGAACTCTTCTCCTAGGTCTTGTCCTAGTATTTTGGAGTCAACCTTGTCTAGTATTATGTAGGGTGTCATTGTCTAGAAATGCAATCCACTACTACCACAGTTGCACCAAGAGTCGTTGTGACTGGTGCCTTTGTAATGATCTCTCTCTCTCTCTTACGTTTCTTTTGCAACTCTAAATTATCCATGAGATAGTCTACCTAATAGAGGTCATAAGAGGATGCGGCTAAGTAGAGTAATGAAGTGAAAATGCAAATATTTAAGTTCTGAAAAAAAAATTGTAAGAATTTAAGATCTGATAAAGAGCACAAATTGATGGTATGCTGCACAAAACAAATCTGAAAATTTTTTGTGACCTCTTGCCCAACACAAATTGAACTCTTGCCTAAAACAAACAGTTTTGATTTTTTCTGAAATATAACTGCTGTGAGCACTTTTCCTAGTTTGCCCAAAACAAACAAATCTGAAAAGGAAAAAAGTTGCACAAACGATTAATATAACCATTCAGTAAGAAAATTGATCTGAGGGATAAGGCTCACAGTACGATCGTAAGTGTCGACCAGCAAGAAAACTGATCTAATATGATGATGATGACTCAATCTATGAAACAATTCACAGTCCGATTGTAAATGCCGACTAGCAAAAACATATCTATGATTCTGATGAAGTAGAAGTCATGGATCTATGAAAAGCGAGAAGATGATCCTTCTTTGAGGCGTGATCTGTATGCCTTACTTTGGATGAGAAAACCAGTAGAAACAGTAAAATAGACTGAACTGGAAGAGGAAGAAGAAGAAGCAGCGGAGAATAAGGAGGAAGATGGATTCGAAGAAAAACCTGGAGATGCAGCGATCGGGACCAGCAAACATGATGACGGGCTTCGCAGAAAAGTGTCGAGCGAGCCTCTGGAACAAAATCGGGCAAAACTGACATCCAGGGCTAAGTGTTTTGGAATGAAAAATTTAGGTTTAAGCGAAAACCAATGGAATTGGTTTTCTGAAACTTAAAGACAATTCTAGAAAGCCAATTTCTGCGAGCCGAACGGACCATAAGATAATTCAAGAAAAGATCATATCTCAATACGACTCTGAGTTGTCATTTTTTCCGAAATACCAATTTTTTGATCCTCTTTCCCTCAAGTGTGACCAAGCAGATATCTTCAAAAATGGAAGAAATTTGATCGAGGTAAGAAGCTCTTGCATGGGTTGTCAAGTAAATGTCTGCTCCACCAATGATTGGCCTCGCCCTCAAAAAGGAAAGCTATTAAGGTCACCTTCCTATTCTCAGGGCACTGTGTCACATTCAGTAAATTTCTGGTCTTGAATAACCAATCTTCTATCAACATAGAATTCTCTTCTCCATTGCAATTAGAAGGGTGGAATTCCCTAAAGTTACTCAGATAGCAGTCTATCCCAACCTCCACAACAGCAAATGTGGGAACTGGAATTGGATCTACTGCATGTAGTGTGCTGCTTCTGAACTTCATCAGGGCTAGAGTTATAGCCATAATAATCTCAGTTGCACTCCTCGTTGGTGCAAGAACAACTGCTGCATTGAAAATTTCCATTACAAGCTGAGGCATCCCATTTTTCCCAAAGGTTCGCATGCATGCAAGATGTATGGAAAGTTTTTCATCAGTATAACTCCAATCATGTGGTTAAGGGCTACACGCAGACATATGATGTTGATTTCTTCAAATCTTTTTCGCATGTGGCTAGATTAAATTTCATCAGAATTTTTATATACGCTGCAGTTAACAAAGAATGACGCATCTACCGACTTGGCATCATAAATGCTCTTCTATATGGAGATTTACACTAAATTGTCTAAATGGAGGATTGCAACCTTCGGATTTATTGCTCAGGGGGAGTATTCTATAAAAGTATGCAAAACTGAACAAATTCATTTACAAAATAAAACATAGTCCACACATGATTTAAAAAAATCTCATAAGTTCTGATAAAAAGTACTTTGTGACCAAGGATCTCGATAAACTCCACTACTTTATGGGTAGTGAAGTAGTAGAAAATAATATGGTATTTCTTTAAGTCAAAGGAATTATGTCTTACACCTTCTCGAGTAAACCGAATTACCATAGGTGAAACCAACGATATCCCCTATGAATCAAACCAACAACTTTTGGGAAAATGATTGGAAAAAACTCATAAAAGTAAAAAAAAAAATAGAAGATTGGTAGGCAAGCTAATGTATTTGACAGTTACTAGGCCAGATAACTCCTTTAGTGTTGGAATTGTCAGCCAATTTGTGGATAAACTCAGGAAATGTCAATGGGATGTTGTAAGTCAAATTCTCCATTATCTGAAAAGGTCTCCGGTCATTTAGGTGAAGGATTACTCTATAGAAATAATGGTCACTTTATAGAAAGTCTATGTTTGGCTATTATGTTGGTGGCCAACTTTATAGAAAGTCTATGTTTGGCTATTATACTCTTGTTGGAGAAAATCTCCTACATGGTGCGGCAAAAAAGTAAAATATAGTTGTCAGATCGAGTGTTGAAGCAAAATACAAAGCGATGACCCAAGGCAATTGTGAACTACTTTAGGTTAAATATCTCCTGGAGAAGCTTGGGCATTGTACTTCCACATGCTTTCTGGTATATTGTGCAATCATGCTGCCACATTCAGTAATCCAGTTTTCACAAATAAACAAAGCATATTAAAGTTGATTGTCACTTCGTCAGAGATGCAATACTTTTCAAATAGTTCTACATAGGCCTGTGCAAAAGTAACCGAAGAACCGGACCGAAACCGATCCGAATCGGGTGGTTCGGGTCGGTTCCCACGCAGATCGGTTTAGGTACGGTTCCTGCATAAACTAGAACCGGCGGTTCGGTTCTCGGGTGCTGTGGTCGGGTACCAAAGAACCGACCCGAACTGTATAAAATAGAATAAATTTGATGTAGTGCACACTCAAAAAAATTATATTAAGTATGAACTATAAAGTATGTATATTACATTTTTTAAAATACAAAAGGTTGAATTTTTAAGACTATTCGCCCGTCTTTGACGTTGGGCGTATAATTTTTTAAAAAAATATGGAAATAGACAGCGGTTTATATAAAAATCACTGTCTATTCAAATTTGGCTATATTTGACATATCTATTGGGAAGTCAGATAATTACATCTACAATGCGTTTAAGAAAAAAAAGACTAACGAGATTCAAAGGGGAAATGTTTATAACATATTATAATTCTTATCTGTGATTAAAATTGAACCTTTGATCTCTATGTAGTCGTGAACATATGCACTCGTTACTGAACTAAAATTGATGTAGTGTTGTAATGTTGTGTATATATGTGCTCAGATTTTATCTTTTTGTTTACATATTAGGCCTTAAAATGTTTAGTGTGGGCGACACAAATGAAGTTATTGCCGCAGTATGTACTCTGATTGTTACAGATGAGCCCACTACAATTGTAGATTGGAGTACTGCGCCCAGCACATCTAATGCGCAAAAAAGAGATTACAAGTCTAAGTCCAATATATGGGGTCATTTTTCTAAGATTAAGAAGAGGGTGAGAAGTCTGAGAAAGTCGCATGTAACTATTGTAGTAAACCGTATGGATGCGCAAGTGTTAATGGTACTAGTAATATGTGGAAACATCTAAAGAATTGTAGCAAATATCTGTATAATGCAGTCGACAAAAAACAAAAGTTGATAAGCTTTGAGATGAAATGTGGGGTGGAGGGAAATGACATAACTTCTATCGAGTATTTACATTATTGGAAGTTCGACCAGGAGTCATGTCAAATGGCCCTAGCTAGATGGGTTATCACAGATAAGTTGCCTTTTAAAATTATTGAAACAGAAGGATTTCTTTATCTTATGAGAATGTTGCAACCAAGGTTGATCTCTCGCACCACACTAACAAGAGATTGCATGAAATTATATGTTGCTGAGCAGACAAAATTAAAGAAGACACTTGTAAACATGAAAGCTGTCGTAAGCTTAACTACCGATTGTTGGACATCCTTACAAAATCTCTTGTACTTATGTTTGACTGCTCATTTTATTGATGATGATTGGAAGCTGCAAAAAAAGAATTCTTAATTTTTGTGTTATCTCCAATCATAAAGGAAAAGATCTTAGCAAGGTCTTAGAATCGTGTATACTAGATTGGGAGATAGATAAATTTTGTACTCTAACTGTAGATAATGCCAATGCAAACACAGTTGCAATTGATCATTTGAGAAGAAAATTAAATGAAAATCATATTTGTCTTTGGGGAGAGCATTTTTCCATATGAAATGTGCATGTCATATTCTAAATTTAATTGTGAAAGATGGCATGAATGAGAAGATAGATACAGTTGCAAGAGTTCGTGACGCGGTGAAATATATTAGAAGTTCTCCTATGAGATCACATCAATTTAAAATTTGTTGTGAAAAAGAAAAAATAGAGTATAAAGGTTCAGTTTGCATGGATGATCCAACTAGATGGAACTCTACATATCAAATGTTACAAGTAGCCCTCAAGTTTCAGAAAGCTTTTGAAAGATTTGAAGATGAAGTCTCTGAATTTTCAATCGACTTAGAAAATGGACCTGCTCAAAGTTATGATTGGGAAATGCTAAGTTATTGGTCTCTTTTTTAGAGAAGTTTTATATCGCTAGAAATTTATTCTCTGGTTCATCATACATTACTTCAAGTGCTCATTTTGAACAAGTTTTTTTCATTGGACATGCATTAAATGAATGGATAGCACCGTCAAATATTAATCACCAAGCAATGACAATAAAAATGAAGGCCAAAATTGAAAAATATTAGGGGAACATTGATAAAGTGAGTATATTGCGCGTGATTGCATCAGTGCTAGATCCGCGAAACAAGCTTGAGTTTGTGCGACATTGTTATGAATTTTTCTTCAGTAATGAACAAGTCAATGAGTTGATGGAAAAAGTTTTAAAAGTTTTTAAGGAATTATTTGAGTATTATAAGAAACTTGATGTTATGTCGGCACATTCAAACTCTTCTAGAGGTGAGATCATGGAATTGGATCAACCACATAATGATGCGGGACAGGAGTCCACCTGCCCGCCACCTTGGCATCACCACCAAGGGGCCCACCTGGAGTCAGCACCAGGCGGCTTTATCAGGCCCGCGGGCCGTACACCCCAACCAGCTCTCCGTCATGGAATCATCACCATACGGCAGGTTGTTGAGGCCGGGGCTCGATCCCCAGACCTCCTAGATAAGAGGCCCTCAAGCAACCTCTCATCACCAACTGATCCGCGGATCAGTTGGTGATGAGAGGTTGCTTGAGGGCCTCTTATCTAGGAGGTCTGGGGATCGAGCCCCGGCCTCAACAACCTGCCGTATGGTGATGATTCCATGACGGAGAGCTGGTTGGGGTGTACGGCCCGCGGGCCTGATAAAGCCGCCTGGTGCTGACTCCAGGTGGGCCCCTTGGTGGTGATGCCAAGGTGGCGGGCAGGTGGACTCCTGTCCCGCATCATAAAAGTGCACTTTTATGATGCGGGACAGGAGTCCACCTGCCCGCCACCTTGGCATCACCACCAAGGGGCCCACCTGGAGTCAGCACCAGGCGGCTTTATCAGGCCCGCGGGCCGTACACCCCAACCAGCTCTCCGTCATGGAATCATCACCATACGGCAGGTTGTTGAGGCCGGGGCTCGATCCCCAGACCTCCTAGATAAGAGGCCCTCAAGCAACCTCTCATAACCAACTGATCCGCTTGGAGAAAAGCCTTGCTTAATTGCCCTAAAAGAATCATTGTTGCCTAATTTAATTATGTGTGGTTGTGAATCATTGTTTGAAATAATTGCCTAACGGGTTTTGTGCATCTCATCATAGCATTCACGTGTCCACTCACTAGAGTCAACCTAGGTTGCATAATAGATAGCCTACCCTACATCAATTGGTATCAGAGGCAGGTTAGGCCACTTGCATGCTCCGTAGTGGTAGGACATTTAGGACTAGCATGGCTGAACCACAAGTAACCGACGACCGTGTGGGAAGCTCAAATTCGGGCACCGCGTTTGCTGAGTTCCAGCGCCTTATCTTAGATCGTTTTGACGCATTAGGCGCCCAGTTTAACGACGTGCGACAGGACCTTGCCGAGGTAAACATACGACTGGACCACTTAGAGAACACTAGGGACACGCCTACACATCGTGACGATCCTTTGGAGGACGACCTTGATGTTTCACCACGTCCCGACCCACACCCAAGAGTGGGCCAACCACCAGTGGACCGCCGTCGCCGTGACATTCCCTACCGGGCCCCAGCCCCACCGGCAAGGCGAAACCCTGAGCCAGTACGTGATAGGCACGCGCCGCCACGTGAGGATTATCGTGTGCCCCGTCAGCCGCAACCGGACCTTAGGGACCGGGTGCCTCTACCTGGTCGCCGCGACCAGCACCGGGAGGAGTATTACCCGCCAGATCGACGAAGGTTTGACTACGACCACGATGATTATCCAGGGGACTACCCCGACCCCCGGAGAGGTGGCCATGCCTTCGACATCACCCGTCGGATTCGCCTCGACGCCCCATCGTTCGACGGCCGCTTGGATCCGAAGGCCTTTAGTGATTGGATCCTAGACATGGATCACTATTTTGACTGGTACGACATGAGAGATGAGCGTTGTGTCCGTTTCGCGAAGATGAAGTTGGTTGGGCAAGCCAAAGTATTTTGGATTAGTGTGGAGAGAGCTGTCGAGAGGGAAGGCTATTATCCCATCTCCCGATGGGATGAGATGAAGGAGAGACTGAAAGATAAATATCTTCCCGCCTCATACCGTGATCAGTTGCTGGATCAGCTGCAGAACCTACGTCAGGGAACGCTCTCGGTAGCGGAGTACATGGCTCGATTCGATGAGTTGGTCGTTAGGAGTGATATTTCAGAAGAGCCCATTGCCACTGCATCGCGATTTAAGGCTGGCCTTCGCTCAGAGCTCCAGAGAGAGTTAATCCCCCATCGCCTCGAGACGGTTGATCAGATATTCCAGCTCGCCTTAGAGTACGAGCAGTATCTCCGTACGTCAAGTACGAGGCAGTTCCCCTCGCGCACTGATTCCTCGACATTCAAGAGGCCCACACCTTTCCAGACCACCACGACCACCCCACCCCCACGGATCACCACTGACATGAAGGGCAAGGCCATCGCCACGGAGGGTCAGAGGCCCGGGGGTATCCAGTGCTTTAGGTGCGCCGGCAGAGGACATGTGGCGGCACATTGCCCCACACGAAATCTGCTAGTCGAGGGAGAGGAAGAGCTAGGCCTAGAAGGGTCCGAGGATGTTACCGAGGAGGTCGAAGCTACGATCGAGGAGGGATGGGAGAGTGAGGCTGAGAGATCCCTAGAGATGGGAGTAGTTCGGCGTCTCCTACATACCCCCCGTACGGACGAGGATTGGCGTCGTACCACTATCTTCTACACGTATTTTCCTAGTGCAGGCGGACCCTGCAAACTAGCCATTGATAGTGGGAGTTGTGTCAATATTGTGGCCCAGAAAGGTTTAGAGCGTATGCAAGTGAAGACGGAGCCCCACCCCCACCCGTATCGAGTCATTTGGGTAGACAAGACCGCCATCCAGGTGACGCAGCGGTGCCTCATTCCTATTCGGCTTGCTACATTTGAGGATAACGTGTGGTGTGACGTCATTCCTATGGACGTTGCCCACGTGTTATTGGGTCGACCTTGGTTATACGACCGTGATGTCACGAGCTACGGTCGGTCGAATACTTACACATTCTTCGATAAAGGCAAGAAGATCACGTTGTCCCCAACCCGACCCAAGGAGAAATCTAAGGGCCCGATTGAGCCCCCCCCGAGCACCATATCGTCGCGACCGCTACATCTCCTGCGGTGTAGTGAGTTCTTGCGGGAGAGCAGGGATGCCGGGATATTTTACATTGTTGCCGCTACTATGGCTTCTGAGAGTCCGATAGTGACCCCGCATCTTCTCCCTGAGATCCAGACCCTACTTGACGAGTTCACCGACATCTTGCCGGAGGAGTTACCTGATGAACTCCCACCTTTGCGAGATATCCAGCACGCTATCGACCTAGTCCCGGGAGCTTCTCTCCCAAATCTACCGCACTATCGTATGAATCCGGATGAGCACACCGAGCTCAAGCGGCAGGTTGACGAGCTTCTTCGGAAGCAGTTCATTCGGGAGAGCCTGAGTCCCTGTGCCGTTCCCGCCCTTCTTACTCCTAAGAAGGATGGTAGCTGGCGCATGTGCATCGATAGTCGTGCCATCAATAAGATTACGGTGAAGTATCGGTTCCCTATCCCTCGTCTGGATGACCTATTAGATACTATGTCTGGTGCCCAACTCTTTTCCAAGATCGATCTGCGGAGTGGGTACCACCAGATCCGAGTACGGGAGGGCGATGAGTGGAAGACGGCCTTTAAGACTAAGGATGGCCTGTATGAGTGGTTGGTCATGCCGTTTGGGCTGTCCAACGCCCCGAGCACGTTCATGAGGTTTATGACACAGATCTTACGGCCTTACATGGGCAAATTCCTCGTTGTATATTTTGATGATATTCTGATCTACAGTCAGACCCATGGTGACCACCTAGCGCACTTGAGGCTACTTTTTGAGACCCTCCGTCAGGAGAAGCTTTTTGTGAATCTAAAGAAGTGCTCGTTCTACGCCGAGTCGGTACAGTTCTTGGGGTTTATCGTGTCATCCACAGGAGTGTCAGTCGACCCTGAGAAGGTTAAGTCCATCCGTGAGTGGTCACTGCCCACGACCCTTCACGAGGCTCGCAGCTTTCATGGGCTAGCTACCTTCTATAGGCGATTTGTTCGTGGCTTTAGCTCAATTATGGCCCCGTTCACTAGCTGTTTGAAGAAAGGCGAATTTCAGTGGACCCCTGCAGCCACTCGAGCGTTTGAAGAGATTAAGGAGAAATTGACCACAGCACCCGTCTTACGACTCCCTGACTTTGGTAAGGCTTTTGAGGTTGCGTGTGATGCTTCTGGAATTGGGATCGGCGGTGTGTTGAGCCAGGAGGGACACCCGGTCTCCTACTTCAGCGAAAAGTTAAATGAGGCCAAGCAGAAGTATTCCAATTACGATAGAGAGTTCTATGCGATCGTTCAGTCCTTGCGATACTGGAGACACTACCTCCTTCCTCGGGAGTTCGTTCTCTACTCTGACCACCAGGCGCTCCGATACTTAGACTCACAGAAGAAGTTGGGACATAAGCATGCGAAGTGGGTTGAGTACCTTCAGGATTTCCACTATGTTCTCAAACATCGCGCCGGTGTTGAGAACAAGCCCGCTGATGCGTTGAGTCGGCGGGTCACCCTCTTGCAGACCCTGAGAGCCCATGTGGACGGACTTGAGCAGATCATTCTTGACTATCCTGGATGTCCTGACTTCGGCGAGATATACGCAGCCTTATCCCGAGACCCACCCGAACCTGTCGATGGCTTCCAGATTTGGGAAGGTTACCTTTACCGGGGTTCCCACATGTGCATCCCAAGCACTTCATACCGGGACTATCTGATTTGGGAGCTTCATGCGGGCGGAGCCGCCGGGCATTTTGGCAGGGATAAGTCCATAGCTATCGTAGAGGATAGATTTTATTGGCCAGGTCTAAAGAGGGACGTGGCTAGAGTTGTTCGACATTGCCGCATGTGTCAGACGGCGAAGGGAACTAAACAAAACACGGGACTATATACGCCCTTGCCGGTCCCACTTAGACCCTGGGAGGATATTAGTATGGACTTCGTACTCGGACTGCCACGCACGGTTCGAAAGCACGACTCCATTTTTGTCGTAGTTGACCGTTTCTCCAAGATGGCGCACTTCATCGCTTGCTCTAGGACCGCCGACGCATCACGTGTTGCTTCCATTTTTATTCGGGATGTCTTTAGACTACATGGCCTACCAAAATCCATAGTCTCCGACAGAGATGTTAGATTCGTGAGCTACTTTTGGAAGACCCTCTGGTACAAAACGGGTACTACCTTGAAGTTTTCATCTGCCTATCACCCCCAGACAGACGGACAGACTGAGGTGGTGAACCGTAGTCTAGGGAACTTGCTTAGGTGTCTCGTTGGCGAACATGTGGCTAGTTGGGACTCTGTCCTTCCTGTCGCGGAGTTCGCCTACAATAGTTCGGTCAATAGGTCAACCGGGTTGAGCCCATTTCACGTAGTATTAGGGTATGAGCCCAAGAAGCCCATTGACCTCCTTCCTTACCCATTAGAGGCCCGTCCTAGCGAGTCCGCCGAGTCTTTTGCACGTCACTTGCATGAGTTACATGAGTCAGTCCGTCGGCAAATTATTTCAAGTAATGACAGCTATAAAACCCATGCAGATTTAAGCAGGCGAGAACAGGTTTTCCACGAAGGTGAGCAAGTAATGGTCCGAATCCGGGCGGAAAGGCTCCCACCAGGGCCTGCCAAAAAATTAAGCGCTAAGCGAATCGGTCCCTACTCGATCATTAGGCGGATCGGGACAAATGCCTACGAACTTAATATCCCCGCAAGTATGGGCATCCATCCGGTATTCAATATGAGGACTTGACTCCGTATTATGAACCTCGTGAATATTCGGACCCGAGTCGGAATGATCACCACCCTTCCACCCCGCCACCAGCGACAACTTCGGCCCACTCGCCTCCACCTCTGACCTTGTCTCCTCCTACCCGCACCCTTGGGAGTCCATCATCTATGGTGACACCGCATGCACCGCTGATCGTACCGGGATCCATTTCACGAGCGCAGTCTACTGAGAGTATTACAGATATCATCACCCATGAGTACGTCCCTTCCACCACGGGACTGTCATGCCGCTACTTGGTTCGTTGGCGAGGCCGCTCGGCCTCTGATGACACATGGATTCTACCTACAGAGTTGGACCGACTCGCCCCTGGGCTTCGACGACAGTATGATTCTCTCCATTCATCGGAGATGAATTCTTTTCAGTCGGGGGGAGTTGATGGGGGACCATCGACCCGTAACAAGGCGGGGCCCACTTTCGTATATTCTCGCCGGAAGACTTGAGCGGAGGGACGATCCGACCCCGCGGATGCGTCCGGATGCGTGCCGCGAATCTTTTTGATATATAACTTTGTTATTTTTACTTTCATTTGCTTATGTTTGGCACGAGGACTCGTCGGCCAATCATAGCCGTCGAATCCGGGTTGCCCTAATGTTAGAATATTATAAATAGGAGTGTTAGAGGCTTGGAGAGACGCATTGCTGGTTTTGGAGAAGAGATTCCCGGACCTCCGCGATCACGCCACGGTGCCGACGCCGTGGAGCCCTAGGTGTTGACTCCTAGCGGTGGAACTTCATCCCCAAGGTACTACCCATCCATAACCTTCTTTTTCCCCTCCGAAACCCTCATCCGCAACCCTATAGCCCCCAAATCCCAAACCCTACCGCTGTCCAGAAACCCAGGAATTACTGTTCACCCGTACTGTTCACCGCCGGAACTGTTCATGCGCACTGTTCATCCGCTGGTACTGTTCATCCCGCCGTTACTGTTCACCCGCCCCCTCATTTCTTCTCCCCTTCGTGGATCCACTTCCAACCGCCCCGAAAACCCTGGATCTACTTTGATCTAGCGCTACCCTTCACCGATCTACCCTCCACTTACATATTTCCCCTCCGTAACCCGGATCCGTCATAATATTACCGGATCTACCGTTTCCAACCCTCCGCACCATCTTCCACGTGGACAACCCACCGTTTCGATTCACCAACCCGGATCTATTCCCGAAACCGCCGGATCTCTCCCGCCTCGGACATCCCTTATGTTTGTGAGTTGTTGTTGTATGGATTTCTAGTTCTCAGTTTTGATTATTGTTTGAGATAGTTTGTGCTTGCATAAAATATTTTGTTGTGAAATTTTGCCCGTGAAAGTGTTGATTGCAGGAAGGAACTATTCGCAGCGCGCTTAATTTGGCCCTCCGCTTGGAGAAAAGCCTTGCTTAATTGCCCTAAAAGAATCATTGTTGCCTAATTTAATTATGTGTGGTTGTGAATCATTGTTTGAAATAATTGCCTAACGGGTTTTGTGCATCTCATCATAGCATTCACGTGTCCACTCACTAGAGTCAACCTAGGTTGCATAATAGATAGCCTACCCTACATCACATAACCCTTCCAATATTAGTTCCTTGAATGAAATGAGACAACTCCGAGCAGTATTTATTGAGAGAAAGAAGGCACTTCAAGCTTCCTCCAATCAATCAGAGCTAGATAAGTATTTGAAAGAAGAATGTGATTCGGATGGTTTATCTCTAGAATTTGATATATTAAATTGATGGAAAGTGAATTCAAACAAATATAAAATTCTTTCAGCAATGGCTAGAGATATCCTGACAATATCTGTTTCTGTTGTTGCATCAGAGTTAGCTTTTAGTACAGGTGGACGTGTTCTCGATCGATTTCATAGTTCGCTCTTACCAAAGATTATTGAAGGGTTGGTTTGTACTCAAAATTGGTTACGAGCGTCTCCATTGCCTTCGCAAATTGAGGAAGATTTGTATCAAATTGAGGATCTTGAGAGTGGTAATTATAATGCATTTTAAAGAGCTTACGTTATAATTTATATTTTTATAGTGTATTTTGTATCAATATTGGCACAATAATGTTCATTTTTATAGTTAATTGTGGTGAGCAAGAGGCATTTGAAAGAGATTGACGAACAATTAGCTTGATGAAGGTACGTCATGTGTATATAAATTCACATATACATGTAATAGTTGGATTTCATGTTTAATTTCAATTATTCCGTGTTTTTTAAGATGTCATCCTACAAGTTACTTCACTTGAAAAGCATGGGACTCAACATTAGTATCATCAAGTTCAATAGCAATGGAATTTGGAGTGATGGGTGTCTATGATTTGCTGCTCTTTGAATCTTTGTTCGTTTTATCAACCTTTTCTAATTTCTATCCATGAATTAGTTCAGACATGAGAGATGGGTATTTAAGATTGTTGCTCTTTGAATCTTTGTTTGATCTGCAATTTTTGTTTTCTATGTTCTGGACTAGATCAAAGTTCCTATGAGTGATGCATGTGTTGTAGTTTATGTTCTGGACAAGTTCAGCCCTGAAATTGATGGATTATGTTGTAGTTTTGTATGATTTTAGAGTCTAGAGGGATTGCTTCTGGCTTTCTACATCTCATTTTCTTTTTCTGGCTTTCTACATCTCATTTTCTTTTTAAAAACACTGTGTAACTTTGATTAAAATATCTTTTTTTATTGTTCGGGAAAAACAAGAAGGCTGTAAAGTGATTCTTTTATAAGACAATTGATCCATTTTCATTCAGTCATCTAACAAAATGAGAATGAAACTTGTTGATATCTCATGGGGATGAGATTGTTGCTACTACTCACATTCTCAGCGACTTGGGCCAACGAAGGTATGATTCAAATATCTTTGATTTTGATACAAATTCTTTTAAAATTCTGTTTGAATTTACTTTTAGTTTATCAACGAGCCTTAAGCTCATCTAGTAATCCACCCAAATACCCAATCTTAAATTCGTAGAAGTCTAGCTCATCTTCACCAATTATAAACCGATTTTGGACTTTTATTGAAGGCAATTTGTTATCCATGAAACATAATTTAAGGAACCGAGAACCAAACCGATATTTCTAGTTCGGTTCCGATTCTACATTGTATAACCGTGGGTCGGTTCCGGTTCAAAAAATTTCGAACTGAACCTATACGGGTCGGTTCTTGGTTTAGGGTAACCTGTATCGCGGTCTTGTCTACCCAGATGACACGATAGGGGTGTGGGTGAGGCTCTGCCTTCACCTGCATACGGTCTAGACCCTTCTGGGCCACGATATTTACGCAACTCCCACTATCGATAGCTAACTTGCAGGGTCCGCCTGCACTCGGGAAATATGTATAGAAAATGGTAGTGCGGCGCCAATCCTCATCGGCTCGTGGGGTGTGCAGGAAGCGCCGGACCACTCCCACCTCTAACGAACGCTCAGCGTCGCTCTCCCAGCCCTCCTCAACGGTGGCAGTGATCTCCTCAATAATCTGCTCATCTCCCTCTAGACCGTGCTCCTCGTCCTCGATCAACAGATTCCGCGTAGGGCAATGGGCCGCTACGTGTCCTCTGCCCAAGCATCTAAAACACTGAATACCCCCAGGCCTCTGGCCCTCAGTAGCGACGGCCTTCCCCTTCATGTCAGGAGTGACTCGAGGGGGTGGACTGGCTATAGCAGTCTGGGCGGGAGCGGGCTTCCTAAACGTCGACGAATCCGTCCGGGAAGGAAACTGCTTCGTACTAGAGGCGCGAAGGTATTGCTCATACTCTAGAGCGAGCTGGAATATCTGGTCTACAGTCTCCAGGCGATGGAGAATCAGTTCTCTCCGGAGATCCGAACGGAGGCCCGCCTTGAATCGAGAGGCAGTGGCGATGGGTTCCTCCGAAATATCACTCCGAACCACTAGCTCGTTGAATCGAGCCATATACTCGGCCACTGTGGAAGTCCCCTGACGCAAGTTCTGTAATTGCTCGAATAACTGATCTCGATAGGACGCAGGGAGGTACTTCTTGCTCAGCCTCTGCTTCATCTCGTCACATCTGGTGATGGGGTAATAACTGTCACGCTCTAAGGCTCGCTCAACACTAATCCAGTACACCTTGGCCTGCCCGACTAACTTCATCTTGGCAAACCGGACACAACGCTCATCACTCATATCATACCAATCAAAATAGTGATCCATGTCAAGGAGCCAATCACTATAGGCCTTCGGATCCAGGCGGCCATCGAATGTCGGGGCATCGAGGCGAATCCGCCGGGTGATGTCAAAGGCGTGGTCACCTCTCTGCGGGTCAGGGTAATCAGCAGGAGGATCGTCTCGGTCGTACTCGTTCCGAGGGGGTGGAGGTCCGCGTTCACGTCGACCCGACGGGTAGTACTCATCTCGACGCTGGTCGTAGCGGCCGTGTAGGGGTACACGGTTCCTAAAGCCAGGCTGACGTGGCAAGCAGTATCCATCACGCTGAGGCGGCAGATCATCTCTGAACCGCTGGCCGCGACGGGGAAAATCGTCCGGGTCGGCCGCGATCTCATCGTCATGCTGTGAGGGAGTACCGCGGGCGTTCTCTAACTGGTCGAGGCGGCGATTCACCGCGGCGATATCGTGACGTACGTTATCGAACTGGGTACCTAATGCATCAAAACGTTCAAGGATAAGGCGTTGAAAGTCAGTGGTAGCGGTGCTCGAATTCGAGCCCGCTGCCCGGACATTGGTGACTGGCGGATCTACCATGCTTTTAAATCCCCAACCACTACGGAGCATGCAAAATGGCCCAACCTCCCTCTGATACCAACTGATGTAGGGTAGGCTGTGTAGTGGTTTCCTAAGATGCAAGCTAGTGATGTGTTGGGACGGACTCACGCAAACCTAATGACTACATGTCAATGCAAATTCTTGATCAGGCGGATTAATTAATTTAAAAACAGCGAAGCATCATAATAAAACGTTGCATTCAATCACATAAGGATAAATAATTTCTTTAGGGCGTTTAGGCAACAGCTTTCCTCCGCACGGAGGGCTAGAATAAGCGCGCGGCGAATTAGGCAACCTGCAAGGCAAGAGATTCACGGGCAAACAGCTACCAACTTTAATTCCCTTTAAGCAAAAGTTCAACAAGGAGCACAATGTTCACAACCCAACACTTACTTGCATATCACAGATAATAAGGTAAGACAATTTGAAATGAAACTTCGGGCTGCAATAATTCTACGCAGATCTGAAATTATGGGGGCAATACGGGGCTTCCGGGTGGTGAGAGGACTAGATCGGGTAAGGGAAGTGGTTCCACGGAAGGGGAAGGGATGGTGGTTGTAGGCAAAGGTGAGGGAGGGCTGGATCTGAGGGGACCGGGCCGGATCTGGCCAAATACACCGGATCTGGACAAACCCACCCAGATCTGAACAGATCGGGTATTTACGGTGGGGCAGGAGGAAGAGGGCTGTGCTGGAGTTTGGCGGTGGTTGTAGGCTGGAGTTGGGGCGGCGGCGTGCGGTCGTATGGGGGAAAACTGGGCGGTGGCTGGCCGGTGGAAAGGCAGGAGGATGCGGATGGGGGGCTGCTGTAGGGGAGCGGCGTCTGGACGGAAAAAGGGGGGGCGGCGGTGGGCTGCTATAGGAGAGGGGCTAGCTGATGGCGGTGGGGAAGGGAAAGCAAGGAGGGGGAGAGAATACTTACCCAAGGAGTCGTCACCAAGGGACTCCACAGCGTCGGCACCGCGGAAGGATCACCGGAAATGAGGAAGAACCCTTCTCCTAATTTCAGCAATGACTAGAAACTGCAGCCTAGGTTCATATTTATAATGAAATAAAACTAGGGCACCCAAGATGGACGCTATGATTGGCCGTCGATCTTGGCGCCAAAACAACACTAAATAATATTCAAAATACAACATGCTATATATGAAAATCCATCAGAACGACGAGCCGGACGCAACCACGGTGGCCGATCGGCGAGCCGGTCACACCCGCCTGCGAGAATACACGAACGTGGGGTCCACCTTGCGCCGTGTCGCGCTGGATGGCCCCCATCAAACTCCCCCGGACTGAAAAGTCATCATCTCGATGAATGGAGACGCTCATACTGAAGTCGAAGTCCCGGGGCGAGGTGATCCAACTCTGCAGCAGTAATCCAGGTGTCATCGGTGAAAGGTCGTCCGAGCCAACGAACCAAGTAGCGACACACGAGCCCATCTGTAGAGGGGACGAACTCATGCGCAATGATCTCAGCAATCTGCTCGGTCCTCGACACTCGGGGGAAAGCGATCCGGTGGTGGTGGTGGTGCTTCCGGTGAAGCCGATGGTGAGGAGCTCCAGTGGGAATCAAGGGGAGGTTGGGTGGCGGGAGAAAGGGGTGGGGGTGTAGGCTCGGAAGGACCGCCAAGGTAAGGGTCGGGGCACTCATGAGGTGCATGGTAGGGTGTCAGGTCCTCGACATTGAACACAGGGTGGATACCCATGCTCGCAGGAATGTCCAGCTCGTAGGCATTCAACCCGATTCGTCGCAAAACTGAGTAGGGCCCAATGCGCCTGGCGCTTAGTTTCTTGGCAGGCCCCTGAGGGAGCCGCTCCGCACGGACTCGTACCATCACCTGTTCGCCAACCAGAAAATGTTTTTCCCGTCTATGTCTGTCTGCCTGTTCCTTATAATGTTCGTTGCTTAAATTGATTTTGCGTCTGATAGCCTCATGCAACTCATGCAAATGACGCGTGAAGTACTCAACAGACTCACTAGGACATGACTCAGTTGGGATGGGTATAAGATCAATAGGTTTCCTGGGATCATAACCTGATACTACCTGAAACGGGCTCAGACCAGTCGACCTATTGATGGAACTGTTGTATGCAAACTCAGCTATAGGGAGCACCGAGTCCCAACTAGACACATGCTCTCCAACTAGACACCTCAGTAGGTTACCTAAGCTTCTATTCACCACCTCAATCTGACCGTCCGTCTGAGGGTGGTATGCTGATGAGAATGTGAGAGTAGTCCCTGTTTTTCGTCATAACGTTTTCCAAAAGTAGCTAACGAACCGCACATCTCGATCGGACACGATGGACTTTGGGAGACCGTGTAATCTAAAGACCTCACCCATAAATAAGGCCGTTACGCGGGGGGCATTGAAAGATATGGTACCTAAACACCTAGAGGGGGGGGTGAATAGGTGACCTAATCCTTTTCTAACTTTACTGGCAGCAAACAGTTTATTATCACAGATTTTTAACTTTTGCACAGCAATCACAAAGTATTCACAGCATACACAGCACAATCACAGCACAACACAGTGGTTTATAGTGGTTCCCCAAGATATGGGTACATCCACTTTCCCCCTTCGCCTATCTAGCAGTGTACTAGATTCGGCCAAACTCCTCCACTGTCTCAGAACCCAAATTGGTTCCTACACCTCAGGCCCAAAGTCTTACAACTCAGCTTTATCTCAAAGCCTACACTCAGCCAATCAAGGCCTACACTCAGCCAACCAAGGCCTACACTCAGCCAACAAGGCCTACACTCAGAGATCTCTATCTCCTACACTCAGGCTAACAAGCTCTACCTCAGCCTTTATAAATACAGGCTTACAAATCACTCAGATCCAAAGGATCCTACAAGTTAAAATGTATTACAAATAATAACTCTATAACTCAGAAATAAAAGAGGGGAGTTGAGAGTTTCTTGATGAGTTCTTGGAAGAACTCAGCTGGATTCACTCTGACTTAGCTTTCTTCAAAGCTTCTTGAGTAGAACTGAATAAGACTGAATCCTCCTGCAGTAGTTCCTTGACCTCTGCTACTTAAGATCCAGAATTGTATCTGAATCCTTCTTCTCAGCCTAGTTCCAGAGGCTGATTTCTTGGAAGGAGCCCTCTCTCTCCAACTTCTTAGATCTGCACTTGGACTGCAAGATGTTCTTGTGTTGATACTCTTGGTACCACTTCAATAATTTGTTTTTCAACAAACTGAACTTTTGAACAATAATCTGATCCACTTGATCTTGAACCACACTTTCTGTAAACTGTAGGTGTCTATTTATAGGCCTTCTTCATGGTAACCGGCTGATCCGGTTCATAACTGTCTTCTGACATCTCTGACAGGTGCTGTAGACCGGCTGGAACGGCAGCTGTCAAGTCATCCAGTCATTTCTTGAAAATCTCTAACTGTCTGTAAGTGTCGAGACTTTCTGTCTTTAAGTGTCGACACTTATAGTCCAAGTGTCGACACATGTTGTGTAAGTGTCGACACAAGTCTACAAGGTGTCGACACATTTCCTTGTATGTCTCGACACAGATTCTTCTGCATGTGTCGACACTGAAATTGAGTGTCGACACAAGTACTTATTCTTCTAGCTTTTGCTGAATTCTTCTAAGTGTCGACACGTCTTCTTTGTGTCGACACATCTTCTTGTGTTGAATCTGTCAAGTGTCGACACTGCTTCTTGGTGTCGACACATCTTCTTCAATGTCGTTACTTGCTGAGTGTCGACACAGCTCCTTGTGTCGACACACCTTCTTCTTGTTGAGACTTCAGCTAAGTGTCGACACATTCCCTTAGTGTCGACACTTGTACTTAGAATATTTTTGTTGATCTTTCTGATCTTTGCTAAGTGTCGACACTGCTCCTTGTGTCGACACTTTCTTCAAGTGTAGAGTCTTTAGCTGAGTGTCGACACATTGTGCTGGGTGTCGACACTTACTTCATGTGTTGACTCTTCTGGTTGTGTGTCGACACATTGTGCTGGGTGTCGACACATTCTTCAAGTGCTGACTCTTCTGTTGAGTGTCGGCACATTGTTCTGAGTGTCGACACTTTAACTTAGTCTCTGCAGACTTTTGCTGAGTGTCGACACAACTCCAAGTGTCGACACTTTGTGGTGTAGACACAGCTTCACTGGGTGTCGACACAGCTCCTTGTGTCGACACATTCTGTTTGCACTTTTCTTCACTGAGTGTCGACACAGCTCCAAGTGTTGACACTTTCTGTCTGGTGTCGACTCTGCATCACAGGTGTCGACACAATGACTCCAAGTGTCGACATTGCTTGTCTGGGTGTCGACACAAGTCTTCTTAAGTGTCGACACTTTCCCTCTGGGTGTCGACACATGGACTTAGAAACTTTTTGCTTCAGTACAGTGATTTCTTAACCTGCACAAGTAAACTCAACATACATCAAATACATTATGATGTATATCATTGAGTTGGGTGAGGCTTCTTCAAATCAGGTACATTTGAGCAATGTACCCAACAATATCCCCCTATTTGGAGAAGTCATAACCCTTAGTCAATGATATACAACATTCATAATTAAAGATTACAAAATGATGTAAAGCAGATTATTTACAGCAGGGTAAACATAAACATGTAATAATTCACACATGTATACACATTCATAGACACATTCACAGAACAATCATGAAATATATTTATCATATATTGTTCTAACATTTTTCTAATACAGCTTCAATGGTTTACAAAAATGTTTTACATTTAAAAGATTACAAAATAATCTTCAAGTAATTTCTTAATCTATTTCTGGTCTGGTTCTTTGATAACTATGCCTTTGTCAGGTTGGACTTGAGCTTTGACAGTGGCTTCAGCAGTTTCAGCAACAACAGGCTTCTTGCCTTTTAGATCTTTCTGTTTGAGTGCTTCTGCCTTGATCTTCTGTCTCTCAAAGTAGTGATATGGCTTGGGGAAGTACTTGCTAGGCTCCACTGCAGTAGGAGGTAGCTTTCCCATCTTAGCCTTCCTTCTGAATTGAACAATGGCCTCTTGTCTTATTTCATGTTTTCTCCATTCAGCTTCAGAGAACCATTTGTTCCTGTCATGTGTATTGTCCTTGGCAGCTTTCCAGGCAGTTAATATGATATTCCTAGAGGTAGGGCTCCACTGTTCAAAGTCTGGCCTTTGTTCTGCTTGTTCCCTAAACCTCTTCTTTGACAACCTTGTCTCTTCTTCTTTCTGTAATTCCTCTTGCATGGCTTCAGATATAGGTTGAACAACCTTTTCAATGTGGACATTGTCCTTGCCCTCAAGTGGGCTATACATTGTGCTCACATCTGCTTGAATCATTTCAAAGTCTGGAGGTGGATAAATGACCTGAGCTACTTCTGGTTGCTCACCTCCAAAATAGACAGGGTTAATGCCTGATTCAGCAACTTCTTGGTCATCACACAGAGGAGGGTATCCAAGTGTAGCCCTGATTGAATTTGATATCCATTTGGCATGCTCAGAACTTGCCTTGACTAACACTCTCTCCCCCTTTATGACTTCTCTGGCCATGTGATCTCTGACATCATCCTTTTGAAATCTGATCTGTGCATCCAAGTATCTGATTCCTTCTTTAAAGTAAGGTTTAAGCTTTGTAAGTTGTTCAGATATGACCTTCTGGGAGGCTTGAATAACAGTCTTTACAGCAGTAATTTCCTCTTGAAAGACTTTATCAAATTTAGCTTTAGCAGCATCAGTAGATGTAGAAGGTTCAGCAGCCTTATTTTTTAATTCAGTGACAATAGCATTGTGGGATTCAGTCAAATTGTCATTCATTCTTAATTGATTTTCAAGAACATATCCTTGTTTCAATGCTATATCATCCACCTGTGCCTTGATCTTCTCTTGGTGTGTTGTCAAATACACCACTGCATTTCCACCCTTGTGGAAGCAGTCTGTCATCTCCTTCTTGTTGAGATTCATCTTAAACCTTATAGATTTTATATCTTGGGCAAGATCAAACTGTAATGATCTGTGCCCTGCATCAACATAAGCCTCTATGGCTTTCCTTTGTTCATCCATTTTAATCTACAGTGCAATCAGTAAAGCACTATAGTCAACAGTTGGAGCTTGTTGAACTATAGGCTGTGGGGCTACAGTTTGCAGAGCCTTCTTGTAACTCTGGCTCCTTCTCTTGAATACATAGAGTTTCTTTTTCCTTGCCCTTGCAGTCTCCTCATCTTCAGAGGCAGAAGTGCTGGCAATATCAACCCTCTTCTTAGGGCTTTGAGGCTTGTCAGCTTGCACATCTTGTGCCTTCTCAGTTTCTTGCCTTATAGGCTCCTCCAGAACTTGCATTTGCTCCCCCTCAGCAGCAACATTCTCTCCTTCAGCAGCATCAATTTCCTTGTCAAAATCTGCTTGATCCAGATTTAGGAACAAGTCTTTCATTGTGTATTCAGGGGGTGAAGAAGCTGGAGACATTCTTTATTCTTCAACTACTGGAGCAGGAATCTCTTCTTGTACAGCAGATGTGTTCTCTCTAACAACATCTGGAACTTGACTAGGCAGCTGTGTTTGCTGAGGAACATCAGACAAATCAGCATCTTCTATAAGATATTCTAAAGGTTTTAGGTCAGTGAGTACCTCTTGAATGATGGTTGTGGCTTGCTCACTGTCCAGTGTAGATGCTGCTTCTACAACTGGATGCTCCCCCTGGCTTTGATCCCTGTGGATGGGGCTAGCTGGAGGCAGCTCCCCCTGGATCTCAGCATCAGCTGGAGGAGCAGGAGACTTCTCTACAGGCACTTCCTCTTGATCATCAGGAGTGAAAACAACATGTTCTTCACTCCCAGAACTGCTGGAGGACTCTTGTGTCACAGGAACTTTCTTCCTTTTCTTTTTGGGTGGACTGTCTTTCTCAGTAACTGTCTTCTCTGGGGTTGGCAATTCCTTGGACAACACCCTGTCCCATCTAGAAAAGATCCTTAGATCCATCTTCCTCATGTGGTTTATTTTGCTACCTGCAGCTGCACTCATCACCTCTGGTATGGTACCAGCTAGGTAGAGACTAATGATCCTGCCCAGATTGGGCTTCTTCAAGCTCTCCTTAATCTTGTCAAATACTATGATTGACCAATCAGTTCTTAGATTAAAGATAATTCTTGTCATTACTCCAAACATATTGGCAGACACTCTGTCATGCCCTCCTGGCTTACTGAGTAAGACTTTTCCCACAATTTCAGACATGAATTTTCCTTGAGTATTCATGTCTTTCCTGTTAAAGACAGAACCTATCTTCATCTTTGGATCAAGACCACACCAGGTTAAAGCTTCCCTGGTCTTTGAAGCAGTAACCTCTTCTTCATCTTGAATTTTTGGTAGCTGAAGTACCTTCCTCAGACTCTTAGGTGAAACCTTAATCTTAGTTCCATGAACTCTGGATTTGATTCTGAATCCAGATTCATCTATGGCAGCTCCATTAAGAAATTCAAGTACTTACTTTTCCAAATCTTTGTAGGTTCAGACAAGAGATATTCTAGTCCATCTATCCATCTACTTTTTAGAATCGGCGACTAGGGTTACCACTGCCTGAATTTCTTGATCTGCATCGTCGAATGCGCCGCGCACAAGCTCATAACCCTCGTTAACGTTCTCCTCAAGCTTATGAGTCATTAGGGTTTGTAGAATTTGTCTGTAAAAAAGAGAGGTGTCGACACAGTAGTTTTGATCTCGAAACTTTGAAAGCGTGTCGACAAACAAAGACAGAACCCTACTTATACCTGTCTAAGTTTGAAGATGAACAGGCGGGACAGCTAACTTAAAATGTGTCGACACTGGCTATAAGTGTCGACACTGACTTATAATGTCTCGACACTCATGTGTCGACACAAGTTTAGTCAACAGATTTTATGTGTCGACACTTGATTATGTGTCGACACAACATAACTCGACACATTGTCGAGACTTTACTTAGAAAATTCTGAGTAAAACATAAGTGTCGACACCACATTGGATGTGTCGACACCTACTAGACATGTGTCGACACTAACATTCTGAAGTGTCGACACCAACATCTTAGATGTGTCGACACCTTTTTCCTGAAGTGTCGACACCACTATTCTGTGTCGACATAGACTTGTCTATGTGTCGACACCTTTTGACTTAGTCATTTTCAAATCTGTAAACTTACTCTAAGTTTATCATTCCTAGTTCAATTTTGAATCTATTGAACTTAGCTTCTTCTAGTGGCTTAGTAAACATATCAGCTACTTGTTCATCTCTTTTAACATATTCTAATAAAATATCTTCTCTTTCTACATGCTCCCTAAGAAAATGATATTTAATCTCAATATGTTTTGTCCTACTATGGGATACAGGGTTATTAGCTATTGAAATAGCACTTGTAGAATCACAGAAAAGTGGAGTTCTACTTACCTGAAATCCATAGTCCTCTAGTTGATGTTGAATCCACAGAAGTTGAACACAGCAACTTCCTGCAGCCACATACTCTGACTCAGATGTGGAGATAGCCACACTGGTTTGCTTCTTGCTACTCCATGAAATTAGTCTCACACCTAGGAATTGACAGGTTCCAGTAGTGCTCTTTCTATCCTCTTTGCATCCTGCAAAGTCTGCATCTGAATAACCTATTAGATCAAAATCTCCATTCCTAGGGTACCAGAGGCCTAGATAGGGAGTGCCCTTTAGATATCTCAATATTCTTTTGACTGCAGTCAAATGAGACTCTTTAGGGCAGGCTTGATACCTTGCACAAACACATGTAGCATACATGATGTCTGGTCTACTAGCAGTCAAGTATAATAGGGAGCCAACTATCCCTCTATACAAGGTTTCATCTACAGGTTTCCCTGCATCATCCTTGCTAAGAGACATACTTGACCCCATAGGAGTCTTCATGGTACTGGATGAATCCATACCATACTTCCTTATGAGTTCTAGGGTGAACTTTGACTGACAAATGGACAAACCACTCTCAGTCTGTTTAACTTGGAGACCCAAGAAAAACTTCAGCTCTCCCATACTACTCATCTCAAACTGACCTTGCATAAGTTTTGCAAACTTTTTGCAAAGGCTGCTTTCAGTAGACTCAAATATAATGTCATCTACATATATTTGGACTAGTATGACTTTGCCTCTAGATTCCCTAAGGAATAGAGTCTTATCTATTTTCCCCCTTGAGAACTTGTTCTCAATGAGGAAACTAGATAGGGTTTCATACCAAGCCCTAGGGGCTTGCTTTAACCCATATAAAGCTTTCCTAAGTCTATAGACATGATGAGGTAGAGTTGGATCAACAAAACCTGAAGGCTGCTCCACATAGACTTCTTCTTTCAAATTACCATTTAGGAATGCTGACTTGACATCCATTTGGTATACCTTGAATCCTTGATAGGTTGCATAGGCCAAGAACATCCTTATGCCTTCCAGTCTGGCTACTGGAGCAAAGGTTTGATCAAAATCAATACCTTATTCTTGCATATATCCTTTAGCAACCAGTCTAGCTTTATTCTTAATGATGACCGCTTGTTCATCCATCTTATTCCTGTAGATCCACTTAGTTCCTATTACATTGTGGTCTTTAGGTTTAGGAACCAATTCCCAGACCTTGCACCTCTTGAACTGATTAAGCTCTTCTTGCATTGCTTCAGTCCATTGTGAATCTTGTATTGCTTCTTCAAACTTCTTAGGTTCAACTTGTGACAGAAAACTGGAATAGATTGCAGCATTCTGATATCTGCTCCTAGTTTGAACTCCTTGTCTTGGATCTCCAATAATCAGCTCTACTGGATGATCTCTAAGATGCCTGTGGGCTGGAGGCATCCTCACTTCTGGTTGAACCATTTCAGCATCTGCATCATGCTGTATTCCTTGGATTTCTTCAGCAATTGGCACATGTAGTTCTCCCCCTGAACAACAGCTACTTTCTTCTACTTGTTGTCTTGCAGCAGACACTTCTTCTATAGTAAGCTTGTCCATTTTCTTTGTCAAACCTGTGGGGTTGCATACACTGCTAGACAACTCATTATTAATAAGTTTAGTCTCATCAAAAACTACATGCACAGATTCTTCTACAACTTGTGTAGTCAAGTTGTAGACTCTATAAGCCTTACTATTATTGTTGTACCCAACAAAAATTCCCTCTTGGGACTTGGCAGCAAACTTAGTTAAGTAAGACTTCCCATTGTTAAGTATGAAGCATTTGCAACCAAAGATCCTGAAGTAGGATAGGTTTGGTTTCCTGCCTTTCACAACTTCATAGGGGGTCTTGTTTAGCCCTTTAGTGATGGTAGCCCTATTTATAACATGGCATGCAGTGTTAACTGCTTCAGCCCAGAAATACTCTGGCAGTGATGTATCACTCAATAGGGTTCTACCAGCCTCTATCAAGGTTCTATTCTTCCTCTCAGCAATGTCATTTTGCTGAGGTGTTCTAGGTGAAGAGAATTCTTGAAATATCCCAAAGTCTTCACACAGTTTTGTCATGTTATCAGACTGAAACTCAGTACCATGGTCACTTCTAATTTTGATCACAGTACTATTTAGTTCATTCTGAATTTGCTTGACAAATCTGTAGAAGACACTAGGTGTTTCAGATTTCTCTCTTAAGAAGAACACCCAGGAAAACTTTGAGTAGTCATCTACAACTACAAGGGTATAGACCTTCCTACCTAAGCTGTGAACTGGCATTGGACCAAAGAGATCCAAATGCAAGAGGTACAAACACCTCACAGCATCTTTGTTCTCTATGCTTCTAAAGGTGGATTTAGTCTGCTTGCCCTTTTGACAAGCTGGGCAAATGTCATCTTTAACACACTTAACTTGAGGACCATTCATCACTAACTCTTTGCTAAAGAGTTTGCTAATAGTCTTGTAGTTAAGATGGGCAAGCCTCTTGTGCCATTTGACACAATGAGAGACTGTCTCATCAGCTACAAGACAAACTGGAGAACCATTGTTCTCAACCATAATGTCTAGGCAGTAGACATTCCTCTTCCTATATCCTGTCAAAATGATCTCTTGATCACTTGACCTCTTGATATGACAACCATTTTTAGCAAATGAGATGTCATACCCTACATCACTTAATTGACTTATACTTATTAGGTTGTGTTTCAACCCTTTAACATAAGCCACTTGAGTAATGGTAACTAAGTTTGTAGAAATGTTATCAAATCCTTTGATGATTCCTTTTTCAGAACCACCAAAGGTTACTTTTGGACCATCTTTTACTGGAATGTAGTCCTTTAGTAATCTTCTTGTTCCAGTCATGTGTCTGGAACATCCACTGTCCAAGTACCATGTTGGGGTGTGGCTACTTGGACTTACCTGCAAAACAGATTAATGGACCTTAGAACCCAAAGAATTCTTGGGTCCTTGGTATTTGTTAGTCTGCAATCTGACAAAGCTCCCTGCAGGCTTTCCAACAGGTAGCTTGCTACTCACCTTGGCACTGGTATTGTGCCAACAGTCCACTGCAAAGTGGCCAATTTTGCCACAGCACCAACATTCAAACTTGTTGTACCTTTGCTTAGGTACAGCCTTTGCTGTATTATCTACAGCATTCTTGTTGAATGCTGGGGCTTTGCCCTTGTACTTAGACTTGGACTGCTCAGTCCTTGCAGGTCTAATAAAGCCCAGTCCAGCCTTGCCTTTTTGATGAACAAATTCATCAATTAAAGGTAACACTGACTTAGGTTTAGAAAACCTAGCAACTAAGTCCTTCTCCTTCTGAAGATTGATCTCCAGACTCTTAATTTGATCATTCTTAAATGATATAGTACCCATCTGAATCACTGTTATGTGTTTCAACCTAGCTATCTCATTCAACTTTTGATCAAACTGCTTCTCAAAATCTGTTGCACCAGCTTTAAGTTCAGCAATTTCCTTTGCCTGACTTTTGGCTAGGGATTTGCTTTTCTTGTAAGCTGCAACAGCACCTTATATTCATCTATAAGTTGATGAATATCATCCTCAGACTCAGATACACTTTCATCACTTGATGAAGATGAATCTGATTCTGAACTAGAACAAGAAACTGAATTTAAACTTGAACCTTGTACCTGACTGGGTCCTGGCTGCTCCAGGATTTTGGCACTGTCTGTCAAAGCCATTAGTCTTTGGCATTGACTGTCTTCTTGTTCATAAATAGACTCCATGATCTGCATGAATTCTTCATCTTCTTCTCCAGCAAACAGCCCTATGTAGGCTTCAGCCTCAGACTCAGTTTCTGAAGAAGAAATGTCTGATAGAGTCTTCTCCTTCTTGGCAACAAAAGACTTCTCTTTCTTGCCTTTGAAGTGAGCCTTTTTCCTGTCACCAGATTCCTTTCTCTTCTCTGGACAATCTGCAATAACATGCCCTGTCTATTGCAGCAGTAGCATACTATCTTAGATCCAGTTGTCTTGCTTGACTTTGTCCTCTTCCTGTCTTTCTTTGAAGGCTTTTTCTCTGATAAAAAACTTCCTTTCCCTTTGAAGAAGAAGGTCTTGACCTCCACTGTTTCTTCTTCAAGAATTTCTGAAAGTGCCTAGTGAAGGCAGCAAAGTCTTCATCACTTTCACTGCTCTCACTCTTTGTGCTGACTGACTCATCAGACTCTGAATCAACTATCTCTGGAGGTGGAGTTGATGACTTATTCCTGCACTTTTTGGGAACTTCTGTCTTGAAAGCTACTGATCTTTCCTTGTGTTCAGTCCTTGTTGATTTCTCCTCCTCTTTCCTCACTGTCAATTGCATCTCATATGACAATAACTTGCCAAACAGTGTAGGAGGAGGAATTTCCCCCAACTTAGTCATTTCTCTTATGGCACAGATCTTTGTGTCTCAATCTTTGGTTAGGGACCTTAAGAACTTATCATTTAGTTCATAGTTACTGAACTCTCTTCCATAAGACATGAGTTCATTAACTATTATGTAGAACTTCTTGTAGCACTCAGTTATGCTATCACCTTTACCTTGTCTAAAGCTCTCATACTCCTGATTTAGCAAGAATTTTTTATCTTGCCTGACTTCTTCAGATCCTTCCATATACACTATAAGAGTGTCTCACATCTCTTTAGCTGTCTTACAGTGTATAAGATTCTGAAAAATTGTATCATCTATGGCACTTACAATAATGTTTTGTGCCCTCTTGTCCATTGTAGATAGGACAATCTCATCCTTAGTCATCTCAGAGAAATCCTTTGGAGTTCTCTGATTTGCATCCAAAACTGAAATCTTAATTGGCACATAAGGCCCTTCCTTTACTGTGATGTAGATTCTAGGGTCAGAGGCTTCCATAAATAGCCTTACCCTTTCTTTCCAGATCTCAAAGATCTTTTTCCTGCATATGGGTAATTTCATGGAACCCAATTCCTTGTGATTCTCAGAAGAACCCATGTTTCTTGATTTTCTTGAATTTCTTGAAACTGTGTTTTGTCTTACACTGAATCTGCCAAACAGGATCTCCTCAGACTGTTAGGCCTTTTTGAGGAACCTCGCTCTGATACCACTTGAAAGATATGGTACCTAAACACCTAGAGGGGGGGTGAATAGCTGACCTAATCCTTTTCTAACTTTACTGGCAGCAAACAGTTTATTATCACAGATTTTTAACTTTTGCACAGCAATCACAAAGTATTCACAGCATACACAGCACAATCACAGCACAACACAGTGGTTTATAGTGGTTCCCCAAGATATGGGTACATCCACTTTCTCCCTTCGCCTATCTAGCAGTGTACTAGATTCGGCCAAACTCTTCCACTGTCTCAGAACCCAAATTGGTTCCTACACCTCAGGCTCAAAGCCTTACAACTCAGCTTTATCCCAAAGCCTACACTCAGCCAATCAAGGCCTACACTCAGCCAACCAAGGCCTACACTCAGCCAACAAGGCCTACACTCAGAGATCTCTATCTCCTACACTCAGGCTAACAAGCTCTACCCTCAGCCTTTATAAATACAGGCTTACAAATCACTCAGATCCAAAGGATCCTACAAGTTAAAATGTATTACAAATAATAACTCTATAACTCAGAAATAAAAGAGGGGAGTTGAGAGTTTCTTGATGAGTTCTTGGAAGAACTCAGCTGGATTCACTCTGACTTAGCTTTCTTCAAAGCTTCTTGAGTAGAACTGAATAAGACTGAATCCTCCTGCAGTAGTTCCTTGACCTCTGCTACTTAAGATCCAGAATTGTATCTGAATCCTTCTTCTCAGCCTAGTTCCAGAGGCTGATTTCTTGGAAGGAGCTCTCTCCCTCCAACTTCTTAGATCTGCACTTGTACTGCAAGATCTTCTTGTGTTGATACTCTTGGTACCACTTCAATAATTTATTTTTCAACAAACTGAACTTTTGAACAATAATCTGATCCACTTGATCTTGAACCACACTTTCTGTAAACTGTAGGTGTCTATTTATAGGCCTTCTTCATGGTAACCGGCTGATCCGGTTCATAACTGTCTTCTGACATCTCTGACAGGTGCTGTAGACCGGCTGGAACGGCAGCTGTCAAGTCATCCAGTCATTTCTTGAAAATCTCTAACTATCTGTAAGTGTCGAGACTTTCTGTCTTTAAGTGTCGACACTTATAGTCCAAGTGTCGACACATGTTGTGTAAGTGTCGACACAAGTCTACAAGGTGTCGACACATTTCCTTGTATGTCTCGACACAGATTCTTCTGCATGTGTCGACACTGAAATTGAGTGTCGACACAAGTACTTGTTCTTATAGCTTTTGCTGAATTCTTCTAAGTGTCGACACATCTCCTTTGTGTCGACACATCTTCTTGTGTTGAATCTGTCAAGTGTCGACACTGCTTCTTGGTGTCGACACATCTTCTTCAATGTCGTTACTTACTGAGTGTCGACACAGCTCCTTGTGTCGACACACCTTCTTCTTGTTGAGACTTCAGCTAAGTGTCGACACATTCTCTTAGTGTCGACACTTGTACTTAGAATATTTTTGTTGATCTTTCTGATCTTTGCTAAGTGTCGACACTGCTCCTTGTGTCGACACTTTCTTCAAGTGTAGAGTCTTTAGCTGAGTGTCGACACATTGTGCTGGGTGTCGACACTTACTTCATGTGTTGACTCTTCTGGTTGTGTGTCGACACATTGTGCTGGGTGTCGACACATTCTTCAAGTGCTGACTCTTCTGTTGAGTGTCGACACATTGTTCTGAGTGTCGACACTTTAACTTAGTCTCTGCAGACTTTTGCTGAGTGTCGACACAACTCCAAGTGTCGACACTTTCTGGTGTAGACACAGCTTCACTGGGTGTCGACACACCTCCTTGTGTCGACACATTCTGTTTGCACTTTTCTTCACTGAGTGTCGACACAGCTCCAAGTGTCGACACTTTCTGTCTGGTGTCGACTCTGCATCCCAGGTGTCGACACAATGACTCCAAGTGTCGACACTGCTTGTCTGGGTGTCGACACAAGTCTTCTTAAGTGTCGACACTTTCCCTCTGGGTGTCGACACATGGACTTAGAAACTTTTTGCTTCAGTCCAGTGATTTCTTAACCTGCACAAGTAAACTCAACATACATCAAATACATTATGATGTATATCATTGAGTTGGGTGAGGCTTCTTCAAATCAGGTACATTTGACCAATGTACCCAACAGGCATCGGCGGTCTTACTACACGCAATAAAATGTGCCATCTTGGAGAACCGGTCGACCACAACAAAGATAGAGTCATGCTTTCGCTGGGTGCGCGGAAGCCCAAGCACGAAGTCCATACTAATGTCCTCCCAAGGACGATGGGGAACGGGTAAAGGGGTGTATAAGCTCGTGTTCTGCATCGTACCCTTGGCCGTTTGGCATACACGACAATGTCGGACGACACGAGCCACATCTTTCTTCAGGCTCGGCCAGTAGGCCAGTAACGATCCTCTACCATAGCAATCGACTTATCCCGCCCAAAATGGCCGGCGGCACCCCCGGCGTGTAGTTCCCATACTAAATAATCACGATACGAGGTGTTGGGCACGCACAAGAGGGAGCCCCGGAATAAGTACCCATCAACGATCTGAAACCCCTCAATAGGATCAGGGGGGTCCCTTGATAACGCAGTATAGGCCTCAGCAAAATCAGGACAAGTGGGGTAGTCCATAATCATCCTCTCGAAACCATCCACCTGGGCCCGCAATGTGTGAAGTAGAGAGACTCGACGACTGAGAGCGTCGGCGGGCTTGTTCTCAACACCAGCGCGATCTTTGAGAACGTAGTGGAAATCCTGTAGGTACTCTACCCACTTCGCGTGGCGGTGACTCAGCTTCCGCTGAGAGTCGAGGTAGCGTAGGGCCTGGTGATCCGAATACAACACAAATTCCCGGGGTAGGAGGTAGTGTCTCCAATATCGTAGCGACTGGACAATAGCATAAAATTCTCGATCGTAGTTCGAGTACTTTTGCTTGGCTTCGTTCAGTTTCTCACTAAAGTAAGAAACTGGGTGTCCCTCTTGACTCAACACTCCTCCAATACCCACACCTGATGCGTCACAAGCGACCTCGAAGGCTCTGCTAAAATCGGGAAGTCGGAGAACGGGAGCGGACGTCAGCTTGTCTTTAATCTCCTCAAATGCACGAGTGGCCGCGACGGTCCATTGAAAATCTCCCTTACGCAGACAACTAGTAAACGGGGCCATGATCGAGCTAAACCCCCTAACGAATCTCTTATAAAAGGTCGCAAGTCCATGAAAGCTACGGGCCTCATGAATGGTCGACGGTACGGGCCACTCGCGGATGGACTGGACCTTCTCAGGGTCAACTGACACGCCTGAGGAGGAGATGATGAAGCCCAGAAAGTGGACTGACTCGGATAAGAAAGAGCACTTCTTCAGATTGATAAACAGTTTCTCCTTCCGGAGAATATCAAATAAGAGTCTCAAGTGCTCGAGGTGATCTGGCTCGGTATGGCTATAGATCAGAATATCGTCAAAGTAAACGACTAAGAATTTGCCCATATAGGGCCGCAGGATCTGGGTCATGACTCGCATGAACGTGCTCGGGGCGTTCGAGAGCCCAAATGGCATGACCAGCCACTCGTACAGGCCGTCTTTCGTCTTAAACGCTGTTTTCCACTCGTCTCCCTCTCGAACTCTGATTTGGTGGTACCCGCTTCGGAGATCGATCTTCGAGAAGATCTGGGCTCCAGACATCGTGTCGAGGTCATCCAGACGAGGGATCGGGAAGCGATACTTCACCGTAATCTTGTTGATAGCTCTACTATCAATACGCATACGCCAACTGCGTCCTTCTTAGGGGTAAGAAGGGCGGGGACGGCACATGGACTCAGGCTCTCGCGGATAAACTGCTTCCGAAGAAGTTCATCAACCTGTCTCTTGAGATCAGCGTGCTCAACGTGATTCATGCGATAGTGTGGCAGATTTGGGAGCGAGGCCCCTGGGACTAAATCTATAGCGTGTTGGATGTCCCGCAGAGGGGGTAACTCGTCAGGAAGCTCCTCTGGCATAATATCTGCAAACTCACCTCACAAGGATCGAACGGCAGGGTGGATCTCAGGCGTAGGACAATCAGATACCACAGTGGCTGCCACTACATACATGATACCAGTATCCGTGCTGTCTCTCAGAAACTCGCAGCGTCTCAGGATATGCACGGGTCTCGAGGCAATCGTGCCAGTGGAAGGCTCAATCCGACCTTTAGGTCTCTCTCTGGGCTGGGTAGGAGATAAAGTGATCTTTCGCCCTTTGTCATAAAAGACACACGTGTTCGAGCGACCGAAGCACGTGACATCACGATCGAAGAGCCAAGGGCGGCCCAATAGAACGTGACATCACGATCGAAGAGCCAAGGGCGGCCCAATAGAACGTGAGCGACATCCATGGGGATGACGTCGCACCAGACTCGGTCCTCGAAGGAAGCGATGCTGATCGGCACGAGACAGCGCTGGGTAACCTGTATCGCGGTCTTGTCTACCCAGATGACAGGATAGGGGTGTGGGTGAGGCTCTGCCTTCACCTGCATACAGTCTAGACCCTTCTGGGCCACGATATTTACGCAACTCCCACTATCGATAGCTAACTTGCAGGGTCCGCTTGCACTCGGGAAATATGTATAGAAAATGGTAGTACGGCGCCAATCCTCATCGGCTCGTGGGGTGTGCAGGAAACGCCTGACCACTCCCACCTCTAACGAACGCTCAGCGTCGCTCTCCCGGCCCTCCTCAACTGTGGCAGTGATCTCCTCAATAATCTCCTCATCTCCCTCTAGACCGTGCTCCTCGTCCTCGATCAACAGATTCCGCGTAGGGCAATGGGCCGCTACGTGTCCTCTGCCCAAGCATCTAAAACACTGAATACCCCCAGGCCTCTGGCCCTCAGTAGCGATGGCTTTCCCCTTCATGTCAGGAGTGACTCGAGGGGGTGGAGTGGTTGTAGCAGTCTGGGCGGGAGCGGGCTTCCTAAACGTCGACGAATCCGTCCGGGAAGGAAACTGCTTCGTACTAGAGGCGCGAAGGTATTGCTCATACTCTAGAGCGAGCTGGAATATCTGGTCTACAGTCTCCAGGCGATGGGGAATCAGTTCTCTCCGGAGATCCGAACGGAGGCCTGCCTTGAATCGAGAGGCAGTGGCGATGGGTTCCTCCGAAATATCACTCCTAACCACTAGCTCGTCGAATCGAGTCATATACTCGGCCACTGTGGAAGTCCCCTGACGCAAGTTCTGTAATTGCTCGAGTAACTGATCTCGATAGGACGCAGGGAGGTACTTCTCGATCAGCCTCTGCTTCATCTCGTCCCATCTGGTGATGGGGTAATAACCGTCACGCTCTAAGGCTCGCTCAACACTAATCCAGTACACCTTGGCCTGCCCGACTAACTTCATCTTGGCAAACCGGACACAACGCTCATCACTCATATCGTACCAATCAAAATAGTGATCCATGTCAAGGAGCCAATCACTCTAGGCTTTCGGATCCAGGCGGCCATCGAATGTCGGGGCATCGAGGCGAATCCGATGGGTGATGTCAAAGGCGTGGTCACCTCTCCGCGGGTCAGGGTAATCAGCAGGAGGATCGTCTCGGTCGTACTCGTGCCGAGCGGGTGGAGGTCCGCGTTCACGTCGACCCGACGGGTAGTACTCATCTCGACGCTGGTCGTAGCGGCCGTGTAGGGGTACACGGTTCCTAAAGCCAGGCTGACGTGGCAAGCGGTATCCATCACGCTGAGGCGGCAGATCATCTCTGAACCGCTGGCCGCGACGGGGAAAATCGTCAGGGTCGGCCGCGATCTCATCGTCATGCTGTGAGGGAGTACCGCGGGCGTTCTCTAACTGGTCGAGGCGGCGATTCACCGCAGAGATATTGTGACGCACGTTATCGAACTGGGTACCTAATGCATCAAAACGTTCAAGGATAAGGCGTTGAAAGTCAGTGGTAGCGGTGCTCGAATTCGAGCCCGCTGCCCGGTCATTGGTGGCTGGCGGATCTACCATGCTTCTAAATGCCCTACCACTACGGAGCATGCAAAATGACCCAACCTCCCTCTGATACCAACTGATGTAGGGTAGACTGTGTAGTGGTTTCCTAAGATGCAAGCTAGTGATGTGTTGGGACGGACTCACGCAAACCTAATGACTATATGTCAATGCAAATTCTTGATCAGGCGGGTTAATCATTTTAAAAACAGCGAAGCATCATAATAAAACGTTGCATTCAATCACATAAGGATAAATAATTTCTTTAAGACGTTTAGGCAATAGCTTTCCTCCGCACGGAGGGCTAGAATAAGCGCGCGGCGAATTAGGTAACTTGCAAGGCAAGAGATTCACGGGCAAACAACTACCAACTTTAATTCCCTTTAAGCAAAAGTTCAACAAGGAGCACAATGTTCACAACCCAACACTTACTTGCATATCACAGATAATAAGGTAAGACAAAATCTGAAATGAAACTTCGGGCTGCAATAATTCTACGCAGATCTGAAATTATGGGGGCAATACGGGGCTTCCGGGTGGTGAGAGGACTAGATCGGGTAAGGGGAAGTGGTTCCACGGAAGGGGAAGGGATGGTGGCTGTAGGCAAAGGTGAGGGAGGGCTGGATCTGAGGGGATCGGGCCGGATCTGGCCAAATACACCAGATCTGGACAAACCCACCCAGATCTGAACAGATCGGGTATTTACGATGGGGCAGGAGGAAGAGGGTTGTGCTGGAGTTTGGCGGTGGTTGTAGGGTGGAGTTGGGGCGGCGGCGTGCGGTCGTATGGGGGAAAACTGGGCGGTGGCTGGCCGGTGGAAAGGCAGGAGGATGCGGATGGGGGGCTGCTGTAGGGCAGCGGCGTCTGGACGGAAAAAGGGGGGCGGCGGTGGGCTGCTATAGGAGAGGGGCTGGCTGATGGCGGTGGGGAAGGGAAAGCAAGGAGGGGAGAGAATACTTACCCAAGGAGTCGTCACCGAGGGGCTCCACAGCGTCGGCACCGCGGAAGGATCACCGGAAATGAGGAAGAACCCTTCTCCTAATTTCAGCAATGACTAGAAACTGCAGCCCTAGGTTCATATTTATAATGAAATAAAACTAGGGCACCCAAGATGGACGGCTATGATTGGCCGTCGATCTTGACGCCAAAACAACACTAAATAATATTCAAAATACAACATGCTATATATGAAAATCCATCAGAACGACGAGCCGTACGCAACCACGGTGGTCGATCGGCGAGCCGGACACACCCGCCTGCGAGAATACACGAACGTGGGGTCCGCCTTGCGCCGTGTCACGCTGGATGGCCCCCCATCAACTCCCCCGGACTGAAAAGTCATCATCTCCGATGAATGGAGACGCTTATACTGAAGTCGAAGTCCCGGGGCGAGGTGATCCACAACTCTGCAGCAGTAATCCAAGTGTCATAGGTGAAAGGTCGTCCGAGCCAACGAACCAAGTAGCGACACACGAGCCCATCTGTAGAGGGGACGAACTCATGCGCAATGATCTCAGCAATCTGCTCGGTCCTCGGCACTCGGGGAAAGCGATCCGGTGGTGGTGGTGCTTCCGGTGAAGCCGATGGTGAGGAGCTCCAGTGGGAATCAAGGGGAGGTTGGGTGGCGGGAGAAAGGGGTGGGGGTGTAGGCTCGGAAGGGCCGCCAAGGTAAGGGTCGGGGTACTCATGAGGTGCATAGTAGGGTGTCAGGTCCTCGACATTGAACACAGGGTGGATACCCATGCTCGCAGGAATGTCCAGCTCGTAGGCATTCAACCCGATTCGTCGCAAAACTGAGTAGGGCCCAATTCGTCTGGCGCTTAGTTTCTTGGCAGGCCCCTGAGGGAGCCGCTCCGCACGGACTCGTACCATCACCTGTTCGCCAACCAGAAAATGTTTTTCCCGTCTATGCCTGTCTGCCTGTTCCTTATAATGTTCGTTGCTTAAATTGATTTTGCGTCTGATAGCCTCATGCAACTCATGCAAATGACGCGTGAAGGACTCAACAGACTCACTAGGACATGACTCAGTTGGGATGGGTATAAGATCAATAGGTTTCCTAGGATCATAACCTGATACTACCTGAAACGGGCTCAGACCAGTCGATCTATTGATGGAGTTGTTGTATGCAAACTCAGCTATAGGGAGCACCGAGTCCCAACTAGACACATGCTCTCCAACTAGACACCTCAGTAGGTTACCTAAGCTTCTATTCACCACCTCAGTCTGACCGTCCGTCTGAGGGTGGTATGCGGATGAGAATTTGAGAGTAGTCCCTGTTTTCCGCCATAACGTTTTCCAAAAGTAGCTAACGAACCGCACATCTCGATCGGACACGATGGACTTTGGGAGACCGTGTAATCTAAAGACCTCACCCATAAATAAGGCCGCTACGCGGGGGGCATCGGAGGTCTTACTACACGCAATAAAATGTGCCATCTTGGAGAACCGGTCGACCACAACAAAGATAGAGTCATGCTTTCGCTGGGTGCGCGGAAGCCCAAGCACGAAGTCCATACTAATGTCCTCCCAAGGACGATGGGGAACGGGTAAAGGGGTGTATAAGCCTGTGTTCTGCATCGTACCCTTGGACGTTTGGCATACACGACAATGTCGGACGACACGAGTCACATCTTTCTTCAGGCTCGGCCAGTAGAAACGATCTTCTACCATAACAATCGACTTATCCCGCCCAAAATGGCCGGCGGCACCCCCGGCGTGTAGTTCCCATACTAAATAATCACGATACGAGGTGTTGGGCACGCACAAGCGGGAGCCCGGAATAAGTACCCATCAACGATCTGAAACCCCTCAATAGGATCAGGGGGTCCCTTGATAACGCAGTATAGGCCTCAGCAAAATCAGGACAAGTGGGGTAGTCCATAATCATCCTCTCGAAACCATCCACCTGGGCCCGCAATGTGTGAAGTAGAGAGACTCGACGACTGAGAGCGTCGGCGGGCTTGTTCTCAACACCAGCGCGATGTTTGAGAACGTAGTGGAAATCCTGTAGGTAATCTACCCACTTCGCGTGGCGGTGACTCAGCTTCCGCTGAGAGTCGAGGTAGCGTAGGGCTTGGTGATCCGAATACAACACAAATTCCCGGGGTAGGAGGTAGTGTCTCCAATATCGTAGCGACTGGACAATAACATAAAATTCTCGATCGTAGTTCGGGTACTTTTGCTTGGCTTCGTTCAGTTTCTCACTAAAGTAAGAAACTGGGTGTCCCTCTTGACTCAACACTCCTCCAATACCCACACCTGATGCGTCACAAGCGACCTCGAAGGCTCTGCTAAAATCGGGAAGTCGGAGAACGGGAGCGGACGTCAGCTTGTCTTTAATCTCCTCAAATGCACGAGTGGCCGCGACGGTCCACTGAAAATCTCCCTTACGCAGACAACTAGTAAACGGGATCATGATCGAGCTAAACCCCCTAACAAATCTCCTATAAAAGGTCGCAAGTCCATGAAAGCTACGGGCCTCATGAATGGTCGACGGTACGGGCCACTCGCGGATGGACTGGACCTTCTCAGGGTCAACTGACACGCCTGAGGAGGAGATGATGAAGCCCAGAAAGTGGACTGACTCGGATAGGAAAGAGCACTTCTTCAGATTGATAAACAGTTTCTCCTTCCGGATAATATCAAATAAGAATCTCAAGTGCTCGAGGTGATCTGGCTCGGTATGGCTATAGATCAGAATATCGTCAAAGTAAACGACTAAGAATTTGCCCATATAGGGCCGCAGGATCTGGGTCATGACTCGCATGAACGTGCTCGGGGCGTTCGAGAGCCCAAATGGCATGACCAGCCACTCGTACAGGCCGTCTTTCGTCTTAAACGCTGTTTTCCACTCGTCTCCCTCTCGAACTCTGATTTGGTGGTACCCGCTTCGGAGATCGATATTCGAGAAGATCTGGGCTCCAGACATCGTGTCGAGGTCATCCAGACAAGGGATCGGGAAACGATACTTCACCGTAATCTTGTTGATAGCTCTACTATCAATACACATACGCCAACTGCCGTCCTTCTTAGGGGTAAGAAGGGCGGAGACGGCACATGGACTCAGGCTCTCGCGGATAAACTGCTTCTGAAGAAGCTCATCAACCTGTCTCTTGAGCTCAGCGTGCTCAACGGGATTCATGCGATAGTGTGGCAGATTTGGGAGCGAGGCCCCCGGGACTAAATCTATAGCGTGTTGGATGTCTCGCAGAGGGGGTAACTCGTCAGGAAGCTCCTCTGGCATAATATCTGCAAACTCACCTAACAAGGATCGAACGGCAGGGTGGATCTCAGGCGTAGGACAATCAGATACCATAGTGGCTGTCACTACATACATGATACCAGTATCGGTGCTGTCTCTCAGAAACTCGCCGCGTCTCAGGATATGCACGGGTCTCGAGGCAATCGTGCCAGTGGAAGGCTCAATCCGACCTTTAGGTCTCTCTCTGGGCTGGGTAGGAGATAAAGTGATCTTTCTCCATTTGTCATAAAAGACACGCGTGTTCGAGCGACCGAAGCACGTGACATCACGATCGAAGAGCCAAGGGCGGCCCAATAGAACGTGAGCGACATCCATAGGGATGACGTCGCACCAGACTCGGTCCTCGAAGGAAGCGATGTTGATCGGTACGAGACAGCGCTGGGTAACCTATATCGCGGTCTTGTCTACCCAGATGACACGATAGGGGTGTGGGTGAGGCTCTGCCTTCACCTGCATACAGTCTAGACCCTTCTGGGCCACGATATTTACGCAACTCCCACTATCGATAGCTAACTTGCAGGGTCCGCCTGCACTCGGGAAATATGTATAGAAAATGGTAGTGCGGCGCCAATCCTCATCGGCTCGTGGGGTGTGCAGGAAGCGCCTGACCACTCCCACCTCTAACGAACGCTCAGCGTCGCTCTCCCAGCCCTCCTCAACGGTGGCAGTGATCTCCTCAATAATCTCCTCATCTCCCTCTAGACCGTGCTCCTCGTCCTCGATCAACAGATTCCGCGTAGGGCAATGGGCCGCTACGTGTCCTCTGCCCCAGCATCTAAAACACTGAATACCCCCAGGCCTCTGGCCCTCAGTAGCGACGGCCTTCCCCTTCATGTCAGGAGTGACTCGAGGGGGTGGAGTGGTTGTAGCAGTCTGGGCGGGAGCGGGCTTCCTAAACGTCGACGAATCCGTCCTGGAAGGAAACTGCTTCATACTAGAGGCGCGAAGGTATTGCTCATACTCTAGAGCGAGCTGGAATATCTGGTCTACAGTCTCCAGGCGATGGTGAATCAGTTCTCTCCGGAGATCCGAACGGAGGCCCGCCTTGAATCGAGAGGCAGTGGCGATGGGTTCCTCTGAAATATCACTCCTAACCACTAGCTCGTCGAATCGAGCCATATACTCGGCCACTGTGGAAGTCCCCTGACGCAAATTCTGTAATTGCTCGAATAACTGATCTCGATAGGACGCAGGGAGGTACTTCTCGCTCAGTCTCTGCTTCATCTCGTCCCATCTGGTGATGGGGTAATTACCGTCACGCTCTAAGGCTCGCTCAACACTAATCCAGTACACCTTGTCCTGCCCGACTAACTTCATCTTGGAAAACCGAACACAACGCTCATCACTCATATCGTACCAATCAAAATAGTGATCCATGTCAAGGAGCCAATCACTATAGGCCTTCGGATCCAGGCGGCCATCGAATGTCGGGGCATCGAGGCGAATCCGACGGGTGATGTCAAAGGCGTGGTCACCTCTCCGCGGGTCAGGGTAATCAGCAGGAGGATCTTCTCGGTTGTACTCGTGCCGAGCGGGTGGAGGTCCGCGTTCACGTCGACCCGGCGGGTAGTACTCATCTTGACGCTGGTCGTAGCGGCCGTGTAGGGGTACACGGTTCCTAAAGCCAGGCTGACGTGGCAAGCGGTATCCATCACGCTGAGGCGGCAGATCATCTCTGAACCGCTGGCCGCGACGGGGAAAATCGTCAGGGTCGGCCGCGATCTCATCGTCATGCTGTGAGGGAGTACCGCGGGCGTTCTCTAACTGGTCGAGGCGGCGATTCACCGTGGCGATATCGTGACGCACGTTATCGAACTGGGTACCTAATGCATCAAAACGTTCAAGGATAAGGCGTTGAAAGTCAGTGGTCGCGGTGCTCGAATTCGAGCCCGCTGCCCGGTCATTAGTGACTGGCGGATCTACCATGCTTCTAAATGCCCTATCACTACGGAGCATGCAAAATGGCCCAACCTCTCTCTGATACCAACTGATGTAGGGTAGGCTGTGTAGTGGTTTCCTAAGATGCAAGCTAGTGATGTGTTGGGACGGACTCACGCAAACCTAATGACTATATGTCAATGCAAATTCTTGATCAGGCGGGTTAATCAATTTAAAAACAGCGAAGCATCATAATAAAACGTTGCATTCAATCACATAAGGATAAATAATTTCTTTAGGGCGTTTAGGCAATAGCTTTCCTCCGCACGGAGGGCTAGAATAAGCGCGCGGCGAATTAGGCAACCTGCAAGGCAAGAGATTCACGGGCAAACAGCTACCAACTTTAATTCCCTTTAAGCAAAAGTTCCACAAGGAGCACAATGTTCACAACCCAACACTTACTTGCATATCACAGATAATAAGGTAAGACAAAATCTGAAATGAAACTTCGGGCTGCAATAATTCTACGCAGATCTGAAATTATGGGGGCAATACGGGGCTTCCGGGTGGTGAGAGGACTAGATCGGGTAAGGGGAAGTGGTTCCACGGAAGGGGAAGGGATGGTGGCTGTAGGCAAAGGTGGGGGAGGGCTGGATCTGAGGGGACCGGGCCGGATCTGGCCAAATACACCAGATCTGGACAAAGCCACCCAGATATGAACAGATCGGGTATTTACGGTGGGGCAGGAGGAAGAGGGTTGTGCTGGAGTTTGGCAGTGGTTGTAGGGTGGAGTTGGGGCGGCGGCGTGCGGTCGTATGGGGGAAAACTGGGCGGTGGCTGGCCGGTGGAAAGGCAGGAGGATGCGGATGGGGGGCTGTTGTAGGGGAGCGGCGTCTGGACGGAAAAAAGGGGGGCGGCGGTGGGCTGCTATAGGATAGGGGCTAGCTGATGGCGGTGGGGAAGGGAAAGCAAGGAGGGGAGAGAATACTTACCCAAGGAGTCGTCACGAAGGGGCTCCACAGCGTCGGCACCGCGGAAGGATCACCGGAAATGAGGAAGAACCCTTCTCCTAATTTCAGCAATGACTAGAAACTGCAGGCCTAGGTTCATATTTATAATGAAATAAAACTAGGGCACCCAAGATGGACGGCTATGATTGGCCGTCGATCTTGGCGCCAAAACAACACTAAATAATATTCAAAATACAACATGCTATATATGAAAATCCATCAGAACGACGAGCCGGACGCAACCACGGTGGCCGATCGGCGAGCCGGTCACACCCGCCTGCGAGAATACACGAACGTGGGTTCCGCCTTGCACCGTGTGGCGCTGGATGGCCCCCCATCAGAAACCGATCCGAGTTGCACCCCTAGTTCTACACTTCATTATTAAGATTTAAAGATCAAGTTAGAGACCTCCTCACCAAAGCTCACAATGAGAGAACTCAAAACTTATGTGACAAGTTGGATATGATTAATATATATGTTAATGCTTGAGGAAGAGTACTAAATGTCAAAGAGAAAAGACCATCTTGGGGCTCATGTATTTTTTTTGTGGTTCTTGATTAATCACATATCTCCTATGGAGAATTGTTGTAAACTCTTGTTTGTTACTGTTAGAAAAAATCATATAAAAGACTTATGTTTGTGACTCATTTAGTCTTTTATTGTTTCTCTTTATACATTAGTCTCACACTTTGTATAGGGGACTCATCTCTCTTTCTCTCACCTATTATATATATGTATTCATACATTGTATTTGATAACAAAGAAGTATAGACAACATTCAGCTTTTCTCTACATGGTATCAAAGCAACCGGTCCAACCTACGGTTTTGGGCGGACACGTTGATTTCTAACCGCCCAGTTTTTGCGGTTACTTCCTTGTTATCTGCCCCTTCTGTCTAACCGCTCCCCACCTGCGGTTACTCCTTTGTTATCTGCCCCATTTGTCTACCCGGCTTCTCCGCTCCTCTCATGGAACCACCCCCAACCCACTCCGCTTTTATAACTTTCCTCTTGTGGAACCCCCCCACCCTTTCTCGCGCGGTCTTCGCCCCCTAGACGCGTTTCTCCTCTGTTGTAGCCGCGGTTAGTCTGTTGCTGGTCTCTCTTCTAGTCGCGGCGACCTCTCTTCTACTTGTGGCGACCTTCTTGTCGCTGGACACTCTTCTACTCGCGGCGACCTTCTTGTCACTGGCCTCTCTGGTGCGGATTTCTTGCCGCTGCGATCTCCACTGTCTTAAACCGCGGCCTTCTCTTGCGCGGGCTCCTCTTCTAGCCGTCATTGTCTTGTCGCGCGGTCTGTCCCAGAGTCCCTCCTGCTCTAACCGCGTGGTATGTCGCGTGACTTGCCTTTTCCGCTTCTCTTATCGCTGCGGATTCTCCGTAGTCGCTGCGCTCTTCCCTGTTTTCTGCCTCTCAAGCTGCGCGAACTCTCCTCGTCTTCTCGTCGCATGCTTATCTTGACACCGCGATCTCTACTAGTCGCCACGGTCTTGCCGACAACTCTAGTCGCTACTCCTCGCGACACGCGCAGCCTTGCTAAACTATCTTGTTGCGCGGTCTAGGGGCCTTCTGCTCTTGCCCTTGTCGATCTCTCTAGCCGCACGGTTTGGGCGCATTGTGCGCCTTGTCCGGTGCTCCTGCATTGTCGTTGTGACCTTGCCGATGTGACCTTGCCGTTGTGACCTTGCTGCTTATCTAGCCGTTGTCTTGTCGGTCGAACCGTTGTGACTCCATGGGGTCCTCAATTGATTCTTCAGAGCAGCCCACACCTCCTCCTCCAGCCCGATTACTCCCTGCTCCGGAGCTGCGTGATGAGTTGACAATCACCACCATTTCCCTCGCTGGGAAGAACTTCATTGAATGGGCGCATTCTGTCAGACGCGTTCTTCAATCTAAGGGCCTTCTGCAGCATCTCACTACGAATCCTCCTTCTCCAGCCACTGATGACTGGCTTCGTCATGATGGACGTGTTCAAACGTGGCTCCTCAATTCCCTTGCTGATGAACCTTACCACATGGTCATGTATCATGAGACGGCCAAGGCAATGTGGGATGAACTTCATTCTCTATACTCTGGCAAGGACAGTCTTCAGCACCTATATGACATCATCACAGATCTTCAGACTCTTGACATGGGTGGTACTGCTAACTTGACTTCCTTTGTTGCTCAGGCTAAGACACTGGCTGAGGCCTAAATCCGCCATCAGCCCCCTATTATGGATCTAGCTGCCCAGCGTGCTCAGAAGGAAGCCGTCTGTATTGTCATGATGATGGCTCGTGTCCCGCCTTATCTTCAGAGCGTTCGGGCTCAGATTCTCTCGTCAGCTGCTATCCCCTCACTCTTTGATATGTGCTACATGCTGCTCAAAGTATCACCACCTTCTGATACTACTGGACCCCCCTCACCGGCCCTCCTTCAGCGAACTTCTGCGCCCGTACTACCTCTCCCTCCTCTTGCCCGTGGAGGGCGTTCAGGCTTTCGAGGGAGGGGTCGTGGTGGCCGATCACATCTGAAGTGTTCCTTCTGCGGAAAGGACAGACACCTTGAGGCGACCTGCTACCGCAAAAATGATCGTCCTCCTCGTCTGACTGCGTTTGTTGCGGCCGACAACACCTCCGCCACTCGTGCTAATTAAGTGAGAGGAAAATAATTGTATTCATCCACTTAGGGGGAATAGGTATATATATATAAGAGATACATATAAATTGGAAATAAATAACACGTCAATACTCCCCCTCAAGCTGCCGCGAAATGGTCAAGCAAGCCCAGCTTGCCACATGAAGAGAGAAGTCTGGAAGGCCCAACTGCCTTGGTGAAGGCATCGACAATCTGCTCTGCGGAGGGAACATAGGATGCTTCAAGAGTCCCTGAACGAATGTGCTCCCTGAGAAAGTGAATATCAACCTCAATATGCTTAGTCCGCTCATGCAGAACTGAGTCGGAGGGAAGCATGAGAGCGGATTGGTTGTCACACACAAGAGTCGAAGAACCAGAGGGAGGAGACCCAAGCTCGGTCAAGAGAGTACGCAGCCAAAGGAGCTCAGTAGCGCCATGGGCCATAGCCCGGTACGACGAGCGGGAGACAACATTCTGTTTCTTGCTCTTCCAGAAAATAAGATTGTCACCATAGAAAGTGCACATCCCCAAGATAGAACGTCGATCAGTAAGGGAACCAGCATAGTTAGAATCTGTGTAACAAGTGAGATCAAGGGCCGGAGATGAACGGTAGAAGAGCCCTAGGCCAGGAGAACCCTTCAAGTAGTGGAGGATCTGAAATACTGCATCTAGGTGAGAAGTCCGGGGAGCATGAATGAACCGACTGACCACACTCACAGCAAAGCTAATGGCAGGGTGAGTGTTGGTCAAGTAGATAAGTTTGTCAACAAGACGTTGATATCTGCCCGGTTCAGGGAGAGGATCGCCAGACTCGGCATGAAGGCGGTGGTTCGGATCCATGGGTGTAGACACAGGAGAGCATTGTGGAAACCACCCGTCACCACACATCTTCCCAAAACCCCGAGGTTGTAGGAAGGGGGGACGGGGGTACATAAACACCAAGGACCACCCGCTGCATGCGATGTGGGACTAATCCATCCACGGGATGGAGGGGATATTCCGCCACACGGGGGGGCCCACCGGGGTCAACAACGCGATGGGAAAGCGCAAATATGCGGTCCCACACACACACCCAATCCCGCTGGACCTTGGTTCTCAACACACCCCCGCAGCGGGATAGCTCTGATACCATGTGGAAACCACCCGTCACAACACATCTTCCCAAAACCCCGAGGTTGTAGGAAGGGGGGACGGGGGTACATAAACACCAAGGACCACCCGCTGCAGGCGATGTGGGACTAATCCATCCACGGGATGGCGGGGATATTCCGCCACACGGGGGGCCCACCGGGGTCAACAACGCGATGGGGAAGCCCAAATATGCGGTCTCACACACACCCAATCCCGCTGGACCTTGGTTCTCAACAAGCACCAAAGAAGGCCAGTATCACTTAAGAGGTCGAGTGTATACTTGTGCTGAGACAAAGAGATCCCCTGCTGAGATCTGGCAAGCTCAATCCCGAGAAAGTACTTCAGATGCCCCAAATCTATCACTTCAAATGCCTTCTGAAGAACCCCCTTGACCTGAAGTATCCCCGAGCTATCGTCACTGATACAAATGATATCATCCACATAGACAAGAATAATGACCCTACGGTCATCCACAGCAGTCCGAACAAAGCATGTGTGCTCGTCATGACATCTGGTGAACTCACTCTGAAGCACAACAGTACCAAACCGCTAAAACCACGCACGAGGACTGATTCAGCCCATACAAGGACTTCTGCAAAAGGCAAACACGGCCCAAATACTCCCATTGAAGCTTGTAACCGGGGGCGGATCCATATAAACTTCCTTAGCAAGGTCGCCATTTAGGAAGGCATTCTTCACGTTCATCTGATGAAGAGGCCACCCATGGCAGGCAGCGAGAGGGACAAGAAGACGGACAGTAGATAGCTTGGCCACCGGGGCAAAGGTCAGGCTGTAATCCCCAGGAGCCTGAGTGAAACCCTTCGTGATAAGACGGGCCTTGTAGCGGTCAAGAGAACTATCGGCATAATACTTGACAGTGTAAACCCAACGGAAGCCAACAGTTTTCCGACCTGCAGGAAGAGGGACCAAACGCCAGGTGTCCGCCTTTTGTAATGTGGACATATCATCCTCCATGGCCGCCACCCACTCAGGGTATTGGAACGCCTCAGACATTGAACTCGGAACTCTGATCTGGTCGGTAACAGTCAGGAAAGCCTGATAACCCTGAGAAAGACGTTGGTAGGACACATAGCTTGCCACAGGATGTTCAATAACACAAGAACGCTTACCCTTGCGAAGTGCAATGGGTAAGTCAGAGGAGAGAAGAACATCACCTGCCAGAGGATGTGGCACAAGGTCCTGTGAGCTGGGCGTAACCAGTGGATCCCGAATAATGGGGTAGGCATATGAGGGCCCGTGTGGGCCACGAGTGTATGTCTGCAACGGAAGAGAGTCGTGCAGCAGAGCAAGGGCAACTGGAGCCGGCTGTGGGGGAGCAGAAGGAGCAACAGGGACAAAGGAGGTACCATAGAAGGGGACATCCTCAAAGAACGTAACATCCATGGAGTGAAAAGTCCTGCGATAAGAGGGTTCAAAACACCTATAGCCCTTGGAAGAGGAGGAATATCCCAAAAATAAGCACTGGATAGCTTTGTCATCAAGCATTGTCCGAGTCAGACGACGGTCCTGGACAAAACATACACCCAAACACCCGGAGAGGGACAGGAAACAGTGGGCGGTGGGGAGATAAAAAACTAAGGGGTACCCGACCCGCTAAAGGCTGACAAGACAGACGATTGACGAAGAAGGTCCCCATAAGAAGGGCGGCACTCCAAAACGACTTGGGGACATGAGACCCACGAAGAAGAGACTGGGTCACATTCAAAAGATGACGATTCTTGCGTTCCACCACGCAGTTCTGTTCTGGTGTATAGGGACAGGAAAATTGATGAAGGGTTCCTTGGGTAGCAAGGAAAGCAGTGAAAGAGGAAGAGGTATACTCCCCCCCCCAGCCCACCCCCCCCCCCCCCCCACCCCCCCCCACACCCCCATTATCGGAGCGAAGGACCCAATACGAGAGGAAAACTGATTCTTAACTATATTAGTAAATTGGGTATATAAATCAAAGACATCAGATTTGGCACGCATAAGATAGACTCAATAGCAACGAGTAAAATGATCTATAAAAGTAACAAAATACCAAAAAAATCATCATAAGAAACAACCGGGGCAAGTCCCCAAACATCTGAAAGAATAATATCAAACGGTGCAGAACTACGAGAAACAGAAACATGATAGGTAGTGTGTGTATGTTTACTAAACTGACACACATCACACTGAAAAGAGTTCTCAAATGAGACACTCGGAAAAAGAGACGACACGATCTAAGGACTCGCATGCCCCAGTCTAGTATGCCAAAGAGCAGGGGAAGTAATAGCAGCAGCGATGGATGGTGGTGAGAGACCGAGTGAAGGAGATGGAAGATCCAGCTGGTATAGCTCGTCGCGCTCATGGTCGTAGCCAAAAGTCCTCGTGGTCAGGTCCTGAAAAACACAGCCAGAAGGAAAAAAATGTCACCGAACAGTGCAACGAACGAGTCAATTGACCAACAAAAGAAAATTTAAAGCAAGTTCGGGAACATGAAGAACTGAACCCAAGGAGAAGGAGGGAGTCAGAGAAACTGTGCCCCGGTGAAGAATGGGAGTCACAGAGCCATCGGCAAGACGAACCTGCCGATGGACGCTCGGAGACTCAATAGAAGAGAACAAGCGTGTCTCACCAGTCATGTGATCAGTGGCCCCAGAGTCAATCACCCAGGGAGAAGAGGACCCCTCTTGAGTGACATGAAAGGCCATCGGGGTACCTGACGCAGACGCTGAAGTCGACGAGAACGACGGGAGGCAGGTAACAGCTAAGCAGGAAGAGGCTGGTGTGGAGTCCGAAACGGAGAGTGCAGCTGAAGTTGAGACTGGAGCTGCTGCCCTTGAGCCATAAGCTGACTTCAGACGGCGGAAGGAGCCCCGGAAGAGGCACTGGAATCAGGTTGGCCCCCAAAGTCGGAAGAAGTAGCGGCGGCGGCACCCGTGGCGGGGGACTGCTGGCGTAGGTGAGGAAAGAGCAGCCAGCATCAGGTCTTCTCATGACCAGTCCGAGCCACCCCCGCGACCTTTAGAGGTAGAAGTACGCCCCTCGCGCACAGAAGGACGACCTGAAGCCAGAGCCATTTGGTCTGGAATAGGAACAGAAGCTGGAACGGGCGAAACAGCAGTCAGGCGGGCACGACGCTCATGCTCCTCCACCATGGAATAAGCAACCAAGATATCAGGAAGAGGGTTCATGCTGACAATCTGAACCCTAATCTGTTCAAACTCGGGCCTCAAGCCCATCAGGAACAGATAGGTCTCCCGCTTCTCCTGCCGCCGCTTGGCAACAAGTAGATCTTCTGGATGTGGAAAAGCACTGAGCGGCTCAAAGTCAGAAAGCTCCTGGAATCTCCCTGCGAGAAAGGTAAAGTACTCGTGTACAGAACGGTTCCCTGACGAGCATTAAAAATCTCCTGGAAGACAGAATAAATTCGCGTATCAACGCATATGTGACCGTAGGTACGCGTCAAGGCAGACCAAAGAGACGACACTGAATCGAATCGCATGAACTACTCGTAAATGCGGGGCTCCATGGAGCACTGAAGCGACCCAAGAATCTTGAAATTTTTCGTGCGTCATTGACGGATAGCCCTTTCGTCGGAAGGCTTGGGAACACCATTAGGTTCAAGCCTATCAAGTTTGTCATGTCCGGCAAGATGGACTCGCACGGAGTTTGACCAAGCAATAAAGTTTTTTTCATTGAGAAGGGCGGTAGTAATGCGCCGAGCAAATCCATCATTCGAACTGAAGAGCGAGGAATCCACGGAATGGGAACAAGAGAACCCTCCCAAAAACAATTCCCAAGGAAGGAAAGCAGGGAAACCATTAAACAGAAGAGGAAAAACTCATCCCAAAAAGGAAGACCGTAGATCACAAATCTAGGTCATGAGAAGAGAAGAAGTGAGGGAAGGGGTAGTAAACACTAACCAAATCGGCGGCGGAAGAAACAATCGAAGGAGAAAAAGAAAAAGGAAGCCGACGACAGCAGCAGGATCGGCGGCAGCAGAAGAAAACGGCGGCGGCAGCAGGAAGACGGCGGCGGTAGCAGGAAGACGGCGGCAGCAGTGAGATCTGTGATGCCTCACATCGCGCGGAGACCGCGTCAAACGATGCGGGAAAAAACTGCGTCGAACGAATGCGGGAAGAAACTGGGTCGAACGAATGCGGGGAGAAACCGCGTCGGAGATCGGCGAAGACGGCACGATGCAGGAAGTTAGGGCGAAGGGCCGGGGTCGGGGTTCGTTTTCCTGCTCTAATACCAAATTAAGTGAGAGGAAAAGAATTGTATTCATCCACTTATGGGGGAATAGGTATATATATATATATAGGAGATACATATAAACTGGAAATAAATAACACGTCAATAGTGCTGACCTTGAAGAAATCCGCCTTCAACTTCAGCAACTTCACGGCATGCTCAGTCGCCCGCCTGTCTCCGTTGTCTCTATCTCCAATGAAGGTATCGCTTGTCTCTCCACTAGTCCACGTTGGACAGTGGATTCAGGAGCTACTCACCATATCACCTCACTAAAACCACCTCAATACTTGGATTCTCCGCATCCTAAGTGTATCACAGTGGCCAATGGCGACACTGTTCCTGTCTCCGGCTCCACTGATATCCTCCTCAATTCCTCTCTCACTCTCCGCTCGGCTCTTCATGTCCCAGACTCCCCATTTAATTTACTTTCTATCAGTCGCCTTACTGCTGATTTGGATTGCTCTGTCACATTCACACCTTCTTTTCTGATGCAGGATCGATGGACGCAGAATATCATTAGTAAAAGACGACTGCAAAATAAGTTCTACCTTCTTGATGTCCCTCCTACTATCCTCGCATCCATCACCTCCGTTGATTAGCATCAGCGCCTTGGGCATGCTCCTCTTCCCGTGCTCCAGAAGGCTCTTCTAGAGATCTATCTACTTGTTTTTAAGTGTGATTCATGTATTTTGGGCAAACAACACCGTTCTTCGTTTCCTCCTCACTGAACTCGAAGCTCTGCTCCTTTTGTTTTAGATTATGATGTTTGGGGCCCGTACAAAATTACTATTATATCTGGTTATAGATATTTTATCATCTTTATCGATGATTATTCTCGCATGACGTGACTATATTTACTTCGTGATCGCTCCGAGCTTCTTCGTGTGTTCCGGGCTTTCGTTCTTGAAATTCGCACACAGTTTTCCACACCAATAAAAACTCTCTGAATGGATAATGCTCGCGAGTACACGAGACATGAATTTGCCACTCTATGCTCTAAATTTGGAATTATTCACCAAACGTCGTGTGCCTATACCCCCCAACAAAACAGCGTTGTTGAACGTAAAAATCGACATCTTCTCGACGTTGCTCGCTCCCTCATGATTCACATGCACGTCCCCAAGGCTTGCTGGAACTTTGCACTGTCGACGACATGCTATCTCATTAACTCTCTCTCTTCCTTTGTACTTCAAAATGCAACTCCGTTTGATCCTCTTCCCCTCTGTCCCGTCATTCTCCCTCACCCCTCGCATCTTTGGTTGTACCTGTTATGTTCACCTACTTGATCCGTCTACGGACAAGTTGGATCCCCGAGCAACCAAATACATGTTTGTCGGCTATTCTCGTACTCAGAAAGGGTATGTCTGTTATTCTCCTACTACTCGCAAAGTGACGGTTTCAGCAAATGTTACCTTCTGGGAGTATCAATCGTTCTTCTGCCCCTCAAACCCACCTATTCCACCACAATCTGTCCCAAGACCTATCATCCCCATTACCTCTCCTCCACCACGGCTCCTCCTTGACCCGACTCCCGTTCTCCACAAGCCCCCTCTTATCTGTGTCTATACTCGTCGCCTAGGAAGCACCGGTACGGGCACGGGTACCAGATACGGTACGTACCGGGTACGGCGGTACGATAAAAAATTAAAAACAAGGATACGGGTACGTCATGATACGTTATAACAAATATAATATATATTTATATATCACAAGTGCAATAAATAGATCTCAAAACATAGAAACATTAAACATAAATCATAACTTGAAGTACAAGTTCACAAATCAATGAAACATAACATTAAGTTTTCAAACATTAAGCATTCGTTAAATATAATTTAACATATTATATGTTTAACCAAAAGAGATAAATTTAAACTTAAGTTACTTATCAGTCTTTTTTCTTCTTCTTCATTGTAGGAGATCAACTTCATTGTCGGAGATCAACATCTTCAATCTCTGCTTAGTCTAAAGACAAGTTAGCCGTTTTGTTAATAACTTGCGTTCAATCAACACGTTCAATACACGTACTTGTAACATAAACGTACCGATACCAAAAACATACTCGGTACAGATACACAACTTAATTGGACGTACCAACGCTTCTTAACATAGAGCCAACATTTGTTTACTCTACAAAAATAGGCTCCTATCACAGTATGCAGAATGATGTACTAAGTCCAAGTGTGTCCGCATAGGTGTATCCATCGAGTATCGGGTACGTACCGGTACCGGCTACGTATCCGGTACGGGTACGCTGCCTTCGGGGAAGTATTCGTGCTTCATAGCTCATCGCCCTTCTCGCTCTGCCGCCCCGATGCACTTGGCTTCGACCTCTGACACTCTGTGACCTGCTGATCTGGCATCAGCCTCTACCGCTCATCCCATGACGAACAATGTATCGTTACATAGCCTGTCCCTGCCGCTTGACACCTTTGCCACTTCTTTATCCTCTATTTCTGTGTCTAACTCTTTGCAAGAGGCTCTTCAACATCCGGGCTGACGGGCAGTCATGGACAAAGAAATGACAGCCCTCTGGGCTAACCACACATGGGATCTGGGTTCTCTTCCTCCAGGTCATATGACTGTTGGGTGTAAATGGGTCTTTGTCATCAAACATGCTCCTAATGGTACAACTGACCGTCTTAAAACCCGACTGGTGGCTCATGGCTTTACGTAACAACATGGTCTCGATTATGAGAAAACATTCTCTCCAATGGCCAACAACACATGCTCTCTTCTCCAACTGTTGGGGTACGCTCCTAATGTTGACCGTCTTAAACCCGTGTCCTCTCTAACAACATGTGGAGAAAACATTCTCTCCATGTACATCGTGGTTGTACCACTGGCCCTTATATCAGATGTATATCAAAAATGTGTTTCTAAATGGTGATCTACAAGAAAATGTTTACATGCAACAGCCGCCCGGGTTTAAGACCATGGGAGATTCTCGAGTTTGTCACCTTAAGAAGTCTACTTATGGTCTCAAACAATCCCCTCGGGCATGGTTTGATAAGTTTAGTAAGGTTGTTCGAGAGGTTGGCTTTACTCGAAACTCGACAGACTTCTCTCTGTTCACTCGACAACGAACTACGGGAACAGTTCTTCTTTTGGTATATGTCGATGACATTCTAATTACAGGAGACGATTCAAAGGGCATACAAGCCGTCAAACAGCATCTTAGTTCGGTTTTTCAAACAAAAGATCTGGGGAACCTTCGATATTTCCTTGGTCTTGAGATCGCAAGATGTCCTGATGAACTTCTCCTCTCTCAACGAAAATACTGTCTCGACCTTATTCAAGATGCTGGTTATTCTGGATGTAAGTCGATTAACACCCCTATGGATGTCAACCACAAGCTGTGCGCACATGCTTCAGATGCAGATCTTCTTCCAAACCCAGAATACTATCGTCGACTCGTTGGAAAACTTATTTATCTAACAATCACGAGGCCGAACATATCCTTTGTTGCTGGGGTGGTCAGCCGATTTATACATGCTCCTCGGATGTCTCATCTACAGGTCGTCAAGCGCATCTTGAGATATCTAAAATCAGCCCCCGATCAAGGGATGGTATACAAAACTTCTTCTTCTACTCCCACATTGGTGGCATATTCAGACGCGGATTATGTTGGTTCCCTGGACGATCGACGATCCACCAGTGGATTCTGTACCTACTTTGGAGATCACCTTGTGACCTGACGCGGTAAGAAACAAGTTGTGGTTACTAGATCTTCAGCTGAATCAGAATATCGGTCGATGGCATCAGTTGTCTCTGAGCTTACGTGGTTTGAAAGTCTTCTCGAGGATCTACGAGTAAAACTCCCCTCACCTGCTACCTTACTATATGACAGTCAAGCTACTATACACATAGAGAAGAATCTAATCTTCCATGAAAGAACGAAACACATTGAAGTAGACTGCCATGTTGTTAGGGAAAGTTCAAATGAAAAAGCTAGAATTGAACCATGTTCCGGGCATTGAACAAGTTGTTGATCTTCTCACGAAAGCCCTACCGAGTACACTATTCTTCGAGTTCCTATCCAAGTCGGGTGCCTAAGACTTGTACGCTTCAGCTTGCGGGGGAGTGTTAGAAAAATCCATGTAAAAGGCCCATGTTTGTGGCTCATTTAGTCTTTTATTGTGTCTCTTTATACATTAGTCTCACACCTTGTATAAGGGACTCGTCTCTCTTTCTCTCACCTATATATATATATGTATTCATACATTGTATTTGATAACGAATAAGTATAGACAAGGTTCAGCTTTTCTCTACAGTTATGTAAGTGGGTATTGTAATAATTTAGATATTGAAAAAAAGGGTAGCCCAGTGCACAAAGCATTCCCACGCAGCGAGAATCTAGGGAAGGGTCCCACCATAAGGATGAAATGTAGGCAAATCATAGCCTGCACTTTAGATATTGAAATATAAAAAACATTCTTTGTTTGCAAATAGCATAAGAAAAGTTATCTATCTTCAAAGACAACTTTATCTTTATCAAAGTTTCTTTGTATTAAACCATCTGTGCCATTTCACACCAACCCCAACGACTATTTTCACTTGATGACAGGAAAATTAAATGAAAAAAAACTAGGAAAGCACAGCACATTTATGAAAGCTGGAAGTAGATTAGAACTTACTTTAAAAAGTGGGCAATCAAGAGTTAATGTTTCATATTCTCCTCCTTCACCACATACATTAATCCCATAAACCCTATACAACCAACAACAATTCATCATAAGCATAAGCACAACCATCTTTGCAAGGGGTTTACATTTTGCCACAAAAATGTTCAGATCCTTAGAAATACACAGAATAATGGAAGGTAGGCATTGAATAATTATGCATCAATTTGTGTAAATGAAAAACTAACAAGAAAAAACTCATATTAGCAAAAGGTATAACCATTAGGCCCCATTCCTTTGAGCATACTTGGAGAGGGGGGTGGGGAGGGGGGGATAGAATTGAAATTGGACCCCCCAAGTCCAATCCGTTGTTCAGCGCTCCAAATTTTTCGTAGGACTCAATTCCATAAGAATTGAAAATATCTCCCCCCATTCCAACCTAACGAGGTTCAACTTCCTAATTCCACCCACGCCCCTCCATCTCCACTGTTCTCACAAACGCCGGTAATGGTACTGCAAGAAAAATAGTAGAAAATCCAAACTCTAGCACTTAACATAATTAATTCACATGATGCTTTGGAAGTTAAATTAAGTTGATAATGACAAAGCACTGAAGCAGTATACATAAACAGCGCTATCAGATAATACTCAGGGTCAAGTATTTAATCTACCAACTGAAGAACTCCCAAGTTAAAATTACTATGAAACTCACCTATAAAAACTTCAGAACGGTATACTATTTGTTTACTAACTCATCCTACCTAGGGAGGAAATTTATTGTAATTCATCTAGAGTTTATATCAACACTGTTGTAAAATGATTTCTGATGATCAAGTATTGATTTATTTCAAGAATACAAAGAGCTTTAAGCCGTAGCAATGCCTTAGCAAGATTTGCATCTAATTTACGAGAAATCTGAACAAATCTTGAAAAATAAATATTCATTAAAAATAAGAGAATTCACACTATTAAAGCCAAAAGGTGTAAGAAGCATGGGGAAGAAACTAATTTTAGATTTCAAGAAATGTATAATATATACAATGTCGTAAATATGAGATGTCGATGACATGTCGGATTGAGTTTTTAAATGTCTAATGTAGGAAGTCGGAGACGTGTTAGAGATATTTTAAAATATCAAATTTTCATATCTTATAAATAAATATATTAAGTATAATCAGATATTGTAAAGGTAAAAAGACTTAACAAACTAATTAGAGAAATAACAAGTCATATATCCCAAAATAAATTCAAATAATATCCAAAATGGAATATTATTAACAAGGACAAATCCATACATTACCAATATATTTAAAATTATACAATAAATTTATTTTGATAACATTAAGTTTTATAGCAAATAAAAAATATTTAAAAGCTAAATATCCTTGGGTAATTGCATGTATTTCTAAGTTTAATAAATTTATATTAAAAGCATAAAAAATATTCAACTAATAAATATGTTGAATTTTTCACATTTTTATAATATGAAAAAAGAAAATAAGTGTAAAATAAGGTAAGAATAACACATTAAGAAAATGATTTAAGTATACATAATGTAATGTATATATGTGATTTAGATATATATTGTTACAATGCTAACATAGCAAAAAATAAAATAGTAGACGATATATTAGAAAATCATGTCAACAGATATATTGGAAAAAATTGAATGCGTCGGCCAATATCTTATGAAAGAATATAATCTATTTTTTATGCTTTTTTATTGTTTTATCGTCAAAAATCACACGTCGACAAATATGTTAGACATGTCGGGGGATTTAAAACTCTGTGTATGTGTATCTATGTGTGTGTGTGCACGCGCGCACGCCGTGCCTGTGTGTGTATTGGTGGAAATTGGAAAACGGCAGGGTCAATTTTATTATAGATACTTTATAAGAATCAGCTAGCATTTATAGGAGGAATGTTCAAATTTTATGTACATTGATGTATCCCCATACATACTCTTTCATTTGAAGCAGATAGCTTTGTAGATCAACAAGTTCTTGCCCAAGGTGTTTTTGGTTCAGACCCAAGGCTGCAACCTACAAAATTGACAATGTTGCCAGGAAGAGAAGAGTTTAGATCATCAGAGATAATGAATGAAGGGCACCCTACTTGCTCTACAACTAGTTGAGAGGAAAATAACTCTTGTAATTAATCAAAGGAGACTCCCCATACATATATATGTAGGGGAGAAAGGTACAAGGACAGAAATACCCTTATGGGTAAAATACAATAGAAAAATGAAATAAAAAACGTCGTGATTTCAACTCTCCCCCTCAAGACGAACGGTAGATATCCGTCATTCCGAGCTTATGAGTATCATCAGTGAAGACATCAGAACCTAGACTCTTGGTGAAGATATCAGCCAGTTGGTCTCTGGAGTGAACGAATGGTGCGACTAAGCTTCCCTTTTCAAGATGATCTTTGATGAAATGCCGATCCACCTCAACATGCTTAGTCGTGTCATGCTGAACTGGATTGTGAGCTATGTTGATGGCAGCTTTGTTGTCACAGTACAGGGATATGGGAGCTTCCTCCTGGAGCCCCAAATCTTGCAAGAGGGTACGTAACCACGGGCCTTCACAGAGGCCTTGAGACATTGCCCGGTACTCAGCCTCGGCACTAGATCTTGCCACCACATTCTATTTCTTACTACGTCATTTGACCAGAATTTCTCCAATGAAGGTGCAATAACCCGTTGTAGATTTTCGGTCATCGTGACATCCAGCCCAGTCAGCGTCAGTGAAAACATCGATCCGCAAATGATTGTTCTTAGAGAACATTAGCCCCCGTCCTGGGGACTTCTTCAAATACCTGAGGACACGGTAAGCTGCCTCCTGGTGTCTGACCCTTGGGGCATGCATGTACCTACTCAGGATCCCAACAACATATGTAATGTCGGGTCGAGTATGTGAGAGATATAAGAGCTTTCCCACCAATCTTTGATAACTAGAGGCATCCGTACGATCACCATTGCTATCCTCATCGATCTTATGGTTCTCCTCCATAGGGGTGTTTGCAGGGGCACAACCGAGCAGACCGGTCTCCGTTAGCAGGTCCAACACATACTTGCGTTGGGAGATAAAAATACCTTTGTCAGAGCGAGTCACTTCAATTCCTAGGAAGTAGCGTAGCCTTCCCAGGTCTTTTACTTCGAACTCAGCTGAGAGAAGACCCTTCAACTTGGAGATTTCATCCGTGTCATTTCCTGTGATCACAATGTCATCAACATAGACAATCAGAACAAAAATTTTCCCTTCATTCCTCCTGACAAACAAAGTATGGTCTGAGTGTCCCTGCATGTAGCCAAACTGGATCATGGCCTTGTGGAATCTACCGAACCATGCCCTCGAGGACTGCTTTAGCCCATACAAGGACTTCCATAGACGACAGACAAGGCCCTCTTGTCCCTTCCTCACAAAGCCTGGTGGAAAGACCATGTACACCTCTTCCTCGAGGTCACCGTGTAAGAACGCATTTTTGATGTCCAGTTGATGAAGCTCCCAATCTATAATCAAAGCACATGATATGATCACACAAATAAAGTTCATCTTTGCAACTGGTGTAAAGGTCACTTGGTAATCAATCCCCTGAGTCTGGGTATAACCACGAGCAACCAACCGAGCTTTATATCGCTCGACCTTCCCATCAGGATTCTTCTTGACTGAGAAGACCCGTCTTGAACCAATGGGTTTCTTGCCTGGAGGAAGAGGGATGATATCCCATGTGTGATTATTCTCAAAAGCGAACATTTCTTCCTTCATTTCTTGAGCCCATACTGGAATGTCAAGTGTCTCCTGTCATGTCTTAGGAATAGAGATCTCGGACAAAGAGGATACAAAAGACTCGTGAGGCTTAGAGAGATGATTATAAGTAACATGGTTAGAAATGGGGTGTTCGGTACACCGGGCCTTACCTCTGAGTTGAGCAATAGGAACATGTAAATCAGCATCAGGATCTGAGTCCAAAGGCAGCATTGGCAGCGGCGGAACAATGACGGGTTGGTCACCTGTTTTTCGACGATGATAAACATGAGGTAGCGGCGTGATGAGAGATGGATGATGAGAGAAGGGTATATGAGAGATATCTGTAGTGGATGGCATAGTGGAAGTAGGAGAGATAGCTGTAGTGGATGGCATAGTGGAAGTAGGAGCGCTATTACGCCCGGGGGATAACAGGAAGAGGAACAGCACCAATAACATCATTATCGTCCTCCCCCTGACGAGAAGGAGTCGAGCCTAAATAATAAGATTCATCTTCGTGAAACGTCATGTCCATGGTACAGTAAGTACGTCTGGAGGGTGGGTGATAACACCTATACCCCTTGGTGGTGGTAGAATAGCCAAGGAAAACACAACAGATAGCTCGAGGATCGAGCTTGTCACGGAGTGGCTGATGAACATGAACAAAACCGACACACCCAAATACACGGGGTGGAAAAGACGAGGTATGAACAACAGTAGTAGAGGACAGACGGGCTAGAGGTGTAGTATACGCAAGAACCCGTGAAGGAAGGCGGTTGATAAGATGAGTGGCCGTTAGGATGGCATCACCCCAATGTTTCGGAAAGTGCATGGAGATGAGAAGACAACGGGAAACATCAAGAAGATGCCTGTTTTTGAGTTCAGCCACACCATTTTGGGTGGAAGAGTAGACACACGTGGTCTAGTGGATGATACGATTTCTTGAGAGGTAGGACTCAAACTCACCCCGATCATCATATTCCCCCCCCCCCTCCATTGTCGTTTTGAAGAACACGAATGATTTCATTGAACTGTGTTTGTATCATCTTATGAAAGGTTTGGAAAACAGAGGAAACTTCTCCTTTCCTTTTCAAAAGATAAACCCACGTAGTACGAGAAAAACAGTCAATAAAGATAACAAATCATCTATAGCCAGTTAAAGATACAATCGGGGAAGGTCCCCAAACATCAGAATGTATAACAGCAAAAGGAGTACTACTAGGCGATGATAAATGGGATGTTGAATGACGAACATGTTTTGACATGACACATACATCACATTTCAAACTAGGAATAAACGGAGATAAAGCAGGGAACAGTTTCTGAAGATAAACGGGAGACGGATGACCAAGGCGCAAATGCCAGCGGCGAGCATCCGTAGCAGTAGCAGCTGAAGAAGAAAGAGCAAGGGATGATGGAGTAGTATCCAGGTAGTACAGACCGCCACGATTCCTACCACTGCCAAGTATCCGCTTCGTGCCCAGTTCCTGAAAAATACAAGAATCAGAGAAGAAGGTTACAGAGCAGTTAAGGGATTTAGTAAGGTTGCTAATAGAGAGTAAACTACGGGGAAACGAAGGAACATGCAAAACGGAAGAGAGATGAAGAGCAAGGGAACATGAAAAAAGACTCTTGTCAGCAAAAAGAGACAAAGTACAATTAGCAGAGACAACCTTGTCCTTACCAGACAAGGGAGTGTAGGAGGAAAAACCTGTAGAGGACCCGGTCATGTGGTCAGTGGCTCCAGAATCAATGATCCACTCAGACGGAGGAGACACGGCAGCATGGGCACTGGGCATCGCAGCAGTAGAAAACAAAGAGGAAGTACCACTCGGAGTAGGAGCAGACTGAGAGTGAAGCACGCGTCGCAGAGCATCCAATTCTGATGTGGTGAAGTGATCCGGGAGCTGACCAAGATGGCCCTCCTGCATCTCTGTGGAATAAGCAGCAGCATGAGAACGGGTACCAGTCTGGTGAGATCCACCACGTCCAGGGTCACGACCACGTCCACGGCCACGGACATATCCAGGTGGAGCAAGGTGTGGATGAAGCTTGAAGCACACTTCACGAGAATGACCCCGACGACCACAATGAGTGCACGTGGGAATCGTGTTGGTATGACTGGAGCCAACACGCCCAGTACTCGTAAAGGCAGAGCGGTCTGGAGGAGGAGCTGCTGTGCTGAGAGAACGTCGACGGTCTTCATCGCCAAGAACCATACTGAAGGCCTCACGGAGAGAAGGAAGCGGAGACCGATGAAGAATATTGGTGCAAAACATATCCAACTCCATCCCTAAACCCATCAAGAACACATGTAGGCGGAACCGTTCATCGCGCTTCTGCAACAGGACTGCATCGACAGTGCAGGCAGGAGTAAACTGGTCGAAGTAGTCCAACTCCTGAGATATCCGCTCGAACTCGGAGTAGTAGGTGGAAACTATCATAGATCCCTGTCGTAGCTCCAACATACGGCGGGTGAGCTCATAAACCTGAGTGGAGTTCCCAATCTAAGAATAGGTCTCCCGGGCCCGAGTCCAGATCTCGTAGGCTGAGACCATTAACATATAACTGTGGTATACCTTGGGGGACATAGAATGGAGAAGCCAGGATACCACCAGTGAATTTTCAGAGTCCCACCGCGGCCAGGAAGAATCGGCCCTAGATGGAGTCACCTTAGTTCCATCAATGTATCCAAACAACTGATGACTGTGGATAACATGTTGGGATGCACGAGACCATTCGAGGTAGTTCGTTCCATCTAGAGGGACAGTGGTAATTTTCAAGGAGCTAGCATGACCAGAGGGCCGCTGAGTTTCACCCATCGGGGGAGGCACTTGGGAAGGCATAACCACCGGGGATGTGGAATCAACTGCAGTTGAGGAATCATCCATGATGAAGGAACAATAGGAGCGGAATGGCAATGAACAAGCCACACAAAGGAAAGACGGGGCAGCAGGCACGATCAGAAGGCGAACTGCAACAACAGATCGAGATCTGGAGCATCGGCGATGGCGCGGTGTCAGTAGGGGAACTGCATTGGCAGTGGAGAAAGTAGATCAGGGCAAGCAGATAGCGGTAGCAGAGAGAAGGATCGTGATCAGGCAGATCAGTGCCGGTCTGATCGGAAGCAGTGATGCGGGCGGATCGGGCTTCAGCGAGCGGGAAGCAGGGTTACGGATCGGGCTTCAGCGAATGGGAATCAGCGATGCGGATCGGGCTTCAGCGAGCGGGAAGCGGCGCGTGGAAGCAGCGAGCGGCGGTCGGCTTCAGGGAGCGGCAGCAGAAAGAGGCGGAGTGACGGCAACGGAGAGCGGCAATGCTTCATGAGGAGACGGACGGCTCCTTCAGCATGCCCCGTGGCCATCGTGTGAGCCGTCGGGCTCCATGCGTGACGGAGGCAAAATCGCGCGAGAGAGGGGAGATCGGGAGAACGAGGGAGCGGCGGTGTGGAGATTAGGGCTCGGGTTTTTCATTTATCCCTCTGATACCAAGTTGAGAGGAAATAACTCTTGTAATTAATCAAAGGATACTCCGCATACATATATATGTAGAGGAGAAAGGTACAAGGACAGAAATACCCTTATGGGTAGAATACAATAGAAAAATGAAATAAAAAATGTCTTGATTTCAACTCAACTTTCACCGACCAAGAAGACCAACTTGATTTAAAAATTACAAAATGCTATCCCATAAATAGTACAAGGTCCATACTAATTAGCTGAATCATTCAGCAGTAAATCCTTATTCAAACCAAAATCATAAATCATAAAAAATAAGTGGAAACTGCTAATGGTACCATTTACCTTAATAATAATAGCCGCAACGCCTCGTCGTATCTACAAAGCACAAACGCGACAAAAGATCTGGTAAAAGATAAAAAATAGGTCTAAAAGCTGTGTTGGAGTCGAGGTCTCAGCCAGTAACGAGCCAAGGTTTCAGCTCGTAATGTTCACACTGTAGTATAATCGAAGGTCTACTAGTTTGCTAATGACCCAAAAGCAAGAGGCAAAGAATAAAACAAAGACTATTTTATTGCTTAATGGTCGTGTTACATTGTGAAGGTCTCACTACATGCCCAAAAATGTATAAAAAAAACTCCGCCTCCCGAACCAATGTTGTGTTAGTTCGAGCTAGACAAGCGAGGTTGCCAAATATTCAAATGAGCGACCTTCGATGAGTGTGAACTATCTTGCACCTGTTACAATGGGGTCATATATATTGGTAAAGGTAAGGGGGTACCTTGCTATAAGAAGGCAAACCCTAGCCCCATGCGAGGTCGATGTGAGCTCTCCGAGCTGACCTGATGAGCTCGTCTAACTGACCTGATGAGCTTGTCGAGCTGACATGACCAGGTCGTCGACTACGTTATTAAATGCGCGGCTGAGATGCACAGGGTCACACCTCTGCTAGAAAAAGGCTAGTGAGACAACCCAGGTGTGGGTCAGGAGCACACAAAGCACGTCTTTCGAGCTTCTCGGGTATTTGGTTGTGAGTGCAATTGGAGCTTTTTTAACATGTAACTATTTTAATTCTATTTTGGAAGATTATATGGTGATGAAATCGTGTTGATTAATTTGAGTAGTTAATTAGTTTAATTGCAGATTCATAGCAAAAAAGAAATAGGTTAGCTCAATAACGTCTAAATAACTTAGTATTTGTGAAGTACAATCGAGTTTTGCGATGTCGATATGATGCATGTGATCGTATTGATCCGATTTTGTTGACAAATATTGACGATAGCAACAAATAGTTGATAGGAAGAATGGGGGAAGACAATGAGGTTGAGCAGCACGAGCAATTGGTTTTTAATGATGAGTGCTTGACTTGGGGTGCAGTTGTTAGGATCACTGGAGTTGAAGAGGGTATCTATCGCACTGGCTTATCAAAAGAAAAAATGTGATCTCTACAAAAATAGATGAAAAGGGAAGCACATATAAAACGAGGGTTCCTACATCAGTAGTCCTTAAAAATGATGAGGATGCAGAAGTTGAGTACAATGAAGAAGATGATAATGGCAGCGAAGATGATGATGAAGACATAATCTTTTTTAGGATTAGTTGATATAGAATTGGCGAGTAATAAAGTATTTGTATTTTTAAAATTTTAACCTTTAATAATGTTTTTTTTTATTTTCTTTTGTATTCGCTGAGGTTGCAGACCCGATCCACTGTGGTTGCTTACCTGATCCATGGATGTTGTCGACCCGTTCCGCTGAGGTCGCCGACCAGATCTGCTGAGGTCACTGACGCAATCAGCCGAGGTCACCGATTCAATCCGATGATGTCGCTGATCCAATCTGATGATGTCGCCAACCCAATCTGCTGAGGCACCAAGCAAATTTGTTTAGGTCATTGAGTTGATTTGTTGTTAGTGTTCTCCACATGTTGTGTTCCTGATTTTGCTGAAAATAGGTCATACATTCATTTTTCGAGTTCAATACGAGGTCAGAAAAATAATGTAAGACCCGAATTTCGGCAAGATGCTCTTGACGGTGTGCCACGATGCGAACTTTTCATGTAGGCCTTAGCAAGTAAAATACCACATGTGGAGAACAAGAACAACGAAATAATAGATCGCATGCGGCCTTAGTAGATCGCCTCGCCAACAGAACAACTTGGAGACCACAGCATGTCACCTCGGCGACCACTACAGATTAGCTCGCCTACCTTATCATGTCCACTCGACGAGCTCGCATTGACCGCGCGTAGAGCTGGGGTCCACCTTCTAACATCAAGGGACCCTTCCTTTGCTTATAAATATAACTTCATTATAATGGGTGGGAGACAGTTTACGCGCAAAGGTCACCCATTTGAAGATTTTGTAACCTCATTTGTCTTTCCCAGAATTCGCACAACACATGATTCGGGAAAGGGAGATCGTATACATTCTTGGGTACATGGAGGGACCTCCAAAATATAACACGATCACCATGTCAAGAAATAAAATAGTATTTTGTTCAATTATTTACCTCTTGCTTTTGTGATCACTCTGTACTAGTAGACATTCAGTCATGCTACAGTCTGAACTTTATGAGTTAAAAATTGGCTCCTTGCGGGCCGAGATCTCAACTCCAACACTTTATACAATAGATAATAAGAATGGTGGGATTATAACATGAAATTACCATCTCTTCAAGGAGGAATGATTGATCTTCTTTCCATAAATAAGCCAAAGAAACAAGTCCTAACCTTGCACAAACGCTCTCAACTCTTAGTCTTTGATAATCAGATGCAATAGCACCAGATGATACAGCAGTTACTGAAGGAATTTGATGTTTAACCGCATTTAACAATACAAGCAAATCTTCAACTTCATCTCCGGGAGTCACTCTGTAGTTTAACTCCTTATTGCTACACATAAATGGAAAACCAGTTTCAATGCTATAAGAAGGAATGAAGGTGCCGAACTTAAACAGTAAATTGTTCTTCAAAAAACAGGGGAAATGATATAGGACAATAGATGGTGTTTTCCATTGATATTTATACAAATAAACATTACACACCAAGCATTATAACATGAAAGAGATATGATGTATAGGCTTAGAAAATTTACATTAATTTGAGAGAATTAATTTGGTTACATGCTAAGAAGATATATAAGAAAGGAATATTTACGTTAAAATAATTAAAAGAATATAGAAAGATTTCAAGATTCATTCGCTCCCAGGCTAACAATGAAAAAAAACGGTGATTTCGCCTCCCAGGTCATAGGATTTGATTTGATGCACATTAGCATCATCTCGTAGCTTCGTCTCCGCCGCCGCCGGCATCATTCCCGAGCAGATCGACTTCCCATGCTTTCCCCTCCTTCTACAGTTCCAAGAAAGGCCGTAGATCCCTCCTCGAGACAACTCCGCCGCACTCTTCCGCCGAGGTCGCCGACAATCATATGACCTCACCCGGAGATGGATCACGATTTTTTTTGGTTTGCCCGTAACATTTTGGTTTGCACATAAATTTTTTTGGCTTGCCCATAAAATTGGTTTGCACCTATCCAAAATAGGTTTGCCCATAACAATCACCTAAAATAATTAATGAGAAAGTATAGAGAACAATGAAAAAAAAATCATAGGATTTGATTTGATGCACATTAAGAAGAAAAAAAGTTGTGTCAAAAGTATGAAGTTATTAAAACTATGTATGATAAGAGTACAGTGTTACGGGCCTACTTTCGTAATAGTGGTAACTCGCCGGAATAGTGATCGGAGAAGGAGAAGATGGCGGTGGTGGAGAATACCGTGGAGCCAGAACCGCGGTTGCCTAGGCGGGGTTGCTCGTTGGAGGAGAGAGCCACCAAGATCTCACAACAAGGCACAAGAACTAGAACTTTGTTTCATTGATTGATACCTTCATTACATGACTTCATGGTCTTATATAAGAGTATCAATGGCATAAGCGTAAATAACCTGAAAACATAAACATAAAGGTCTAGACCCGACTAATAAACAAAACGACTTGTCTAATACATTTGACTCAATATAATACTAAACTCAACAATAATAAAACCAGGTACTTGACGTATAGGATCCCTATTCCCTAACATCTCATCCGTCCTCGAAATCGAGCTTGCCCTCAAGCTCGAGCTTAACGTGGATGACAGCATCATCTGGTATCTTGATCTCCCACCAGAACAATGCATGATATCATGTAGCGATGGCAGCGGCGTCGGTGAGTAGCGGCGGCACCGTTGGAAAGACGAGCGGCAGAAGTAATGGCTTCGGCAAGGTCGATGTAGCAGTGAGGAGCAGCAACAACAAGTAGGTCGGGGAAGCGAAGGCCGGTAGAAGCAACGGATCTGAAGCCGGTGAGGTGGCTGGAGGCAGGAACAGGTCCATCGGGGTCGACGGAGGGGGGGCGACGGAATAAGGGCCGGTGGGAAAGCGGCCACAATGTCTAACGAAGGTGTCCCAAGGTGGGACTGCAACACCTCAGAACGTGATGTCGGAAGGGCAATCACAACTAAGAGCGGTGGGCCGGTGGCACGTCAGCGGCCGGCGAAGATGGCGATTTCACAAAAGGAGGCGGCGGCGGCAAGGGTGGCAACTTTGGCGGCAAGTCAACTATCAAATTATCAAGCTTGTGGAGGAGTGTGTTCATGGCATCCTAACGATGTGCTTTGGCGTCCCAAAGGCGTGCATCCCAGGAGAATGTCATTTCCTCTACCGAACGGAGGATGGCTAATTTAGTGGCACCAAGCTTGCAGTCCATTGAATTGATAAGATTAATTAATTAATTCCAAGAGGAATTAAGTAATTCAAATATGAAGTAATTAGAAATTAAATGAAGGGTTGTTGGTGGGCTGGGAGAGAAGGGCGTGGACTATGAATTAATTAAATTCCAAGTGGAATTTAATTACTGAAACAATAATCAATTAAACGGCTGACAGGTTGGTGGGCCCAATGTGAATAGGCATAATAAAAAAGAGTCGTTGGGATGCTGAGTAACGACAGGCGTAGGGTTGAAAAAAATTAAAGTGGTGTGTGGCTCCGTGGATGAAAAAGAAAAAGAAAGGCAAGTTGCAGTGCTGGGGGCTCAAGGAAATCCCGCATGAGGACTGTCTGGGCGATGGGCGGGGGTAGTTGTTGGTCGTCTACGACTTGATGGATGACGAAAGAGCTAGTGTCGATCTTCTGCGACTTGGACGAGGGAAGAAGCGCTGATCGGCGTCGAGAGGCGGAGACGACGAGGATTTAGGGTGTTGGCGTCAGAGTTTTGTGGCTAGCAGCAGGAGGGTGCCGGAGCCGGTGATGATGGTGTCTCCCCGTGTTGTCAAGGAAGGAGAGGTGGCAGCAGGTTGGCATCAAATCGCTGGGATAAGACGTGCACGTAGTGTTCGAGCGGCTGTGTTACCGGCTTCCAACAGTGAACGGGGAAAAAATGGGAAACCAGTGGTTGTCGATGTGCAACTGAGACGTGGTTGTTGCTGTGGTTGGTGTTGTCGGATGGCGATGCAGGCGTCGTGCCGAGGAAAAATGGCACTGATACCAAGTTGTTACGAGCTACTTCTGTAATAGCGGTAACTGCCGAAATAGTGATCGGAGATGAAGAAGATGACGTTGGTGGAGGATACCATGGAGCTGGAACCACGACTGCCTAGGCAAGGTTGTTCGTTGGAGGAGAGAGCCACCAAGATCTCACAACAAGGGACAAAAACTAGAACTTCATTTCATTGATTGATAACTTCATTACATGACTCCATGGGCTTATATAAGAGTCTCAATGGCATGAGCGTAAATAACCCGAAAATATAAACATAAAAGACTAGACCCGACTAATAAATAAAACGACTTGTCTAATACATTTGACTCAACATAATACCGGACTCAATAATAATAAAACTAGGTACTTGACGTATAGGATGCCTAACAGATCCCTAACATACTATCTAGTATTAGAAGTAATTGTGGAGTGATTAAAGAGTTCTAATTTATAATAGATATACATTAATGATGAACAATGAATCTGTAGCATTGATAACAGGTATTGATATTCTTACAAGAGATGTTGAAGTACCTTGATTCTTACAAGAGATGATGAAGTACCTTGGAGTATACGTTTTTTTTGTAGATGAGAAAGTTTTAATTGGTGAGACATCTACTAAATTAATTGATTAGAACAGTGGAGATGTTGTTTATAAGAAATTGAGTTTGAATTAAGAGATGGACCGAATATGTGAAATACAATTTTAGTGGATGTGGGAAAAACTAGACAAGATAAATTAAGGCATGATTGTATTAGATGAATAGTGGAAATGACATCTTTCGATAAAGCAGATAATTGAAAATTTGTGATATGGGCATGTACATCATAGATTAGAAGAAATAGAACTAGACAAATGAATAGAGTTAGTGTTGAAGAATTAGTCAAGAGAAGAGGCGAAGGAAAATAGATAATAGTTATTCAAGATGACCTGTGCAGTTTAGCGTGGACACATTAGACAAAAATAAATCTAAAATGAGGACTCAAAAAGTTTACCAAAAATGGCTAGGATAAGGGCATTGATGATCATGATGATTACAAAATATTATAATGCATTTATAAAGATCAAATGAAGAGTCAAATAGTGCACAAAAAAGATCAAGAAGTATCTTATAATAATCAAAGCAAAACCAGCTTGATAAAAAACAATGGTTAGGCTAGAATAAAAGAACGAGTTAAGCAAAACTATAATGACAAAGCTCCAAACAAAAATGATAGGAAGCAGTAACCACCAAGATGATCCATGTATCCTTCGACGAAACAATGGTAAACCCATACATTCAGCATAGCCAATTACAATTTGGTGACCAACCTACAAAGCAAAAAAAAATGTTTATTTGCAAGTAAAAACATTCCAACTATGTTAGCCATACTAGTTGCTAGTCTCATACATCTCAGTTTCTCCTGCTTAATGTTAATAATAGTCCCCAAAACTCTCAATAATAACATACTGTCTGGATATTCTACTCAACTCCTTCATTGAAGTATCATTTTGTTCTTTGTTTCCCATCATAGTCATGATTAAGTTAGAAGACAGATACTCTCAAAATGACTGCAATAGATGCCTCAATCGCCTCCAATGAAAAAAAATATCAAATTCTTACAAATATATGGGCAAGGATCTTACAGTTTGATACATGTAGCTGTCCAATTCATCAACGGAGTCATCAACTGGCATCAAATTGGCCAGTGCAACAATCTGAAAGCACCCCAATCGGTAGAGAAAAAGGAGAAATTAAATACTGACTGAGATAAAATGATCGAGAGAGAAGATAAAGGGGTTGGAATTACTAGAACTACCTCATGGCCATAATCAAAACACTTCATCATAGCAAAGCAACTATCTTTTCCTCCACTCACCAGCGCAACTACCTTCATTATTCCGATTTACTGATTACACAAACTTGTTTTTTTTACTTTTATAATCCACGCAACTTCGGGAACTACCCAAGAAGACGATGATAGATCTGATTAGAGTGCTTTGTTGGCAGGTACTCCTGTCGGGGGGAAAAGAAGACGTCGACACGGCCAACTGCGCTCGGCTGTCGGCGAGATAGGTAATTGTGAAGCACGCGTGAGGAACATGAACCAACCTAACCTCCAAATCAAACCGCAAGGTTCCGTTCGGTTTGATTTTAGTAACTCATGGATCTGTCACGATTCCATTTTGTGAAAAATCATATGATTCGGTTCGGGATGTCAAAGCGAATCAAGTCGAATCGAACCGAATCATATTAGCTCGAATACTAATATATTAGAGATAATTTATTGCATAAGCTCAGCAAACTCCAAGTTATTAAAAATAAATGATATATAAATTATTAAGATTAAGTTTTATTACTTATGAGTTATGACTGAGCGTCAAGCGGGATAGAGGTTGACTGTTATTTCATATCCCTTTATTAACTTTATACAAAATTTGATAGCATCCTTAAGTCTTGCAGTTATTCAAAATCACTCAATTATTTTCAAAACTTTATAAAATTCTACGTTTCAAGTTACTTACAAAATCAAATACTCTACAATTTATGTTGTTTTAAAAAGATCTTTCTATTGAAAGATGAGCAACTTGTTCGATTTTCTTTCATCAGTATAACAATAATTAATGAGCAAATTTATATTCTTTAAAGTATTAAACCACTCAAACGGAACCGAACCAAACCGTTTGGTTTGATTCGGTTCCAATGGTGTTCGCGGTTTGGTTTGATTTCAGATTTTTGGAACCACACGCGGGTGGCTCGGTTAGTAGTTTTGATAAAAAATCGAACCAAGCCGAACCGTTACAACCCTACTCCTAATTACTCTTTTAGCACTCAAAATAGGATAATTTTAGGGGACCTCCCATCTGGACGGCGAACCACTCTGGAGAGGCTGGCGAACCACTCTGGAGAGGCCGGTGAACTGCTACTAATCCTCCTACACCCCACTGCAAGAGGCCGGCATTTTCTAGTAGGACCGTACACGATTCCAAGCCGCGGAGAAACGCGATTCTCCAGCCCTATATTGGGCGTTTTCTCCCTTTCACCAGGCAAAAATCTATTCTCTTAAATCTCATCTTCATAACTCTACTTCTACTCATTGAATATATTTGTTAAGGTTTCGATGTTAAAATTGTAGAGTAATTTTTAGGGTTTTCTATTGTGGTTGGGGAGAATGAATCACGAAGATAAAAATGTCTTTACTTCTAATTGGTATGAAAACATGTACTAAAAATTTAGTTGCAATTTTTTATTATGCAATGTGATTTACTTGTGTTTGTTATTATGCAAAGATCCAAAAAATTCAGTTGATGAAAATATTTTCAAAATTAAAGTTGATTTGAGCAAGCATTTTCAAACTGATAAAACATTTGGTTCGAAGGAGGAATTGATAGAGTGAGCAAGAGGTATTTGCAAAAGTCTGGACTATGTCCTTACTATCAAAACATCCGATAAAATTGTTGATCATCTCACACCTCGTGTTTTCTTGGTTGTGATAGAGGTGGATACTACCATGAGAATCAATGTAAAAAAAGGTTGGGTGAAGAAGGGGCTTTGTAAAACCAGGTCCAAGCGATATGGTTATTTGTTTTCTCTCAAAGGAGTGAAGATAGTACATGCAGAGGAATGGAGAGTCGAGATTCTATGTGGGGTGCACAATCATGAGAAAGTTCGCATAAAGGCACATGCTTATGTCGGGAGGTTAAATGCATAGGAGGAAACCCTAGTTAGTCAAATGTATGGTGCCAGTGTCAAACGAAGGAAAATTCTGTCGGCAGTGAAAAGTAAAAGCAATGTGAACACTTCAGTTATAAGAACAATTTATAATGCTAGAGCAAAAATTGCAAAAGCAAGAGTTAGGTGATCATTCTCCAATACAGTTTCTGTACAAGTTGATTGAAAGTGTCAGGTACTTTAGCTACAACATAGCGTATGATAGCAACAGAAAACTATGAAGTATATTTTTTGCACATCCGATTACAGTTAAATTAACAAACATGTTTCCAATCGTATTTGAACTTGATTGCACTTATAAAACAAATAGATATATGATGCCTCTTTTATGCATTGTTGGGATGACTTCGGCTATGAAATCTTTCTATTCGTGTTTTCTTTTTTATTTGATGAAACTCAACTAAGTTATGAGTGGGCGTTGTAGTGTTTTAAGAATATATTGTCTGATAATGTGCCAACTATTTTGATAACGGACAGAGAAGTTGTTTTAATGAACGTCATTGCCAAAGTATTTTCAAGTTTCAAAAAACTTTTATGTCATGTTCATATAAATAGAAATATTTTGGCACATTACAAGAAATTATTCACTAACAGAAAATTTTTTTTGAAAAGTTTATGTTTGATTCACAAAGAATGATTGAAGCTAGAACAGAAAATGATTTCAACATTTCATTTAACAATTTACCTTTACAAGAAAAGCTTTTGGAGAAAATTGCATTAAAATTTTTAATGATAACAAAGATTTTTTACACTCAGGGTTGATTGGGAAAATATCTACACAATATTTACAACTGATCAAATAGAAAGTTTTTTATACTCAAGAAGTTGATTGGAAAAAGTTTTGGCACATTGCAAGAAACTATTTATCGAGCATTGTTCTGACATGTCTGAGGTATCATGAAGCAGTAGCCGAAGATTGTGAAATGCACTACAAATTAAGAATTGCAATTTCTCAACCTAACATTGGATGCACTATGCTAATAGAGTTGGAGAATATAGCATGAGGATGGTATATATTCTCATAATTTTTTTTTATAATGGTACAATTTCTTAAGATATACTTGTTGAACTTTTTCTGGATAAGTATTACGATTACAAGACTTTTAGAATGGAGAGGCCAATAAGATCGGGCATTTTAATGTTTAACTATATATATAATTTTGGTATGTGTCATTAATTTCTTTGATATGCAATATTATATATATAGTCTTAAAACTTTTTTTTGTTTTTTGTAGGTGTTACAATTAAAAAGAATCTAAGAATTGAGCACTAACTTTTTTGGACATTATATTTTTGAAAATGTGTAATCATTTATGTCTTTTTATAATATTTGAGTTATATTTTTGGCTTAAAAATGTTACGAATGTTGCTTACGGATAGTAAAAACTGCGGTGCAAATAGAGAAATGTTTGCAGATTGACAATCACTTAAACCAGCGCTTGCTAACAGTGGCGAGTGCGAATAGAAAAAATAGTTGTGCTAATAACAGCACCCTAAATAAATCAGCGTGCATATATTTTAAAGAAAAAAAAAATTTATTGAGTATTTACCGTCTGCATGTAGCCAAAATTGACAGACCTAGCCTCGTTTGACGCGGCGTTTGGAGTAGGCGTCAACGGCAAATGCCGCCGCACGATGATAAACAAATGGCCGACGACGGCGTTTTTCGTGTCTGCTCCCGTCGAATATGCTTCAATGCTCAAATGATTATTCTTCTGAAATAGAAGTCCCTTTTCCAGAGACCCTCACATATTCCAAGATTTTGAGAGCAGATTGAAGATGACATTCCTTGGGAGCTTGCATAAACTGGCTTACCCTTCTTATTGCATAACATATATTCGATCTTGTGACTATCAGATAAATGAGTTTTGCCACAAACCATCTATATCTGGTAACATCAGTATGGAGAGATGAATCCTCATTCCAACACTTGTCATCACCAACAGTCATTGGACATCGAATAGGTTTGGCCCTAAGAAGGCATGTCTCTTTCAAAAGATCCAAGATATACTTCCGTTGTGAGAGCACTACAGAATTAGGCTTACGAGAGATCTCAATTTCCAGGAAGTACTTGGGAGACCCCATATCTTTTGTAACAAAATATTAAAGAAGATATTTCTTTGTTAGGTCAATTCTCTTCTTATCATCTCCTGTAAGAAGAATGTCATCCACATAAACAATAAGAATAACTAATTTTATAGAAGTCTTGTGTATGAATGAAGAGTGATCTACAACATTTCTGTCAAACTCAATAATAGAGATAACTTCGCTGAACTTCTCAAACCAGGCCCGCGAGATTTGCTTAAGTCCATAGATTGCCTTTCTCAACCTACATACCTGAGACTCTCCCTGAGCAACATACCCAGGAGGTTGCTTCATATAAACCATATCTTGTAGATCTCCATAAATGGAGACATTCTTGACATTCAACTGAGATATCTCACAATCTCTATTAACAACCACAGAAATGAGAACACGGATTGTCATAATCCAAGTAACTAGCACTACAAGATATGCACTTTACAGTGACGTTTTTTTTTGCGACGTTTTGAAAAGCGTCACTGTTTGTTTTCTTTCTAGCGACGTTTTTTTAAAAAAAACGTCGCTACTGCAAAAAATAGTATTAGCCACGTTTTCATGAAAAAACGTCAATATAAATGTTCAGTTTTGGTGACGATTATTTTCAAAACGTCATCAAAACATAAGATTTTTGTAACAAAAAATTGTTATCAAGAAGTTCAAAATAATTTCCTTACAATCATGTCATTTACTAATCAAGTTAAATTTTTTTTGTAGGGAGAATACGATTACATCAATGAGCTGAGACACTAGGCGATCGAATGCTTCATTATGGTAGGAGGCCAGTTGTGATAGTGACAGTTGACTACGTACATATCGATGAGCAAATTAGTCGACAAAGTCTAAGATACGATATCCCAACCTCAGCTCGTATCAAATCAAATGCCCCTACTAGGAGTGCGTTGTGAGGTTTTTGAGAACTTAATATCGTATGAAATGATCACCATGCACATATTTTTTGAGGTTTCACTGCAATCTTGTGTCAAATATTCCCTACGAAGAGGTTTTAATTGGGGTTTCTGTTGGAGTTGTGGAACAGTACTTTTCCGGTCTTCTTGTTTCTCACACCGGGTAATTAACCCACGTTAGCTAATTAGAGGAATCGAAGTGTGAATCTGATCCCTCCGACAATTGCGCGCGGCGGCGCCAACGACAGCGGGGGTCCGGGGGCGGCTGCCCCCAGCAGGAGAAACTCCTTCACCATCAGTTTTGGGTTTCCCGTGAGCGCTTTAGGTGAACCTCTGTAAATCTTGTTGTTTGTGGTTGCTTGATTTTATTTGTTTTCGTTCGAATTGATCTTCTCGGCGCTCCGATTTTCCAACAAGTTCCACTGATATTGCATTTTAGATGACTTTTTTTTATCTTTACTCATCATTAAAATATATAAAAAAAATATATAGGATAAAAATAAAATTTTGGAGGGAAATTAAAATATTTCCCCCCCAAAATTCATTAGGGTTTATTATTTACTCGATCTCTCCTCCGCTGCGCCTCCCTATTCTCTCCTCTACGCTGCGCCCATGCTCATGCCTGCAGCGATGGTGAAGGAGTTGACGTTGTTTGTGATGGTGAAGGAGTTTCTCCTGCTCGACGCCGTAGATTGATTTGGGTTAGCCGACTAACCTCTGGAAGTAGGTCGGGCCTTCTCTTCTGCCCCGATCTCTCTCGACGACATTTCCGCCGATCTCCCGTTAGGGCTCTCAAGATCTCTGCCAGGCGATGATAACAAGCGATCCTTCCTCCCCCTCTTCGATTTCGACATAGGAGTCTTCGGTTGAATTCGGCACTGCTTCTACGTTGCTCGACAGAGGCCCGATAACGAGTTTTCTTCTTCTTTTCCCACTGTAAGCTCTTCTTTCCTCTCTCCTTTCTTCTTTTTCGTCTGTCGTGCATATATGGTTTGATTTCTGTGGTGGAGATGTGTCATAATTATGGAAGTTATGGTTTCTCCCTCTCCTTCTCTTCTTCTTCTTCTTCCTCCTCCCTCTTCTTCAATTTTCTGAACTTGGATTTCTCTATAATTTGTTGTTTTTCAATTAAGTTGACTATGGATTTATTTGATATGTTTGCCTGCTATATATAATTGATGTGGGGATTTTGGTTCACTGAATTGGTTTGTATATTAGATATTTTCTTTGTATAGTGTGTGGACAATGTGGCTTTTGTGGTGGTGTAGGGTAGTTAAATTTGTGGCCTTGTTATAATTTAATTAGTGTAGAGTGGCTTTATTTATGTTGGGTTTTGAGACACTGTTTGACTTCCTCTTATAGCCGGCTGATTGGAACTTTATTGTGTGAATTTGGATAACAAGGCCACGAATTTAATGCCATAGAACTAAAAAAAATGAAACTTAAACAAAGGTCAAATTAGAAAAATAATGTATATTAGCACAAGGAACGTATACATTTCAATGACAAACCTTTGCCATCCTTTTTTGGCTATATTGTTGGCTGGGGGCATTACATATTGCGGGCTCTTTATATTTTCTTTTTCACATTATTATACTGTTTTTTTCAAGTTATTTATGTTAACCTTACATGCAATTATAATAAATATCTAATCTTGTGTTTCAATTTTGTTTGTTATGCAGGCAATTGATCAATTATATTTGTTATGCTTACAGTTTGAAAAGATGATGTGGGAGATGGTGTACAAATGAAGTTGAATGCTCATCATGCTTGTTTCAATGTCAATGAAGCTAACGATGAAGAAAATTTTGAAGGCTCATAGTCCTTGTTTTGTTTCAGTTATTTTTTTGAATTGAAAACAATGTATATATTGAATGATTATGTTTTTTTGCAAGTTATGCTACTTGGAACAAGTTTGTTCATCATTAATATGATGTTTTGCATGTTTATACAATTCAATAATAATGATGAATTGAACAACATGTTGCAAATCTTTTTCAATATATTTTAGTATTACTCTCAAAAATATTTAAAATATGAAAAATAATATATTAAAAATAATATTTATAATTTTAATTAACATTTTAGATGCTAAATTAATTTTTAGAGTTTAAATTATCATAAATTTCTATTTTTTTTTTATTTTTTTTCTTTAAAAATTTAAAAATGTTATAATAGATTTTTAATTGTGTCGACGTTTTGTAAAAAAAAAATCGTGGTAGAATTTTTATTTTTTGACGTTTTTTGAAAGTGTCACAATAGAACAATCAATCATGACGTTTTTTTGAAAAAGTGTCGCGATAGAACAACTGTCAATTATGACGTTTTTTGGAAAAATGTCACTATAGGGCAATTGCCAAGCATGACGTTTTTTGGAAAAAACATCACGATATAGTACATTCCAATCACGACGTTTTTTTTTTGAAAGCGTCACAATGAGCTACGGTGACGGCCGCAATCGTGACGATTTAGTGACGTTTTTATAAACGTCACGAAAACTATCGTGACGCTTTAAAATTGTCACAAAAGTTATAAAAAAAACGTCGCCATATAGCAACTTTGTTGTAGTGTAGAGAGAAGGTGTCAAAGAAGTCTACACAATAGGTCTGAGTAAAACCTTTGGCAACAAGCTGAGTCTTATAGCTCAATGGTACCATCAGGATGAAACTTGATCACAAAAATCCTGTGACAACCAACCACATCAGCTCCTAGAATGGCATGGATAAGATTCTAAGTATCTCATTCAGTTAAAGTTTTTATCTCTTCATCCATGACGGCTTTCCAATGAGGAACATCAAGAGATTCTTGATAGGTAGCCGGGATGGTAAGCTTTGATGCATACTCAACCAAATAATTAGATACCAAGTCCAGTATGATGGTGTCAAACCAAATCATCGACTCGACATGATAAGCTTCACAACCTATTAGGTTGTGAATCACTTATTCATAAATTACTTCTAAGTTATTTAAAATTTGATCACCTCTTCATTAGCTCAGTTTTCAAGCTTTATGACCTCTAAGTTATAATTAACCACCATTTATGAAACCCAATCTAAAAATCAAGTTAACAAGTATTACCTTTAATTGGCTCGAAGAAGGATGATAATCCAATAGTGAGGCATAAACAATCATACTATAAATAATAAAAACAAAGAACTTATTTATTAAGAAATTCCAGTATTATGTCCATGGACAAATCCTTAGTAATAACTGCAATAAAAATGTTACTAATATCAAAAGAGATGAGGAAGCCTAATTTGCAAATCATAAAATATGAATCGATTAGATCTTTTTATACAGAAACCTTCATGAGTTAGACCAACCAACAACAAGATAATTGGGGTTTGAGTTAAAGGATGGAGCCTTATCCTGCTCAACAAACTCATAAATCATAATTATAGCTATATGACTCTGGTAAGCCTCAATGTCTGGCTTGACTTGACATGTGTCAAGAGCACTTGGGTTATACACCAAAATGATGACAATAATAACTATAAAATTCATACACATCCAAGAGCTTTGTATACAAAATAAAATCTTGTGTTTTAAATCGTCCACTTGCCAATCAACGAATTTTAAATGATCTGTCAAATGGCTAAGACGTCGAACTCAACCACACGCTCCACTTATCAAGAGAGTCGATCGAGTCCCTGACTATATAGATTTGACCCCGATTGAATGTCTCGTCGCCAAGTTAACTCTTAATTATATACAATACTGAATAATACAAAGCATCGAACTGTCCGCTCTGCTTTACTGTCAATAGTGGTGGCTAGATCGACATTATTTATGGGAAATACTAAAATAAAAAATAAAACCTCGATCTGTTCGCTCTACTACATGAGTGGCAGTCAGTTCAGCATTATTATATGCAATAGAGAAATAATAGTCATACCATCGATCTGTCCGCTTTACTCCAACAGTGATAGCTAGTTCAGAACTATATATGCAATATAAAAATAAAGGCCAAAACCTTGATATATGCACTCTGCTCTACGAGTGGCAGCCATTTTAGAACTATTTATGTAATATAGAAATAAAGGTTAAAATCTCGCTTGGTCGCTTTACTTCATGAGTGATAGTCAGTTCAGTGTTATTTAGAGGCAATATTGAAACAAAAGCCAAAACCTTGATCTGTCCGCTCTGCTCCATGAGTTATTGCTAGTTCGGTATTATTTAGAGATAATATTGAAATAAAAGTCAAAACCTCGATATGTCCGCTCTGCTCCATGAGAGGAGGTCAATTCGGTATTATTTAGAGGCAATATTGAAACAAAATTCAAAACCTCGATATGTCCGCTCTGCTCTATGAGTGATGGCTAGTTCAGTATTATTTGGAGGTAATATTGAAATAAAAGCCAAAGCCTTGATATGTCCGCTCTGCTCCACGAGGGTCTCTCTGTTCAGTATTATTTAGAGGCAATATTAAAACAAAAGACAAAACCTCGATCTATGCACTCTACTCCACGAGTGGCGGCATGTTCCGTATTAATTACAGACAATATTGAAATAAAAGCCAAAACCTCGATATGTCTGTTCTGCTCTAAAAGTCTTTGTTTGATGAGTAGCTAACAACCTAGAGGGGGTGACTAGATTTTTCAAGTCTTTAAGACTACTTTTGATTTTGGTGTGTTGTGAGTTAGATTATTATTTTAGCTTTCGAGAACACAGATCAACACATAGTATTTATAGTGGTTCCCCAATATATGGGTACATCCACTTTTCCTCTCACCTTTCTAACAGTGTGTTAGACAAGGTAATCTTCACCAAATCTCAGCTCAAAGAGCTTATAGCACAGATCCCTCGGGATCTCTCAAACTTCGTCCAAGTACTACCTTAGGCATAAGCCCTACAGACTCAGAATAGAATTTACTCCTACAGCTCAGTGTTCCTCCAGATCACCTACCTCAGTCCTAATAAAAAACCCTACAACTCAGACTAGATTGATAGTCCTACACTCAGAGATGTTACCTTCTACCTCAGGCACACATGCCCTATCCACTTAGATTCACAACTAAATCTTACCTCTTAGCCTTTATAGTCTATGCTTACAACTCAAATCAATTAAGATCTTATAGAATGAGTATAAGTTTGATGATATAAGACTCCAGAGAAATGATTCTCTGAGTCTGCCTTCTGGATTAAGTAGACTCAACACTAACTTTTTCACAGCAATAACAAATGGATCTTCAAGAAGTTTCTGCTTGTGCTAAGAAGACAGCTACAAAGCACTGACTCTTTAAGCCTTTAATATTGTTGAGTTGATTGCAATGTACTTGAAGAATACTAGCAACTTGGGTTTGCTTTGCTTCCCATTCAAACTCAGAAAGAACTTTTTGATCTAGTTGTTGAAGATATATTTATTCTTCAGTGATTTATTTCTTCAACAACCCACTTCTGTCTGTGGATCACAGACTCTCTATAAGTATGAGTTCCTGGAAAACTTCTTCTGTTTTTCTCTCGAGGAAGAAGATGACCAAAAAGCTCATTTCAATTTCTCAGATTCTCCTTTTATTGATTTCCGTCCAATGACTCTTTGCGCGGTATGGACCAGCCGGAATTGGCAACTGCAATATCTCTTTTGCATTAATTACTGTCCTGAAGGCATGTAGCGCCTTTTGTCATCTATAGAGCAAATCTAGCGATATGTGAATTCTTGATGATGTCAGTATGACTCAGAGCCTGTGGACTTGATCATTTTCAGATAATCAGCATAGGCGTTGAGTGAAGCCTTATCACTCAACACAAAAACACTTAACAGAATTCTGCATCTTGAGGCATTGAGTGAACCCTTAACATCCAACTCTTTTGACAATTACAATCTAACAGATAAGGCATTGAGTGGACCTTCATCACTCAATACTTCTGGACTTGGTTGGAATTTCTCTGCATGAAGGTGTTCAGTGCAACTTCAACACTCAACGCTTCTGGACTTGACTGTCTTCTTGATGAGGCATCGAGTGACCTATCTTCTCTCAATGCTTCTACACTTGACCTGAAATCCATTTGAGTAGGCGTTGAGTGAACTGCTTTCACTGAACGCTACTGTCCTTATACAGATTTCTAGTTAACAACTTTGAGGCTTTGACTGTATAGAGTTCTGTCAACGCTTTTCCTCCTCCGGAGTTGAGTGAAGTAAGCTTACTCAACGATTTTGGACTTAGCCAAATTTTCTGCTTGTTCAGCAACCTATCTTGAGTCCAACTATCATTGTGACTCTGACTGCATGTCAAATCAATGCAATAGTATACAACCTGCATACATTGAACTTGAATATATATTAGATACATCCATGTGTATATCATTGACTTGTGGGCCTTCTTCAATTCTAGGACATTATGATCAATGAACTCAACAATCTCCCACTATTTGAAGAAGTTAGAACCCTAGTCAATAATATACACTATCATATACATAAGATAAACATTCACAATATATAAGAACAAAAATTGATATACATGCAAAAATATGATTATCATTTAAGATTATAGTCATAAATAGATAGTGTGCATATTACAAAATGTTCACATTCCTACAGCCCTTAAGAAAAACAAAAAAATGTCATGTTTCAGGTTTCTTGATCACTACCCCCTGCTGGGCTTCTTTGCAGCCTTTTCCTTGTCTTTAGTCTGCTTCTCCTTCTGTCTCTCAAAATAACTGTAGGGCTTAAGAAAGTATTTGCTAGGCTCAAGAGCATCAAGTGGCACTATACCTGACATTTTATCTCTTCTGAATTTTCTCCCGATCTCTTCATTTCTTTCTAGCTTAGTCCATTCTAATGAGCTATACAGTTTTCCTCTATTAGTCATGTAGTCCTTGATTTGATCCCAGACAAACAATATAATAGTCCTTGATTGAGGACTCCATTTCTCAAAGTCTGGTCTAATTTCCATCTCTTCTCTATACCTCTTCTTACTGAGCCTGACCTCTTCTTCTTCTTCTTCAATAATAGTCTTGCCTCTGGCTCTAGATATTTGTTCAGCAGTGGGGCTGAAGATAAGAATTTAAGCAGTAGTAGAAGGTTCAGCCCACTGAGCATCAACTTGACCATACCGATCATCACCATATTGCTCAGCTTATAGTTCTTCTGGAATATAGGCATGAACAATAGTAATATTGTTATATATATGTTGTTCAAGCCCCAATGAACCTTTGATTACATTGGTAACCCAAACAACATTTTTAGTGTTAGACTTGATCATTGTCTTCTCCCCCTTTTTGACTTCTTCACCAACAGTTGTAGTCAGGGATGTAACATCCTTGAGACTTCTAGACCCCTAGCATGGTTTTGTAATGACTGGGTCATGACAAAACCCTAGGAAGTACTAAAAGGTTGGGGTGAACTTGGGAACTTGTATGTGAACCACCTTAGTTTGCAAATAGTAGAATTCCAATTACTAGCTTAGGGATGATCATAGAGCTTCACCATGACTCCATGACCCTACCACAACATCACTAACCTATTAGAGGGTCCAGTAGAGCCATAAAGACCCACTAGGGTCAACTAAAAAGGTCAAGTTGACCAAAGTCAACCTAAGCCTTGATTAGGTCAAACTAAGCTCACCCATGCCCAATTGACCTCCCATTAGCCAAAAGGACCCACCTAGATATTTCCAAGCCCTAAGGGAGTCCAATAGGTCACCAAGGACCCATTGGGGTCAACCAAAGAGGCTAAGTTGACCCAAGTCAGCCATAGTCCTAAAAAGGTTAAAGTGCCATAACTAAGGGTCAAGTGACCTCCAAGATGCCCAACCAACCCTGCCCAAGTCTTCCTAGACTTTAGGGGAGGCCAATGGGTAACCAAGGATCCATTGGGGTCAACCCAAATGGTCATGTTGACCATGGTCAACTCTATCCTTGAAATGGGTCTAACTAGCCTAAATTGCTAGCTCAAGCCCAATCCACTTGGGCTAAGCCAAATAAAGGTGGCCCATTAGTTTATAGGGCTGAAAAATATCAGATTAGCCACCTAATTTCTGGAAATGGTGACTAGGAGAGAGGAAACCATCTTCTCCTTTAATGGAGGAGAGAGAAAGAGGGTCATTCATGCCATGGAAGGCCAAGGGCCTCCTCAATCCTTCTCGCATGGCAAGGTTCCTCCTCCCTAGTCAGTTAGGGGAAGATTGACAGCCATAACCAGCCACCAAAGTGGCTGAAATCAATTCCTCCCATAAGGAAGAGACAAAAATAAGAGAGAGAAGACCATTAATGGCCATGGGAGATCAAGAGTTCCTCTCCAATTGATTCCAAAGGCTGGATACACTTCCTGTTAAATTTTTTCAAAGCGGTCAGCAAGGTAGCCTAAAGCCAAATTAATATTCTCAGAACTACCCAGTTCACAATTTGATCATGCGGAATCCCAAGAGCACGCTTAACACCAAACACAAATGGAAGCACAAGCAGGTCTTATATTCATTCACACTTCTTTACAAGGCAAGGTATATGTAGCGAGACATGATTTCACTAGTACACAAGATACAAACAGAAAGAACAAAACAAGCCGGGCGGACAACACTGGGGACCGCCCAGTCCGCCAAGGTCGCCGAAGCCGCCCGAGCTGCTACTGCTACAAGCCGAATAGCACACGGAGTCCACCGAGACCGCGAGGTTAAGCAGACACACCGTTATTCGCTGCCTGCTGAAGAATAGAGGAACAGACCGCCTACTCGCCTGAGACCGGCGGACAGGTTATTGGAACTTGATCAAGCTGAAGCAGAAAATTGACAAGCTGCCGAAGCGGCCAGCTGAGACCGCACACTTCAATGCCCAACTCCTGGCTCCTTGAAGCTAGCCGCGCGACCTGCACACAGCAAACCGTCATCACTACTCAACCCGCGCAGACAGAAAACCGCAGACCGCAACACTTGCCCAAGCCCAACTTACTATTCCCTCTGTTACTGTAGACGTGCCGGGGGGGGGGGGGTTCTATTTATAGGCGAGGTGAGGAGTGTGGTTATAACGCCCCGAAACTCAAAAGAGTGACGGGAGGCGTTTTGGGCCAAAATTGGATTCTGGCAGGGGTCACACGGCCTGGGACACGGGCGTGTCCCAGGGCATGTCAGGCTCTAGTCGACGATTTGGTCGAGAGGTCGGCAATTTTGGAGTCGACGATCGTCGAGCAGAGAACACGACCTGAGACATGGGCATGTCTCAGGGCGTGTCGAGCCCGTGTCGACGATCGGCTCGGGGAGTCGACGAATTTTGCTCGACGATGTGTCGAGACAAGGCACACGGCCTAGGACACGGGCGTGTCCAAGGCCGTGTCATGTGTTCGACGAACTTCGCTCGACGAAGTGTCGAGACAGTGAACACGGCCTGACGCCCAGGCGTGTTCGAGTAGACACGGGCTAGGACACGGGCGTGTCCAATACCCGTATGAGTCTCGGGTTGTTTTCGGGGCTGTGTCGATGGAGGCACACGGCCGACCACGCGGCTGTGTCAGTTGGAACACGGGCGTGTTAGGTCGAACACGAGCATGTTGGATGCCCGTGTGTTGTTCCAGGCGCGTCGATTTTGACGGTGAATGGGGGACACAGCCCTAGACACGGGCGTGTCGCAGGCCGTGTTCGGCCCAGTTTTTGCATTTCAGGCCCGAATCAAGGCCGTTCGTTTCTTTAATTTGGGATCCAACAGTTGGGGGTTATTCCTGATGGTATATACCCGGGATTGGACCTTTGAAACCCTCATTTTTACCTGAGTGGTTCTCTTTCTAAGTCAAGAGAGAAGTGAGAGCAAAGGAGGAAGAAGGAGCTTAGATCCGGCCATTGGAGGAGCTTCGAAGCTCCAAATCGCGAGCCGACTTCGGATCTACGGAGGCGAAGAGAGTGCGATGCTTTTCATCCGCTTACATTTCCATGGCGCCAAGGAAGAACGCTAGGGTAACGATCCTCTTGTTGAGCATGTGAAGCTCTCCTTCTTTTGCATAGGAAGCCCACTCTCGCGAGTTTGCGGTGAGTTTGAGGCATTCCTACGGGTATACTTGAATAGTCCCCGTTGTGTAGAGTCCATAAATGAGAATGGACATAGGCATGATGTGTGAAGCCTACCCGGACATGTTGGTCTGGATCGGTGATGTTGCATTGCATAAATGCCGGAGAAGACTCCGTGCGAATGGTTGTTTTCGGGTTTTTCTACGTGGTAGATTGCAACAGGGAACCTTGGGGATTAACCCAAAGGTGCACCCGAAAAACTGGGCAGATGCGTGATCTTGCCAACTTGGAGGCCTGAGAGCCAACTTGAACATAATCGGGTTATGTGATTTTGTGATGGAAATGGGACTCGGGAGAAGTTTGACCTGCGCATATGTTTTTAATTAACGTTGCGATGTGAGCACGGGTTAGATGGAACTGTACCCGTTCTATGTCGTTCGGTTAAAGAGACCTAAGGTTACGTGACACTTGTCGTTGGTATAGATGAGGGTCTTCGACGGTCTATAGTTTTAATTACCGTGACCCATGCCGGGAAGACAAATTGCTCATTGTTTGGTCGTCCAAAGGGACGTTGGTGAGTCGGCAGACTTAGACTGTGCTCACCGAGAATGTGCCCTGAGTGCACGGGGTGTGTGGCCGTGTGAGCCTATGCCTGTGATGTAATGAACATTTATACACTGCTTGGTTACGCTAATAATTGCAGGGAAGGAGCATCGCCGCCCCGAGTTGGGGGCGGGATCATTATAATTTGGTCAGCATTGCTGACCGTTACTTTTGTTTGCCACCGTGCGGTGGTTTGTTGCTTGCAGGTGCTGCTGGACCAAACGGTCAATAGCGGGCTAAAGCCCAAATTGCGAAGCCGGCCCTCGAAGGCCTAATTGGAGTGTTTACTGCTTTTATTCATGTATGACCGGCCTGCGTGCCGTGGTTTGTAAATCATGTAATATTAAGTAAACAATTTTGTAAGGCCTTAAGGCCAGTACTTGTGTATGTACTACATTCCTATTTGGTGTTTAGTGGACATTCATGCTTTTGTGCTGGGTTCTTAATTGCAACTTATAAATTGCTTCCGCTAGAATGCTCTGTGTAGGACATTAGATTAGTTGGATGGTTTCCTTTGAGTAACCACCCGGTCTGTCTGTGGTATATGGCGTCGGGCCCCGGCCGGACCTACTGCTATATGCTATGCGACGGATGGGGGTGTTACAATTTGGTATCAGACTACTGGTTTTGGTCGGGCTTAAGATGAATTCGTGGCCGAATTCTTTTTAAGGGGTGGTGAGCACATGTGTGTGCGTCATCGTTATAATAGTAAAAGAACCCATGAACGTCCACTTAGGAATGAAAATACACGTGTTTGGGGAACCTGTGTGTTCCTATAATTGCAGTTTGCAATTTTGTTTGGTCGCTTAACGGTGTTTTGTACCACTATAGGTGACCAGAAGTGGTGCTGGGCCATCGGAACGTCGAGTTTCTGAGGCTAGCAGTGCACTAGATGTTGCTCCTGTAACAACTCCATTGGCTGAGACCATACGATTGGTGGCCGAAGCAGTGTTGGCCATGATGAATGCGCAGCCTACAAGGCAAATACAGCAGCCCGCTCCTGCGGTGGAGCAAGTAGTAGTGGAGCTGTTGGTGCCAAGGAGGGCAACCGAGAGACAGCTCAAGCATGCCATGAGCTTTAACCCTCCATTATTCTCGTGGTTGGGAATCCCATCTCAAGCTGAAGACTGGCTCTCCAGGGTGAAGAGAGTCATGACAGCAACGGAGACGGAGGAGTGGCAAATGACCACCATTGCTATGTTCCTTCTGGACGGTGAAGCGAGATTATGGTGGGAAGGATTGGAGTTGCACCTATTGAGAGGTAGGCAACTTATTGATGTCTTGATGGAGGAGTTCTCGAGAATATTCTTGGCTATATACCTCCCTTCGGCGCAGAGGATAGCGTTGGAGAACAACGAGTTCCTGAAGTTGGTTCAAGGGGACAGTAGCGTGGATGAATATATCCACGAGTTTACTCGTTTGAGTCGATATGCTAGCTCCACCATTACGGATGAGGAGCGTGAAAGTGGGGATAAGATCTACCTTAACTCTAGAGGGGGGGGGGGTGAATAGAGTTTATTAAAATAATTTTCAAGTTAAAAATTATTTGCAGTGGAAGACTTAATTTAAATAATATATGTATAGTGCTGTTGAAAATAAAAATATGAAAGCAAGAAATAAAATAACACAACATACAACAAACAAAATATAGCAACCAGAAGACACAAGGAGCTATAGTGGTTCCCCAATCAATCTGGGTACATCCACTCTTCTACCACCCTAGGTAGGAATCCACTACAGGATGAGTTGATCGGGTGTCCTAGGCACCAATGAGCTTTTGATAAGGTGCTCAAAAACCAAACTAGATTTTTTGATCAGGTGTCTTGCCACCACTGAGTTTTGACAAGGTCTCAAAAATCAACACAAACTTTTGAAGGAAGTTTGATAAACCCTTTACAGCAGAGAGAGAGAGAGAGAGAGAGAGAGGTGAGATGATATTCTCTGTCAACAATTAGAGAGAAGATAGTGGATGTTGTCAAAGCTCCCCCTGAGATCTTGAGTTGTTCAGGAAGTGAAGCTTTGCAATAGGGTGATAAGCCTTCAGAAGATTTGATCTCCAGCAAAAGATGATTCCAACAGCAGCTGAAATGTGTGGTGTCTGGAGTCTTGAATGATAAGGCCTTTGAACACTGGAATCAAAAGGGATCTAGAAATTTCAGTATATTGATCTCCTTCAGTGATATATATTCCTGTAAGAATTCTATGACTGTGAATATCTGCAACTATTTCTCTCCTTCTTATTGTTGTTATTATTAACCAGCAGAATGAATAATCTTTTATTCCTTAGATCTGAAGAGAATAATTCTCTGTCCAAGATAGCTGTTAGCTTGTCATAAATGACTTCCTTAAAATGTATTTTGTCTTCTGGAGGAAAGTCCAATAAAACATTCCTTTAAAATCTCCTTGTAACTTGCTGCAGATTAATTGAAATGGCTACAAGATTCTTGAAATAAATGTTGAGAATAAATAGAAGGGAATACCAAAACTGACTGAATTTGAATCTTGAAAAACGTCGATCTCTCCAGAAAAACGTCGACCTGAGCTCAACTATCGTTGAACTGAGCTCAGCGACTGGACTTAGACTGAAGCAGAAATCATCGATCTGAGCTCAACTATCGTCGAACTGAGCTCAGAGATAGGGAAACAAACTAGAGACAGGAACGTCGATCTGAGCTCGAAGATCGTCGAACGGAGTTCGACGACTCGTTGAAGTGAGCTCAGAGATCGTCGAATGGAGTTCGACGATTCGTCAAAGTGAGCTCAGAGATCATCGAATGGAGTTTGACGATTCGTCGACCTGAGCTCGACGAAATGACTTAGTCTCCTGAACTGAAATATCTGGTCTTTAGGGTCTTGAGGGCAGCTTTCAAACCTAAATACTAACCCTTAGTCTCAATCTAATTGACCTTTAGATCTATACAAGGAGGTCAAAACAAATTTCCTAAAGGATATAGTGATCCTTGCCCAAATCAGTGATAGGGTGTTCCAACAATCTCCCCCTATTTGGGTTAGGATTACTATTTACAGACATTGAAAAAATAAAAACATACAATGCAGAAATATAACCAAAAAAAGCATTGCAGAAACACAAATATAATCACAGATAGTCAGAAATAGGTATCACTGTCAGCTTACAAAATCATTCCTTTTCCTTGCTCTTTATGAGAACTATTTCTCTGTTAGGTTTAAGAGCTTCTTTCTTGGATCTTCTGTCATCATCTGCACCTAGAGAAGTTTGATGTTTTGGCCTGGGGACTACAGCTTCTGGGTGCAGCTTCATATAACTTTCTGAGTCAAATAATTTGCTGGAAGAATATCTCTCAAGTTCTTTCTTTCTCTGTTCTGATAGAGTGGTGATATTTGATGTGTCTCTTCCTTATTCTCTGGCCTTTTTAATTTGATCTAATGCAGCCAACTCTTTCATTCTAGCAGTTCATGAAGTGGGATTATTTTCTGGGTCTTCAAATGGACCAGGAGGTTCATATCTGTTTGAAGAATTATCAGGAGTAGCTCTGGAAGAAACTAGATCTTTTAACTTATAAGGGAAATGACCAGATGTAGTGTTAGAGGAACCTTGTCCTTCCCTTTGATAAGGATGTTGCCTGAAATATCCTTTTGAATAAACTCTGAATTCTCTTTGATTTCCCCTGTACTGTCCTCTTCTGGACTGGTAACCTCTAGACTGATTTCCTCTTTGCTGAGATCTTCCTTGAAATTGATATGAACTTTGGCTTCTAGCAGTAGATTGAAAGGCAGAACTTCCACCTGTACCTGCATCAGGTGAAGGAGGAGGAGGAGGATTGAAAAGGGATGAACCTTTGTCATACTTACTTTTCTTTTTCATGGCTTTCAGCTGATTTCTGGAGTTCTGCATCCATGGTTCTGTAATCTGGCAATCATGCAATATATAATAAGGAACATCATTTGCATCTTTAACCTTCTCTGGGGGAACTCTCTTCATGGCCTTGCTTCTTGCTTTCCTTTTCCTTGCAATTGTTGCAGAGGAATCATCAGAGTCATTTCTAAACTGATCACTGTCTGAAATTTGTGGATTATCATACACTGCATCAATCCTTTTGATATATTCTTTCTATTGTTGAGACTGAGCAGAAGAAATAACAGCAGGAACAACAACAGGAGCAACAGCAGCAACAGGAATTGGAACAGAAACAACACTGGCAGAAGAAACTATAACAGCAGGTTCAGAAACAAGAATTTCAGAAACAATAAGCTCAGATACAGCAGGCTCAAAATCAATTGCCTTTGTCATATGCACATCCTCAGAAACTGAAACAGCAACATCAGAACTAACTAAAACAACAACAACAACATCAATTTCAACATTGTCCACAACCTGGACATAATTTATAAAAGAGGCTAAAATGCTGGGCTCACAGCAAGAAATAGGCACAATGACCTTAGTAAGGTCTTCAGTATGCTGGTCTGGAAGGCAGCTGAAGTATACAGAATCAAATACTGATAGCAGTGACCTGAGGTCCACTGTAATGACTGTAACTGGAGCTTGAACTAGAGTTACTGCAGCAGGCAATCTCTCAGCTTCATAAGGCATCTCCCCCTACCTAGATTCAGTGATAACTGGATCAAGGCACCCAGTAGAAGGGATTGCTTGAGGAGGAAGAATAGAGGATAGCCTGGCAGACAACTCCTGAACAGTTTTCAGAAGTGGAGCCAATGAAGTCTCCAGCAGTAGTGATAGCCTTGGAGCTATCAGCTCATATAGCTTGTCTGCAATAGCTGGAAGGTCTACTTGCTCAAGAGGGACTTGAGTAGAGGTAGGGATGGATGTGGTAGAGATGAAAGTTGGAGCAGCAGGAGATGTTGTTGGAGAAACTGTGGATGGTGGAAGTGATGGTTGAGATATTGGAATTGTGGAGATGGAAGATAATGGAGTGGAGATGGATGGTGTGAATGATGGTTGAGCAATGATTTCCTGAAGTAATTGTTGATAAGAAGTGGATGATGATGGTGGCTCAAGAGGGGATGAAGGAGAATCATCCATATAGGAATCATCTAGAAGAGTGAATGATGGAATATGAGATGATGAATCAATGTCCATGTGTGGGTAGTGATGTAGTGGATGGAAGATTTCTTCAGTTGATGTTGGAGTTGGAGAAGGGATTGAAGTTGGAGATGAGATGGAAATGGGGGATGAAATTGTGATAGTGGATGTGATTGATGTTGATGAAACAATAGGTGGAGAAGGAGGAGATGATGAGGCAGGCAAATCTTCTGCAGGGGCAGAAACCTGAGGGGAAGAGACTGAAATAGTCCTTGTCCCTGAAGAAGAGATTGCAGAGGCTCTGCTGGGCTTTACAATCTGCCTGTCCCATTTCCCAAATAGGGCACAGGTAAGCCTCTTGGAGGCATTAATGTGTGTTCCATTGGACACAAGCAGGTCAGGGCATCTATTGTGAAGAAACAACCCTAAAATCCTCCCAAAAGTAACAAAATTCTTGTTAGTTTTCATCTTGATCAAATCAAAAAACACTTCTCCCCAGTTCAGCTGCTTCTTGTCCACCAAGGCACCTATCAAATAGAGCTGATACCTAGAGATGGTATCATGAGCAAAGTGTTTTTGGCAACAACACTTTCCCAACTACATCAGCAAGAAATCTGTACTCAACTAACAGATTCTTCTTAAACAATTTATTAGGGTTAGCTGCTGAATGACCCATCCTCTCAAGCATAATTGAAAATTCTTCTCCAGAAAGCTCAATAGAGTCTTCACCAGAATTTAATTGAAATACCTCTGTCAAAACAGCAGGTGTTAAAGGTACCTGAGTTCCTGAGATGGTTCCGATCACAGTGTTCTGATCCAGATTGTGGGCAGTATACACTCATTCCTTTATTTCATCTACGACCAATTTGATCCTTGTAGACATTATGTTAACTAACTGTTGGTCCTTGAAGAGTTCCAGAATGTCCTTGAATATTTGATCGCTGTTATTGAAAGAATCCATGTCTATATCAAAGCCAGTATCAAATTTCATGGCTGCCATGATTGCGGCTGAAACTACCATTGATTCCTGCAAAAAAATGAACAAACACAAGAGCAAGTGCTGAAAAGTTTGGAGGGAAAGAGAAATTCTGCAGAGAGTATGAAAGCGCAAAGGCAGAATGACGGTCGAAAAATGAGTTTTATATTAGGGTTCGACGTAGATAAGGAAAGATCGTTGAACTCTGTTCGACGATCTGGGCTGCTAAAGGAATCTGAAAGGTCTTCAACATCGTCGATCTCCGTTCGACGATATTGGAGAGCGTCGAGCTCCGTTCGACGATCTCTGACCGGAAGAAGATAGCTTAGCACTATCTGGAAAGCGCTGAACTCTGGTCGACAATTTCTGAAATCGTCGATCTCCGTTCGACGATCTTGGGGAAAATCGTCGAGCGCAGTTCAGAGACCAGAAACATACTCTATACACTAGAGAAAACATTTTGATTTGCCTAGTCTTGGTCATTTTTAGATTTTTAAAATCTTGGATCTTATTTTAAACTTCCTCCATCTAACATTCCTAACTGATTAAGGAAGAATGTATGTTTCTTTTCATCCAATGGTTTGGTGAAAATATCTCCCATTTGCAAATCAGTTGGGATATATTGAAGTTCAATTTTGTTTTTCTCAACATTATCCCTTAGAAAGTGATGTCTAATTTCTATGTGTTTTGTCCTACTATGGAGGACTGAATTTTGTGCAATGGAAATAGCACTGGTATTATCACAAAATATTTTAGACTTCTCTAAATTGTAGCCATAGTCTAGGAGTTGGTTTTGAATCCACAAGATTTGTGAACAACAACTACCTGCAGCCATATATTCAGCTTCAGCAGTTGAAGTTGACACAGATGTTTGTTTCTTGCAAAACCAGGAGACAAGTCTGTCACCAAGAAACTGACAAGTTCCACTGGTGCTTTTCCTATCTATTCTGCATCCAGCATAATCAGCATCTAAAAATCCAGTTAAGTCAAATGCTGAATTTTTTGGATACCAGAGACCTAGATTTGGACAACTTTTCACATACCTAAGAATCCTTTTTACTAAGGTTAAGTGTGACTCTAGGGCTCACTTGGAATCTAGCACATATGCATGTAGCAAACATTATGTCAGGTCTACTAGCTGTAAGGTACAATAAAGAGCCAATCATTGCTCTATATGTTGTCTGATCAACAGATTTCCCATATTCATCAGCATCTAATACAGCATTAGTAGGCATAGGTGTTTTCATACATGATGCTTCAGACATACCAAATTTCTTAACCAATTCTTTTGCATACTTGGTTTGAGAAATAAATATGCCTTCAGCATGTTGTTTGATTTGCAATCCTAGAAAGAAGGATAGCTCACCCATGCTACTCATTTCAAATTTAGAATGCATTAGGTTGGAAAACCTTCTACACAAATTTGAATCAGTAGAACCAAATATAATATCATCTACATAGATTTATACTAGTAGGGTATGAGACTTATGGGTTCTAATAAAAAGAGTTTGGTCTACTCTACCCCTTATAAAATCATTTTTCAGAAGCAAGCATGCTAAGGTCTCATACCATGCTCTAGGAGCTTGCTTTAGACCATATATGCTTTATGCAATTTGGAAACATAATCAGGATGAGTTGAAGAGATAAAACCTGGGGGTTGTCTAACATAGACTTCTTCCTTGATGTCTCCATTGAGAAATGCACTCTTTACATCCATTTGATAAACTTTGAATCCTTTGTGTGTTGCATAAGCTAAGAAGATTCTTATGGCCTCTAACCTTGCAACTGGTGCAAAGGTCTGGTCATAGTCTGTTCCTTCTTCTTGAGAGTATACTTGAGCAACTAGCCTTGCCTTGTTCCTTACAATGATTCCTTGATCATCTAATTTATTTCTGAACACCCATTTTGTTCCAACAATGGAGTGATCCTTTAGCCTTGGCACTAGTTCCCAAACTTTGTTCCTTTCAAATTGATGCAACTCCTCTTGCATTGCAATGATCCAGTGTGGATCTTGCTCTGCATCTTGAATGGATTGAGGTTCAATTTGAGAAAGAAAGCAAGTGTGCATCAGGTTTTGGTTGACCTGATTTCTGGTTTGCACACCAGCTGAGATATCTCCAATCACTTGGGAGATTGGATGGTCTCTTGATGTTACTAAATCAACAGGAGATGTTAATTGTTCACCAACCTGTGTTGTTGTTTCCTCTTGTGGTACAACAACTGGCTCTTCAAGAAGATTCTCTCCAAGGTATTGAATAACTTCTTCATCTTCACTGCTTTCATCTTTTTGAATGATTTGTAACCTGTCCAAGTCTTCAGCAAGAGAGTGTACCTGCAAAGGTTCTATGGTAGAAGTATTCTTCTCCTTGAAAGACATGTTAGATTCATCAAAAGATATATGAACAGATTCTTCAATTTTGAGAGTAGATTTATTATATACCCTATAAGCTTTACTGATCATGGAGTATCCCAGAAACACTCCTTCATCAGCTTTAGCTTGAAATTTTACTAAGTATTTCTTGTCATTATTATGAATGTAGCAAATACAACCAAAGATTTTGAAATAATCTACTTTAGGTTTCTTCCCTTTGAGTAATTCATAGGGAGTCTTGCCCTTCAGTTTATGTATTAAACTTCTATTCAACACATAATTGGAGGTGTTCACTGCCTCTGCCCAAAAAGATAGAGGAAGATGAGCATCTGACAACAATGTAGTAGCAGATTCAATAAGGGTTCTATTTTTCCTTTCAGCTACCCCATTTTGTTGAGGAGTTCTAGGAGCTGAGAAAGTGTGCCTGATCCCTTCACTCTGACAAAACTCTTGCATAAGAAGAGAATCAAACTCTGTCCCATGATCACTTCTGATCAGGGCAATGTGAGTATTGAACTCACTCTATATGCATTTGAGAAACTCTGTCAAACACTTAAAGTTATCAGACTTCTTCCTCAGAAAGAACACTCATGTGAATCTAGAGAAGTCATCTACAACCACTAAAGTATAGGATTTCCCTCCTAAGCTTTGTACTGTAATGGGTCCAAAAAGGTCCATGTGTAACAGATACAAAATCCTAGGTGAATCACTCTTATTAAGTGATTTGAAACTATTTTTGGTTTGCTTGCCTAATTGACAAGCTCTGCAAAGTCCTTCCTTCTTGTAGGGGCCAGAAGGTAGTCCTCTAACAAGGTTGTCCTTGGATATCCTAGCAATGGTTCTAAGGTTTATATACCCTAGTCTCTTATATCATAATTCATTAGGTCTATAAATAGAGTTGAACAAGCATATATCTACCTTAGTTGAAAGAAAATCTACAAGATAAATGTTACCTTTCCTTTTACCTGTCAACACAGTTGTGTTGTCCTCTGATTTGATTTTGCATGAGGATTTGTTGAAAGTCACTTGATAGCCTTCATCACACAGTTGACTGATACTGATTAAGTTGTGCTTCAGTCCTTCCACATAGGCTACTTTCTTGAAAGTGACTGTGCCAATCTGGACTTCACCATATCCTTTTTTAAGTCCAAAGTTTGAATCACCAAATATTACTTTGGGTCCAAGCTTGGCTTTGAAGGATGTGAAATTGTCCTTGTTTCCTGTCATGTGCTTTGAGCACCCACTATCCAGATACCATTGCTGGTTTGATGTTGGATAGGTCTTCACCTGCACATAAAATAATTCATTTGTTTTTGACCCAGTTCACCTTGGGCCTAGATTGATAACCTTTGAATTCAGAAATAAAAGACATCACAGGTTGACTCTTATAACCTTCAGGATGATATCTCCTTGGAGGTATTATCCATTCAGTATAAGGGTTAAATCTTTGGGATGTAGGACCCCTAGGTTTGAAATTTGATTTACCTTTGGAAAAATTTTCAAAACTCTGATCTCTGTTCGACGATCGCTGAGCTGAGTTCGACGATCTTGGGTCAGATCGTCGAGCTCCGTTCGAAGATCGACTGTGACAGAGTTCAGGGTTCAGAGATCGTCGACCTGAGTTCAACGATTTAGCCTGAGATCGTTGATCTTCATTCGACGATCGTCGAGCTTCGTTCGACGATTTCTGTTGAACTCTTGTTTTCTTAGGTAAATCAGAATTCTTCCTAGCTACCTCCACAACTCCCTTACCTTTATCAGAGATAAATTTGATTGGGGTTGTTAATACTATGGGTTGGCTAGATGAGGCACTCAAGCCCAGTGTACTATTGAATCTTGAGTTCACTGTGCTTGTGATGTCCATTAGTTTGATACTTCTCCCATTAAGGGATTCTTCAAACTTTTTGGCCTCTGATAGCTCACTTTTCAGTGAAGCTATCTGCTCCCTATAACATTCCAACTCCTCAGAGAGTTTGAGGTTTTCTGATTTTAAAGTGCTATGTTCAGATAGCTGATTTCTGAGAGAAATGATTTCCTTCTCAGATTTTAATAAATCTAAACACAGTGCTTTAAACTCACACTTGAAGTCCTCAGAATTAAAATCAAAAGAATTTATTACCTGGTCCTCTTCAGATTGAGTCTCTGATTCTGACTCTGACTCTTCTGCATCAGAATTTTGTTGTGAGGCATTGATAGCCATCATGCAGAATTCTTTTTCATCAGCATCATCTTCATCATCACTAGAACTGGATGAAGCTTTAGATTCTTCTTCTGTCTCACTCCAAGTTTCAGCAACAAACCCCTTCCTTGTATTTTTGTTCTTGCTGGAGGAGGATTTGTCATTGCTATTTTTCTTGAAGTCCTTTTCTTTTCTCCTTTCTTTCCTGTCCTTCTTGTCCTTGTTTTTATTTTCTGGACAGTCAGGCACAATGTGGCCTGGTTTCCTGCATCCAAAACAAATAATCTCTTTGTTATTTGATTTGTCATACCTTGGCTTGTCATGCCCTCTGTATGATCTTTTCCTGAAATCCTTCCTGACCATTTTGTAAAACCTTTTGGCCAGTAGGCTTAGCAGCTCTTCATTGCATGTGACCTTGTCTTCAGGCTGATCTTCAATGGCTTTGAAAGCTATTGATTTTTCCTTTCTTATAGCTGGTGAGGCAGCCTTCTGCTCTTCTTCTCTATTCTTGATGAGCAGCTCATAAGACTTGAGCTTGCCCAAGAGAGCTTCAGTTGTGATCTCATTTAGGCTTCTGGCATCCTTGATTGGCCAGATCCTTGAGTCCCAAGTGCTTGGGAAGCACATTAGGATTTTATCATTGAGCTCAGTCAATGAGATCTCTTTGTCCAATGTTTTCAGCTCATTGACTATGAGACTGAGTCTATTATACATATCTGCTACTGACTCAGCTTCTCCTTTCTTGAAGTTCTCATATTGGGTTATGAGATGAGATCTTCTATCTTTTCTCTCATCAGCAGATCCTGAGACTATCTCAGATAACTTGTCCCAGATGTCCTTTGCTGAGTTGCATTCAGCTACTTTTTGAAATATTTCATCAGACATGGTTTGTGCCAAAATGTTCATTGCTTTGGCATCTGCAACTTTCCATTTTTTGATTTCTGCATCTGTTCCTGAAGGAGGTGGAACAACACTTGTACTTGTATTTTCTGGGGGTCTTAGACACACTGTCAAAACAGAATTAAAAATATTCATCAATAGAATTCATGTACAATCTTATCCTTGCCTTCCAAAGTGCAAACTTAGATAGATTGCACACTGGAGGTCTGGTGCTAGCATAATCTTTGTTCTGTGCCATGGTTTTATATAAAGATAAATATAATACAAATAATAAAAATAAAAACCCTCTATAAAAGATTGATCTTATCAGAGATCTTTTGGTTCTGGTGTTAGCCTGTAGGATTTTAACCAACCTGGCTCTGATACCAATTGAAAGTGGGGATAAGATCTACCTTAACTCTAGAGGGGGGGGGGGGGTGAATAGAGTTTATTAAAATAATTTTCAAGTTAAAAATTATTTGCAGTGGAAGACTTAATTTAAATAATATGTGTATAGTGCTGCAGAAAATAAAAATATGAAAGCAAAAAATAAAACAACACAGTACACATCAAACAAAATATAGCAACCAGAAGACACAAGGAGCTATAGTGGTTCCCCAATCAATCTGGGTACATCCACTCTTCTACCACCCTAGGTAGGAATCCACTGCAGGATGAGTTGATCAGGTGTCCTGGGCACCAATGAGCTTTTGATAAGGTGCTCAAAAACCAAACTAGATTTTTTGATCAGGTGTCTTGCCACCACTGAGTTTTGACAAGGTCTCAGAAACCAACACAAACTTTTGAAGGGAGTTTGATAAACCCTTTACAGAGAGAGAGAGAGAGAGAGAGAGTGAGATGATCTTCTTTGTCAACAATCAGAGAGAAGATAATGGATGTTGTCAAAGCTCCCCCTGAGATCTTGAGTTGTTCAGGAAGTGAAGCTTTGCAATAGGGTGATAGGCCTTCAGAAGATTTGATCTCCAGCAAAAGATGATTCCAGCAGCAGCTGAAATGTGTGGTGTCTGGAGTCTTGAATGATAAGGCCTTTGAACACTGGAATCAAAAGGGATCTAGAAATTTCAGTATATTGATCTCCTTCAGTGATGTGTGTTCCTGTAAGAATTCTATGACTGTGAATATCTGCAACTATTTCTCTCCTTCTTGTTGTTGTTATTATTAACCAGCAGAATGAATAACCTTTTATTCCTTAGATCTGAATAGAATAATTCTCTGTCCAAGATAGCTGTTAGCCTATCATAAATGACTTCCATAAATGCATTTTGTCTTCTGGAGGAAAGTCCAATAAAACATTCCTTTAAAATCTCCTTTAAACTTGCTCCAGATTAATTGAAACGGCTACAAGATTCTTGAAATAAATGCTGGGAATAAATAGAAGGGAATACCAAAACTGACTGAATTTGAATCTTGAAAAACGTCGATCTCTCCAGAAAAACGTCGACCTGAGCTCAACTATCGTTGAACTGAGCTCAGCGACTGGACTTAGACTGAAGCAGAAATTGTCGATCTGAGCTCAACTATCGTCGAACTGAGCTCAGAGATAGGGAAATAAAATAGAGACAGGAACGTCGATCTGAGCTCGAAGATCATCGAACGGAGTTCGACGACTCGTGGAAGTGAGCTCAGAGATCGTCGAATGGAGTTCGACGATTCGTCGAAGTGAGCTCAGAGATCGTCGAATGGAGTTTGACGATTCGTCGACGTGAGCTCGACGAAATGACTTAGTCTCCTGAACTGAAATATCTGGTCTTGAGGGTCTTAAGGGCAGCTTTCAAACCTAAGTACTAACCCTTAGACTCAATCTAATTGATCTTTAGATCTATACAAGGAGGTCAAAACAAATTTCCCAAAGGACATAGTGATCCTTGCCCAAATCAGTAATAGGGTGTTCCAACAGAGCGCAAGACGAATCGATTCTACGAAGGGTTGAGAGATGAGTTGAGGTTACTGCTCTCGGGGACGATGACGCAGGGTTTCTTGACCTTGGTCAACACGGCCCGGTCCTTGGAGAAGGATATGAAGAATGTACAAGCGAAGAAGAGCATTGGTGATAAGAAATCTGGGTTCAAAGTGCCGACTACTTCAAAGTCTGGCTATCAAAGGTTCTTCAAGAAGCATAAGACTTCGGGTCCAGCTCCTTCTGGTGCTTCTGGGGCGACTACGAGCCGGACCCCGGGCGCGTGTTTTACTTGTGGAAAGTTGGAGCACTTTGCCCGTGATTGTTGGAGCGGACGTCCCAAGTCCGAAAGAAAGCCAGGAGCGACTTATGAAGAGAAGGGCAAGACGGTGGAGTCAACCGCGTCCCAATATGCTCCGGCCCAACCAAGGGTGTATAATCTTGGCAAACAGGAGGCCATCAAACAGGCGGATGTGGTGACAGGTACGATTTAATCTATAGCAAGTTAATTTCATTAAATACTTGTTATGCACATGTTACCTTACCACTGCTTGTTTAGGATTTGTTTTGATTTGTGAAAATCCGGCAAGAGCACTCTTCGATACGGGAGCTTCACACTCCTTCTTGTCCGAAGGATTTATATCACGCATCGGAGTCCCTTCTTCGATGGCGAAGGATAAGTTGGATGTGTTGTTGCCCAATGGGTGTTCGATGCGCGCAGATAGAATCTGCGGTGTTAAGATTCGTATTGGGAATCAATAGTTCGATATGCAAGCGTCGTTACTTCCGTTGGTGGAGTTCGACGTTATATTTGGCATGGACTGGCTCTCGGAGCAGCGGGCCTATATTGATTGCGGTCGCAAGGAAGTCAAGTTGGGAGCAAGTCGTGAGACAACTTTTACGGGCTTACAGGGGTCGAGCAAGACGTTGATGTCTGCTCTTCAGGTGGTGAAGGGGGTTCGTGTCAGTGCAGAACTGTTCTTTACACTAGTGGAGGTTGCAAAGCCGAAGCCCGCGTTGGATAGTATTTTAGTGGTATCGGAGTACCCTGATGTGTTCCCTAGAGATCTTCCTGGAGCCCCGCCTCAACGGGAGATAGATTTTGCAATAGAGCTCGTACCAGGTGCAAAGCCTGTGTCACGCTCTCCATATCGGCTAGCGCCTAAGGAAATGGCGGAGCTGAAGGTTCAACTGCAAGAGTTGTTAGAGCAAGGGTATGTGCGCCCAAGTTCTTCGCCTTGGAGCGCGCTGGTCCTCTTTGTTAAGAAGAAGGACGGCAGCTTGAGGCTATGTATTGATTATCGGGAGCTCAACAAGTTGACGGAGAAGAACAAGTACCTGATCCCCCGGATCGATGATCTTTTTGATCAGTTGGTCGGGTCGACGGTGTACTCAAAGTTGGATCTCAAGTCCGGGTACTATCAGCTGCGAATAAGGGAGAGCGATATCTCGAAGACAGCGTTCAGTACAAGATACGGGCATTACGAGTTTACGGTCATGCCGTTTGGGCTGAATAATGCGCTGTCAGTGTTCATGGATCTGATGAACATGACCTTCAGGGAGTACTTGGACCATTTTGTGATCATCTTCATCGACGATATTTTGGTGTACTCGCAGAGTGAGGAAGATCACTTCAAGCGTCTTCATTTGGTTTTGGAGACGCTAAGGAGGAATCAGTTGTATGCCAAGTTCTCGAAGTGCGAGTTTTGGTTATCCTCAGTGGCGTTCCTCGGTCATATAGTGAGTGGAGAGGGTATTGTTGTGGATCCGGCAAAGATTGTTGTGATACGGGAGTGGCCTGAGCTTTCTACGGTAGCGGAAGTCCGGAGCTTTCTGGGGCTTGCCGGCTATTATAGGCGCTTCGTAGAGAACTTCTCGCGGATAGCGTTACCTCTCACTACTTTGACAAGGAAGGAGCAGAAGTTCATTTGGACGCCGGGGTGCGCACGAGCTTTTGAGGAGTTGAAATGCCGGTTGACCACGGTGCCTGTGCTGAGTTCACCGAGTGGGACCGAAGGCTATGAGATTTATAGCGATGCTTCAGGCAGCGGTTTGGGTTGCGTGCTACTGAAACACGGAAGTGTGATAGCTTATGGCTCGAGACAGCTGAAAGTGCATGAGAGGAACTATCCGGTCCATGACTTGGAGTTAGCGGCCGTGATTTTTGCCTTGAAGCTGTGGAGGCATTATTTGTACGGTGTGAAGATTGATATCTACACCGATCACAAGAGCCTGAAGTATCTGATTGATCAGAAAGATCTGAATACGCGGCAACGTAGATGGATGGAGTTCCTGGGGGACTATACATTCAAGATCCACTACGTGCCTGGTAAAGGTAATGTGGTTGCGGACGCGTTGAGTCGCCGGGCCCCAGCTCAAGCCAATTGGCTGTCGATCCATGACGAGCGGTTGGTTCGGGAGTTGGAGGCGTTGGAGATTGTTTGTGTGGATAAGCAATCAAGTGCTAAAGCAGTACTGAATTGGACTGAAGTCAAATATGACTTGGCTGATCGGATTCGGCAGGTTTTGGATATGGATGTCCATATGAAGCAGTTCATGGTAGAGGCTCTTGATGGGTCAAATTCCCAATTCATGGTGGAGGACGGATTGCTTTGGAAAGACGGTCGTCTGTGCGTCCCAAGTGTGGGCAATTTGCAGGTGGAATTGTTGTACTAGGCACACCATACTAAGTACTCAATTCACCCGGGGAGCACGAAGATGTACCGCGATGTAAAGAAACTATTTTGGTGGCCGGTTTTGAAGAAAGATGTGGCGCTCTACGTGGCGAAGTGCCAAACTTGCGCCTTGGTGAAGGCGAAATGCCAAAAGCCGGGAAGATTTCTGAAGTCCTTGCTTATTCCGGAGTGGAAATTCGACGACATCTCTATGGACTTTGTGCACGGTTTGCCAAGGTCGCAAAAGGGGAACGACGCCATTTGGGTGGTCGTAGATCGCTAACGAAGGTGTCGCATTTCATTCCGCATAGGAAGGATGATCCGGTGGAGAAGTTGGAAAAACTATATGTGGATAATATTGTACGACTTCATGGTGTGCCCCGCAGCATCGTGAGTGACCGAGATGGGCAGTTCACGTCCAATGATTGGAGGCTAGTGCAGCAAATGTTGGGAACAAAGTTAAAATTCAGCACAGCCTTTCATCCGCAAACGGATGGGCAGACCGAGAGGGTCAATAGAACTATGGAAGACATGCTCCGCATGTGTGTCTTGGACTTTGGAAAGAAATGGGAAGACCATGTTTATTTGGTGGAATTCACGTACAACAATAGCTACCAGGCGAGTATTCAAATGACGCCCTTCGAGACCCTATATGGTAGAAGATGTTGCACGCCGTTGTCTTGGCTAGAAACAGTTGAGTCAAAGTTGTATAAGCGATTAGAAGTGGAGGATGCTACTTCGTTGGTGTGTACCATTCAGGAGAGATTGCTAATCGCTCAGGACCGTCAAGCAAAGTACTATAATGCTAAGCACAGGAACGTGGAGTTCGCTGTGGGCGACTATATGTACTTAAAAACCAAGCCGTTCAAGGGTGTCTCACGGGTGCGGCGATTGAAAAAGCTAAGCCCGAGGTACCTTGGGCCGTTTGAGGTTTTGGAGCGGGTTGGTGAAGCAGCCTATCGGTTGAAGCTTTTAGTGGAGCTTAGTGGTTTACATGATGTATTCCATATTTCGGTGCTTCGAAAGGCGGTGCAAGAGCCTTCGCAAGTGATTGCAGTTGATCAAGTGCCGGTGGAGAGTGGGTTGACGACAAAAGTCAAGCCCGTGCGGATTGAGGACTCGGAGGTCAAGCGGCTACGCAATAAAAAGTTCAGGATGGTCAAGATCCGATGGGACAATTGTGGTCGTAAGGAGCTCTCTTGGGAGCGAGAGCAGACTATGCTTGACGAATATCCGGAGTTGTTCCGCACAGGTACAATTTAATTTTGTACATGTCTTTCCTTTATATAATTTCGTGGATGAAATTCTTTTAAGAGGGGGAGAGTTGTAACGCCCCGAAACTCAAAAGAGCGACGGGAGGCATTTTGGGCCAAAATTGGATTCTGGAAGGGGGCACGCGGCCTGGGACACGGGCGTGTCCCAGGGCGTGTCAGGCTCCAGTCGATGATTTGGTCGAGAGGTCGACGATTTTGGAGTCGACGATCGTCAAGAAGAGAACACGGCCTGAGACACGGCGTGTCTCAGGGCGTGTCGAGCCCGTGTCGATGATCGGCCCGGGGAGTCGACGAATTTCGCTCGACGATGTGTCAAGACAAGGAACACGGCCTAGGACACGGGCGTGTCCAAGGCCCTGTCGTGTGTTCGACGAACTTCGCTTGACGAAGTGTCGAGATAGTGAACACGGCCTGGCGCCCAGGCGTGTTCGAGTAGACACGGGCTAGGACACGGGTGTGTCCAATACCCGTATGAGTCTCGGGTTGTTTTCGGGGCTGTGTCGATGGAGGCACACGACCGACCATACGACCGTGTCAGTTGGAACACGGGCGTGTCAGGTCGAACACGGGCGTGTTGGATGCCCGTGTGTTGTTCCAGGCGCGTCAATTTTGACGGCGAATGGGGGACACAACCCTGGATACGGGCGTGTCGCAGGCCGTGTTCGGCCTAGTTTTAGCATTTCAGGCCCGAATCAAGGCCGTTCGTTTCTTTAATTTGGGATCCAACGGCTGGGGGTTATTCCTAATGGGATATACCCGGGATTGGACCTTTGAAACCCTCATTTTTACTTGAGTGGTTCTCTTTCTAAGTCAAGAGAGAGGTGAGAGCAAAGGAGGAAGAAGGAGCTTAGATCCGGCCATTGGAGGAGCTTCGAAGCTCCAAATCGCGAGCCGACTTAGGATCTACGGAGGCAAAGAGAGTGCGGTGCTTTTCATTCCCTTACATTTCCATGGCGCCAATGAAGAACGCTAGGGTAACGATCCCCTTCCTGAGCATGTGAAGCTCTACTTATTTTGCATAGGAAGCCCGCTCTCGCGAGTTTGCGGTGAGTTTGAGGCGTTCCTACGGGTAGACATGAATAGTCCCAGTTGTGTAGAGTCCGTAAATGAGAACGGACATAGGCATGATGTGTGAAGCCTACCCGGACATGTTGGTCTGGATCGGTGATGTTGCATTGCATAAATGTCGGAGAAGACTTCGTGCGAATGGTTGTTTTTGAGTTTTTCTACGTGGTAGATTGCAACAGGGAACCTTGGGGATTAGCCCAAAGGTGCACCCGGAAAACTGGGCAGATGCGTGATCTAACTAACTTGGAGGCCTGAGAGCTAACTTGAACATAACCGGGTTATGTGATTTTGTGATGGAAACGGGACTCGGGAGAAGTTTGACCTGCGCATATGTTTTTAATTAACGTTGCGATGTGAGCACGGGTTAGATGGAACCGTACCCATTCTATGTCGTTCGGTTAAAGAGACCTAAGGTTACGTGGCACTTGCCGTTGGTATAGATGAGGGTCTTCGGGGTCTATGGTTTTAATTACCGTGACCCATGCCGGGAAGGCAAATTGCTCATTGTTTGGCCGTCCAAAGGGACGGTGGTGAGTCGGCAGACTTAGACTATGTTCACCGAGAATGTGCCCTGAGTGCACGGGGTGTGTGGCCGTGTGAGCCTACGCCTGTGATGTAATGAACATTTATACACTGCTTGGTTACGCTAATAATTGCAGGGAAGGAGCATCGCCGCCCCGAGTTGGGGGCGAGATCGTTATAATTTGGTCAGCATTGCTGACTGTTGCTTTTGTTTGCCACCGTGCGGTGGTTTGTTGCTTGCAGGTGCTGCTGGACCAAACGGTCAATAGCGGGCTAAAGCCCAAATTGCGAAGCCGGCCCTCGAAGGCCTAATTGGAGTGTTTACTGCTTTTATTCATGTATGACCGGCCTGCGTGCCGTGGTTTGTAAATCATGTAATATTAAGTAAACAATTTTGTAAGGCCTTAAGGCCAGTACTTGTATATGTACTACATTCCTATTTGGTGTTTAGTGGACATTCATGCTTTTGTGCTGGGTTCTTAATTGCAACTTATAAATTACTTCTGCTAGAATGCTCTGTGTAGGACGTTGGATTAGTTGGATGGTTTCCTTTGAGTAACCACTCGGTCTGTCTGTGGTACATGACGCCGGGCCCCGGCCGGACGCTATGCGACAGATGGGGGGTGTTACAGTGGTCACCACCCTAGTGGATAGAAACACCACCCCAGCCCGTGCACTAGCAAAACCTCCGTCCGCTGTGCCCGCAAAGACTTAGCCGGATTCCAAGAAAGTCGCCAGAAGCAAGGCACCGATGTTCACTACTGGGAGGTCTTGCACCAGACTGCCCACACTATCCGAACATGATACAGTCCGTACAGTCCGCCCACAACATCACATGGACAGCCACAACTCCTTCAGTGACAGTCCGCACAAGAAAGAGGCCGTCCGCATGATACAAGACCAAAGCAAGCTTCGTAACCGCTAAAATGGCCCCTTCGACAGCGGCTTCGTGAAGATGTCATCAAGATTATCTTCACTCCGAACATGCCCCTCCACAGACCAGAAGAGATCCCTCCAACACCTGAACAGAGCACTCTCCCCGCAAACCGCAGTTATGAAGCCCGACATGGTGCGGCCGCACAACATGATCAAGCCGCATCAATATCCTCAAAAGCCAAGCCCCCAAGACTGCCAACACCCGGGCCGCAACCCGCAGTTGGTCCTTGTGTGACACACTGGATTGTTTACCAGTTTGCGAGCACTCTCATTGTCACCCCGGAGTAAAGTAGACCCTTGCACTTCTTCATGAACATCCTCTACAAGCCTCTACAACCAGATGGATTCCCGAGCAGCCAAGGTCGAAGCCTTATACTCAGCTTCCGTAGTAGACACGGACACAGAATCCTGTTTTTTGCTACACCATGAAATACCAGCTGAACCACAAGTGAAAACATAACCCGAAGTTGATCTCTGATCATCCGAGTCACCACCATAGTCAGCGTCCGTGTATCCAAGCAAAGCAAAGTCTGCATCCCTACTATAGAGGAGTCCCATATCAGAAGTTTCTTTGACATACTTCAAGATGTGCTTTGACGCTACCAGATGAGACTTCCTTGGTTCAGCCATAAACCGACTTACTCGGCCAACAACATAAGCAATGTCTGGCCTTGTAATCGTCAAGTAGATCAAACTCCCTACAAGAGCTCTGAACACTAAGGGATCAAGAAGAATCCTTCCTTCATCTCGTCGAAGCTTCAGCCCATGTTCCAGTGGAGTAGAGCAATACTTCCCTTCGCCCATGCCGAATCGACTTACAATGCAATCTGCATATCCCTTCTGGCAAATGAGAATCCCACACTCCTTTCTCTCCACTTCAAGACCGAGAAAGTGATGAAGCTCCCCCAAGTCTTTCATCTCGAAGCATATAGCAAGCTCAGCCCTGAGCCTTGCTACTTCCTCCTCCGAATTCCCTGTGACAATCATATCATCCACATACAACAAGACCAAGACTTGAAGCTACCCCTTCTTCTTGACAAACAAGCTAGAATCCGAGTTGAACGCACGATAACCACAGAATTGCAAATACTCTGCTATCTTCCCATACCAAGCTCTAGGAGCTTGCTTCAACTCGTAGAGAGCCTTCCTGAGCTTGCAGACATAGTCCGGATGATCTTCAGAAACAAATCCAAGTGGTTGATCCATGAAGATGTCCTTATCAATTTCTCCGTAAAGAAAAGCATTCTTCACATCAAACTGCCACATTCTCCATCCCTTGCCAGCAGCTAAGGCGATCACCACTCTAACTGAAGTCATCTTAGCAACCAGACTAAATGTCTCCTCATAGTCTTCTCCATACTGCTGTGAGAATCCTCGAGAAACCAGGCGAGCTTTGAACCTATCAATGCTCCCATAAGCCTTCTTCTTCAACTTATACACCCACTTGCACACTGGAGTAATGCCATCAACCTTGGGCATAAGGTCCCAGGTTTCATTCTTCTTGAGAGCAGCAATCTCTTCCTTCATGCCATCATCCCACTCCTTGACTCCAGTGGCCTCATTGAAATTTGTCGGCTCTCGCTCATCCAGATGACCTGCAAAGAAGCAGGAGACAAAACTCACTGCATTCCCATCACAGTACCGAGCTGGTGGCTTCACAACCCTCTTTGATCTCCGAAGAGGTTGTTCCTTGCTCACTTACCTCTGTTGCTTCTTCAGGCTCAACACCACCTTCAGTCAAGCTTTGAGCAATGCTCCCCCTACTTCCTAAGCTAGAAGCCTCAGCACCAGAACTTGAAGCAACAGGAGCTGCTGGTGAAACAACAAGCTCCTCTTCCAGGCCTTCAGCAGTCACCTTCTGCTTTTCATCAACCTTGCTTTCTGAAAGCTCAACTGAGCCTCCTCCATACAACGTCAATTCATCAAAGACTACATCTCTTGACACAACAAACTTCTTCGTCGCAGGATCCATGCATTTCCATCCCTTCTTCCGCTCATCATAGCCAACAAAGACAAGGTTCCTTGCCTTTGCATCAAGCTTTGTCCGTGAAGCATCCGGGACATGCACATAGCAAGTTGATCCGAACACCCGAAGGTGTTCCACACTAGGCTTCTCCTTCAGCAACAGCTCAAAAGGAGTCTTCATGTTGATCGGGCTAAGCGGCATCCGATTGATGACGTAAGAAGCACAAGACATCCCCTCCGCCCAGAAGGACCTTGGAATTTCTTTTGCATGAAGCCAGCATTTGCAAGTCTCCGTCAGATGACGGATCTTCCGCTCCGCTACTCCATTTTGTTGTGGAGTGTGAGCACACGTGAGCTCTTGTTGGATCTCGTGCTTCCTGCAGAAGTTAGAAAATTCGGAGGAGACAAACTCACCACCGTTATCTGTTCTAAGCTTCTTGATCCGCAAGCCAAGCCGGCCCTCCACCAACTCCTTGAACTCCACAAACAAACAGACGGCTTCAGACTTCTCCTTCAAGAAATATACCCAAGTGTATCTTGAGTAGTCATCAATCAGCACAAGCATGTATCTGCTCCCGCCAAGGCTTGTAGTGACGGTTGGTCCCATCAAGTCTCCATGGATGCACTCCAATGGTTTCTTGCTCCTCGTTTGTGATTTATCAAACAGGAAGACAATGATCCTTGACGTACTGACATCTCGCGCAAACGTGACCGTCGCCAAATGAAGATAGCTTAGGCAATCCTCTTACAAGGCTTCTGTTAGCCATAGCCTTCAGCTTATCCATTCCTACATGCCCCAACCGTTCATGCCATATAGCAGTGCTATCGTTTGCTCTCATCTGATCAATATAAGAGTTAGTTGCAAGAATAAATAAGTTCTTCACTCTTCTCCCAACTGAGCAACATCAGCCTTAACCGCTGATACGTTGCGAAGGAACTTCACTTCTGTTGGCCCAAACAGAATGTGATAACCCATGTCTACCGCATTGGTCACCGAGAAGAGGTTCTTCTTCATGCCCGGCACGTGATACACACTCCTTAACGTGAGTGGCCCCTTATTACTACCCAAAGACACAACACCCTCCTTCTCTACTTGCATAAACAGTATTATCAGTAGTTATAATAGCTTCATTACCTGAGTAGGCTTGCAGAGAAGAGAACTTCGACTTGTCTCCGGTGAGGTGATGACCACATCCGGAGTCCACGATCCAATTGTCGTTGAAGTCGACAGCAGACAAGGCACGGACACAAGTTACCGTCATGAAGGCTCCGCTCCATCCAGCTTCCTCACTCTTAGAGCAAGATTCCTCCTTGCCAGCAACATGCTCAGGCTGCAGTTTGACCTTGCAGTCATGCTTGAAGTGTCCCTGCTGATGACACTTGTAGCACTTCAGGTTCTTCTTCCAATCCTTCTTAGGAGCAGCGCTCCTCTCTGCTTGATAAGAAGTTGAAGGCTCATTCTCACCAGCGGTCTTCTTCTTCTTCCCTTCCCATCCTTCTTCTTCTTGCCCGTGAAGAGTGCTTCACTGCTCTCCTCAGAGACAGTAACTCCAGCCATCTGCATTGCCAAGCTTTCCTGTGAAGCAAGTAGATTCTCAAGCTCCAACAAAGATGGTTGAGTAACTCCAGCCATCTACTTTGTGAACTGATGTCACAAAGGCAACATACTCCTTCCGCAAGCCGCGGATTATGTGTCTTTTCAACTTGGCCTCAGAGATAGGCTCATCAGGATCAAGCGCTGATATCTCTGCACACAGACTCTTCAGCTTCAAGAAGTATTTAGAGATAGTCAGGTCTCCTTGATTTGTCCTGGCCAACTCATTCTCCAAGAATTGTAGCCTTGCTACATTCTTTCTATTGAACAACTCATCAATGGTTGTCCAAATATCAGCAGCTGATTCACATCCAATGATGTGATCAAACAACTCCGGTGAAACATCTCTCTTGAGAACAAACTCCGCCTTTGCATTTATTTTTCTCCAGAGCCTCACCTGCTCAACAGTACTAAACGCAGCAGTCACTTCCTGTCTGTCGTCACCACCGACGACCTCCCATAGCTCCTCGCCAAGAAGAAAACTCTTCATACACGACTTCCACTTCTTGAAGTTAGTCGTGGTCAAGAGTTCAATGCCCAGACCTCTTGCATAACTCCCTTCCATTATAATAATTGTTGGTTAAGCAAACTTCCAGAAGCACAAAGCACCAACACAGGTTGATCACCACTCAAGTACAGAGCAACAACACTGGTTGAACACCACTCAAGCAACTGAACCTCGCTCTGATACCATGTTAAATTTTCTCAAAGCGGTCAGCAAGGTAGCCTAAAGACAAATTAATATTCTCAGAACTACCCAGTTCACACTTTGATCATGCGGAATCCCAAGAGCACGCTTAACACCAAACACAAATGGAAGCACAAGCAGGTCTTATATTCATTCACACGTCTTTACAAGGCAAGGTATATGTAGCGAGACATGATTTCACTAGTACACAAGCTACAAACAAAAAGAACAAAACAAGCCGGGCGGACAACACTGGAGACCGCCCAGTACGCCAAGGTCGCCGAAGCCGCCCAAGCTGCTGTTGCTACAAGCCGAATAGCACACGGAGTCCACCGAGACTGCGAGGTCAAGCAGACACACCGTTATTCGCTATCTACTGAAGAACAGAGGAACAGACCGCCTACCCGCCTGCGACCGGCGGACAGGTTATTGGAACTTGATCAAGCTGAAGCAGAAAACTGACAAGCTGCCGAAGCGACCAGCTGAGACCGCAGAGACCGCACACTTCAATGCACAACTCCTGGATTCTTGAAGCTAGCCGCACGACCTGCACACAACAAACCGTCAGCACTACTCAACCCGCGCAAACAGAAAACCGCAGACCGCAACACTTGCCCAAGCCCAACTTACTGTTCACTCCGTTACTGTAGACGTGCCAGGGGGTTCTATTTATAGGCGAGGTGAGGAGTGTGGTCACCACCCAAGTGGATAGAAACACCACCCCAGCCCGCGCACTAGCAAAACCTCCGTCCGCTGAGCCCACAAAGACTTAGCCAGATTCCAAGAAAGCCGCTAGAAGCAAGGCACCGATGTTCACTACTGGGCGGTCTTGCACCAGAGCGCCCACACTATGCGAACACGATACAGTCCGCATAGTCCGCCATCAACATCACATGGACAGCCACAACTCCTTCAGTGACAGTCCGCACAAGAAAGAGGCAGTCCTCATGATACAAGACCAAAGCCTTCATCCGCCACAAGTCCACGACCAAAGTCAGTCCGCCCGGTCAGCAGCGGACTTGGCGGATACAACGAACACACTATACTTGTCACAGAATGTGACCAAGTCCAGTAAAACACCAAAGGCCTAGCGCGAGCTCGGCGGACAAGGCTCAGTCCGCCAATCATCCAAAGCGGATCGCCAACACTCCTCCAGAGTTAAGGCAGAGTCCGCAAGCAATACCTCGCACAGCTGCCCAAGCAAGCAGGCCAACTGCCGGACTCCAACACCAGTCCGCGCAGTCCTCCACAGCAGTTAGCACCTGCTGTACCACCAGAGTTCGGCAAGGGCCACAGCCAAACTCCAAGGCCAGTCCGCCACAGTGGACACTGCGGACACGCCAGTCCGCAAGCCTCCCGCGGATAGGACACCCAATCTGCCGGTTAACACAAGCTTGCAACACACAAGGCCGCTGAACAGAGCACTTGCCTTCAGCCCGCAAACCGCAGTCCGCTCAGTCCGTTTCGCCAGAAAGCCCAACATCCTTGGCCATAGGCCAATCAGGCCGCACAACAGAACCGATCAAGCCACATACCAGGCCGCACATGCCGCTCCTCAAAAGCCAAGCCCCCAAGACAGCCAACACCTGGGCCGCAACCCGCAGTCCGCCCAGGCTGCGGACTCAGCCCGCACACGCCGCTCAATAACCAAGCCACCAAGACAGCCTCCACCCAGGCCGCAACCAATAGTCCGCCCAGGCCGCAGGCTCAGTCCGCACAGGCCGCTTGGCCTGCCCATCACCCACTTCCACTTCACAAATTTCAACACTTTCCCTCATCAGTTTTGAGGAGTTGTATAGCCATGGCCGGCCACCCAATGGGCTGAAATTCAGAGAACTCCACTTTGCCTGGATTTTCCCATTAATGGCAATTGAAGTCATACCCCTTCCCCTACCTCAACAGACCCATTTATCATCTTCAGAGCATCATAAGCAGTGAGTTTAGGCCTTTATATCGCTGCTTTTACTCAAGGATAGAGATCGGGAGGTGGATACTTTTGGAGCTCGGCGGCCATGACGCACCACCACCAAACACGTCGACAAGCACGATTGAAGGTCCTCCTCTACTGCTTCTATGGATAGATCTTAGGAATCTTTAGGGATAAGAATCAGGCTCAATTGAGCCCGATCGGGTGGTGATTTCCACCAATTTTTCCGTGAAAAATGAACTCGCGGGTTTGCTGGAAACCACCCCTTCGGTGGCCGTGCCGCCGCCCGGCGATAGCCCCCACCTCAACGAAGGTGGTGGCGGTGGTGGCCGGCCATGGAGGTGGCTGGGTGGCCGAAAAATGACCTTGGAAGTACCTCCAGGTCGGGCTAATCATGGTCATTGGCTGGAGGAAGAAGAAACCCAGCAGCCGTTGGATCTGCTTTAAGATCTGTGCAGATCTTAATATATTAAAAGTATTTTATGTGCATTTCTGTAACAAAAAATCACTTGCATTAGGAATTAAATTAAAAATACTTAGTGGCCTATTCTGAAAACATGATCTACATGAAATTAGTTTGAACCAATTTGGAGTTCAGGTTAGACCTAAGAGTCTCGTTTAAGTTAAAATTGGTTTGAACCAATTTGGAGTTCAAGTCAGACCACAACACTCATTTTGGTGAGGTCTATACCTAGGCTAGGTCAGAGATTATTTTAAGTGCCCCCATCAATCCAGCCATCCAAATGACTTGAAATTTTGGATGGGGGTCACTCTTGCCTATACGTAAATCATATCCAAAATGGGAATTTTTGGAAAACATTTTCCTAAAGTTTTTGAAGAAATTTAATAATCCATATATGAACTAATTAAAGGGTCTAATGACCTCCAAACCCTTCCAAATTTTGGTAAGTGGTTCTTTGGGTCAATATCGGAATCTGTATAAAATTTCATCCTATTTGGATATTATTTGGTTTAGATTTTGGTAAACCCTAGCCTAGCCCAAAAAGGGGTAATTAGGTTAAATTGTCCCTTGTGGTGTTGAGTGACCAAATCACCTCAACATAGGTTGAAACTTAGGACCACTGATTTATTATGACCTTAAACACCCTCACATGAAGTTTGGGGTGGATTGGGGTGGATTTACCCTAGAACCCTACTTCAAACCCTAAGGATGAACTTTGGGGGTTTGTGAAAGACATATGGGGTGATATGTCCTTGTGTGGACTTGGTGTTTAGTCCATGTGATCTTAGGGTATGGTGAAATGTTGTAGGAAGGAGTTTGGTTACATTTAGACTTAGACACACAACTTAAATTAAATAGGGATAGTTTAGGCCTATACCTTTTAGGAAAATATTTAAGGGTCATATGACCTTGGATCCATATGAAATTTTGGTAGAAGAGTTTTTATAATAATATTGATCTCTGGAAATTATTATAGGATGTTTAGAAAACAGTAGCTCATACTTGTAGGTATAATCTCCACCTTGCCCTTGTTGATGATTTTGAAGTAACTATGTTTTAATTGTCTTATGATGATATGAAACTCTGGAAAAGTTAATCAAATACCATTTTTAGGCACTAGTGAATTATTTGGATCTTTTGGGCATTTACTCTTAGTACTTCATGTGTTAAGTGAACTAGTGTACCCTATTTTGATAAATAGATAATAAATAGTGTATCTTAATATAAAATTGTGTTACTTGGCCAGAGAACTTTTTAGGGCATTAATAAAGCCTACAAAATTATTACATGTCATTTGGATGACTTTATAAGGATGTTCCTTCACAAGTGCACTATTTTGGATTTAATTGAAGTATTTTTATATATAGCATACTGACCTTGGAACTGCATGAAACATAGTCAGTAGTGTTTTATGATCATTATAAGGCTTTGGTAATTTTTATGTGATTTTTGGGCTATGATTTATGATACTCCTTTCTTTAACTCCAATTATTTGAATTACTTGAGAATTAATTATTTAGAGGTTATTACATTTATAAAAATCTGTGAAATTTGGTATTCACTGACATTTTGATATCATATGGTATTCATAATTTTTGGGAGGTCATAACTTAAATAAATCTAGTACTTCATGTTCAAAATTACTCATGACCAAATTTTTGGAAAACTTTATTAAATGCTAAATTAATTAGGAAAATTACAAGTTTTTGGATTTGGGCTAAATGTGTCATGATAGACCCTCATCAATTATCTTAGGTCATTTGGATGAAAATTTGGAGTACCTTCTATCATGTATATCATATAACTAAGGTTGGTCTGCATTTAGTAAAACTGCGGAATTTGTGATAATATGTGGAATGAACATAGGGAGATGGGGTTATTGGTTTACTAATCTAGGTAAAGTGAAAAAGAAAAATATAGCTTTATTAGGAGTCATGATGAGGAGAGGGTTGGGTTGACTAGTGTTAAGAGGTGCTCGGGATCGACGAAAGATCGTCTTTCCTGTGGAGAGAGAGTCAAAATGACCTTATGGTTAGATCCAGAATAATATTAAAAAGGGATCAGGAATTGGGTAATAACCAATAATAGTAAGTTCCTTGCGAAAGAGAGCTTTGGGCTTCAGCCCATCGTAGTTCCTAGTGCCCTCGAAAGCCCTTCACAGGGAATGCCTTGGGCAGTCCAAGGTTAACGTAAGTCGTAGGAATAAATGGAATACAAGAGTAATTAGAAATACTCTAGGATTTCACTTACACTCACACTCCCCGGTGTTGTGGGAGTTAGGTTGGGTCTCATGAGCGGTAGGCTCGGTGGTTTTGGTGATGGGCAGGTTAGCCCGACGTGACGATAGCTCAGATGGTTTTATGACGGACGGGATAGTCCGGGGAGCTTTGGCTTGGTGGGAAAATACATTAATGTTGCATGTGCATAAGATATAAGGTGATGGGTCTTCAGTATTGGAAAGTCATCACACCATACCTAATACGTTGACTCGGCAAGTGTGGTTTAGCACTTGGCCAAATAAAGCCCGGTGCACAACCGGCAAGAGTATGCAGGAGCTCCTCTTAGTGCACCAGCGTTGAGACATACAATATGTTTGACTAGTAGTGTTGATACCAGTTTAGAGGTGGGCAAGGCCCAACCCACCGCTTCCATTTGCCACTGTAGAGGTATCCTGAGAGGTTAGACTCTCCAAAAAGGGGGAACTAAAGGTCTGTGTGCACAGAGTCGAGTGTGTGTGTTGCAATTGCATGTTCACATCATGACATACTTGCATGACATAACATTATCATTGCATATAACCCTTGTCATCTATTGTATAAATTAGTATGAGACACTTTATACAATAGGCCTTGCAAAATGACCCCTTGGTCTATAGGTTTGTATGGGCATTCCTATAGGTCATGGTTACTTACTTAGTTTACTATCTCATACTATACTTGCTTACTTGTTCTTGTGTATACTTATGTTGCTTACTTACTACTGCTCACATATACTTGCTCTGTTTATGAACTCATGATAGCCTAGTTCCTGCGCCACCTACTTACCTTTGTTACTCTCCACCTTCATTACCTTCCCTTTCCTCCTCCCCGCTCGGTGCCTAGGAGCCATGGGGGAGGGGTGGGGGATGATATGACTTAGTCTTTTAGACTAACGGCCATTGAACAATTCATTTTAGGGGATCGTGGATCCGAACCAGGAGACACAGCCCTAGAGGTCAGTGCATATGGAGACAGGGCAGTCTAGCATGGGAGTCCAGCTAGTATGGACAGTGAGTCCCGACCATTAGTAGATATTATAGATTTGCTTCTGTGATTGAGTGATTTATAGTGAGGATTTTGATATATCGGGCAGGAGCCCTCTTTAGTACTTTACTTTATCATTTCTATGGACTCTGCCTTCGTGGAGATTTATATTATATTCATGTGATTCTGTGGACTAGTATTTGAGTTTTCATGTACTCTTATATTTATTCTACTCTTCTACGATCGGTATGGCCAGCAGTATCGGTGTTTTATATAGACGACCTTCTCGGGTGTGTTGGTGTCACCGCAAAGCGGCGGTTCTGGGCATAAGACCCCGGTGGTTTAAAAGAAAAAAATGGGGTCTTACAAACTGGTATCAGAGCGAAACCTCGATCGGAAAAGTAGAAGTCCACTCACCCTGGGTCACCCCCGTTCGAGTTTAGTTTGGAGACAAACTAAGCAGCGAAAGTTGTGGTGTGCTCATATGGGTGATCACATGTAACTGTCCACTTTTAATTAGGTTTGGGTCAAATTTCTTACAATTGCCTTTGTTATGCAGCCCCCGACACATCCTACACCGCAGGGCGGAGCCCAACAAATTCCAAATGTTGCACCACCTCCATCAGCCTCCACTTCATTTCTATAGTCGGAGATGGGGCAGACTCCGACGGCCATTCTGGAGGCCTTCAGGGCCCAGTAGGCTCTGGCTCCGCAGCCGAACCTGGGGGCCAATTGGTTGAGCTTTTTTCGAGTATTCTCTCCCCCATCTTACATGGGGATAGAGTCGGCAGTATGGATGAAAGAGTGGCTTGATATCATGTTCGAGATGCTGACCGGGATACGTTGCCCGTGGGAGGAGAGGGTACCTCTGGTGGTCTCCTGCTTGGAGTCTCATGCCAAGAGATGGTGGAAGACTCTTCTGGATACAACATTTCTAGATCAGGAGGTTGCTGACGTCACTTGGAAGGAGTTCAGGAATGCACTGTTGGAGCATTTCATCCTGCAGTCAGCAAGAGACGAGCTAGAAGACAGGTTCCTGCAGCTGAGGCAGGGCAACAAGATGGTTACAGAGTACCATCGGGAGTTCAACCACTTAGCCCGGTTTGTAGACTCCTATCAGCTGGATGAAGTGGGGTATACCAAGAGGTTCTATAAGGGCCTTCGAGAGGACCTGATACATGCTCTTCTATTTCTATATGACGGGCCTATACCTCGGATTCTGGAGATGACAAAGAGGATAGAGGCTGATTGGCACACAACTCAATGCCGGAAGAGGCCAACTGAGGATCAGGGTCGGGGAGGCAGGAATGATCAGCGGAGGGGCTGCTTTGTTGATGAGAGAAGGGCAGAAGACCAACCCCGCCAAGAGGTGAGATAGGAGCCGAGGGTGCCGGTGGTATTGGCCCCTCAACCTCTTCAGATGCGGGAGATATAAAGGCACGAGGGTGTTTCACTTCAACCCGCCAGAGTGCTACAACAGTCATCAGGTAGGGCAAATCCGGAGGAACTGTCCTATGAGAGGGGCACCTCTACCGGCACCACAGGCTGCCCCACCTGCTCAGCAGTTTGCAGGCCGAGTCTGTGGAAGAGTACGTAGTTTCCATGTCAGAGATCGGAGGCAAGAGAGGGAGCCGGTGTATGCTCTGGACTTGGCTCCACCCCGGGACTCGGGCAGGGTGATTGCAGGCATGCTAGTAATTTTATGTTGTTATTTACTTCTGGAACTTTTAAAACAACACACAGCAGTAGCATACTAGGAAAGAAAACCATGGGCTCAGTTACCTAAACATACTTTAATAAACAAGAATAGTTATGGTGTGCGTCAAACCTTCCCACACCTTGGTGGATATGATGGCGTCACATAATTTTGTCTCTGAGGAGTTCATAAAAGGACTGAAGGGAGTCGGACATTATTCGGGAGTCGCCAGGAGGGTTCGTCACCCCAACAGGATGGAGTTCTTAGCTACTGCTAAGTGCCTCCTGAAGGTGACTATTGATGGACTGATACTCGAGGCCAGGGTTACGGTCTTGAGGATGCCAAACTTCGACCTGGTTCTGGGATGACATGGCTTACTTGGAACCACACCCAAATAGATTGGCCAACAAAGAAGGTTGTACTAGTTATGATGACACCTTCGCGACCTTCGAAGGTACTACTCCCGCACCTCGTAGGATGCTATATTCTATTCAAGCCGTCAAGGCCCACATGCAGGGAGATGAGGTGTATCAGGTATTCTTCGAGATGGTCGAGGCCAAGATGGAGGTTGCCGATATATCGGTGGTGCGGGACTTTGCGGATGTGTTCCTAGAGAAGCTACCAGGATTGCCGTTGTAACATCCCATGTTACTTCTAGACCCCCTCAACTTAGATTGGGTTAGGCATGGGGTGGGTGATAGGGAATCTAGCTAGGTTTGACCCTAGGTAGTGGGTTGTAGCCATGTGGGGCCCACTAAGGGGCCAAAGTAAAACTGGGTCAAACTAGCCTAAATAGGAAACCTAGCCACACCATGACCCCACCACATTTTCCTAACCCTAAAATAATCTAAGTGGGCCCTAGGGCATGTCATTGGGTCAACCCTTTGACCCTAATTGACTAAAGTCAACCATGACCCTAATTTGGTCAAACCTATACCTATAGGCCCAATTAGCCCAAGTAGGGAACCACATTGAACCAACCCAAGTCGTGTGGTGCCATTAGACCCATGACCACCAAGTGGGGTCAGCCCACCCATCATGGTTGACCAAGTCAACCCAAGTCAACCTAGTCAACCTAATTGACCAAAAGGAGAAAATGAGGGCTAAGCCCACTCCCCTTAGGCCAAGCCCACCAAACTTGGTCCATGGCCAGCCCAAGTGGACAAATGCCAGCCCTACCCCTCTGGTTTTGAATAGAGGGACACATGCATGAGGGTAAAATGAGAATTTTAGGAGAGAGAAGAGGTGTGAGAAGAGGAAAAGTGGTGGAGGCCACTTGGCCTTGGTTCCTTCTGCCCCAAAATTGTGTTGGCTGGCCTCCTAAGTAATTTACAGAGAATTTGGAAGCATGGGGGCCACTTGGCACCAAGGGTGAAGCCTCCAAAGCCCCAAACCGAGCTCACCTTGGTTGTATTTCCCTATACAGCCACTTCCAGCTCAAACCGACCACCCCATCATCTTCAGAGGGTAGAATCGAGTGGAGAACGAGTCCTGGAGCAAAGATTTTGGTGGATAATCAAGGATTTGAGCAGGAGATCGCCGGAGCAGCTCAACCATGGCCAACCGCCGCCAACCTCGCCGCCGTGACGCTATTTGGGTCTGTTTCGCCTCCCCTCTACTCGTGCTAGATTTCTAGATCTTTAGGGAGAGACATCGGGCTCAATTGAGCCCGATACCATGAGAGGAAAATGAGAAATTTCTGAGTTTTAATTCTTGCTCGGGTTCGCCGGAGGAGCCAATTCCGGCGGCCTCATCGCCGAAAACCGCTAGCCACCACCTCAGTGAAGGTGGTGGCGACATCCGCCGGCGGTGGTGGTGGCTCAACTGGCCGGAAATAGCCAGTAAAGGTGGCCCGGTGAGAATCAATCTGGGCCGTTGGCTGTTTGGGGACGATGAACCGATCCCTTCTATCTTACTTCAAGATTCAGGCACATCAGCAATTAAATCAAATTATAAACTATAACATATATATGTAATCTGTCACACTATTTCAGTAATATTGCATGACAAATTTAGGCCTCATAGAGGCATTTACAAGTCATGCACCTTAAATAAAAGTTGTAGCTTAACCTCTTAAATTTAATTTGACACCTTAATCTTGTAATATGGAGTAGTATACTGCCCTGTAGGTCAGTTTTCCTAGGACTGATCCTAGGCAAGGGCAGAACTTCAATTTGATGTCCAAGCCAAACCAGTAATCAACATGACCCCAAATTATGGGTGCATGCATGTTTAGGGTATCTTTATCACCTGCCAAAATTTGAGAATTTTTGGAAAAAAATTTCCAAAGTTTTATTCATAATACACAAAATTAAATAAATGAAATATTTGGAGGGTTATGACTCCAAATGACCCCAAATTTTGGTGGCATGTCCTTGGGGACTATAAATGTGCATGGTAAAAATTTCATCACATTTGAACCATTGAATGTTTGGTAAACCCACTTGCATGTGTTTATTATATATAGGCTTGGGGTGCAAATAGCCAATTTTGATATATGGTGAATTAAGCCTATTTGGAACATCCAAAAATCATGGTATTAATTTCAGAGGCTCACTAGGGTGAATTATACCCCACATGGTAATAATGGGATTTTTGGAAGCACAAATCCCATTATTTGGAATTTTTGGAATAATAGAATTTTTTGAAAAATAAATGTAAAAATAGGTCAGATTTGAGATAAAATCCCCAATTTTTGTCAAAGTCAATATCATGTTAGATGTAATTCCTGAAAAGTTTTATGTCTCTGTTTGAAGAATTTTGATAGGAGTTATGTGAAAATTACCTTTTTACCCTCATTACACTTAATTAGCAAATTGGTGAAAATACTTGGTAGAAAATTTTGAAAAATTTGTTGATGATATATCCGAGTATGAGTAACCTTGTATAATTTTATCAATATTTTTGGATGAGGCCGTAATTTTAAAAACCTTAAAATGATAATTTAGTAAATTGTCAAGAATTGAATTTGGTTGGCCATTGCATTATAGAAGTTGATGAAACTCTGCCATTAGCATTAAATTAATGATATATATGCTTTGTAAGTTTCTTAGAATTTGTAGTAATGTATTCCTTATACTTCATTTGGAAAATGACATTTGTGTGAATTTTGTATTGATTAAAGAATAAATAGAAATAGTCAAAGGAAAATTTTGAATTTTGGTAGAAAGCAATATTTTACCAAGAAATAACTCAAAAAAAATTCTTTAGGTCAGTGGATTATAAATTGTGATATTTCATGTATTAAATGACCCAGGGGATTAATTAAATGATTTAATTAGAGGCCTTAATGACTTAAGAAAATTATGAAAATCAATAGGCTCACTTCATTAGTCCATACCATCCTATGATAAATAATTAGGGGTAGGTGGCCCAAGAAATTGGAAGTTCCATTTCGGGGTGGTATTAGGTCATGGGTTGCGCATAGTGTAAGTAGGTCATGTTATAAGGACCATCGGGGGATAGATCAATAAATGAGCTAGAGGCTTCAATTGGAATATGACCTTGGTGGGTAGAGTTGTCTTAGTGATGAGAGTAAAGTGCAAGCCCTTGGAAAGCAACTGGAGTGGAGGCCGGCAGAAGACCGTCTCCCTTCGAAGAACATCTTAAGTCATTAGGATCACTCAAGAGTAATAACAAGAGCTGGGGGTGAATTTTGGGTAGCCATCAACTAAAGTAAATATCCTTGAGAAAGGGAGCTTTGGGCGTAATCCCATCGTAGTTCCTAGTGCCCCCAAGAGCCCTTCATTGGGTATACCCTAGGTAGTCCTGAGATTAATCTTAAATCGCTAAGTATAATAATCCGTAGACAAGAGTAGTCTAATAGGTTAGGACATTGTGGTTCATTCTCGCCCGTGTAGGGTTTGAGGGATTTGGAATAAAGGCACTATTGTGCATTCTCACCCGTGTATGGTTGGAGGGATTATGATAAATGCTCACCCGTGTACGGTTTGAGGGATTCAGGACAGGTTGGTCCTGCGAGCTGAAGGCTCGGGATGAAATACTTGTATGTGCATAAATTTAGTGGTGGGGCATGCGGTACTGGCCATTCATCACACCGATAGCAGTACGGTGCACCAGGCGGGTGTGAGGGTTTGAGGGGCCAGTGGGTTGTTTTAAACTGCGGTCTGGAGGACGATCCCCGATAACACACACCCGACCAAACAAGACTGACGAGTTGTCAGCAAAGTATGTACGCATAGACTCTAGAGTGCACCGTGGACGTGTACAAAGGCGTATGAGAGGGGTCTAAGGTTTGGTAGTGTGCATACCGGCCTAGAAGTGGAGATGCCCGCTCCGCTGCTGCCGTAGCCAAATCGGTGGTACCCGAGAGTGAAGCTAGCTCTCAAAAAGTGGGAACTAAAGGTCTGTGATCACAGAGTCGTTGTGTGTGAGTTGCACTTGCTTGTGCATAAATTGCATCATAAACATTCATTCATATTAGGTCATACATTTCATAGATCCTTATCATATAAATTAGTATGGGCTCTTTTATATGATAAGTTAAATTCCTGAAAACCTTTAACTTATAAATTTATATGAGCATTTTTATAAGTTAAGGTACGATTTGTGATGGTAGAGTAGTGCTAGCATAATTTTACTTTCCTGCACTTACTTTCAGTTCTTTACTTACTTTACCGTACTGCACTTGTCTTACTTTCTTCAGTTTTATACTTCATTACTGCACTTGTAATTATTATATAGAACTGCTAGAGTAGGACTACTATTACTCCTCATATACTTATTAGTATAGTTCCACTGCCACCTGTTTACACTTGATACCCCTTATTGTCCTCCGCTTCATCCTCCCGCAAGGTGCATAGGAGTTGCGGGGCGAGGTGTGGAGGAAATGACTTAGTCTTTTTGACTAATGGTCGGTGACCAAACTATTTTTAGGAGCTCGAGGAGATGGAGCACCAGCACGACCAGCAGGATGAGGTGACAGGACGTGAGGAGATGATACCACCGCCTACTACTACTACTGTAGAGTTGCCTCATGTGGGATGACTTGGTGATGATAGATATCTTCCACTGTTTAGAGTTGAGAGAGAGATTTTGATATGATGTACTGGGCATAAGCCCTTATTACTCTTCATTTTATTTCTGTACTCATTTGGACTGATGCTTTCCTTTCATATATTATATACATGTGCTGTGACTGTGGACTAGCTATGTTGTACTCTGCTATGTATTACCTCTTTTCTCATATTGGCCTACAGGTTTATGATCGTACTAGCCGGCAGAATCGGCGTGTTGCAGTGTCGACTAACCCGTGCGTTAGTGTCACCGTAAGATGGTGGTTCTGGGCATAAGACCCGGTAGCTTCCTTGGTAAGGGGGAGGGGGGTCTTACAAACTGGTATCACTTGACCGAACGATCATATAAGAAAGAAGTCCACAACACTGTACCACCCATGCGAGCATTAGTTTGCAGACAAACTATGTAGTAGAAGCAGTGATATGCCCCTGTGTAAAAAGTCACATAAAACAGTCCATTAAGTACAATGAGTTAGGCCAGTTCTGTTTTAACCTTACCTTTATGCAACCTACTCAGGTCGCCGCGCCACAAAATGTGGTTCCTCGCCCTCCAGCCGCCACTCCATTTCTATAGACGGAGATGGGGCAGAATTTGATGGCGATCCTGGAAGCCTTCAAAGCCCAGCAAGTCCCGACCCCGCAGCCAAATCCGGGGTCAAGCTGACTAAGTGCCTTCAAGAGCCTGTCCCCACCGATGTACCATAGGACAGAGGATGCTGTAAAGACGGAGGAATGACTGGAGGCCATACATGAGATATTGGCAGACATCAGCTGCCCGGTCGGCCAGGCAGTACCTCTAGCCACCTCTGCACTAGAAGCTCCTGCGAAGAGATGGTGGAAGTCAGTGCGAGAGTCTACATATGCTGATTGGGAGCTGTCAGACATTTCTTGGGAGGAGTTCAGCGATGTATTTTTGGATCACTTCGTATCTACTACGGACAGAGATGCTTTGGAGGAGAGGTTTCTGGACCTCCGGCAGTGGAGCAGATCAGTGATTGAGTACCAGAGGGAGTTTTCTGACCTTGCCAGGTTCGCAGGGATACAAGATACAGACGACGGGAGGTATGCCAAGAGGTTTTATCGGGGCCTTCGAGATGACTTGAGGCATGCCTTATTGTTAATTTCTCATGGCACGTCTGCCCAGATTATCTAGATGGAAAAGAGGCTGGAGGCTGACCAGCTGATGGTGCAAGGCAGAGGAAAGAGACCGTATGATGGGTCGACATTAGGAGAGAGCAGCAGGGGCTCCCAGAGAGGCAGGACTATTGGATACAAGAGGGGTGGGGGACGTCATCGTCCCAACTTCAGGCAGGAGCAGGGGCCTCCTCTAGCATTAGCTCCCCCACCTCTACAGGTGCATGTTCCGAGGATACAGGATGACCATGGACACCGGCCGGTAGTCTGCTACGGATGCCGCCAGCCCGGGCACATTAGATCGGAGTGCCCGCACCGATTCCGTCCACCTCCTCCTCCTCCACCTCCAGTGGCTCCAGTACAGTAGGGCCGAGGCCGAGGACGAGGTCGGGGCCGAGGCCGGGGATATCACAGCAGAGGACGTAACCAGGAGCAGATGTATGCTTTAGACCTCACGGAGCAGAGGAACCCCGAGGAGGTGATTATAGGTACTTAAATTATTTTAATTTAGAAATTTCAACCTTAGTAGTGCCTTGAAAACCATAGAAATAACATCCATTATACCTCAAATAAATCTCAGGCATAGTTATGATCAGCGTCAAGCCCGCACATACCCTCTTCGACACGGGTGCTTCCCACTCATTCGTGTCGGACACTTTCATTGAAGGACTAAAGGGTGTGGAGAGATTCCCTGGCACAGAGATGAGGGTGCGTCTTCCTGATGGCTCGGAGCTACGGAACACGGATAGCTGCAACATGGAGGCTGAGATAGGAGGCAAGACATTCGAAGCTCCGGCAGCATTCTTGAGATTGCCGGACTTTGATTTGATTTTGGGAATGACCTGGCTTCATTGGAACTACGCCCAGATCGACTGCCCCTCTAAGAGGATCACGCTCAGGCATGGAGACTCCTACGTTACTATTGAAGGTATCCGACCTATCCCCTATCTATCATTATCTTCTGTACAGGATGTCAAGGCCTATGAGTAGGGGGAAGAGGTGTACCTCATCTGCTTCGAGATGGTGACAACGGAGATTTCTATAGCTGATATCCTGGTGGTTCGGGATTTCTCCGATGTATTCCCAGAGAAATTGCCCGAACTACCACCAGCTCGGGACTTGGATTTCAGGATTCAGTTGGTGCCGGGGGCGAGGCCAGTGTCCCGGGCACCTTACAGGATGGCTCCCAAAGAGTTGACAGAATTCAGGACTCAGCTTCAGGAGCTTGTGGACTCTGGATTTGTGCGACCGAGTTCGTCGCCATGGGGAGCACCAGTTCTCTTTGTAAAGAAGAAAGACGGATCATTGCGGCTGTGCATAGATTATAGGGAGCTGAACCGGTTGACGGTCCGGAATACCTATCCACTGCCTCGGATAGACGAGTTATTTGATCATCTTCAGGGGGCCTCCTGGTTCTCTAAGCTGGATTTGAGATCCAGTTACTATCAGCTGCGCATCCGAGAGGAAGACATCCTGAAGACGGCTTTCAGCTCACGTTATGGGTTATACGAGTTCATGGTGATGCCTTTTGGGCTCATGAATGCCCCTGCTGCATTCATGAGACTAATGAACCATGTATTCGAGCCCTTCTTGGACCGCTTCGTCATTGTATTCATCGACGATATTCTGATCTATTCCCTGACTCGGTAGGAGCATACAGAGCATTTGACACAGGTTTTTGCAGAGGCTGAGGGAGTCCCAGATGTATGCGAAGTATTCAAAGTGCCAGTTCTGGCTACAGGAGGTGGCCTTCTTGGGGCATACGATCAGTGGAGCTGGATTGGCGGTGGATCCAGCCAAGATAGAGACAGTGAGGGATTGGCCACGACCGAAGACAGCGTCCGACATTCACAGTTTCTTGGGATTAGCAGGTTACTATCGTAAGTTCGTGGAGGGGTTCTCGAGGATAGCGCTCCCCCTCACGACCTTGACGAGGAAGGATGCAAAGTTTACATGGACAGAGCAGTGCGAGACAACATTTTAGGAGTTGAAGGACCGACTTACCTCATCCCCTATCCTTGCACTCCCATATAGGAGTGAGGGATTTCAGATTTACACGGATGCCTCGTACGAAGGGATGGGTGCTGTACTGATGCAGCACAGACATGTTATCTCTTATGCTTCGAGACAGTTGAAGAAGTACGAGCATAACTGTTGGAACACCCTATTACTAATTTGGGTCAGGATCACTATGTCTCTAGGAAACCAATGTTTGACCTCCTGTATAGCTCAATAGGTCAATTAGAATTGAGTCTAAGGGTTAGAAGTCTAAGTTTGGAAGCTTCCCTGAAGACCAAGACTTTTTCAGTTTGAGACCAAGTCATATCGTCGAGCTCAGCACGACGATTCGTCGAACTCCGATCGACGATCGTCTAGCTCAACTTCGACAGATCATCGAGCTCCATTCGACGATCGCTGAGCTTAACTTCATCATATCGTCGAACTCCATTCGACGATCGGTGAGCTCAGTTCGACGATCTTGACTCAGCTCTGGATCTTTATCTCTGAGCTCAGTTCGACGATCTTTGAGCTCAGATCGACGATATTTTGCTGCTGTATTAGTCCATATCGCTGAGCTCAGTTCAACGTTAGCAGAGCTCAGTTCGACGTTTTCAGATATCTTCAAGGATGTTTCTAGATTCAAATTCAAATCAGTTAAGGAGTTATTCTGCAATTAATTCTGAAGATTTCCTAGCCGTTTTCATTCATTTCTGGACCAAGTTTCAAGGGATTTTCAAAGAATATTTCTGTGGACTTTCCTCCAGAAGAGTTTTTGCAATTAAGGATGCAATTAATGCAGACCAACGACTATTCTTCTCAGAGAATGTCTTTCCATTCAGTACCAGAGAATAAAAGAGACAAGAATTTTTTTGAATCTCTAAGACAGATACACAAACACATAGACAGACATCAATAATCTTCAACAAAATATTCTGTCTAAAAGAATTCCCAAGAACACTCATCCAAGGAGATCAACTTTTTCTGAAATCCTCAGATCTCTTTAGTTTTCAAGTGTTCAAGGCCAACATATTTCAAGACTCCAGACATTCAACATTTCAGCTGTTGCTGAAATCATCTTTTGCTGGAGCTCAACCTTTGAAGGCCTATCACCCTACAACAAAGCTTCTTTTCCTGAAGATCTCAAGGACTCAGGGGGAGCTTTGACATCATCAATCCACATAGTCTTCTCAGTTGTCTGAGAAAGAGAAGACTTCCATCACTCTCTCACCCCCTCTCTGTAAAGGGTTTCTCAAACTCCCTTCAAAAGTTTGAACTTGGTTTTTGAGCACCTTGTCAAAAGCTCATTGGTGGCAAGACACCTGATCAAAAAATCTGCTTTGGTTTTTAAGCACCTTATCAAAAGCTCATTGGTGCCCAGTACACCTGATCAACTCATCCTGCAGTGGATTCCTACCTAGGGTGGTAGAAGAGTGGATGTACCCAAGTTTAGGGGAACCACTATATTTCCTTGTGTCTTCTGGTTTTGCTTGTCTTTATTTTTGTTTCTGGCCTTGATTATTCTGTGATTAGCTTTTGTATAATTTAGATCTGTGATTAGATTTATTACTGCTTCCCTGCTCACTATTATTACAACAATTGTTGTAAAAAGTTCTAAAGCACCATATACTCTATTCACCCCCTCTAGAGTATATCAGATCTAGCTGCACTTTCAATTGGTATCAAAGCGAGGTTGGTTAAACATACCACACCTTGGTGGTTGCACAGGCTAACACCTGAACCCAAAGATCCCTAGTTATATCTGTTTTCTTTTGTAGTTTATTATTAGATTTTGTTTACACAAATCATGGCCCAAAACAAAGATTATGCTAACACCAGACCTCCAGTGTGCAATCTATCCAAGTTTGCACTTTGGAAAGCAAGGATCAGACTGTACATGAATTCTATTGATGAAGATATTTTTAATTCTGTTTTGACAGTGTGTCCAAGACCCCCAGAGAACTCAAGTACAAATGCTGTTCCACCTCCATTAGGAACAGATGCTGACATCAGGAAATGGAAGGTAGCTGACGCCAAGCCTATGAACATCTTAGCCCAGACAATGTCTGATGACATATTTCAAAAGGTGGCTGAATGCAATTCAGCAAAGGAAATTTGGGACAAACTCTCAGAAATAGTCTCAGGCTCAGCTGATGAGAGAAAGGATAGAAGATCCCACCTCATATCTCAATATGAGAATTTCAAGAAAGGAGAAACTGAGTCAGTGGGAGATATGTACAACAGGCTCAGTCTAATTGTCAGTGAACTCAGGACATTGGATAAAGAGATCTCACTAACTGAACTCAATGACAAGATCCTAATGTGCTTCCCTAGCACTTGGGATTCAAGAATCTGGCCAATTAAGGATGCCAGAAGTCTGAATGAGATCACCACTGAAGCTCTATTGGGTAAGCTCAAATCTTATGAGCTACTCATCAAGAATAGAGAAGAAGAACATAAGGATGCCTCATCAGCCACAAGAAAAGAGAGGACCATAGCCTTCAAGGCAACTGAAGATCTGCCTGAAGACAAAGCCACATGCAATGATGAACTGCTCAGTCTGTTGGCCAAAAGATTTTATAAGATGGCCAGAAAGGACTTCAGAAGGAGATCATACAAGGAACATGATAAGCCAAGGTATGACAAGTCCATTAATAATAATAAAGACATTATTTGCTTTGGTTGCAGGAAACCTGGGCACATAGTTCCTGACTGTCCAGAAAACAAAAACAAGGACAGAAGGGACATGAAAGAAAGAAGAAAGGAGAAAGACTCCAAAAGGAATGGCAATGACAAACCCTCATCAAGCAAAAACAAACATACAAGAAAGGGGTTTGTTGCTGAATCCTGGAGTGAGACTGAAGAGGAGTCAGAAGCCTCATCCAGCTCTAGTGATGATGAAGATGATGTAGAAGAAAAAGAGTTCTGCATGATGGCAATCAATGCCTCACAACATAATTCAGAAGAAGAGGAGTCAGAGTCAGATTCAGAGACTCAACCTGAAGAAGATCAGGTAATCAGTTCTTTTGATTTTAATTCAGAGGATTTTAAATCTGAATTTAAAGCATTGTGTTTAGACCTGCTAAAGTCTGAGAAAGAAATTATCTCTCTCAGAAATCACTTATCTGAACACAACACTTTAAAGTTAGAAAACCTCAAACTCTCTCAGGAGTTGGAGTGCTGTAGGGAACAAATAGCTTCACTGAAAAGTGAGCTCTCTGAGGCCAAGAAGCTTGAAGAATCCCTTAATGGGAGAAGCATCAAGCTGATGGACATCACAAGCACAATGAACTCCAGATTTAACAGTACACTGGGCTTGGGTGCTTCATCCAGCCAACCCATAGTTCTAACAACTCCAATCAAATTCATTTCTGACAAAGGAAAGGGAGTTGTAGAGGTTGCTAGGAAAAATTCTGATCTGCCCAAGAAAACCAAGTCCCAGCAGAAATCGTCGAACGGAGATCGACGATCGCCGAATGAAGATCGACGATCGCCGAACGCAGATCGACGATCTCAGCCAAAATCGTCGAACGCAGGTCGACGATCTCAAATACCTGAACTCAGCCATAGTCGACCGTCGAATGGAGCTCGACGATCTGACCCAAGATCGTCGAACGCAGCTCCAAGATCGTCGAACAGAGGTCAGAGCTCTGGAAAATTTTTCAAAGGCAAATCAAAATTCAATCCTAAGGGTCCTACATCCCAAATCTTTAACCCTTATACTGAATGGATTATACCTCCAAGGAGATATCATCTTGAAGGATATAAGAGTCAACCTGAGATGTCCTTTATTTCAGAATTTAAAGGTTATCAACCTAGGCCCAAGGTAAACTGGGTCAAAAACAAATGAATTGTCTTATGTGCAGGTGAAGACCTATCCAACATCTACCAGCAATGGTATTTGGATAGTGGGTGCTCTAAGCACATGACAGGGAACAAGGACAACCTCACTTCCTTTAGAGCCAAGATTGGACCCAAAGTTATCTTTGGTGATTCAAACTTTGGACAGACTAAAGGATATGGTGCAGTCCAGATTGGATCAGTAACCTTCAAGAAGGTAGCTTATGTGGAAGGACTGAAGCACAACCTAATAAGCATCAGTCAGTTGTGTGATGAAGGCTACCAGGTGACCTTCAGCAAAGCCTTATGCAAAATCAAGTCAGAGGACAACACAACTGTGTTGACAGGTAAAAGGAAAGGTAACATCTATCTAGTAAATTTTCTTTCAACTGATGTAGATATTTGCTTGTTTAATTCTTTCTGTAGACCAAATATCTTATGGCATAAGAGATTAGGACACATAAACCTTAGAACTATTGCTAGACTATCCAAGGACAACCTTGTTAGAGGACTACCTTCTGGCCCCTACAAGAAGGAAAGACTCTGCAGGGCTTGTCAATTAGGCAAGCAAACTAAAAACATCTTTAGGTCACTTAATAAGAGTGATTCACCTAGGATATTGTATCTGTTACACATGGATATTTTTGGACCCATCACAGTACAAAGCCTAGGAGGAAAATCCTACACTTTAGTAGTTGTAGATGAATTCTCTAGATTCACTTGGGTGTTCTTTCTAAGGAAGAAGTCTGATAACTTTAAGTGTCTGACAGAGTTTCTCAAATGTATACAGATTGAGTTCAATACTCACATTGCCCTGATCAGAAGTGATCATGGGACAGAGTTTGATTCTCTTCTTATGCAGGAGTTCTATCAGAGTGAAGGAATCAGACATACTTTCTCAGCTCCTAGAACTCCTCAACAAAATGGGGTAGCTGAAAGGAAAAATAGAACCCTTATTGAATCTGCCACTACATTGTTGTCAGATGCTCACCTTCCTCTATCCTTTTGGGCAGAGGCAGTGAACAACTCCAACTATGTGCTGAATAGAAGTTTGATACATAAACTAAAGGGAAAGACTCCCTATGAATTACTCGAAGGGAAGAAACCTAAAGTTGATTATTTTAGAGTCTTTGGTTGTATTTGCTACATACATAATAATGACAAGAAATATTTAGCAAAATTTCAAGCCAAAGCTGATGAAGGAGTGTTTCTAGGATACTCCATGATCAGCAAGGCTTATAGGGTCTATAATAAATCATCTTTAAAAATTGAGGAATCTGTTCATATATCATTTGATGAATCTAACATGTCTTTCAAGGAGAAGATCTCTTCTACCATAGAACCTTTGCAGGAACATTCTCTGGTTGAAGACATGAACAAGTTACAGGTTACCCAAAGGGATGAAAGTAGTGAAGATGAAGAAAATGCTCAACATATTGGAGAACAACTTGAAGAGCCAGTTGTTGTTCCACAAGAGGAAACAACAACACAGGTTGGTGAACAATCAACACCCCCTGTTGATTTAGTAACATCAAGAGACCATCCAATTTCCCAAATAATTGGAGACATCTCAGCTGGTGTGCAAACCAGAAATCAGGTCAACCAAAACCTGTTGCACACCTGCTTCCTATCTCAAATTGAACCTCAGTCCATTCAAGATGCAGAGCAAGATCCACACTGGATCATTGCAATGCAAGAGGAGTTGCATCAATTTGAGAGGAACAAAGTATGTGAACTAGTGCCAAAACCTAAGGATCACTCCATTGTTGGAACAAAGTGTGTATTCAGAAACAAATTGGATGATCAAGGAGTAATTGTAAGAAACAAGACAAGGCTAGTTGCTCAGGGATACTCTCAAGAAGAAGGAATAGACTACGACCAGACTTTTGCACCAGTTGCAAGATTGGAAGCCATCAGAATATTCTTAGCTTATGCAGCACACAAAGGCTTCAAGGTATATCAGATGGATGTCAAAAGTGCATTTCTAAATGGAGATATCAAAGAGGAAGTATATGTCAGAAAACCTCCAGGTTTTATCTCTCCAACTTATCCTGATTATGTTTTTAGATTGAATAAAGCATTATATGGTCTCAAGCAAGCTCCTCGAGCATGGTATGAGACCCTAGCATGCTTTATTTTGGAAAATTGTTTTATAAGGGGTAGAGTAGACCAAACTCTTTTCATTAGAACCCATAAGTCTCATACCCTACTAGTACAGATTTATGTAGACGATATTATTTTTGGTTCTACTGACTCCAAATTATGCAGAAGGTTTTCCAACCTAATGCATTCTAAATTTGAGATGAGTAGCATGGGTGAGCTATCCTTTTTCCTAGGATTGCAAGTCAAGCAATATGCTGAAGGCATCTTTATTTCTCAAACCAAATATGCAAATGAACTGGTTAAGAAATTTGGCATGTCTGAAGCATCTTATATGAAAACACCCATGCCTACTAATGCTGTATTGGATGCTGATGAACATGGGAAACCTGTTGATCAGACAACATATAGAGCAATGATTGGCTCTTTACTATACCTTACCGCTAGTTAACCAGATATAATGTTTGCTACATGTATATGTGCTAGGTTCCAAGTAAGCCCTAGAGAGTCACACCTAACACTAGTAAAGAGGATTCTCAGGTATGTTAAAAGTTGTCCAAATCTAGGTCTCTGGTATCCAAAAGATTCAACATTTGATTTAACTGGATTTTCTGATGCTGATTATGCTGGATGCAGAATTGACAGGAAAAGCACCAGTGGAACTTGTCAGTTCCTTGGTGACAGACTTGTCTCTTGGTTTTGTAAGAAACAAACTTCTGTGTCAACTTCAACTGCTGAAGCTGAATATATGGCTGCAGGCAGTTGTTGTTCACAAATCTTGTGGATTCAAAACCAACTCCTAGACTATGGATACAACTTAAAGAAGTCTAAAATCTTTTGTGATAACACCAGTGCTATTTCTATAGCTCAAAATCCAGTCCTCCATAGTAGGACAAAACACATAGAGATTAGGCATCATTTCTTAAGGGATAATGTTGAAAAGAATAAAATTGAACTACAATATATCCCAACTGATTTACAAAGGGGAGATATTTTCACCAAGCCTTTGGATGAAAAGAAACACACCTTCTTCCTAAATCAGTTAGGAATGTTAGATGGAGGAAGTCTTAAATAATATCCAAGATTTTGAAAGCTTAAAAATTGACCAAGACTAGGCAAACATCTTGATTTTTCTTAGTGTATAGAATTTTTTTTTCTGATCTCTGAACTGCACTCGACGATTTTCCCCCAGATCGTCGAACGGAGATCGACGATATCTGAAATCGTCGACCTGAGTTCAGCGTTTCTCAGATAGTATGAACTATCTCTTCCGGTCAACGATCATCGAACGACGCTCGACGCTTTTGTTCTCTGAACGATCGTCGAACCGAGCTCGACGCTCTCCAATATCGTTGAACGGAGATTGACGATGTTGAAGTCTCTTCAGATTCCTTTAGAAGCCTCGATCGTCGAACTGAGTTCCACGATCTTTCCAATTCTGCGTCGAACCCTAATATAAAATTCATTTTTCATCGTCGATCTCCTTTGCGCTTTCGATTTCTCTGCAAGAATTTTCTTTCCCTCCAAACAGTTCTGCACTTGTTCGTTTTGTTTGTTGAATTTGTGCAGGTACCCATGGCTGTGTCTGTTGCTGTTCTAGCCGCCATGAAGTTTGATGCTGGTTTCGACATTGACATGGAATCCTTCAGCACAACTGACCAGGCTTTTCAGGATATCTTGGGGTTATTCAAAGAGCAGAACCTTACTGCAATTATGACCACAAGGATCAAGCTTGCATCTGATGAGATAAAGGAATGGGTTTACACTGCCCACAATCAGGACAACTCCACCATTGTTGGGTCAATATCTGGCACTCAGGTACCCTTAACCCCAGCAATTTTAACAGAAGTTTTTGAGTTGAGAAATGGTGAAGATACTGCTGACTTGTCTGGAGAAGAGTATACTGACCTGCTTGCCAGAATGGGTCATTCTGAGGCCAACCCTAGCAAGCTCTTGAAAAAGAACCTGTCTGTAGAATACAGATTCATGGCAGATGTAGTTGGGAAAGTGCTACTGGCTAAGCACTCTGCTCATGACACAATCTCTAGGTATCAGCTCTGCCTCATTGGAGCCCTTGTAGACAGGAAAAATTTAAATTGGGGAGCAGTATTCTTTGACCTTATCAAGAAGAAGATAAACAAAAGTTTTGTAAACTTTGGAAGAATCATAGGGGTGTTTCTGCAGCACAGGTGCCCTGCTTTGCTGGTCTCCTCTGGCATCCACATCAATGCATCCAAGAGACTGTCTTGTGCCCTCTTTGTAAAATGGGACAGACAAATCAGCAAGCCCAGCAGGCCCTCCTCCAACACTCCTTCAGGCACAAGGACTCTCAGAGTCACTTCCCCACAGGTCTCTGCCCCTGCAGCTGACCTGCCTGCTGATGTTGCCTCTCCTCCTCCTCCTCCAATTCCATCTCTTCCCATACCATCTACCATTCAAACTCCATCCACCATCATCATATCCAGCCCCTCTCCAACATCTACACCATCTCCAGTACCTACACTTTCAACACCAGAAGAACAATTCCATCCATTATTCTCCTACCCTCAACCAGATGCCACTTCATCACCCTCCATTCCCTCCTTCACCCTCATTGATGATTCCTTTATGGATGATTCACCATCCTCTCCTCCTGAGCTACCCTCATCCTCAACTTCCTATCAAGATCTTCTGCAACAAATCATTGACCAACCCACATTCACCCCATCCATCTCCATTCCACTGTCCTCCATATCCACCTTACCCACACCTCAGCCATCTCTTCCCCCATTCACCAGCTCTCCACTACCCTCACCAACAGCTGCTCCTCCATCTTCTACCTCTGCTCCAGCCCTTGAGCAAGTAGACATCCCAGCCCTTGCTGACAGGTTGTATGAACTGCTAGCCCCCAGGCTATCTCTTCTTTTGGAGACCTCCTTGGCTCCATTACACCTGCCAGTGGCAGCTCTCTCTGCCAGGCTCTCATATCTATTCCCTCAGGCAGCCCCTGCAGCAGTGTGCCTTGATCCAGCCTTGTCTGAATCTAGGCAGGGGGAGATGCCCTATGAAGTGAGTCTTCCTGCTGCTGCTGTTGCTGCTGTTTCTGTGAGCCTGTCTGCTGCTGCTATTGCTTCTTCTTCAGCTCCTGTTCTTGCTGCTGCTGCTGCTGTGTCTCAAGAACAAATTCCTCCTGCTGCAATCTTTGCATTATACCTCAGGTCTTTGCTTTCAAATTTTGATTCTGCATATTTCAGCTGTCTGCTAGAGCCAGTTGCTGTCCAGCCCCCAGAGGATCTATCCAAGGCACTTGTGCCATTCTCTTGCTGTGACCCTAATATCATCACCTCTTTTGTCAACTCAGTGTATGCTGCTGCTTCTTCTGATGAAAGCATTGTTGTTGTTTCTGATGCTGCTGCCTCTAATGCTGCAGAAAATTTTGATACTATTGCTGATATTCCTGTTAGTGCTGATGAGCCAATCTCTAAGGAAATTCTTATGTCAGAGGCACCTGAGTTTGAGCCCTCTGCAGTTTCTGATGTTTTCTCTACTGTTGATGCTGTTGTCAGTGAAACTGTTGTTGCTGCTGTCACTTCTCTAGAGCCTATATCTGTTGCTGCTGCTGTTGTTACTAAACCTGCAATATCTGCTGCTGTCACTGCTATTACTGCCTCAACCTCTACTGCTACACCATCTGTTGCCTCATCTGCTTCTGTACAGCTCAAGAAGGATTTGATGAAGAAAATTGATGCTCTTTATGATGACCAGAGTTCTGAAAGTGATGAGTTCAGAACAGACTTTGATGACTCTTCTGCTACCATTGCCAGGAAAAGAAAGGCAAGGAGCAAAGCCATGAAGAGAGTACCTCCTGCCAAGGTCAAAGATAATAATGATATACCATACTATATTCTTCATGACTGCCCTATCACTGAGCACTGGATGCAATACTCTAAGAACCAACTGAAAGCAATGAAAAAGAAGAGAAAATATGAAAAGGGTTCCTCACAATTCCAACACTCTCATCCTCCTCCACCACCTCCTCCTGATGCAGGTGCAGGTGGAAGTTCTGCAGCTTAACTCCCTGCCAGAAGTCAGGCCCCCTATCAGCCTCATGCTAGATCCTATAATAGGGGAAGCCAATCCAGGGGTTCTCAATCCAGGAGAGGAGGATACAGAGGCAATCAAAGAGATCTCCAAGTTTACTCCAAAGGTTACTCAAGGCAACACCCATATTCCAGGGGAGGACAAATTTCTTCTGACACTACATCTGGTCCTTTTCCCTATAAGCTGAAAGAAACTGTGTCTTCCAGGCCTCCTCAGGACAATCCCTCTAACAGATATGAGCCACCAGTACCTTTTGAGGACCCTGAGAACAATCCAGCTGCTTGGACTGCAAGAATTAAGGAACTTGCTGCACTGGATCAGATCAAAAAGGCTAAAGAGCAAGGAAGAGATTCCTCCAACATTTCTACAATGTCTGAACAGAGAAAGAAAGAGCTAGAAAGATATGGGTCAAGCAAATTTTTTGATTCAGACAGGTATATGGAACTGCATCCTGAAGCTGTGGTTCCCAGGCCTAAACAGCAAACATCTTTAGGTGCAGCAGATGATACCAGATCAAACAAAGAAGCCCTCAATCCCAACAGAGAAATCAAACTTCTTAAGGGCAAGGAAAGAAAATGACAATGTAAGGTGACAATCTCTGTGTTTTCTGATTATCTGGGATGATATATATATATATATATCTCTGTGGTTCTGCTGTCCAGCTTTTCTTTTTGTTTTTTTGTATTGCTGCCTGTATGTTATTTAATTTTTCCAAAGTCTGTAAATAGTAATCCTAACCCAAATAGGGGGAGATTGTTGGAACACCCTATTACTAATTTGGGTCAGGATCACTATGTCTCTAGGAAACTAATGTTTGACCTCCTGTATAGCTCAATAGGTCAATTAGAATTGAGTCTAAGGGTTAGAAGTCTAAGTTTGAAAGCTGCCCTGAAGACCAAGACTTTTTCAGTTTGAGACCAAGTCATATCGTCGATCTCAGCACGACGATTCGTCGAACTCCGATCGACGATCGTCTAGCTCAACTTCGACAGATCGTCGAGCTCCATTCGACAATCGCTGAGCTCAACTTCATCATATCGTCGAACTCCATTCGACGATCGGTGAGCTCAGTTCGACGATCTTGACTCAGCTCTGGATCTTTATCTCTGAGCTCAGTTCGACGATCTTTGAGCTCAGATCGACGATATTTTGCTGCTGTATTAGTCCATATCGCTGAGCTCAGTTCAACGTTAGCAGAGCTCAGTTCGACGTTTTCAGATATCTTCAAGGATGTTTCTAGATTCAAATTCAAATAAGTTAAGGAGTTATTCTGCAATTAATTCTGAAGATTTCCTAGCCATTTTCATTCATTTCTGGACCAAGTTTCAAGGGATTTTCAAGGAATATTTCTGCGGACTTTCCTCCACAAGAGTTTTTGCAATTAAGGATGTAATTAATGCAGACCAACGACTATTCTTCTCAGAGAATGTCTTTCCATTCAGTACCAGAGAATAAAAGAGACAGGAATTTTTTTGAATCTCTAAGACAGATACACAAACACACAGACAGACATCAATAATCTTCAACAAAATATTCTGTCTAAAAGAATTCCCAAGAACACTCATCCAAGGAGATCAACTTTTTCTGAAATCCTCAGATCTCTTTAGTTTTCAAGTGTTCAAGGCCAACATATTTCAAGACTCCAGACATTCAACATTTCAGCTGTTGCTGAAATCATCTTTTCCTGGAGCTCAACCTTTGAAGGCCTACCACCCTACAACAAAGCTTCTTTTCCTGAAGATCTCAAGGACTCAGGGGGAGCTTTGACATCATCAATCCACATAGTCTTCTCAGTTGTATGAGAAAGAGAAGACTTCCATCACTCTCTCACCCCCTCTCTATAAAGGGTTTCTCAAACTCCCTTCAAAAGTTTGAACTTGGTTTTTGAGCACCTTGTCAAAAGCTCATTGGTGGCAAGACACCTGATCAAAAAATCTGCTTTGGTTTTTGAGCACCTTATCAAAAGCTCATTGGTGCCCAGGACACCTGATCAACTCATCCTGCAGTGGATTCCTACCTAGGGTGGTAGAAGAGTGGATGTACCCAAGTTTAGGGGAACCACTATATTTCCTTGTGTCTTCTGGTTTTGCTTGTCTTTATTTTTGTTTCTGGCCTTGATTATTCTGTGATTAGCTTTTGTATAATTTAGATCTGTGATTAGATTTATTACTGCTTCCCTGCTCACTATTATTACAACAATTGTTGTAAAAAGTTCTAAAGCACCATATACTCTATTCACCCCCCCTGTAGAGTATATCAGATCTAGCTGCACTTTCAATAACTATCTGGTACACGATTTGGAGCTCGGGGCTGTTGTATTTGCACTAAAGATATGGCGACATTATCTGTTTGGGATTCACTATGATATTTTCTCAGATCACAAGAATCTCAAGTACATCGATACGCAGAAGGACCTAAACCTGCGACAGAGGAGATGGCTAGAGTTTCTCTGTGACTATGATTACCAGATTCACTACCACCCGGGAAGGCAAATACAGTAGCAGATGCATTGAGCAGGAGGGCCGACACCTCTGGGCCGGAGCCTCGGATGATGGCTATGGAGCTGATACAGGTGATGGACGACATGCATATTACTATGGTTTCTGAGGACGAACCAGTAGGATATCGAGAGTACCTAAGCTCTTTGATCAGTGATGATGACATTCGGGAGCGCATTATGGCGCATCAGAGGCTAGATGCTGCATTAGAGCTGATTTTCAGTGCCATGGAAAGGGGCAAGGTTGAGGACTACACGCTGCAGGATGATCTCCTTCGATTCCATGGACGCATTTATATACCAGCAGGTGGCGGTATCCGGGATGATATACTTAGAGAGGCACACTGCTCTAGATATTCAGTACATCCCGACATCACCAAGATGTGGGCAGATCTACGAAAGACTATGTATTGGCCTGGGATGAAGAGGGAGATCACCCACTTTGTGACACATTGCGAGATGTGCCAGCGCGTTAAGGCGGAATGCAAGCGCCCGAGAGGTTTATTACATCCATTGCCAGTCCTAGAGTGGAAGTTCGAGGACATTGCTATGGATTTTGTGCACGGACTACCTCGCTCCCACTCTAGGCATGATTCTATATGGGTCATAGTAGACAGATTGACCAAGGTGGCGCGCTTTATTCCAGTCAGGAAGGATGCTCCAGTTGCAGTTTTGGTGAGATTATTCGTGGAGCAGTTTGTCAGATACCATGGCATCCCCAGGACAATTGTTTCGGACTGTGATGGTTGGTTCACTTCGAGCGAGTGGAAGGCTGTACATGCTTACTTGGGCTCTCAGCTTGCTTTTAGTACTGCCTTCCACCCGCAGACCGACGGACAGACCGAGCGGACCATCCGGACCATGGAGGATCTACTCCGCCTATGAATATTGGATACAAGGAATCCTTGGGAGAGGCTACTACCATTGATCGAGTTCTACTATAATAACAGCCACCAGGCTAGCATCAGGATGACTCCATATGAGGTACTTTACAGGAGGAAGTGCCATACACCGCTCTCATGGGTTCAGGATGTGGATACTAAGGCTCTTGGTTCTGATTATGTGAAGGATATGGAGGCTCAGGTTCATTTTATCAGGGATCGGCTGCTAGAGGCACAGAGCAGACAGGCGAAGTGAAAGTGACAGATCTTACCAAACTAGTAGAGGTTTATCACAACACAAATATAACATGAGAAATGTAGAAATAAATCAAGCAACACAGAAGACACAAGGAAATTTATAGTGGTTCCCCAAATCTGGGTAGTCCACTCTTCTACCACCCTTGTAGGAATCCACTCCAGGAAGGGGTTGATCAGGTGTCCTGACACCAATGGGTTTTGATCAGGTCCCCAAAAACCAAACCCTCAAGTCTTTTGATAAGGAGACTTTCAACCAGGAATCACTTTTGAAGGGAGATGACAACCCTTTATACAGGAGGGGGAGAGAGTGATATTATCTTCTCTGTCAACAATCAGAGAGAAGACTCAAGTGGATATTGATGTTAGCAGATTTGCTCCCCCTAAGATCTTGAATGGTGCAGGGAAATCTGGAGCACTGCTTCAGGGTGATAGGCTTTCAATCTTCAGGCCTGGACCAAAGTATCCTTCAGGAACTTCTGACAGATAGAAATTTGTTGTCCTTGAAGTTGTCCTGCAGTAATGAGGAAGAAGAAGACTCTTGATATGAATGGATGTTCTTCTTCTTCTTATGATAGCTGTCTCCTCTAGTCTAGGACTTCTAGTTACTGTAGAGATATTGCCCTGTGTATGTTTTCACTGTTCTTCTTTTTCTCTGTACTGTGTCTCTATTGTCTGTTCTCTGTATATGAAAACTCTGTATATATTCAGACATTCAAAATCCTTGGCCTTGATGGCGGAAGAAAAACATTCCCGAGAGCGGAGATGCATTGGGAATTGATTTATAATTAATCCAACTATAGCTGTCCGTTTGAACGGCTATATTCACTGAGAATAATGACTGTAATTAATCCTCAATTACTTCTGCCAACTGTTACTGATTCCACAGAAATCGTGGACCGGAGCATTTGATGAGTTCAGCGATCGTCGACCTGAGTTCGACATTTGTCGAACTCAGCTAGATTCATCGAGCTGAATATCTTGCCTGCGTTCGTCGACCAGAGCTTGCAGTTCATCGAGCTCAGTTTCTATTTCGTCGAGCTGAGAAACTGACTTGCTGATTTCGTCGAGCTAAGCAAGTGTTTTCCACCAATCGTTGACCTGAGTTCGACGTTCGTCGAACTCAGCTTCTGTCATCATTCGTCGACCTGAGCTTGGCTTGTTCGTCGAACTGCGTTCGACGATCGTCGAGCTGCGTTCGACGATCGTCGAGCTGATTTTCTGTCTTTGTCTAAACTGCATTTCTTCCACTTCTTTTCTGCAATGCTGGAGAGTCCTTCTGAATGACCTATCCTGGAACTAATCCTATGACCCATGACTATACATGGTGGGTCAATCTAATATTCCTAATAGTGTTCCTTACCCAAATCCCAACTGGGTTCCAACAATCTCCCCCTATTTGGGTGAAGACACTATTTACATAAAAATAGATAAAATACAAGTAAAATACAATTAAAAACAATCTCCCCCTAAATCTGGATCAAGAAAAACTGCTGTTGCTGTTGATGATCATTGTCCAAATCTGCATCATTATAATCTGTTATTGTTGCTGCTGCTAGAAGTTCTGCAGCTTCATTTAGAGGCATCTCCCCTATTTTGCATAACCAATATTCAACCAATCTCCCCCTGTTTACATTTCTTTGCCCAAATCTGACAGCCACTGATATAGCCTGTACATTTGCTGGACTGAATACTTTTCCTGCAAGAAGATGTTAGGAGCTCTGGACCCAGATGACCTTGGGTCCTGGTTCTCTTTTAAAATAATCAGAAATAAAAGAATAAAAATTTCTGTTTTGAAATTCTGAGTTCGACGAATTAAAGTACTTTCGTCGAGCTGAGTTCGACGAATGATATTGAGATCGTCGATCTCTATTCACAAAATGATAATAATTGTTTTCTGTGATCCATTTTCGTCGATCTCTGTTCGACGAATGATATTTATTTCATTGAGCACAGATTTCTGAATAGTACAAGACAAAATCTTTGTTCAGCGATCGTCGATCTGAGTTCGATGAATAAGATTGATTTCGTCGATCTCCGTTTGACGAATTATTTTGAACTAAGATTTTCTGAAGATGTATACCTGATGAAAGATCAAGGGTAGAGATTACCTGATCTTCTTCTTCTGATTCACACTTTGATTCTTCAGATTCTTCAGCATAGCTGCTGCAGGAAGCATCTATTGTCATTAGGCAAAATTCTATTGCTCATGCTTCTTTTTCATCACTCCAGGATTCAGCTTCAATTATTATTTCTTTAGCTGATCCAGCAGCCATTGCTGTGATGGAGTCCCACATTTCTTTAGCAGATGAACATTCAGCAAGTTCTTCAAAAATGTCATCAGACATTGATTGTGCTAGAATGTTCATGGCTTGTGTATCAGCAACCTTCAGCTTTTGCTGGGCATGTGTCCACTGGGATGATGGAACAGCATCTGGACTTGTGTTTGCTGAGATTGAGCTGGACCTGATAAAATAGATTTAAAGATGTTTTCATCAATGAAGTCCATATAAACTTGAATCCTTATCTTCCATAGTGCAAGCATATCTAGATTGCACATGGGCAGTCTGGTGCTTGAAAAATCTACAATTTGTGCCATGATAAAACTCAAAAGATTTTAAGATCTATCAAAGGATCTTTTGGTTCAGGTGTTAGCCTGTACAACCACTAAGGTGTGGTATTTTAACCAACCTGCCAAGGTCTGGTATTTTAACCAACCTCGCTCTGATACTAATTGAAAGTGACAGATCTTACCAAGCTAGTAGAGGTTTATCACATCACAAATATAACATGAGAAATGCAGAAAGAAATCAAGCAACACAGAAGACACAAGGAAATTTATAGTGGTTCCACAAATTTGGGTAGTCCACTCTTCTACCACCCTGGTAGGAATCCACTCCAGGAAGGGGTTGATCAGGTGTCCTGACACCAATGGGTTTTGATCAGGTCCCCAAAAACCAAACCCTCAAGTCTTTTGATAAGGAGACTTGCAACCAGGATTCACTTTTGAAGGGAGATGACAACCCTTTATATAGGAGGGGGGGAGAGAGTGATATTGTCTTCTCTGTCAACAATCAGAGAGAAGACTCAAGTGGATATTGATGTTAGCAGATTTGCTCCCCCTGAGATCTTGAATGGTGCAGGGAAATCTGGAGCACTGCTTCAGGGTGATAGGCTTTCAATCTTCAGGCCTGGACCAGAGTATCCTTCAGGAACTTTTGACAGATAGAAATTTGTTGTCCTTGAAGTTGTCCTGCAGTAATGAGGAAGAAGAAGACTCTTGATATGAATGGATGTTCTTCTTCTTCTTATGATAGTTGTCTCCTCTGGTCTAGGGCTTCTAGTTACTGTAGAGATATTGCCCTGTGTATGTTTTCACTGTTCTTCTTTTTCTCTGTACTGTGTCTCTATTGTCTGTTCTCTGTATATGAAAACTCTGTATATATTCAAACATTCAAAATCCTTGGCCTTGATGGCGGAAGAAAAACATTCCCGAGAGCAGAGATGCATTGGGGATTGATTTATAATTAATCCAACTGTAGCTGTCCGTTTGAACGACTATATTCACTGAGAATAATGACTGTAATTAATCCTCAATTACTTCTGCCAACTGTTACTGATTCCACAGAAATCGTGGACCGGAGCATTTGATGAGTTCAGCGATCGTCGACCTGAGTTCGACATTCGTCGAACTCAGCTAGATTCGTCGAGCTGAATATCTTGCCTGCGTTCGTCGACCAGAGCTTGCAGTTCGTCGAGCTCAGTTTCTATTTCGTCGAGTTGAGAAACTGACTTGCTGATTTCGTCGAGATAAGCAAGTGTTTTCCACCAATCGTTGACCTGAGTTCGACGTTCGTCGAACTCAGCTTCTGTCATCATTCGTCGACCTGAGCTTGGCTTGTTCGTCGAACTGCGTTCGACGATCGTCGAGCTGATTTTCTGTCTTTGTCTAAACTGCATTTCTTCCACTTCTTTTCTGCAATGCTGGAGAGTCCTTCTGAATGACCTGTCCTGGAACTAATCCTATGACCCATGACTATACATGGTGGGTCAATCTAATATTCCTAATAGTGTTCCTTACCCAAATCCCAACTGGGTTCCAACAATCTCCCCCTATTTGGGTGAAGACACTATTTACATAAAAACAGATAAAATACAAGTAAAATACAATTTAAAACAATCTCCCCCTAAATCTGGATCAAGAAAAACTGCTGTTGCTGTTGATGATCATTGTCCAAATCTGCATCATTATAATCTGTTGTTGTTGCTGCTGCTAGAAGTTCTGCAGCTTCATTTAGAGGCATCTCCCCCTATTTTGCATAACCAATATTCAACCAATCTCCCCTGTTTACATTTCTTTGCCCAAATCTGACAGCCACTGATATAGCCTGTACATTTGCTGGACTGAATACTTTTCCTGCAAGAAGATGTTAGGAGCTCTGGACCCAGATGACCTTGGGTCCTGGTTCTCTTTTAAAATAATCAGAAATAAAAGAATAAAAATTTCTGTTTTGAAATTCTGAGTTCGACGAATTAAAGTACTTTCGTCGAGCTGAGTTCGACGAATGATATTGAGATCGTCGATCTCTATTCACAAAATGATAATAATTGTTTTTTGTGATCCATTTTCGTCGATCTCTGTTCGACGAATGATATTTATTTCGTTGAGCACAGATTTCTGAATAGTACAAGACAAAATCTTTGTTCAGCGATCGTCGATCTGAGTTCGATGAATAAGATTGATTTCGTCGATCTCCGTTTGACGAATTATTTTGAACTAAGATTTTCTGAAGATGTATACCTGATGAAAGATCAAGGGTAGAGATTACCTGATCTTCTTCTTCTGATTCACACTTTGATTCTTCAGATTCTTCAGCATAGCTGCTGCAGGAAGCATCTATTGCCATTAGGCAAAATTCTATTGCTCATGCTTCTTTTTCATCACTCCAGGATTCAGCTTCAATTATTATTTCTTTAGCTGATCCAGCAGCCATTGCTGTGATGGAGTCCCACATTTCTTTAGCAGATGAACATTCAGCAAGTTCTTCAAAAATGTCATCAGACATTGATTGTGCTAGAATGTTCATGGCTTGTGCATCAGCAACCTTCAGCTTTTGCTGGGCATGTGTCCACTGGGATGATGGAACAACATCTGGACTTGTGTTTGCTGAGATTGAGCTGGACCTGATAAAATAGATTTAAAGATGTTTTCATCAATGGAGTCCATATAAACTTGAATCCTTGTCTTCCATAGTGCAAGCATATCTAGATTGCACATGGGCAGTCTGGTGCTTGAAAAATCTACAATTTGTGCCATGATAAAACTCAAAAGATTTTAAGATCTATCAAAGGATCTTTTGGTTCAGGTGTTAGCCTGTACAACCACTAAGGTGTGGTATTTTAACCAACCTGCTAAGGTCTGGTATTTTAACCAACCTCGCTCTGATACCAATTGAAAGTGACAGATCTTACCAAACTAGTAGAGGTTTATCACATCACAAATATAACATGAGAAATGCAGAAAGAAATCAAGCAACACAGAAGACACAAGGAAATTTATAGTGGTTCCACAAATCTGGGTAGTCCACTCTTCTACCACCCTGGTAGGAATCCACTCCAGGAAGGGGTTGATCAGGTGTCCTGACACCAATGGGTTTTGATCAGGTCCCCAAAAACCAAACCCTCAAGTCTTTTGATAAGGAGACTTGCAACCAGGATTCACTTTTGAAGGGAGATGACAACCCTTTATATAGGAGGGGGGGGGGGGGGGGAGAGAGTGATATTGTCTTCTCTGTCAACAATCAGAGAGAAGACTCAAGTGGATATTGATGTTAGCAGATTTGCTCCCCCTGAGATCTTGAATGGTGCAGGGAAATCTGAAGCACTGCTTCAGGGTGATAGACCTTCAATCTTCAGGCCTGGACCAGAGTATCCTTCAGGAACTTCTGATAGATAGAAATTTGTTGTCCTTGAAGTTGTCCTGCAGTAATGAGGAAGAAGAAGACTCTTGATATGAATGGATGTTCTTCTTCTTCTTATGATAGCTGTCTCCTCTGGTCTAGGGCTTCTAGTTACTGTAGAGATATTGCCCTGTGTATGTTTTCATTGTTCTTCTTTTTCTCTGTACTGTGTCTCTATTGTCTGTTCTCTGTATATGAAAACTCTGTATATATTCAGACATTCAAAATCCTTGGACTTGATGGCGGAAGAAAAACATTCCCGAGAGCGGAGATGCATTGGGAATTAATTTATAATTAATCCAACTGTAACTGTCCGTTTGAACGGCTATATTCACTGAGAATAATGACTGTAATTAATCCTCAATTACTTCTGCCAACTGTTACTGATTCCACAAAAATTGTCGACCAGAGCATTTGATGAGTTCAGCGATCGTCGACCTGAGTTCGACGTTCGTCAAACTCAGCTAGATTCGTCGAGCTGAATATCTTGCCTGCGTTCGTCGACCGGAGCTTGCAGTTCGTCGAGCTCAATTTCTATTTCGTCGAGCTGAGAAACTGACTTGCTGATTTCGTCGAGCTGAGCAAGTGTTGTCCACCAATCGTTGACCTGAGTTCGACGTTCGTCGAACTCAGCTTCTGTCATCATTCGTCGACCTGAGCTTGGCTTGTTCGTCGAACTGCGTTCGACGATCGTCGAGCTGATTTTCTGTCTTTGTCTAAACTGCATTTCGTCCACTTCTTTTCTGCAATGCTGGAGAGTCCTTCTGAATGACCTGTCCTGGAACTAATCCTATGACCCATGATTATACATGGTGGGTCAATCTAATATTCCTAATAGTGTTCCTTACCCAAATTCCAACTGGGAATGATGCTCGGCACTAGAAGGTGGAGTTCTAGGTTGGAGACATAGTTTTCTTGAAGATACGTCCGATACACGGTGTCTCTCGGGTGCGGAGGCACAAGAAGCTCAGTCCTCGATACATGGGGCCATACTTGATCCTAGAGCAGATCGACCCCTTAGCTTACCGACTGCAGCTGTCACCGGAGTTGGGTACCCTACACGACGTCTTCCATGTCTCTTCCTTGCGAAGAGTTCTCCTACGGCCGGAGCAGCACATTACTACTACAGCCGGTCTGATAGCGCCAAATAGATCCGTCAGATTGGAGCCGATCCAGATTGATGATATAGATGTCCGTGTGTTGCGGAAGAAGAAGGTACCTCTCGTGAAGGTGTTGTGGTCCAATCATGGACATGAGGAGCACACTTGGGAGCCGAGGGATCGAATGTTGGAATAACACCCGAAGCTGTTTACTTCAGGTATGCTGCAAATTATGTTTTGAATTTACTTAAACTGTTACAAGTAGAACCCCGTAGACCCAAACTTGAATTTCGGGGACGAAATTATTTTCTTGTTTATTGAGATTTGTAACATCCCATGTTACTTCTAGACCCCCTCAACTTAGATTGGGTTAGGCATGGGGTGGGTGATAGGGAATCTAGCTATGTTTGACCCTAGGTAGTGGGTTGTAGCCATGTGGAGCCCACTAAGGGGCCAAAGTCAAACTGGGTCAAACTAGCCTAAATAGGAACCCTAGCCACACCATGACCCCACAACATTGCCCTAACCCTAAAATAATCTAAGTGGACCCTAGGGCATGTCATTGGGTCAACCCTTTGACCCTAGTTGACCAAAGTCAACCATGACCCTAATTTGGTCAAACCTATACCTATAGGCCCAATTAGCCCAAGTAGGGTACCCCATTGACCCAACCCAAGTTGGGTGGTTCCATTAGACCCATGACCACCAAGTGGGGTCAGCCCACCCATCATGGTTGTTAGAAAGTAGCGAAAAAGAGAGAACAAGCGGATAAACTTTTGAATAATTGAAATTTTATTATCCAAAAAAAATATCATTTACAAAGATATGACCTCCCTTATATAGAATGGAGGAGATAAGAAAGAGAGTATACAAACAATGTGGGACTAAACATTTACAGTACTGAGCGGCTAGAATAAAGGAGACCGCACAGGCCGCACGGTTAGTCAGATGGGTTAACCGCTCGGCAACTCCAGCAGGATAGAACAGGCCGCAGTGGTAGACCGATAGACCGCCCGGTCTCCAGGCTTCAGAGTGAGACCGCCAGACCGCTCGGTCAACAAACCGCTGGATCAGACCGCTAAGCCGCTCGGTCAACAAGCCGCTGGATCAGACCGCTAAGCCGCCCGGTCTAATACTTCAACACTCCCCCTCAAGCTGGAGCATAGATATCAATCATGCCCAGCTTGTCACAAATGCGGAAGAAGGATGTAGAAACCGGCTTGGTGAAGATATCTGCCAACTCCTTGTCAGAGGTGACAAAAGGAGTACAAATCTGTTTCTTCAAAATCTCTTCCCGAATGAAGTGACAGTCAACCTCTATATGCTTTGTTCTCTCATGGAAGACCGGATTTCTGGATATGTGTATAGCGGCCTTGTTGTCACAGAACATAGGGAGAGGACAGTCATATACCTCGCCCAGGTCAAGCATGAGAGCCCGCAACCACTTTAACTCACACGTGGTTGACGCCATACTCCGATATTCTGCTTCGGCACTGGATCTGGAAACAATAGACTGTTTCTTGCTCTTCCAACTCACGAGATTACCTCCAACAAAGGTACAAAAATCTGATGTGGATTTACGATCGCCTTTGTCATCCGCGTAACTTGAATCTGAGTAGGCCTCAACCCTCAGATGACCATTCTTCTGAAAGAGTAACCCTCTGCCCGGTGCTGCTTTGATATACTCTAAAATCTTCAGGGCGGACTGAAGATGGCACTCCCTGGGAGCTTGCATAAACTGACTGACCTTGCCTACAGCGTAGGCGATGTCGGGTCTAGTCACTGTGAGATAGATGAGTTTGCCTACCAAACGTCTGTACCGCGTGACATCAGATAGAAGAGGCGAATCATCCGTCCACGTCTTGTCTTCTCCAACAGCCATGGGAAAACGAGCTGGTTTGGCACCTGTCAATCCTACTTCTCGTAGAAGATCAAGGGCATACTTCCGTTGAGAGAGAACCAAGGAGTCAAGTTTCCGAGAGATTTCTATCCCCAAAAAGTACTTTGGGAAGCCCATATCCTTCGTGACCAAGTGCTGACGGAGGTGCTTCTTCGTCAAGTCCACCCCATCTCGGTCATCGCCAGTAAGGAGAATATCATCCACATATACGGCCAAAACCACCAGCCCCGAGGCCGTTTTGCGAATGAATAAGGAGTGATCGGCCGAACTCCTTTGAAAGCCGATGGTAGCCACAATACCACTGAATTTGTCGAACCATGCCTGAGGGCTCTGCTTTAGGCCATAAATGGCCTTCTTCAAATGACAGACACGTGTCTCCCCCTGAGCAACATACCCAGGAGGTTGCTCCATATAGACGTCCTCCTGAAGATCGCCATAGAGAAAGGCATTCTTCACATCAAGCTGGGAAATAGCCCAAGCCTTGTTAACAGCCACAGAAAAGAGAACCCGTATGGTGCTGAGGCGAGCAACCGGAGAGAAGGTATCAAAGTAATCAACGCCGTAAGTCTGAGTAAAGCCCTTGGCCACCAGTCGGGCTTTGTAGCGATCCACAGTGCCGTCGGGGCGAAACTTCACAACGAAGACCCAGCGACAGCCAACCACATCAGTGCCCACGGGAGGAGGAACCAGGGTCCAGGTACCCCGTTCAGTAAGAGTAGCCATCTCCTCATCCATGGCAGACTTCCAATGAGGGAGAGCAAGAGCCTCCTGGTAGGTACGGGGAGTAGAAGTAGCAGAGATAGCCAAGGCAAAACACCTGCGAGAAGGAGAAAGCTGATCATAGGAAACAACAGCCGTGAGCGGGTGTTGAGTACACGCCCGCACCCCTTTGCAAAGGGCAATGGGAACATCCAGGTCAACGGGAGCGTCGGCGACGGGAGCGTCAGCGACCGGAGCGTCCGTGGCGGAGAAGGCTGGCCCGGGACTAGAGAGAGATGGCAGCGGAGAGGAGGGTGGAGGGGTGGGTGGGGAGACGGACTGGGAAGGAGTGGGTGGAGGAGGAGACGAAGGTGGGAAAACGTGGAGAGGTGTGGAAGGAACGGAGATATCAGAAGGAAGAGAAGGAAGAGAAGAGGGAGGAGAGAAATAGGAAGCATTTTCGAAAAAAGTCACATCTGCGGAGACAAACTGCTTGCGGAGAAGGGGGTCAAAGCAGCAATAGCCTTTTTGAGTGGTAGAGTACCCCAAAAAGACACAATTGGTGGAACGGGGGGAAAGCTTGTCACGGGTAGAGGATGGAGTGTGAACAAAGGCCGTACAGCCAAAGACACGGAGAGGAAGAGGAAAAGGTTCCTGGTGGGGGTAGAGAAGGGAGAAGGGAGTCTGACCGTGGAGAACCGCGGAGGGAAGGCGATTGATGAGATAGCAGGCGAGGAGCACAGCGTAGCCCCAGTAGGAGCGAGGGACGTGCATCTGCGTCATGAGAGTACGCACAACATCAAGTAGGTGACGGTTTTTACGCTCCGCCACCCCATTCTGCTGGGAGGTGTAAACACAAGTCGTTTGATGAAGGAGGCCATGTTGGTGAAAGAACGCGGAGAACTCATGAGTCAGATACTCCTTGGCATTATCAGAACGTAAGACTTTAATAGAAATAGCAAATTGAGTCTTAATCATAAAGTAAAATGATTGCCAAACAGAAAATAGTTCAGAGCGATCTTTTAATAGATACACCCAGGTACATTGAGTAAAATCATCGATAAAAGTGACAAAATAGGAACTGACCCGACCAACTGTGAGGGTAGGAGCAGGACCCCATACATCAGAATGAATAAGATCAAAAATGCGAGAGGAGCCACGGCATTGCTTCGGTGGGAAGGAGGAGCGATGATGCTTGCCAAGCTGACACGCATCACAGTTGAGCGGAGAACTAGTAGGAGGTAAGTGGGGCAGAAGCTGACGAATGAGCCGAGGAGGAGGATGGCCAAGACGAAGATGCCACTGAAGGAGATCGGTGGAGGAGGAGTAGGCAGAGAGAGTGGAAACATCGTCAAGGAAGTAGAGGCCGCCGCTCTCAGTCCCAGTAGCAATCGTCCACTGGGTCCTCGGGTCCTGAAAAGAACAAGTAGTGGGAGTGAATAAGACGGAGCACTGAAGTTGCCGGCATAAAGTAGTAACTGATAACAAATTGCATGGGAACTTCGGGACATAGAGGGTATCCTCCAAGCAAAGCGATGGAGTGAGTTGAACCATGCCCGTCCCATGAACCGGGGACGGGGAACCATCCGCCACACGAACTGGGGGTAAGCGGTCATGGGTCTCAAGACGGGAGAAGCAATGAGGGTTGCCTGTCATATGATTGGTGGCACCGGAGTCAATCAGCCATTTACCTTGGGTAACGACGTGGGCACTACCTGACGTCGTGGCCACAGAGGCAGACGGCCTAGAAGAGGCGGAGGCCGAAGAAGGAGCATCACCGGAAGGGCGAAGATGAGGATGTTTCTGCCAGCAGCGGTCAACAGTATGGCCAGTACGACCACAGTGAGAGCAGAGGAACCGGGAGGAACCCCGTCCGCAAGAGGCGCCACGGCCACTAGGGCCCCCCCCTCTGAGCTTGGTGAGCAAAGGAGTCTTGGGAAGGGGGGAGGCCAACAGAGGCCGCTGGAGGAGCGAAGTAACAGCGGCAATGCGAGCCGCAGTGGCATCCAAAGTAGGAGATGCCGCCTCACCCAAGATATTCTGGCGGATCATATCATAAGAGTCGGGAAGACGAAGAAGATAACAAACAACCAGGAGTTCCTGGAAGTGTTTGTGCTGGTCGGCCAAGTCCGCGGAGAAGGGGCGATTCTGGAGGATTTCAGCACCAAGAGCCTGAACCTGCTGATAAGCCGCAGCCGGTGACATGGAAGGGCGGGCGAAGAGGTCCGCATAGAGAGTATAAATGCGGGACGTCTGGCCCCCCTTAGACTAGAGAGCAGCGAGGTGAAGCCAGGCCTTGACCGTCTCATCATGACGAATGACGGGAAGGCACTCATCAGAAAGACTGTTGGCCAGCCAGGTGCGAACAAGAGCATCACTCGCATCCCAGTCATCAAACTCAGGAGAGGTGCGAGGAGGAGGGTCATCGGTGAGGTGATGACGCTTGCGTTGAGAACGAAGGAGAAAGGTGAAAGAAACGCTCCAATCGGGATAGTTGGAGCCAACAAGCTTGGAAAGGGTGCCAAGGTTGCCCGAAGAAGGAGGAGGAGAAGGAGCTGCAGGAGTAGTGGTGAGACCGGAGGTAGTCATAGAACCCGACAAGCAGAAGAAGCCGCGCGAACAGTAGCGGTTAGAAAACAGAAGAAGCCGCTCGAACAGCAGCGGCTAGAAAGAGGTCAAAGGCACAGCGGGGAAGAGGTCGTGCAGACTGAAAAGGCCGAGCGAACAGAAGAGAGGAGAAGAGCAGGTGACCGCGACCAAGATGCGGGTAAGAAAGGAACAACCCGCACAGTCAGGCAGATCACAGCAGCTGCAAGAAAGCGATCAAAGGCAAAGCGGGGAAGAGGTCGCGCGGACTGAAAAGGCCGAGCGAACTGAAGAGAGGAGAAGAGCAGGTGACCGCGACCAAGATGCGGGTGAGAAAGGAACAACCCGCACGATCAGGCAGATCACGGTAGCAAACCGCTAGTATAGAGACAGTATACGCGGACAGAGACAGACCGCAACGACTAGGAAGTCGGAGAGGCAAGAAGGAACAAGGAGCGCGGCGACAAGGAAACAGGTCGCTGCGACAAAGAGCAGTAGAAGAAGAAAACCAAGAAGCAAGCCGCGCGAACAGGGCAGCGGACAGAAACAAGGCAAGTCGCGAGACATGTCGCAGGAAGCGGAAAACAAGCCGCGAACAACAGAGAGCGCACAGAATCAGGAGGAAATGACCGTGTTCTCTGATACCATGTTAGAAAGTAGTGAAAAAGAGAGAACACGCGGATAAACTTTTGAATAATTGAAATTTTATTATCCAAAAAAGATATCATTTACAAAGGTATGGCCTCCCTTATATAGAATGGAGGAGATAAGAAAGAGAGTATACAAACAATGTGGGACTAAACATTTACAGTACTGAGCGGCTAGAATAAAGGAGACCGCACAGGCCGCGCGGTTAGTCAGATGGGTTAACCGCTCAGCAACTCCAGCAGGATAGAACAGGCCGCAGTGGTAGACCGATAGACCGCCCGGTCTCCAGGCTTCAGAGTGAGACCGCCAGACCGCTCGGTCAACAAACCGCTGGATCAGACCGCTAAGCCGCTCGGTCAACAAGCCGCTGGATCAGACCGCTAAGCCGCCCGTCTAATACTTCAACAATGGTTGACCAAGTCAACCCAAGTCAACCTAGTCAACCTAATTGACCTAAAGGAGAAAATGAGGGCTAAGCCCACTCCCCTTGGCCCAAGCCCACCAAACTTGGTCCATGGCCAGCCCAACTGGACAAAGACCAGCCCTACCCCTCTGGTTTTGAATAGAGGGACACATGCATGAGGGTAAAATGGGAATTTTAGGAGAGAGGTGTGAGAAGAGGAAAAGTGGTGGAGGCCACTTGGCCTTGGTTCCTTCTGCCCCAAAATTGTGCTGGCTGGCCTCCTCAGTAATTTCCAGAGAATTTCACAGCATGGGGGTCACTTAGCACCAAGGGTGAAGCCTCCAAAGCCCCAAAACAAGCTCACCTTGGTTGTATCTCCCTATACAGCCACTTCCAGCTCAAACCGACCACCCCATCATTTTCAGAGGGTAGAATTGAGTAGAGAACGAGTCCTGGAGCAAACCTTTTGGTGGAGAATCAAGGATTTGAGCAGGAGATTGTCGGAGCAGCTCAACCATGGCTAAATGCCGCCAACCTCGCCGCCGTGCCGCCATTCGGGTCTGTTTCGTCTCCCTCTACTTGTGCTAGATTTTTAGATCTTTAGGGAGAGACATCGGGCTCAATTGAGCCCGATACCATGAGAGGAAAATGATAAATTTCCGAGTTTTACTTCTTGCTCGAGTTCGCCGGAGGATCCAATTCCGGCGGCGTCATCGCCGGAAACCGCTAGCCACCACCTCAGTGAAGGTGGTGGCGACATCCGCCGGCGGTGGTGGTGGCTCAATTGGCCGAAAATAGCCAGCAAAGGTGGCCCAACCAGAATCAATTTGGGTCGTTGGCTGTTTGGGGACGATGAACCGATCCCGTCTATCTTACTTCAAGATTCGGGCACATCAGCAATTAAATCAAATTATAAACTATAGCATATATATGTAATCTGTCACACTATTTCAGTAATATTGCATGACAATTTTAGGCCTCGTAGATGCATTTCCACGTCATGCACCTTAAATAAGAGTTGTAGCTTAACCTCTTAACGTTAATTTGACACCTTAATCTTGTAATTTGGAGCAGTATACTGCCCTGTATGTCAGTTTTTCTAGGACTGGTCCTAGGCAATGGCAGAACTTCAATTTGATGCACAAGCCAAACTAGTAATCAACATGACCCCAAAGTTTGGGTGCATGCATGGTTAGGGTATATTTAGCCCCTGCCAAAATTTGAGAATTTTTGGGAAAACGTTTTCTATAGTTTTATTCATAATACACAAAATTAAATAAATAAAATATTTGGAGGGTTATGACTCCAAATGGCCCCAAATTTTGGTGGCATGTCCTTGGGGACTATACATGTGCATGGTAAAAATTTCATCACATTTGAACTAATGCATGTTGGGTAAACCCACTTGCATGTGTTTATTATATATAGGCTTGGGGTGCAAATAGCCAATTTTGATATATGGTGAATTAAGCCTATTTGGAACATCCAAAAATCATGGTATTAATTTCAGAAGCTCACTATGGTGAATTATACTCCACATGGTAATAGTGGTATTTTTGGAAGCACAAATCCCATTATTTGAAATTTTTGGTATAATAGAACTTTTTGAAAAATAAATGTAAAAATAGGTTAACTTTGAGATAAAATCCCCAATTTTTGTCAAGGTCAATATCATGTTAGATTTAACTCCTGAAAATTGTTATGTCTGTTTGAAGAATTTTGATAGGCGTTATGTGGAAATTACCTTTTTACCCTCATTATACTTAATTAGAAATTGGTGAAAATACTTAGTAGAAATTTTGGAAAATTTGTTGATGATATATCTGAGTATGAATAACCTTGTATAAGTTTCTCAACATTTTTGGATGAGTGAGTAATTTTAAAAACCATAAAATGGCATTTTAGTAAATTGTTAAGAATTGAATTTGGTAGGCCATTGCATTATAGAAGTTGATGAAACTCTGTCATTAGCCTTAAATTAATGATATATATGCTCTGTAAGTTTCTTAGAATTTTTAGTAATGTATTCCATATACTTCATTTGGAAAATGACATTTGTGTGAATTTTGTATTAATTAAGGAATAAATAGAAATAATCAAAGAAAAATTATGAATTTTGGTAGAAAGCAATATTGTACCAAAAAATAACTCAAGAAAAATTCCTTAGGTCAGTGGATTATAAATTGTGATATTTCATGTATTAAATGACCTAGGGGATTAATTAAATGATTTAATTAGAGGCCTTAATGACTTTAAAAAATTATGAAAATCAATAGGCTCACTTCATTAGTCCATAACATCCTATGATAAATAATTAGGGGCAGGTGACCCAAGAAATTGGAGTTCCATTTCAGGGTGGTGTTAGGTTATGGGTTGCGCATAATGTAAGTAGGTCATATTATAAGGACCACCGGGGGATAGATCAATAAATGAGCTAGAGGCTTCAATTGGAATATGACCCTAGTGGGTAGAGTTGTCTTAGTGATGAGAGTAAAGTGCAAGCCCTTGGATAACAACTAGAGTGGAGGCCGGCGAAAGACCGTCGCCCTTCGAAGAACATCTTAAGTCATTAGGATCACTCAAGAGTAATAAAGAGAGCTGGGGGTGAATTTTGGGTAGCTATCAACTAAAGTAAATATCCTTGAGAAAGCTAGCTTTGGGTGTAATCCCATCGTAGTTCCTAGTGCCCTCGAGAGCCCTTCACCGAGTATACCCTAGGCAGTCTTGGGATTAACCTTAAATCGCTAAGTATAATAATCCATAGACAAGAGTAGTCTAATAGGTTAGGACATTGTGGTTCATTCTCGCCCGTGTAGGGTTTGAGGGATTTGGAATAAAGGCACTATTGTGCGTTCTCACCCGTGTAGGGTTGGAGGGATTGTGATAAATGCTCACCCGTGTAGGGTTTGAGGGATTCAGGACAGGTTGGTCCTGCGAGCTGAAGGCTCGGGATGAAATACTTGCATGTGCATAAATTTAGTGGCGGGGCATGCGGTACTGGCCATTTGTCACACTGATAGCAGTACGGTACACTAGGCGGGTGTGAGGGTTTGAGGGGCCAGTGGGTTATTTTACACTATGGTCTAGAGGACGATCCCCGATAACGCACACCCGACCCAACAAGACTGACGGGTTGTCAGCAAAGTACGTACGCATAGACTCTAGAGTGCACCGTGGACGTGTACAAAGACGTATGAGAGGAGTCTAAGGTTTGGTAGTGTGCATACCGGCCTAGAAGTGGAGATGCCCGCTCCGCTGCTGCCGTAGCCACAACGGTGGTACCCGAGAGTGAAGCTAGCTCTCAAAAAGTGGGAACTAAAGGTCTGTGATCACAGAGTCATTGTGTGTGAGTTTCACTTGCCTGTGCATAAATTGCATCATAAACATTCATTCATATTAGGTCATACGCTTCATAGATCCGTATCATATAAATTAGTATGTGCTCTTTTATATGATAAGTTAAATTTCCCGAAAACTTTAACTTATAAATTTGTATGAGCATTTTTATAATTTAAGGTACGATTTGTGATGGTAGAGTAGTGCTAGCATAGTTTTAGTTTCCTGCACTTACTTTCAGTTCTTTACTTACTTTACCGTACTACATTTGTCTTACTTACTTCAATTTTATACTTCATTACTGCACTTGTACTTCTTACATAGAACTGCTAGAGTAGGACTACTATTACTCCTCATATACTTGTTAGTATAGTGCCACTGCCACCTGTTTACACTTGATACCCCTTGTTGTCCTCCGCTTTGTCCTCCTGCACGGTGCCTAGGAGTTGCGGGGCAAGGTGTGGAGGAAACGACTTAGTTTTTTTGACTAATGGTCGGTGACCAAACTATTTTTAGGAGCTCGAGGAGATGGAGCACCAGCACGACCAACAGAACGAGGTGGCAGGACGTGAGGAGCTGATACCATCGCCTACTACCACTACTACTGCAGAGTTGCCTCAGGTGGGATGACTTGGTGATGATAGATATCTTCCGCTGTTTAGAGTTGAGAGAGAGATTTTGATATGATGTACTGGGCATAAGCCCTTATTACTCTTCATTTTATTTCTGCACTCATTTGGACTGATGTATTCCTTTCATATATTATATATATGTGTTGTAACTGTGGACTAGCTATGTTGTACTCTGCTATGTATTACCTCTTTTCTCATATTGGCCTACAAGTTTATGATCGTACTAGCTGGAAGAATCAGCGTGTTGCGGTGTCGACTAACCCGTGTGTTAGTGTCACCGTAAGATGGCGGTTCTGGGCATAAGACCCGGTAGCTTCCTTGGTAAGGGGGAGGGGGGGTCTTACAGCCGCCGCACCGCAAAAAGGATTTACAGATTCAGTTGGTGCCTGGAGCTAAGGCGGTGTCTAGGGCTCCCTACCGGATGGCTCCAAAGGAGCTGGTGGAGTTCAGGAGTCAGCTGAAGGAGCTGGTGGAGGCCAGATTCGTTCCGCCAAGTTCCTCGCCTTGGGGAGCTCCGGTATTATTTGTGAAGAAGAAGGACGAGAGCCTCAGGTTGTGCATCTACTATCATGCACTAAACCAATTGACAGCCAGAATCACCTACCCACTGCCATGGATCGACGAATTATTTGATCAGTTAGTGGGAGCACATTGGTTCTTGAAGCTAGATTTGAGGTCAGGGTACTATCAGTTACGGATTCGGGAAGAAGACATCACGAAGATGACGTTTAACAGCAGATATGACATGTACGAGTTTATCGTGATGCCCTTTGGACTCACGAATGCGCCATCAGCTTTTATGAGCTTGATGAACCAGGTGTTCGAGCCGTACCTCGACAAATTTGTCATTATGTTCATAGATGACATCCTTATTTATTCGAGGATGAAGGAAGAGCATGCACAACATCTGTCCTTGACTCTAGAGAAGCTCAGGGAGCATCAGTTGTATGAAAAGTTTAGTAAATGCCAGTTTTGGCTGATGGAGGTGGCCTTTTTAGGCCACATCATTAGTGGAGCAGGATTGGCAGTGGATCTCATGAAGATTTAGGCAGTGCGAGACTGGCCTCAGTTGAAGACGGCCATGGATGTCCGAAGTTTTCTGGGATTGGCCGGGTACTACCGGAAGTTTGTGCAAGGATTCTCTCAGATAACCCATCCACTCACTTCTTTTACGAAGAAAGACACTCCATTCGTTTGGATGCCGCAATGTGAGGCAGCCTTTCAGGAGTTGAAGGGTAGGCTTACGTCGGCCCCTATCCTCGCTCTTCCGTCTGGGACGGAGGGCTTACAAGTGTACACTAATGCATCATTTCAGGGGATGGGCGCTGTACTGATGCAACACAGACATGTGATTGCATACACCTCTCGCCAACTGAAGAAGCACGAGCAGAACTACCCCGTGCATGACTTGGAGATGGGAGCAGTGATGTTTGCTCTGAAGATTTGGCGGCATTACCTTTATGGGGTGCACTGTGACATATTTTCGGATCACAAGAATCTGAAATATGTTGATACGTAGAAGGAGTTGAATGTCTGCCAGAGGCGATGGGTGGAATTTCTATTTGATTACGAGTATACAATACACTATCACAAGGGGAAGGCAAATGTGGTGGCTGACGCACTGAGCCGGAGGGCTGCCACTTCAGGAGCAAAGTCCCAGTTGATGGTTATGGAGCTGGTACGGATGATGGAGGATATACAGATTACCTTGGTGTCCTCGTATGACTTAGAGCTTTATGAGGAGTATCTGGCTGCGATGAGCACTACCGATGGTATTCGAGATCTCATCAGGACTGAGCAGAGGAGGGATGACAAGCTAGAGCAGTATTTAGGGCCTTGGAGGCAGGCATAGCCGGGGAGTATACAGAGAGAGATGGGTTGATATGCTTTAGAGGATGGGTGTACATACCGGTTGGGGAAGGATTCTGGAGGATATTATGACCGAGGCTCACTACAGCAGGTACTCGGTGCACCCGGGCATCACCAAGATGACGACCGATCGGAAGAGGATGATGTATTGGCCGGGCATGAAGAGGGACATCACATACTTCGTGACCCATTGTGAGTCTTGTCAGTCAGTGAAGGCAGAGTGTAAGAGTCCGGCGGGGTTGTTGCAGCCACTTCCGATGTCGTAGTGGAAGTTCGATGATATTGCCATGGATTTCATACATGGTCTTCCTCGGTCACTTGCGGGGAACGACTCGATATGGGTGATCGTCGATTGATTGACGAAGGTGGCCAGATTTCTACCGATCAAGAAGGACGCTTCAGTGGGTGAATTAGTGCGGAGGTTTGTAGAGTAGTTTGTCTGATACCATGGAGTGTCGAGGACGATAGTGTCCGATCGTGATGGACGATATACGTCTAAGGAATGGAGGTCATTCCAGGCTTACTTGGGGACTAGGTTGACATTTAGTACCGCCTTCCACTCTCAGACGGATGGACAAACAGAGCGCACAAATCATACACTGGAGGATTTGTTGCGTCTTTGCATACTGGACCATGGAGAGCCCTGGGAGAGGCAGTTACCATTGATCGAATTCTCGTACAACAATATCCACCATTCAAGCATCGACATGGCCCCTTATGAGGCTTTATACGGGCGTAGATGCAGGACTCCTTTGTCTTGGATCCAAGATGAGGATCCGAAGACACTTGACTCGGAGTTCGTCGAGGATACAAATGCTCATGTGCGGTTGATTCGAGACAGGATGTTAGAGGCCCAGAGCAGGCAGACCAAGTATTACGGTGCTCGACATCGTCAGGTAGAGTTTCAGGTAGGAGACCCGGTGTTTCTGAATATATGACCAATGCATGGAGTCTCGTGGGTGTGTGGTCAGAAGAAGCTCAGTCCGAGATACATGGGGCCTTACAGGATCCTGTAGCGGATCGGTCCCTTAGCATCAGACTGGAGCTATCGCCAGAGCTAGTGGGTTTGCACGACGTATTCCACTTCTCCTCCCTCAGGATAGCTCTACTTCGGTCGGAGCAGCGGATTACGACAATAGATGGACCTATAGCTTCTGATCGATCGGTGCACCTGGAGTCGATCCGGATAGACGATACTGGGATGCGGGTCTTACGACACAAGAAGGTTCTGCTGGTCAAGGTCTTGTGGAGGAATCATGGACAAGAGGAGCACACGTGGGAGCCACAGGACTTGATGTAGTAAAGGTAACCTGAGCTTTTCACGTTAGGTATTCCCTATAACCTCCCAGGATGTTACATTTTACTTCTCATACTGGAAACCCCGTAGGCCTAACTTGAATTTTGAGGACGAAATTTTTATTTTTATGTATTGGGATTTGTAACATCCCTCAGACTTCTAGACCCCTAGCATGGTTTTGTCATGACTGGGTCATGATAAAATCCTAGGAAGTATCAAAAGGTCGGGGTGAACTTGGGAACTTGTGTGTGAACCACCTTGGTCTGTAAATAGTAGAATTCCAATTAATAGCTTAGGGATGAACATAGGGATTCACCATGACTCAATGACCCCACCACAACATCACTAACCTATTAGAGGGTCCAGTAGAGCCATAAAGACCCACTAGGGTCAACTAAAAAGGTCAAGTTGACCAAAGTCAACCCAAACCCTGATTAGGTCAAACTAAGCTCACCCATGCCCAATTGACCTCCCCTTAGCCAACGGGACCCATCTAGACCTTCCCAAGCCCTAAGGGAGGCCAATAGGTCACCAAGGACCCATTAGGATCAACCAAAGAGGCTAAGTTGACCCAAGTCAACCCTAGCGCTAAAAAGGTCAAAGTGCCCTAAGGGTCAAGTGACCTCCAAGATGCCCAACCAACCCTACCCAAGCCTTCCTAGACTTTAGGGGAGGCCAATGGGTCACCAATGACTCATTTGGGTCAACCCAAATGGTCATGTTGACCAAAGTCAACTCTACCCTTGAAATGGGTCAAACTAGCCTAAATGGCTAGCTCAAGCCCAATCCACTTGGGCTAAGCCCAATAAAGGTGGCCCATTAGTTTATGGGGCTGAAAAATATCAGATTAGCCACCTAATTTCTGGAAATGGTGACTAAGAGAGTGGAAACCATCTTCTCCTTTAATGGAGGAGAGAGAAAGAGTGAGAAAGAGGGTCGGTCGTTCATGCCATGGAAGGCCAAGGGTATAACGGTCTAGGCCCATCAACATGGGACCCAGCCAGACCGCCAGCCTACCAGAGTCTAGACCTGGGCCCACTACTGGTAGTCAACCTATCACATTCAAGCCTGCAGACAATGCACCCCAACCCCTCTCCATGCCAGTTTATCAGCAGCGATGGGTTATTGCCACTGGGGATCGAACCCAAGACCTTGATAAGAGAGCTTTATGCCACTCCCTCATCACCAATTGAGCTATATTATCAAGGTCCTGGGCTCGATCACCAGTGGCAACAACCCACCGCTGCTAAAAAACAGGCGCGAAGAGGGGTTGGGGTACTTTGCCTGCAGTCTTGAATGTGATAGGCTGACTACTAGCAGTGGGCCCGGGTCTGGACTCTGGAAGGCCGACGGTCTGGCTGGGTCCCATGTTGATGGGCCTGTACCGTTATAAAGGGCCTCTTCAATCCTTATCCTATGGCAAGGTTCCTCCTCCCTAGTCAGTTAGGGGTAGATTGACAGCCATAACCAACCACCAAAGGGGCTGAAATCAATTCCACCCATAAGGAAGATAGAGAAAGAAGAGAGAGAAGGCCATTAATGGCCATGGGAGATCAAGGGTTCCTCTCCAATTGATTCCAAAGGCTGGGTACACTTCCCCTCATCAGTTTTGAGGAGTTGTATAGCCATGGCCGGCCACCCAAGGGGCTGAATTCTAAGAACTCCACTTTGGCCGAATTTTGCCATTAATGGCAATAATGGCAATTGAAGTCATGCCCCTTCCCCTACCTCAACAGACCCATTTATCATCTTCAGAGCATTATAAGCGGTTGGTTTAGGCCTTTATATCGCTGGTTTTTCTCAAGGATAGAGATCGGGAGGTGGAAACTTTTGGAGCTCGGCGGCCACGACGCACCACCACCAAACACGTCGGCAAGCACGGCTGAAGGTCCTCCTCCGCTCATTCTTCTATGGATAGATCTTCAAAATCTTTAGGGATAAGAATCAGGCTCAATTGAGCCCGATCAAATGGAGCTTTCCACTAATTATTCCGTGAAAAATGAACTTGTGAGTTTGCCGGAAATCACCCGTCCGGCGGCCGTGCCGCAGCCCGGCGATATCCCCCACCTCAACGAAGGTGGTGGCGGTGGTGGTCGGGTGGCCGACAAATGGCCTTGGAAGTATCTCCATGTTGGGCTAATTATGGCCATTGGCTGGAGGAAGAAGAAAACCAGCAACCGTTGGATTTGCTTTAAGATCTGTGCAGATCTTAATATATTAAATATATTTTATGTGCATTTCTATCACAGAAAATCACTTGCCTTAGGAATTAAATTAAAAAAATACTTAGTGGCCTATTCTCAAAATGTGGTCTACATGAAAGTTGTAGCCCTAAGAGTCTAGTTTAAGATAAATTTGGCTTGAACCAATTTCGAGTTAAGGTCAGACCACATCACTCATTTTGGTGAGGTCTATACCTAGGCTAGGTCAAAGATTGTTTTAAGTGCCCCCATCAATCCAGCCATCCAAATGACTTGAAATTTTGGATGGCGGTCACTGGTTCCTATATCCAAATCATATCCAAAAATGGGAATTTTCGGAAAAACATTTTCCTAAAGTTTTTGTAGAAATTTAATAATACATATATGAACTAATTAAAGGGTCTAATGACCTCCAAACCCCCCGAACTTTTGTTAAGTGGTTCTTTGGGTCAATATAGGAATCTGTATAAAATTTCATCCCATTTGTAGATAATTTGGTTTGGAATTTGGTAAACCCTAGCCTAGCCCAAAAAGGGGTAATTAGGTTAAATTGTCCCTTGTGGCGTTGAGCGACCAAATCACCTCAACAGAGGTTGAAACTTGGACCACTGATTTATTATGACCTTAAACACACTAACATGGAGTTTGAGGTGGATTAGGATGAATTTGCCCTAGAACCCTAATTCAAACCCTAAGGATGAACTTTGGGGGTTTGTGAAGGACATGGGGTGATATATCCTTGTGTGGACTTGGTGTTTAGTCCATGTGATCTTAAGATGGTGAAATGCCCTAGGAAGGAGTTTGGTGACATTTAGACTTAGGCACACAACTTAAACCAAATATGGATAGTTTAGGCCTATACCTTTTAGGAAAATATTGAAGGGTCATATGACCTTGGATCCTTATGAAATTTTGGTAGAAGAGTTTTTATAATAATATTGATCTCTGAAAATTATTATAGGATGTTTAGAAAATAGTATCTCATATTTGTAGGTATAATCTCCACCTTGTCCTTGTTGATGATTTTGAAGTAACTATGGTTTAAATGTCTAAGGATGATATGAAACTCTGGCAAAGTTAATCAAATATCATTTGTAGGCACTAGTGAATTATTTGGATCTTTTGAGCAATTCCTCTTAGTACTTCATGCGTTAAGTGAACGAGTGCACCCTATTTTTATAAATAGATAATAAATAGTGTATCTTGCTGTAAAATTGTGTTACTTGACCAGAGAACTTTTTAGGGCATAAATAAAGCCTAAAAAAATAATTACATGTCATTTGGATGACTTTATAAGGATGTTCCTTCACAAGTGCACTTTTATGAATTTACTTGAACTATTTTTCTATATATCCTACTTGATGGGTTACACCATCATTTATAAGGAAGGCTCCCCCATGATCTCCCCGCAAAATGGGAGATCATGGGTTTGACTAGTCAACCACACCTCCTATGATGAGGAGAACATGGGGGGTGGGCCCACTCCCTCTCTCTCCACCAAAACCGCCCCCTTTGGGGGGAAACCGCCGCCGTCGCCGGCCTGGCCGGCCGCCGCCAGCTTACCACCAGAGCACCACCAGCCGGAAAACGCCCAAGTCCTAGAGCGAGCAGAGGAGGAAGAAGACGATCCTTGCAAGTAGGCGTGCTGAAAGGGGAAACTAGATCTGATATACTCTAGAGGGGGGGTGAATATAGTATATGGTGTTTTTTTTAAAAAACACAAAGAAAACTTTTTGCAAAGCTTTACAACAATTGTTGTAATGAGTGTAAGCAGGGAAGCAGAAATAAAACTAAGCTATGCAGATATTAAGCACAAGAAAATCTAGGCCAGAAACAAAAAGGAAAACATGCAGAACCAGATGACACAAGGAAATATAGTGGTTCCCCAACTTGGGTACATCCACTCTTCTACCACCCTAGGTAGGAATCCACTGCAGGATGAGTTGATCAGGTGTCCTGGGCACCAATGAGCTTTTGATAAGGTGCTCAAAAACCAACACAGATTTTTTGATCAGGTGTCTTGCCACCAATGAGCTTTTGACAAGGTGCTCAAAAACCAGATTCAAACTTTTGAAGGGAGTTTGAAAAACCCTTTACAAAATGGGGTTGAGAGAGTGATGACAGTCTTCTCTTTCTCAAGCAACTGAGAAGACTATGTGGATTCAGTAATGTTGTCAACGCTGCCCCTGAGTCCTTGAAATCTTTAGGAAGATGAGCTTTGCTGAGGGTGATAGGCCTTCAAAGATAGATCTCCAGCAAAAGATGATTTCAGCAAGCTGAAATGTTGAGTGTCTGGAGTCTTGAGATGATGTTGGCCTTGAACACTTGAGAGCTGAAGAGATCTGAAGAATGTTTGAAAGCTTGATCTCTTGATGAGTGTTCTTCTGAATTCTTGTTGACAGAAGATTGAGAGAGTCTCTGTGTATTGAGTTGTGTCCTCTACTTGTCTATCTCTATTCTCTTGTTCTTGTCTATCTTCTCTCTGATTCAAAAACATTCTATCTTTTATTCTCTGAGTCTGAATAGAAAATTGCTCTGTCAAAGATAGCCGTTGGTCTGAATTAATTACAGCATTAATTGCATAAAATGTTCTGAAGGAAAGTCCACTGAATTATTCCTTGAAAAATCCCTTGAAACTTGCTCCAGAAGTAAATGAAAACGGCTGGCAGATCTTCTGAATTAAATGCAGAATAACTTCTATCTGATTTGAATTTGAATTCTGAAAGATAACTGAAATCGTCGAACTGAGCTCTGCTATCGTCGAGCTGAGCTCAGCGAACTGGAAAATGCAAGCAGCAAAGAAGTCGTCGATCTGAGCTCAAAGATCGTCGAACTGAGCTCAGAGATAAGGATCCAGTGCAGAGTCAAAATCGTCGACCTGAGCTCAGCGATCGTCGAATGGAGTTCGACGATATTGAGAAGTTGAGCTCAGCGATCGTCGACCGGAGCTCGACGATATTATGATGGTTGAGCTCAGCGATCGTCGAATGGGCTCGACGATCTGTCAATAGTTGAGCTAGACGATCGTCGACCGGAGTTCGACGAAACGTCGTGCTGAGCTCGACGATTTGGACTTAGATTCCAGAAAAACTTGGGTCTTCAGGGCAGCTTCCAAACCTAGACTCCTGATCCCTTAGACTCAATTCTAATTGACCTATTATCTATACAGAAGGTCAAAGCATAAATTCCTAGAGACATAGTGATCCTGACCCAAATTAGTAATAGGGTGTTCCAACAATCTTCCCCTATTTGGGTTAGGAAAACTATTTACAGACTTTGAAAAACAAACAACATCATACAGTCAGAAAAACATAAAAGCAACAATAACAAGACACAGAGCAGAACCATCACAGAGATATATATATATGTGTTATCCAGATAGCAGTTAGAAGAACCAAAAGTTGTCACCTTACAGAGTTACTCCTTTTCTTTGCCTTTTACCATTTTAATTTCTCTGTTGGGATCTAAAGCTTGTTGTTTGGATCTGGTATCATCAGCTGCACCCAAATAAATTTGCTTTGAAGCCCTGGGAACCACTGTAGCTGGATGCAACTCCATGTACCTGTCTGCATCAAAAAATTTGCTGGAGGCATATCTCTCTAATTCCTTCTGTCTTTGTTCTGACATGGTAGATATGTTGGAAGTGTCTAGCCCTTGTTCTTTTGCTTTCTTGATCTGATCTAAGGCAGCCACCCGCTCTTTCATTCTTGCAGTCCAAGCCATAGGATTTTTCTCAGGATCCTCAAATGGAACAGGTGGCTCATACCTGTTGGAAGTAGTTTCTTGAGGAGTCCTGGCAGTCACTGTATCTTTGAGCTTGTAGGGAAAAGGACCAGAAGATGTATCAGCAGAAACATATCCTCCCCTAGAGTAAGGATGCTGCCTGGAGTGTCCTTTAGAGTAAACCTGAGTTTCTCTTTGGTTTCCCCTATATCCTCCCCTTCTAGAGTAAGACCCCCTAGACTGGCTTTACCTTTGATAAGTTCTTGCATGAGGTTGGTAGGGAGCCTGGCTTCTAGCAGGGCCTGATCTTGCAGAGCTGCCACCTGCACCTGCATCAGGTGGAGGTGGTGGAGGAGGATGAGGGTGCTTGAACTGAGTGGAGTCTTTTTCATACTTCCTCTTCTTTTTCATAGCTTTCAACTGGTTCTTAGAGAATTGCATCCAATGCTCAGTGATTGGGCAATTATGCAGAATATAGTATGGAACATCATTGTCATCTCTGACTTTGACAGGAGGAACTCTCTTCAAGGCCTTACTTCTTGCCTTTCTTTTCTTTGCAATTATGGCAGATGAGTCATCAGAAGCAGTATTATAATCCTCAGATTCAGAACTTTGTGCATCATACAAGGCATCAAGCTGTTTCATCATCAATCTTCTTTCAGTTTAACAGCAGCTGATGGAGCAACAGATACAGAAGCAGGAGGAGCAACAGAAGCAGCAGCAGATGAAACTATAGGTACTGGAGCAGCAGAAGTTACAACAGATATTGCTTCAGAAACAGCACTAGCAACTTCAGGAGAGACAGCAGCAGCTTTAGAGACAACAACTTCTACAGCAGGCTCAAAATCAACAGCCTCTATCATCAAAAGATCCTGAGAAATGGGCTCAACAGCAGCAGATATAACTTCAGAGGTAGACACAGCATTGTCTTCAGCAGCAGCAGCAGCAGTAACATCAGAAGCAGCAGTCACTGACTGAATAAAATCAGAGATGATTCTGGGGTCACAGCAGGAGAAGGGCACTAGAGCCTTGGACAAATCTTCTGACTGGGCAGCAAGAACCTCTGGAGGCTGGACAGGATATGGCTCTGGGAGGCAGCAGAAGTAAGCAGTATCAAAATAGATAGCAGAGACCTTAGGTCTATTGCTATGACTGGAATGGCAGCAGTAGCAGAAGCAGAAGCAGCAGCAGGGGCAGCAACAGCAGCAACAGCTTCATAGGGCATCTCCCCCTGCCTGGATGCAGATACCTGTGCATCAAGGCACACTGCTGGGGGTGCTGCTATAGGAGCAAGGAAGGAGGAAAGCCTGGCAGAGAGAGCTGCCACTGATTGTTGTAGAGGAGCTAAAGAGGCCTCCATGAGAAGGGAGAGCCTAGGTGCAAGGAGCTCATACAACTGATCAGCAAGGGCTGGGAGATCTACATGCTCAATGAGAGGAGCAGAGGTAGAGGGTTGAGGGATGGCTGAGGATGATGGAGGAGGATGCTGAAGGGTGGAATGATGGCTCAGGAGAGGGGATGGTAGAGATGGAGGATAGAGGGATGGAAATGGAGGGAGTGAAGGTGGGTTGATCAATAATCTGGTGGAGAAGGTCTTGGAAAGATGTGGAGGAGCATGGGAAGTCTGGAGGAGAAGAGGGGGAATCATCCATGTAGGAGTCATACAGGAGAGTGAAAGTTGGAAGGGATGGGGATGAGGTGACATCTGGAGAGGGATAGGAGAAAAGGGGGTGGAAGTGGGCTGCTGGTGGAGAGGAAATTGTTGCTGGAGATGGAATAGAAGTTGGAGATGGGCTGGAGATGGTAATTGTGGAGGTGGCTGGAGAGGTGGATGGAAGTGGTAGGGTTGGGCTTGGAGGAGGAGAAGCAGCAGCACTACTAGCAGGCAGGTCCTCTGCAGGGGCAGAGGCCTGGGGTGGAGTGACTCTTAGAGTCCTGGTGCCTGAAGGGCCAGAAGAAGAGGGCCTGCTGGGCTTGGAGATTTGCCTGTCCCATTTCCCAAAAAGGGCACAGGTGAGTCTCTTGGAGGCATTGATGTGCACTCCAGAGGAGACTAGCAGTGTAGGACACTTAGCCTGGAGGAAGATTCCCAGTATTCTTCCATAATTCACAAAAGTCTTGCTTATCTTTTTCTTCAACAAATCAAAGAATACTTCTCCCCAGTTCAAGCTTTTTCTATCTACCAGAGCTCCCATAAGGCAGAGCTGATATCTGGAGATTTGTGTCATGAGCAGAATGCTTGGCCAAGAGAACCTTGCCTACTACATCAGCCATAAACCTGTATTCCACAGACAGTTCCTCTTAAACAGCTTGCTAGGGTTCCCCTCAGGATGACCCATCCTGGCAAGTACATCAGCAAACTCTTCTCCAGAAAGGTCAGCAGAATCTTCACCATTCCTTAAACCAAAAACCTCTGTCAATACTGCAGGAGTCATAGGTACCTGGGTGCCACCAATAGAACCGACTATGGTATTGTTGTCCAGGTTGTGGGCAGTGTATGCCCATTCTTTAATCTCATCAGATGCTAGTTTGATTCTGGTTGTCATCAGGGCAGATAATTGCTGATCTTTGAACAATCTGAGAATATCCTGGAAGATTTGATCGGTTGTGTTGAAGGAATTGAAATCGATGTCAAAGCCGGCATCAAATTTCATGGCGGCGAGCACAGCAACAGAAACGGCCATGGTACCTGCAAAAAATCAACAGACAAAACGACCAAGTGTAGAACTGCTTGGAGGGAAGAAAAGTTTACAGAGAAATTGAAAGCTCAAGAGAGAACGACGACGAAAAAAGAGTTTTATATTAGGGTTCGACACAGAAAAGGAAAGATCGTTGAACTCAGTTCGACGATCGAGGTTTCTAAAGGAATCTGAAGAGACTCCAAATCGTCGATCTCCGTTCGACGATCTGGAAAGGCGTCAGCTCCGTTCGACGATCGTTCAGTGAACAAAATCGTCGAGCGCCGTTCGCGACGATCGTTGTGACCGAAGGAGACAGTTCATGCTGTCTGAGGGGCGCTGAACTCAGTTCGACGATTCTGGAAATCGTCGAACTCCGTTCGACGATCTGTGGGGAAATCGTCGAGCGCAGTTCAGAGATCAGAGAAATCCTAGACACTAATGAAAATCAGAATTTTGCCTAGTCTTGGTCCATTTTTAGCTTTCAAAATCTTGAGGATTATTTAAGACTTCCTCCATCTAACATTCCTAACTGATTTAGGAAGAAAGTATGTTTCTTTTCATCCAAAGGCTTGGTGAAAATATCTCCCCTTTGTAAATCAGTTGGGATATACTGCAATTCAATTTTGTTCTTTTCAACATTATCCCTTAAGAAATGATGCCTAATCTCTATATGTTTTGTCCTACTATGGAGGACTGGATTTTGAGCTATGGAGATAGCACTTGTATTGTCACAAAAGATTTTTGACTTCTCTAAGTTGTAACCATAGTCTAGGAGTTGATTTTGAATCCACAGTATTTGTGAACAACAACTTCCTGCAGCCATATATTCAGCTTCAGCAGTTGAAGTTGACACAGATGTTTGTTTCTTGCAAAACCAAGAGACAAGTCTATCACCAAGGAACTGACAAGTTCCACTGGTGCTTTTCCTGTCAATTCTGCATCCAGCATAATCAGCATCAGAGAATCCAGTTAACTCAAATGCTGAATCTTTTGGATACCAGAGACCTAGATTTGGACAACTTTTAACATACCTAAGAATCCTCTTTACTAATGTGAGGTGTGACTCTCTAGGGCTAACTTGGAATCTAGCACATATACATGTAGCAAACATTATATCTGGTCTACTGCTGTAAGATACAGTAAAGAGCCAATCATTGCTCTATATGTTGTCTGATCAATAGGTTTCCCATGTTCATCAGCATCCAATACAGCATTGGTAGGCATGGGTGTTTTCATGCAAGATGCCTCAGACATGCCAAATTTCTTAACCAGCTCATTAGCATATTTGGTTTGAGAAATAAAGATGCCTTCAGCATGTTGTTTGACTTGCAATCCTAGGAAGAAGGATAGCTCACCCATGCTACTCATCTCAAATTTAGAATGCATTAGGTTAGAAAACCTTCTGCACAATTTTGAGTCAGTATAACCAAAAATGATATCGTCTACATAGATTTGTACTAGTAGGGTATGGACTTATGGGTTCTAATGAAAAGAGTTTGGTCTACTCTCTACCCCTTATAAAACCATTTTCCAAAAGAAAGCATGCTAGGGTCTCATACCATGCTCTAGGAGCTTGCTTGAGACCATATAATGCTTTATTTAATCTAAAAACAAAATCAGGATGAGTTGGAGAGATAAAACCTGGAGGTTGTCTGACATAGACTTCCTCTTTGATGTCTCCATTTAAGAAGGCACTCTTGACATCCATTGATAAACTTTGAAGCCTTTGTGAGCTGCATAAGCTAAGAATATCCTGATGGCTTCTAATCTTGCAACAGGTGCAAAGGTCTGGTCGTAGTCAATTCCTTCTTCTTGAGAATATCCTTGGGCAACTAGCCTTGCCTTGTTCCTTATTATTACTCCTTGATCATCCAGTTTGTTTCTGAATACCCATTTTGTTCCAACAATGGAATGATCCTTAGGCTTTCGCACTAGTTCCCATACTTTGTTCCTCTCAAATTGATGCAACTCTTCTTGCATGGCAATGATCCAGTGTGGATCTTGCTCTGCATCTTGAATGGACTGAGGTTCAATTTGAGAAAGGAAGCAGGTGTGCAACAGGTTTTGGTTGACCTGATTTCTGTTTGCACACCAGCTGAGATTTCTCCAATTATTTGGGTAATTGGATGGTCTCTTGATGTTACTAAATCAACAGGGGGTGTTGATTGTTCACCAACCTGTGTTGTTGTTTCCTCTTGTGGTACAACAACTGGCTCTTCAGGTTGTGCTTCAATATGTTGAGCATTGCTTTCATCTTCACTGCTTTCATCTTCTTGAGCAACCTGTAGCTTGTTCATATCTTCAACTAGAGAGTGTTCCTGCAAAGGTTCTATGGTAGAAGAAATCTTCTCCTTGAAAGACATGTTAGTTTCATCAAAAGAAACATGAACAGATTCCTCAATTTTTAATGATGATTTATTATATACCCTATAGGCCTTGCTGATCATGGAGTATCCCAGAAACACTCCTTCATCAGCTTTGGCTTGAAATTTTGCTAGATGTTTCTTATCATTATTGTGAATATACAATGCAACCAAAAATTTTGAAATAGTCAACTTAGGTTTTCTCCCTTGAGTAATTCATAGGAGTCTTTCCCTTCAGTTTATGTATCAGGCTTCTGTTCAGCACATAGTTGGAGGTGTTCACTTCTGCCCAATGCCCAGAAGGATAGAGGTAGTGAGCATCTGACAACAATGTAGTGGCAGATTCAATAAGGGTTCTATTTTTCCTTTCAGCTACCCATTTTGTTGAGGAGTTCTAGGAGCTGAGAAAGTATGCCTGATCCCTTCACTCTGACAGAACTCTTGCATAAGAAGAGAATCAACTCTGTCCCATGATCACTTCTGATCAGGGCAATGTGAGTATTGAACTCAATCTTTATACATTTGAGAAACTCTGTCAGACACTTAAAGTTATCAGACTTCTTCCTTAGAAAGAACACCCAAGTGAATCTAGAGAAGTCATCTACAATCACCAAAGTGTAGGATTTCCCTCCTAGGCTTTGTACTGTGATGGGTCCAAATAGATCCATGTGTAACAGATACATATCCTAGGTGAATCACTCTTATTAAGTGACTTAAAAGCTGTTTTTAGTTTGCTTGCCTAATTGACAAGGCATTGCAGAGTCCTTCCTTCTTGTAGGGGCCAGAAGGTAGTCCTCTACAAGGTTGTCCTTGGAGAGCCTAGCAATAGTCTAAGGTTTAGGTGTCCTAGTCTCTTATGCCATAAAACATTTGGTCTACAAACTGAATTGAATAAACAGATATCTATAAGAGTTGAAAGAAAATCTACTAGGTAGATGTTACCTTTCCTTTTACCTGTCAACACAGTGGTGTTGTCCTCTGACTTGATCTTTGCATAAGGTTTTGCTGAAGGTCACCTGGTAGCCTTCATCACATAGCTGACTGATGCTGATTAGGTTGTGCTTCAGTCCTTCCACATATGCTACCTTCTTGAAGGTTACAGAACCAATCTGGACTCTCCATATCCTTTAGTCTGTCCAAAGTTGGAGTCACCAAAGATAACTTTGGGTCCAAGCTTGGCTCTAAAGGAATTGAGGTTGTCCTTGTTCCCTGTCATGTGCTTAGAGCACCCACTATCCAAATCCCATTGCTGGTTAGATGTTGGATAGGTCTTCACCTGCACATAAGCAATTCACTTGTTTTTGACCCAGTTTACCTTGGCCTAGGTTGATAACCTTTAAATTCAGAAATGAAAGACATCCCTGGCTGACTCTTATATCCTTCAGGATGATATCTCCTTGGAGGTAAAATCCATTCAGTATAAGGGTTAAATGTTTGGGATGAAGAACCCTCAGGATTCAATTTTGACTTGCCATTGAAAAGATTTCCAGAGTTCTGACCTCTGTTCGACGATCTTGGAGCTGAGTTCGACGATCTTGGGTCAGATCGTCGAGCTCCGTTCGACGACGGTCCGACTATGGCTGAGGTCAGGTATATGGGATCGTCGACCAGCGTTCGACGATCTTGGCTTAGATCGTCGATCAGCGTTCGACGATTTCCTGAGATCGTCGAGCTGCGTTCGGCGATCGTCGATCTTCATTCGGCGATCGTCGATCTCCGTTCGACGATTTGTACTGGACTTTAGTTTTCTGAGGCAGATCAGAATTTTTTCCTGGCAACCTCTACAACTCCCTTTCCCTTGTCAGAAATGAACTTGATAGGGGTTGTTAGAACAATAGGTTGGCTGGATGAGGCACCCAAGCCCAGTGTACTGTTGAATCTTGAGTTCACTGTGCTTGTGATGTCCATCAGCTTGATGCTTCTCCCATTGAGAGATTCTTCAAGCTTCTTTGGCCTCAGGAGTTCACTCTTCAGTGAAGCTATCTGTTCCCTATGGTTCTCCAACTCCTGAGAGAGCTTGAGGTTTTCTGATTTTAAACCACTTTGTTCAGATAATTGATTTCTGAGAGAGATGATCTCTTTCTCAGACTTTAGCAGTCTAAACATAGTGCTTTAAATTCAAGTTTAAAATCTTCTGAAGTGAAATCAAAGGAGCTGATTACCTGATCTTCTTCAGGTTGAGTCTCTGAGTCTGACTCTGACTCCTCTTCCTCTGAGTTGTGTTGTGAGGCATTGATTGCCATCATGCAGAACTCCTTTTCCTCTGCATCATCCTCATCATCACTTGAGCTGGAAGAGGCCTCTGACTCCTCTTCAGTCTCACTCCAGGATTCAGCAACAAATCCTTTCCTTGTGTGCTTTTTTTTGCTGGTGGAAGGTTGTGCTACTTCCAGCCTTTGGAGTCCTTCTCCTTTCTTCTTTCTTTTCTTTCCCTTCTGTCCTTGTTCTTGTTCTCTGGACAGTCAGGAACTATATGCCCTGGTTTCCTGCAACCAAGCAAATAATATCTTTGTTATTGCCAATGGACTTGTCACCTTGGCTTGTCTTGCTCCTTGTATGATCTTCTTCTGAAGTCCTTTCTGGCCATCTTATAGAATCTTTTGGCCAACAGGCTGAGAAGTTCATCATTGCTTGTGGCCTTTTCTTCAGGCGATCCTCAGCTGCCTTGAATGCAATAGTCTTCTCCTTTCTTGTGGCTGGAGAAGCAGCCTTTTGTTCTTCTTCTCTGTTCTTGATGAGTAGCTCATAAGATTTGAGCTTACCCAACAAGGCTTCAGTCGTGATCTCATTCAGACTTCTGGCATCTTTAATTGGCCAGATTCTTGAATCCCAAGTGCTAGGGAAGCACATTAGGATCTTATCATTTAAGTTCTGTTAATGAGATCTCTTTGTCTAATGTCCTCAGTTCACTGACAATTAGACTCTATCTGTTGTACATTTCTCCCACTGACTCAGTTTCTCCTTCTTGAAGTTCTCATATTGGGAGATGAGATGAGATCTCTGTCCTTTCTCTCTCAGCTGAGCCAGAGACAATTTCTGAAAGCTTGTCCCAGATCTCCTTGGCTGAATTACATTCAGCTACCTTCTGAAAAATGTCATCTGACATTGTCTGAGCTAGAATGTTCATTGCCTTGGCATCAGCTACTTTCCACTTTTGATGTCAGCATCTGTTCCTGATGGAGGTGAACAGCATTTGTGCTTGTGCTCTCTGGAGGTCTTGGACACACTGTTAAGACAGAGATTAAAAATATCTCGTCAATAGAGTTCATGTATAATCTAATCCTTGCTTTCCAAAGTGCAAACTTTGACAGATTGCACACGGAGTCTGTTGCTAGCATAATCTTTGTTTTGGGCCATGATTTGTGCAAGTTAAATCTAATAATAAATATAAAAAAAGGATCTAGTTTGGGATCTTGGGGTTCAGGTGTTAGCCTGTACAACCAAACAGATATGGTATGTTTAACCAACCTCGCTCTGATACCATTGAAAGGGGAAACTAGATCTGATATACTCTAGAGGGGGGAATAGAGTATATGGTGCTTTTTTTTAAAAACACAAAGAAAACTTTTGCAAAGCTTTACAACAATTGTTGTAATGAGTGTAAGCAGGAGACAGAAATAAAACTAAGCTATGCAGATATTAAGCACAAGAAAATCTAGGCCAGAAACAAAAAGAAAACATGCAGAACCAGATGACACAAGGAAATATAGTGGTTCCCCAACTTGGGTACATCCACTCTTCTACCACCTAGGTAGGAATCCACTGCAGGATGAGTTGATCAGGTGTCCTGGGCACCAATGAGCTTTTGATAAGGTGCTCAAAAACCAACACAGATTTTTTGATCAGGTGTCTTGCCACCAATGAGCTTTTGACAAGTGCTCAAAACCAGATTCAAACTTTTGAAGGGAGTTTGAAAAACCTTTACAGAATGGGGTTGAGAGAGTGATGGCAGTCTCTCTTTCTCAGCAGGAACTGAGAAGACTATGTGGATTCAGTAATGTTGTCAAAGCTCCCCCTGAGTCCTTGAAATCTTCAGGAAGTGAGCTTTGTGAGGTGATAGGCCTTCAAAGATAGATCTCCAGCAAAAATGATTTCAGCAAGCTGAAATGTTGAGTGTCTGGAGTCTTGAATGATGTTGGCCTTGCAAATTGAGAGCTGAAGAGATCTGAAGAATGTTTGAAAGCTTGATCTCTTTGATGAGTGTTCTTCTGAATTCTTGTTGGCAGAAGATTGATATGTCTCTGTGTATTGAGTTGTGTCCTCTTGTCTATCCTATTCTCTTGTCTTGTCTATCTTCTTCTGATTCAAAAACATTCTAGCTTTTATTCTCTGAGTCTGAATAGAAATTGCTCTGTCAAAGATAGCCGTTGGTCTGAATTAATTACAGCATTAATGCATAAAATGTTCTGAAGGAAAGTCCACTGAATGATTCCTTGAAAAATCCTTGAAACTTGCTCCAGAAGTAAATGAAAACGGCTGGCAGATCTTCTGAATTAATGCAGAATAACTTCTATCTGATTTGAATTTGAATTCTGAAAGATAACTGAAATCGTCGAACTGAGCTCTGCTATCGTCGAGCTGAGCTCAGCGAACTGAAAATGCAAGCAGCAGAAGATTCGTCGATTGAGCTCAAAGATCGTCGACTGAGCTCAGAGATAGGATCCAGTGAGAGTCAAAATCGTCGACCTGAGCTCAGCGATCGTCGAATGAGTTCGACGATATATGAGAAGTTGAGCTCAGCGATCGTCGACCGGAGCTCGACGATATTATGATGGTTGAGCTCAGCGATCGTCGAATGGGGCTCGACGATCTGTCAATAGTTGAGCTAGACGATTCGTCGACCGAGTTCGACGAAACGTCGTGCTGAGCTCGACGATTTGGACTTAGATTCCAGAAAAACTTGGGTCTTCAGGGCAGCTTCCAAACCTAGACTCCTGATCCCTTAGACTCAATTCTAATTGACCTATTATCTATACAGAAGGTCAAAGCATAGATTCCTAGAGACATAGTGATCCTGACCCAATTAGTAATAGGGTGTTCCAACACGTGCAGCGGACCCTCAATCAAGCTACAAGAGCACCTCTGCCGCCACTAGATTTCTAGTACCCAAAATGCTCCCGCGATGTCAGCTGTTGCCCGATGGAGCTATAGTCCGCTTCTTATCACCTCAAGTTATAAGGGGAGCAACCTGTCTCCCCATTATCCAAACTTCACTGTAACCGACATTATCAAGCTAGTGGATTTTGCCGGCACCGATCGGTCACGTGGGTTTTTTCATTCTTGAGGGTTTTTTCCACGTCACACTTCTTGAGTCGATCTTTTCTTTTCGCTGACGGTATGCGACGCTCGACCGCCCCGCAAGCTAAGGCGGGATATTGATCGGTCCGAACCTGGGCATTGAGTTTGCCTGACGTCAGGATCCTGATTATCAGAGTAGGTGTGTTTTAGGTGTTTATTGGACTAATGGATTGTTTTGGGGAGGGTTGGGTGCTTCCATGGCGCCCACCCCACTTGGATCTGGTGTTTAGACGTGGATCTGTTTTGATTAGGGGAGTGGCACTTATGGGGGTGTGCTATGCAATATAGGGTCATGTTAGATTGTATGAGTGATTTTTGGTAATAACTTGGTGGGGGTTTTCAGGTGGTTTGGATGGTTATTGTTCGCACCATCTCAGAAACTAGGGCCGTTAAATTTGAGTGTACGTACTTGTGCTGCCATGGGATTACTATTTTGATTTATTTTACTCTTTCTTTCTTTTATTATTCTATTCATTTTTATATTATTTTATTATTTGTCATCGTTAATATTTAAATATTGTTTATTTATTTTTGGTAGTTATTATTTATGGTTATATTCAAAATCTGAAATTTTCTATCACTAACATTTGATATTATCATATGGTTATCTAATATTTATAGTTTTGTTATGCCATAATATTAAAAATAAATCTAGCTATTTTTCATCAAATTACTCATAACTAACTATATATATTTATTAAAGATATTCTAATCTTTATTAAATTTTTTGAATAACATTTATATTAAATTTATTTAGGATTAATTCAATTATTATTATAATTGCTTAAATGTTGGATAAACATAATTAATATTAAGGAAAATTATGCTTAAACTCAATCATTTCATGTTTCGGTTTGGGCTAAATGTATCATGATAGATATCATCAATTTTCTTAGGGCAATTTGATGAAAATTTGGAGCACTTCTATCATGTATATCATATAACTAAGGTTGGTCTGCATTTAGTAAAACTGCGAATTTGTGAATAATATGTGGAATGGACATAGGAGATGGGTCATTGTTTGAATGATCTTGGTAAGTGAAAGAAGGAAAAAGAGAGTTTTCTAAGGGTCATGATGAGGAGAGGGTGGGTTGATTGGTGGTTAAGAGGTGCTCGGGATTGACGAAAGATCGTCTTTCCTGTGGAGAGAGAGTCAAAATATAGTAGGGTTAGATCCAGAATAATGTTAAAAAGGGATCGGGAATTGGGTAATAACCAATAATAGTAAGTGTCTTGTGTTGAAACCGGAATCCGGTCTCCTGTGGAGTTCGACCCTTGGGGAAGGGGTGATCTCGCGCCTACTTTGCTCCTGCAAGAAAAACAACGAAAGAGACAAGAAAGAACAGACCCAGGTCTCGGCAGGGAGGTCCCACCACAAACCCGGAAGATCTTGAGCGCTTCCCCTCCTTAGCCAGAAACCGAGCTAAGGTACCCTCAGAGAGCACTTGAGAATGAGAGTAAGGAGACACTGAAAGCGTGCCCTCTGTGGTACCCCTTGGGTCTTATTTATAGCTTCTTGGAACCTGAACTGCCAATAACCAAAAGAACTGACCTGAAAATACCAAAAAACCCCTGGATGGGTCTGCCAACAGCCAAACTCCGCTGTTCTAAGTGGCTATGCGCAGTCCGGCCTGGTCTGCCAACAGCGAAGCTCCGCTGTCCTGAGTAGCTATTCACACCCCACGGGGAGTCAGCTCGCCTCCAATCCCCCTCCGCGGGAGGCGGGCGCGACCTGGCTCTCGTGGCTCGCCTATCCTCCCTGGGCGAGCGCGAGCCGAGCCGTCGCGACCTGCCTGTCTTCTGCCGGGCGGATCGGCAACCAGGTCGCGTGTGGGGGTTGGCCGGCGGTCACCGAGACCCCGATCGACTCGCTAGTCGCGGGTCGCCAAACTCATCTGCTTTGGCCAAGGACTCTTCGCGCGACCCGCTCGCTCGCCTCGCCGGCTCGCTCGCCTGAAATGGGCGGGAGCGGGCCAGCCCTTCTGCCGTATATCTGTTTTGCCGTTCGGGTGCGGGTCGCGGGACCAGGTCTGCTCGACCTCCCTGGCGGGACCCGCTCGCCGGGCACGGGGTTGTACACAATCCCCGCTCTTTTTGAGCTTGATTCAAGCTCGGAAAGAATCATCCAACCCGCGTGTTCGACGAGCACTGTGCTGAGCTGTCAGGGAATCTTCTGGTGGGGCCCCACTGTCCGGCTATAAATACATACCGCTGACCCCTGGAGGAGGCTCCCCAGATCCCTTCATTTTCTTTGAGCAGACTTTAGTTTCTCGATGCCGGTCAGCGAAGAGGTGCGAGCTCGCCTGGTGGCAGCGGTCCTGAAGACTCAGGAGGAGGCCCTCGAGGCCGCCCCTTGTCTAGCACGTGGGTCTCCCGACCCTCTCTTTAGGCCGGCGAAGGGAAAGATTGTTAGGCGGTCTCTGGCGGGTGACTGTCCGGGCTCCAGCTCGGCGGCGGGTGTTGAGGTCGTCCCTGGGGTACGTGACCTTCCGCGGATTATCGCTGTACCTCTGATCTTTTGTTTTGCAGGCGATTCCTCGTGAGGAGGTGGGTAACGGGGGAGAGGATCGCCCCCCTCGCTTATCACCTGAGAGGGTCGCTAGTTCCCCAGGTCTGGACCGCCCAACTCCGGAAACCCCCCGCCCGCTGGCTTCCCACGGACTGGGAAAATCTCTTGAGACCCTCGAGGGAGAAACCTTTCAGGGTCGGCCAGGTCCTCTCCCACCCTTCTCGCCCATCCGTCGGTGCGTCGTGCGACGACGTGCCAACTCCTGGTGAGCTGGTATTTACCGTTGGCTTTGTCATTGTTCGCTCCTTCTGACTCGCCCGTTTGTAGGCTATAATAGGGCCTCCTCCGAAACTGAGACGAGCGAAGAGTATTCGCCTCCGCCCGACGTGGACAGTGTCTCTGATTACCTGGGCGACCCGACCGATGCGGTGGGGATGAAGAGGCAGGTGACACGGCTGTTCCAAAAACACACGCTGTTGCTGCAGGAGATCGTGAAGAGGGTTGATGAAGACAAGGCCGAGACCGAGGCCCGGCTCGCGGCCTTGGAGGGACCTCCACGCGCAGCGGAAGACGACGATGTCACTTCACCGGGCGTGCATATAACGCGAGCCGAGGGGCATCTAAGGATCGCCACAGAGCAAGTCGGCCTGGCTCAGCGGGAACTGGTGGCGGTTCGCGATTACCACGACCCTCGCGTGCCGCCGCGATCTGGAACGAAGCGGCGGCACAGGTGAAAGTGGGTCGAGTACTGATCCAGCCTTCTGCCCCCCGCTTGCAGGATACCGCAGGGTTGCTGTTATTTCAAAGTTATCTTGTATTTGTAACCACTTGCGACTCTTTTTGCCCGCCTATGGGCCTAACTTTTTACTGCTGAGGTTTATTGAAAATATCATGTTGTTGCTCTTGCTTTCTGCGGGCGGGTTAAGGGAAAGATCCGCTCTTCCCCTCGTGCTGATCGGGGCGAGGGCGAGCCGAGGAGCTCTCCAGATGGGAGCCTCCCGACTCGCGCGGAATCCTGGGCGGGTGCGGGCCGAGACTCGCCCGCTCGGGTCTTCCGCGGACGCGACCGGGCGAGACCCGCGCCTGATCGGCCTTTGGGGTGCGGTTGCGCGCGGGGAAGTCGAACCGTCGGGCTGATTTTTGCTATCTGCACCCCCTCTTTCGGCGGGAAGTTTCCCGCCCTTTCTCTTTCCTATAAATAGGCCTTGCCGGCTCTTATTCGCTCACCGATTCCAAACGTCCTCTCGCTTCCTTTTTCCCGCGAAGTACGGTTCGCGCTCGCCTTCTGGATCTGTCTCGCACGTTCGACGGCGATCTGATCGGAATGGGCGAAGGCGGCGGCGACGTGGACGGACGAAGTAAGTGCGCTTGGACCTTCTCAGAGCACGATTTTCCTCACGCTGTCATCTCTGAACGTGAGTACCTGGATGCTCTTGGCGACCACGTGCCGCCGGGCTTTTCTGCGAGACGGCCCGGGGATGGGGAAAAGATCAACGACTTATCCAGGGATGAGCTCGCCATCCTGCTAGCTCACTTTGAGGTGGGCCTGTGACTCCCCCTGTGGCCCGAGGTGCGCCAGGTGCTGAAATACTTCGGGGTCGTCCTAGGTCAGATGACCCCGAACTCCATAGCCGTCATGGTGGGGTTCGCCTGCTTCCTGCGAGAGGAGCGAGTGGAGTTCAGCCTCGCCGTTTTCCGGAAGCTGTTCTCCTTCCGAGCGAATCGGGACGGGACCGCCTACTTCTCCAGCGCCCACCTCAAGGTGCGGGAGACAGTCAATAAGAGTAAAAATTGGCTCAAAAAGTTCCTTTTCGTCAAAGGGGATTTCGGCAACGTCCCCTTCTCGCCGGTGCAGCTTAGCGAGCCGAGCTACCGTCCGCCCAGCCTAGGGGGCCATGAAGCCGACTTGTGCGCGTTCTTTGCCGGGAAGAATTTTGAGGTCGCGTACCTGCGCCGCCATCTTGACGACCTCACCGCCGTCCCGCCAGGGGGAGGTTTGCCACTCGCCGCTGTTATGCCTTACCCCTCTTTTTTCCTTTACCTCACCCCTTCTTCCTGGCAGGCGAGCGCGACATCCCTCTTCACCCCCTTACGAGAGCGCTCGGATTCCCCCCGGGGTTCTCGCCCGAGCTCAGGCTGCGGATGCCGCTCAGCGCGACATCCCGTCAGTCCCGGCCAAGAAGCGGCCGGGTGGCAGACAGCCCACCCCTCCGCCGAAGGTGGCAAAGACCGCGGATCAGCAACCCACCGTGAGCCAAAGGAAGGGCAAGGCCCCTGCGGTCCTACCGGCTGAGGGCCCTTCGCCCCCGCTGGTTGCTTCGACCAACGACTCCCCGGTCAGGGCGGCGGGCACCTCCGCGCCGCCGGGCGGGTCTCAAGTTGCTGCGGAGCCGATGCCGAGGGGTCACCGCAACTTTGGTTACGGCGAGAGATATCTGGACGAGCTCGGCGCTCCGCTCCTTTCGTGGGACAAGGAGTCGAATCGCGCCGCGATCTCGACCTTGCTGCCGAGTTGGATGGAGCAGGACACCATCGGCGGGGAAGCCTACAACTTCTCGTTCGGCCTGTACTCGCGAGAATACGCCGCCATCTACGACAAAGAGGCGACGCGAGTATTGGTTCACGAAAGCGCGCGGGCCCAGCTACGCGGCCTGGAGCTAGCTCACATGGTAGGGAGGCGCTGCACTCAGCTGGAGCGGAACGCCACCTCCCCGAAGAAGCTGGCGGACGAGAGGGAGGAGGCTCAGAAGCTCGCTCAGGAGGACGCGAACCTTCAGAGGAGGCGGGCCGACGCGGCAGAGGAGACCCTCGCGCAGTACCTGGGCGGGGTGGTACGTACTCACCCTGAACTACTGCCCCTTCTCGCGAATACAGCTCACGATTCTTCTCCTTCCTTTTCCCAGGATGCGGCGACGGCGAGCCGGATGGGTGCCGAGATCGCCACCCTTGGTCAGGACAAAGCGGCGTTGGAGGCGCGGGTCCGCGAGCTGGAGGCCGCCGTCGCTGTCCCTCCTCCAGACAACAGGGTCTGTCCGCTCGAGCACCACTCCGACTACGACTTGGAAGTGCTGATGCAAAAGAACGTCGCCAGCGCCGCGAAGTATACGATGCAAATGCTGCGACGCGCGGATCTCCTAACGAGCGAGGCGGCAGAACTCTCGGCGGAAGACGTGGTGCCGGCGCTATTTCTCCCCGTGCCGGACCCTGGGGACAAAGCCTTCCAGCCCATTTAGGACTTCTCGCCCCGGATCTCGCGTCTCCCCTGCCTTTTGACATTTATTTTTTAGATGTATATTATCATCTATGTTTACCTGTTTTGAGATGTACGCGCGGGCCGCGCCTATACTTCGTGTTTTTCAGCTATTGTTGCTTTTATAAATGCTCTCTCGCCCGCCTTATTTATACATTTGCTATTGCCGTGCGACGCGACCTGCCCCTGCGGCCCGGCCCCGATGAGGCGGCTGCTCGCCCGCCGAGCGAGGCGAGCCGGCTCGTCCCTCGTCTGTATTGCCTAATTTCTTGCGGACTCTCGCCCAGGTTCTCGCCTCCACTCGGCCGCCTTTCCTGGGCTAGGGGGCTACGTTAGACCCCTCCCCTTTTTGATTAACTTTTGTGATTCCGACATGTTGTTAACATCGTTTGAGTAGTTCCCGGCCTCGCCGGCTAGGTGGGAGTCCGGCAGCGTGATTCGTTCTGGGTCGCAAGTTATTGCTATTGAGTGACTCCCCCCCCCCCGCCAGCTAGGTGAGAGCCTGGCAGCGGGATCTTCTCGGGTCCAAACTCATTCCATCGAGTGACTTCCGGCCCTGCCAGCTAGGTGGGAGCCTGGCAGCGGGATCTTCTCGAGGCTAGGGATGACACCGAGTGACTTCCGGCCCTGCCAGCTAGGTGTGAGCCTGGCAGCGGGATCTTCTCGGGGTCCAAGCTCATTCCATCGAGTGACTTCCGCCCCTACCAGCTAGGTGGCCTGGCAGCCGGATCTTCTCGGCAGGGATGACACCGGTGATCCGGCCCTGCCAGCTAGGTGGGAGCTGGCGCGGATCTTCTCGGGGTCCAAACTATTCCATCGGGATTCCGGCCCTGCCAGATAGGTGGGAGCCTGGCACGGGATCTTCTCGAGCTAGGGATGACACCGAGTGACTCCGGCCCTGCCAGCTAGGTGGGAGCCTGCAGCAGGATCTTCTCGGGGTCCAAACTCATTCCATCGGTGACTTCCGGCCCTGCCAGCCTGGCAGCGGGATCTTCTCGGCTAGGGATGACCCGAATGACTCCGGCCCTGCCAACTAGGTGGGAGCCTGGCAGCGGGATCTTCTCGGGGTCCAAACTCCATCGAGTGACTTCCGGCCCTGCCAGCTAGGTGGGAGCCTGGCAGCGGGATCTTCTCGAGGCTAGGGATGACACCGAGTGACTTCCGGCTCTGCCAGCTAGGTGGGAGCCTGACAGCGGGATCTTCTCGGGGTCCAAACTCATTCCATCGAGTGACTTCCGGCCCTGCCAGCTAGGTGAGAGCCTGGCAGCGGGATCTTCTCGAGGCTAGGGATGACACCGAGTGACTTCCGGCCCTGCCAGCTAGGTGGGAGCCTGACAGCGGGATCTTCTCGGGTCCAAACTCATTCCATCGAGTGACTTCCGGCCCTGCCAGCTAGGTAGGAGCCTGGCAGCGGGATCTTCTCGAGGCTAGGGATGACACTGAGTGACTTCCGGCCCTGCCAGCTAGGTGGGAGCCTGGCAGCGGGATCTTCTTGGGGTCCAAACTCATTCCATCGAGTGACTTCCGGCCCTGCCAGCTAGGTGAGAGCCTGGCAGCGGGATCTTCTCGAGGCGAGGGATGACACCGAGTGACTTCCGGCCCTGCCAGCTAGGTGGGAGCCTGGCAGCGGGATCTTCTCGGGTCCAAACTCATTCCATCGAGTGACTTACGGCCCATGCCAGAGTGACTTAGTGGGAGCCTGGCAGCGGGATCTTCTCCAGCTCCAGTGGAGCCTGGCAGCGGGAATTCTCTATGGATAGCAAACACGACGATATTGGGGGGGGGGCTAGCTGGCTACGACGATATTGGGGGGGGGGGAGGAATTCATTATAACCAACGTGTTGCTTGCAGGTGCTTAGGGAAAAAATCTTTTCAGGTCGTCTCAACTCCAGGTGAGACTCAGGGTCTCGCCCTCTACATTTTGGAGTCGATTGCTCCCTGACTTCAAAGCTTCTTTCACAATGAACGGCCCCTCCCAGCTGGGTTGAGCTTCCCTACGGACGCTGACCTCCCTGTCGCGTCCACCTTCTTCAGCACCGGGTCTCCTTCCGCGAACTGCTTGACCCTGACATGCTTGTCGAAGTATTTGTCCATCCTTCTTTTTACCTCCTCCTGTCGAATGGCCGAAATGTCCCTCAATTCCTCCACCATGTTAAGGGAGAGTCTTAGTTCCCCCTCGTTCTCGGCTCGCCATTCCTCTCGGCCATCTCTGGCCGCCCCGACTCGCGGCGTTTGGACTTCAAATTCTATGGGGAGCACCGCCTCGCACCCATGGGAGAGCTTGAAGGGGGTCTCCCCCGTGGCCGTGTTAGGGGTGGTTCTTAGGGCCCAAAGAACCGCGGGGAGCTGCTCCACCCAGCTCCCCCTCAAGTTTTCCACCTTTTTCCTGAGGAGATTGACGATGATCTTGTTCACGGCCTGCACCTGCTCGTTGCTCCTGGGGTGGTGGACCGAGGCGAACCTGAAGTCGATTCCAAGCTGCTCGCAGAAGCTGGTGAACTCGGCACTAGCAAACTGGGGTCCGTTGTCGGTGACGATGGCCTGGGGCAACCCATGGCGACAGATGATCTCCCCCCAAACAAAGTTCCTGATCACTTGGGAGGTCACCTTGGCCAACGCCTTTACCTCCACCCACTTCGAGAAGTAGTCGATCATCACTAGGAGGAACCTTCTCTGACCGCTGGCCTGGGGGAACGGTCCAACCAAATCCATTCCCCAGATTGCAAAGGGCCAGGGGTCTGTGATACTCTTGAGCTGTTGGGCCGGCTGTAGCTAGAGGGGGGCAAACAGCTGGCACTTATGACATCTCCTTGCGAACTCCGCGGCGTCTCGGCCCAGGGTGGGCCAGAAATACCCTTGCCTGACTATCCTCCCCTCCAGGGTCCGACTCCCGGAATGACTCCCGCACTCCCCGGAGTGGACTTCTTCTAAGATCCTCTGCGCCTCACCCTCGGCTACGCAGCGAGCCAGCATCCCGGAGAGGGTCTTCCTGTATAGCTGCCCGTCTTTAAGGAGGTAGTAAGCGGACTTGTGCCTCAGCTTCTTCCTGTCTACTCCCTCCGGATACTCTCCCGTGGAGAGGAAAACTACTACTGGATCCATCCATGAAGGCTGCTGATCGATTTCCATGAGCTCTCCTTCTTCAATGGAGGGGCGGAACAGGTCGGTGATAGTGCCCCCCACCCGAGGGCCATGCTTTGCTAGCTGTTCGGCCTGGTCATTCTCTCCCCTTGGCACGTGTCGGATGGAGAAGGTCTGGAAGGTCCCTATGACCCCCTTCACTTTGGCCAAGTATAACTTCAGAGCGGGCTCCCTTGCTTCGAACTCCCCGTTGATCTGGGAAGCCACCACCATGGAGTCGGTTAGGACCTCCACATCCAGCACCCCCAACTCCCTGGCCAGGCGCAGCCCCACTATCACTGCTTCGTACTCGGCCTGGTTGTTGGTAATGGGAAAATGCACCACCACTGTCTGCTCAATCTGAGTCCCTTGAGGGCTTTCCAGAACCACTCCTACTCCAAGAGAATGCCTTCCTGAGGCTCCATCCACCCTCACCTTCCAAGGAGTCGGGCGGGTGAGCTCCTCCTCCGCTACTTCCACCACGTAGTCGGCCAGTAAGTCGGCCATCGCCTGAGCTTTGATCGAGAGCCGCGGAACGAAGGAGACATCGAACTCGCTCAGCTCCACCGACCACTTGGCTAGCCGGCCTGAATGCTCCACCCCCTCGAAGATGTTGCAGAGAGGATGGTCGGTCACCACTCGGATCGAGTGTGCCTGGAAGTAAGGTCGTAGCCTCCGAGCCGAGATGATTAGTGTGAATGCAAGCTTCTCCAAGATCGGATACCGGAGCTCGTCCTTCCTCAGGACCCGGCTGACGTAATAAATAGGGAGCTGCCTCTTCCCTTCTTCACGCACCAAGACAGAGCTCAAGACCTCTGCCCCGACCCCGAGATATAAGAATAAATCCTCACCCCCTTCGGCCCTTGGAGCAGCGGAGCCTGTGTCAACTGCGCCTTGAGGGCCTGGAAGCTCTCCTCGCATTCCTTGGTCCATTCGAACCTCTGGCCTCCCCTCAGCGTTTTGAAGAAGGGGGAGCACTTCTCCCCTGCCTGAGAAAGGAATCGACTCAGCCCTGCTAACTTCCCTGTCAACCGTTGGACCTCCTTTGCATTCCGTGGGGACCCTAGCTCCAAGATAGCCTTGACCTTGTCTGGATTCGGCTCGACCCCCGCGGGGGTGAGGAGATGCCCCAGGAACTTCCCCCGGCCGGCCCCAAAGACACACGTAAGGGGATTCAGCCGCATCTTGTATCTGCGTAGGGTGGCAAAGGTCTCTTCCAAGTCCCGGAGGTGGGAGTCCACATCCCGGCTTTTGATCATGAGGTCGTCCACGTACACCTCCAAGTTCCTCCCCCTTTGCTCCTTGAAGACCCTGTCCATCATTTTTTGGTAGGTGGCCCCGACGTTCTTCAGCCCGAATGACATCATCTTGTAGCAGTAGCAACCGTCCCCTGTGATGAATGAGACATCCTTGATGTCCGTGGGGTGCATCCTGATTTGATGGTAACCTGAAAAGGCATCTAAAAAACTCATTACAAAAACGCCGACGGCTGAGTCAACCAGCGCGTCGATCCGAGACAAAGGATAACAGTCCTTAGGACAAGCTTTATTAAGAAGGGAAAAATCGATACACAATCGCCAGTGGCCGTCTCCTTTTTTGACCATCACAACGTTAGAGACCCAGCCGGGGTACTGAATTTCGGACACAAAGCCAACTTTGAGAAGCTTCGCCACCTCCTCCCTGATGGGTTCCGCTAGCTTGTCCGCCGTGGATCTCTTTTTCTGCTGGACGGGGCGTGTCCCCGGGTCCAAGTTGAGGCGGTGGCAGGCCACATCCGCGTTAACCCCCGGCATCTCCGCGGCGCTCCAGGCGAAGATGTCCACGTTCTTCTGGTTGCACTCTAGCATCCTGCCTTGGTCCTCCGGGGTCAGCCCTCCGCTGACGCGGATCTTCTCCATCCTTCCTCCCCGGGTGAGCACCTCCAGCTCCACCACTTCTTCTGCCGCCTCCAGCCTGGACCCCTCCCCCCATCCTTCGGCGTCCCCTTCCTCCGGAACGGGGACCTCTACCTACATCTCTCCTCCCACGGCCCTTACTTCGGCCACCTCCTCCAGATCTCCTCCTGCCGCCTTTTCCGTGCAGTCCTTCACTCCCAGCTCCTCCCCTCCTGCTTCCTGCTCGACCTCATCCATCCTTCGCCCCATCTCCTCGGCTCCCTCTTGCCAAGAGATGGTGTTCACCGCAGTGACATAACACTCCCGCGCCACCTTCGGGTCCCCCTTGACCCTGACCTGGACCCCCTCAGCGTTGAACTTCAGACACTGATGGAAAGACGAGGGGATGCAGCGGAAGGCGCTGATGAGGGGCCTCCCAAAGATGGCACTGTAGCTGCTGGGGGCGTCCACAATGACAAACTTGCAGTTTCGGGACTGCCCCCCCAGGGTGACATGGAGGCCAACGCCTCCCTCTACTTCCTTCCTTTCTCCCGAGAACCCGAACAGAGGCCCGTCCGAGGCCAACACCCTCTTAGCCTCCACCTTCATCGCGTCAAACGTCTTTTTGAAGACGACGTTGATGGAGCTCCCATTGTCCACGAGGATCCGAGAGACAGTGAAATTCTCGATGGCGGCCTTGATGACCAGCGCATCACAGAACGGATCCTCGTGGTCTGGCATATCACTTCTGGAGAAGGTGATCCTCTCCTCCGGGGCGGGGTTTGGGATGTAGAGGCGACGCTCCGCCGGTACATGGTGTGGAGGCTTGCCTTGCGGGAAGCCTCGATCCCCACCCCCCATGGATCACTCCGATCCCTCCTCGGGTCCCGACATCAACCCGGTCCTCGCAACGATCCTCCTCTGCCCGAGGCAGGACCTCCTCGATCCTCACTTCTTGTCGCGCCTCCTCCTGCTGCTGCTGCCGCCCCCTATTCCCTCTCATCTCCAAGAATTCCGGGCACGTGGCTGTTGCGTGCCCCTCTTCCTGATGGAAGTCGCAATAGGGCAGCTCCACCCTGAACTCTCTTCTCCTTCTCCTCATGATCCCCCTCCTCGCTCCCAAAGCTATGGCCATGGCCTCCTCCTGATCGGGGAGCCGGGGCCGGTGACCCTGCCTCCAGCCCGGTGGGTGGAACTGTCCTGCCTCCCCTGATAGTGACCCCTTCCGAAGTACCCTCTCTGTGGCCCCTGCCCCTGCCACTCTGGTCTCCAGCCCAGCCGACGGTCGGGCTCCTGACGCCCCCACCCCGGCTGCTGTCCTTGGAGCTGCCTCTACTCCCTCTGCCTGGGCTCCCCTCTTCTCTCCTCCTGCGCTCTTCCTCCCTTCGACTCCTTCTCTTCCTCGGTGGCCCATCTGGCTAGCTTCCTTGCAAACTCCGGATTCGACGCCTCCCCGTCGACTTCTCTTGCCACCCTCTCCATCAGTTCTTCGTAGGAGAGGGGAGGAACTCTCTTCAGCTCCATTCGGAAGAAACCCTGCTGCAGGCCCAGGGTGAAGGCCATCATCAGATTATGGCCCGGCATCTCCTGGACCTGGGTGACCTCCTCCTGAAATCGGTCCACGTAGCTCCCCAACGTCTCGTTCATCCCCTGCTTTATGTGGAACAAGGACTCAGACTCCTTCTTCCTCTTCTTTGAGGTAGTGAACCTCAACATGAACCCTCGACGCAAGTCCTCGAAGCAATAGATGGAACTAGCCGGCAGCTGGTGGAACCACTCCCTTGCCTTCTCTCGGAGGGTGATGGCGAAGAGACGACACTTGAATCCGTCCGACATCTGACGGATGGAGACCACGTCCTCGAACCATTGGACGTGCTGAACCGGGTCTCCTTCCCGGTGTAGTAGGACATCTCGGGCTCCCTGAACCCTTCTGGTACTGGTGCTGAGGAGACCAGCTCGCTGAAAGGACTGCCTCCCCCCACTGGGCAAGCCGGCGAATCTCGCGGACCCAGCTTGCCGAACCTACCTCGGCTTGCCGACCCGGGGAAAAGCTCGCGCCTCGGGAGCTCGCATCCTCGGCCTTCCTCGGCAACTTCCTTTCCAGCTCGCCGGCCAGGGGCATCCTCGCCCAAAGAGGGGGAGGCCGCGATCTGGGCTGCCGGCGTCGAGTACTCGGCCCGCACGCCGAGCGCGATCCTGACGAGGCCCAGCACCTCGTTCCTGAAGTCCTCCAACATACCTACTATTGCGAGAGGCGGGGGGGGGGGGGGGGGGGGGGGGCGGCGAGTCCTGCCTGTCAGATCCTTGTCCTCCCGTCATTGAGCTCACCGAAGCTTTTCCGCACTGACCACTCTCCACGCTCACCGCACCAAGATGTTGAAACCGGAATCCAGTCTCCTGTGGAGTTTGACCCTTGGGGAAGGGGTGATCTCGCGCCTACTTTGCTCCTGCAAGAAAAACAACGAAAGAGACAAGAAAGAACAGACCCAAGGGCTCGGCAGGGAGGTCCCACCACAAACCCGGAAGATCTCTGAGCGCTTCCCCTCCTTAGCCAGAAAGCAAGCTAAGGTACCCTCAGAGAGCACTTGAGAATGAGAGTAAGGAGGCACTGAAAGCGTGCCCTCTGTGGTGCCCCTTGGGTCTTATTTATAGCTTCTTGGAACCTGAACTGCCAATAACCAAAAGAACTGACCTGAAAATACCAAAAAAACCCTGATGGGTCTGCCAACAGCCAAACTCCGCTGTTCTAAGTGGCTATGTGCAGTCCGGCCTGGTCTGCCAACAGCGAAGCTCCGCTGTCCTGAGTAGCTATTCGCACCCCACGGGGAGTCAGCTCGCCTCCAATCCCCCTCCGCGGGAGGCGGGCGCGACCTGGCTCTCATGGCTCGCCTATCCTCCCTGGGCGAGCGCGAGCCGAGCCGTCGCGACCTGCCTGTCTTCTGCCGGGCGGACCGGCAGCCAGGTCGCGTGTGGGGGGGTTGGCCGGCGGTCACTGCGACCCCGATCGACTCGCTAGTCGCGGGTCGCCAAACTCATCTGCTTTGGCCAAGGACTCTTCGCGCGACCCGCTCGCTCGCCTCGCCGGCTCGCTCGCCTGAAATGGGCGGGAGAGGGCCAGCCCTTCTGCCGTATATCTGTTTTGCCGTTCAGGTGCGGGTCGCGGGACCAGGTCTGCTCGACCTCCCTGGCGGGACCCGCTCGCCGGACACGGGGTTGTACATCTTGCGAAAGGGAGCTTTGAGCTTCAGCCCATTGTAGTTCTTAGTGCCCTCGAGAGCCCTTCACATGGAATGCCTTGGGCAGTCCAAGGTTAACGTCAGTCGTAGTAATAAATGGAATACAAGAGAAATTAGAAATACTCTAGGATTTCACTTACACTCACACTCTCCGGTGTTGTGGGAGTTAGGTTGGGTCTCACGAGCGGTAGGCTCGGTGGTTTTGGTGATGGGCAGGTTAGCCCGGCGAGCTGATGGCTCGGATGGTTTTGTGACAGACGGGATAGTCCGGGGAGCTTTAGCTTGGTGGGAAAATACATTAATGTTGCATGTACATAAGATATAAGGTGGTGGGTCTTCGGTATTGGAAATTCATCACATCGACCCCAATATGTTGACTCGACAAGTGTAGTTTAGCACTTGGCCAAATAAAGCCCGTTGCGCAACCGACAATAGTACGCAGGAACTCCGCTTAGTGCACCAGCATTGAGGCGTACAATAGGTCTGACTGGTAGTGTTGATAACGGTTAGAGGTGGGCGAGGCACAACCCACCGCTTCTATTTGCCACTACGGAGGTATCCTGGGAGGTTATGCTCCAGAAAGGGGGAATTAAAGGTCTATGTGCACAGAGTCGAGTGTGTTTGTTGCACTTGCATGTTCACATCATGGCATATTTGCATGATATAACATCATCATTGCATATAATCCTTGACACCTATTGTATAAATTAGTATGAGACACTTTATACAATAGGCCTTGCAAAACGACGCCTTGGTCTATAGGTTTGTATGGGCATTCCTATAGGTCATGGTTACTTACTTAGTTTACCATCTCATACTAAACTTGCTTACTTATTCTTGTGTATACTTATGCTGCTTATTTACTACTGCTCACATATACTTGCTCTGTTTATGAACTCATGATAGACTAGTTCTGCCGCCACCTGCTTACCTTTGTTACTCTCTACCTTCATTACCTTCTCTTTCCTACTCCCCGCTCAGTGCCTAGGAGATATGAGGGAGGGGTGGGGGATGATAAGACTTAGTTTTTTAGACTAACGGTCCTTGACCAATTCATTTTATGGGATCGTGGAGCCGAACTAGATGAAACAGCCCCAGAGGTTGGTGCGCATGGAGACGGGGTAGTCTAGCACGGGAGTCCAGCCAGTAGGGACAGTGAGTCCCGACTATTAGTAGATATTATAGATTTGCTTCTACGATTGAGTGATTTGTAGTGAGGATTTTGATGTATCGGGCAGGAGCCCTCTTTAGTACTTTGCTTTATCATTTCTGTGGGCTCTCCCTTCGTGGAGATTTATATTATATTCATGTGATTCTATGGACCAGTATTTGTGTTTTCATGTACTCTTATATTTATTCTACTCTTCTGCGATCAGTATGGCCGGCAGTATCGACATTTTGTAGTAACGACCTTCCCGGGTGTGTTGGTGTCACCGCAAAACGGCGGTTCTGGGCATAAGACCCTGGTGGTTTAAAAGAAAAAAAATGGGGTCTTACAAACTGGTATCAGAGCGAAGCCTCGATCGGAAAAGTAGAAGTCCACTAACCCCGGGTCACCCCCGTTCAAGTTTAATTTGGGGACAAACTAAGCAGCGGAAGCTTTGGTGTGCCCATATGGGGGATCATATGTAATTGTCCACTTTTAATTAGGTTTGGGTCAAATTTCTTACAATTGCCTTTGTTAAGCAACCACCGACACATCCTACACCGCAGGGCGGATCCCATCAAACTCCAAATGTTGCACCACCTCCATCGGCCTCCACTATATTTCTACAGTCAGAGATGTGGCAGAGTCTGACGGCCATTTTGGAGGCCTTCAGGGCCCAGCAGGCTCCGACTCCGCAGCCGAACCCGGGGGCCAATTAGTTGATCATCTTCCGAGGACTCTCTCCCCATATTACATGGGGATGGAGTCGGCAGTACGGATGAAAGAGTGGCTTGATATCATGTTCGAGATGCTTACCAGGATACGGTGCCCATGGGAGGAGAGGGTACCTCTGGTGATCTCCTGCTTGGAGTCTCATGCCAATAAATGGTGGAATACACTTCTAGATACAACATTTGCAGATCGGGAGGTTGTTGACATCACTTGGGAGGAGCTCAGGGCCGCACTGTTGGAGCACTTCATCCCACAGTCGGCAAGAGACGAGCTGGAAGATAGGTTCCTGCAGCTGAGGCAGGGCAATAGGACGGTGGTGGAGTACCATCAGGAGTTCAACAACTTAGCCCGGTTTGCGGACTCCTATCAGCTGGACGAAGCGGGGTATACCAAGAGGTTCTATAAGGGCCTTCAAGAGGACCTGAGACAGGCTCTTCTATTTGTATCCGATGGGCCTATACCTTGGATTCTGGAGATGGCAAAGAGGATGGAGGCTGATTGGCACACGACTCGAGGTCGGAAGAGGCCAACTAAGGATCAGGGTCGGGGAGGCAGGAATGATCAACAGAGGGGACGCTTTGCTGGTGAGAGAAGGGCAGAGGACCAACCCCGCTAAGAAATGAGACTGGAGCCGAGGGAGCCTGTGTTATTGTCCCCTCAACCTCTTCAGATGCGGGAGATACAGAGGATTGAGGGTGTGGCACTTCCCCCGCCCGAGTGCTACAATTGTCATCAGGTATGGAACATCCGGAGGAACTCACATATGAGAGGGGCACCTCTACTGACACCACAGGATGCCTCACCTGCTCAACAGTTTGCGTGCCGAGGCCGTGGAAGAGGATGTGGTTTCTAGGGCAGAGATCGGAGGCAAGAGAGGGAGCAGGTGTATGCTCTGGACTTGGCTCCACCCCGGGACCCTGGCAGGGTGATTGCAGGTATGCTAGTAATTTTATGTTGTTATTTACTTTTGGAACTTTTGAAACAACAAACAACAGTTTCATACTAGGAAAGAAAACCATGGGCTCAGTTACCTAAACATGCTTTAATAAATAGGAATAGTTATGGTGTGCGGAAAACCTGCCCACACCTTGGAGGATACGGGGGCGTCGCACAATTTTGTCTCCGAGGAGTTCGTAAAAGGACTGGAGGGAGTCAGACATTATTCGGGAGTCGCCGGGAGGGTATATCTCCCCAATGGTACGAAGGTCTTAGCTACTGCTAAGTGCCTCCTGAAGGTGATTATTGATGGACTGACACTCGAGGCCCCAACTACGGTCTTGAGGATGTCGGACTTCGACCTGGTTCTGGTCCACTAAGAGAGTTACTCGCATAAACTCTTCGAATTAATATCGAGGGTTCTCCGTTTGATAAAAATAGTGGGATTTATTTTGATTAAAGTCGTTATCGAAAGAAGAAAAATTTATTGTAAAATGTAGTACTGATTTTACTTTGCGTTGATCCATATAGAACTTCCATGACAAGTGGTTCACAGTCCACCTTGTCCCTCAGAGCCATCCTTGAGAAGGAAAGGCTGAGTGGGACTAGATATTTGGACTGGTACAAGAGCTTGAGAATTATTCTCAGACAAGAGCACAAGCTCTATATTTTGGAAGAGGAATCCCCTAAAGAGCCTGTCGAGAAAGCGTCCCGTTCTTATAAGGATGCTTATAAGAAGTATCTTGACGACTCCTTAGATATCGAATATCTCATGCTGGCAACCATGAAATCTGAGCTCCAAAAGCAACATGAGAACATGGGTTGCAAGAAAATTGACGAGCATCTCAAAAAAATGTTTCAAGGGCAAGCTCATCAAGAGAGGTTTGACGTCACTAAGGCATTGTTCCAGTGTAAGATGGGAGCTCAGGACCTGGTAGGGACTTAAGTACTCAAGATGATTGGGAATATAGAGAACCTTAAAAGACTAGGCTTTCATTTAGGCCAAGAGTTGGCTACAGACCTGATTCTGCAATCGTTGTCGGACATTTATGAGCAGTTCATCTTGAATTATAACATGAATGAAATAGACAAGACACTGCCCGAGCTCCTAGATATGTTACGAACTACTGAGATTAATATGAGGAAGTCCAAACCTGCTAGCCCCATATAGATAGTGCATAAAGGAAAGGACAAAGCCAAAGGGTTTCAAGAAGATGAAGGTAGGACATAAGTCTAATCTGGAGCCCAAGTTTTTAGCATTGAAAAAGAAAGGCTTGGTGAAAGAAGGGAAATGCCACCACTGTGGCAAGACTGATCATTGGAGGAGGAATTGTCCTTCGTACATCGAGAGTCTGCAAAAGATGAAGGGAGGTATGACTTCTACTTCAAGTATCTATGTTATAGAGATAAACCTTTTTGCTCCTTCATCCTGAGTATTGTATATCAGATGTGGTTCTCACATTTGTATAAATGTGCAGGAACTGGGAAGGAGAAGATTGCTGAGTAAACAGGATGTGGACCTACGTGTTGGCAATGATGCAAGAGTTATTGCTGTCGCCATGGGTGTTTACCATCTTTCTTTGCTCAGTGGGCTTGTAATCAAACTTGATAATTATTATTATGTTCCTTCCATGACTAGAAATATTATATCTATTTCATGTTTGTACATGATTGGATTTTCTTTTATTATTAAGAACAATTGTTGTTCTATATTTAAGAATAATATTTGTTATGATATAGCCTAAATGTTTAATGTTTTGTATGTTTTGATCTTAGACCATCAAATCTATAATATAAAAAATACTAAAAGACTAAAGATAAATGACTCGAACCCTACGTACCTTTGACATTGTCATTTGAGCTATATAAATGAGAAACACATATCCAAGTTCCATAAAGATGGACTACTAGATTCATTTGATTATGAATCATTTGAGAGATATAAATATTATTTGTTAGGCAAGATTACTAAGGCCCCTTTCACTGGTTTTAATGAGAGGGATTATGATCTCTTGGGTATAGTACATAGTGATGTATGTAGACCCATGAGTTCTATGGCTAGAGGTGGTATTTCTACTTTGTTACATTTACTGATGATTTCAATAGATACAGATACTTGTATCTTATGAAGTGCAAATCTGAAACCTTTGAAAAGTTCAAAGTGTTTAAAAACGAAGTAGAGAACCAGTTGGGTAAGAAGGTTAAAGCACTCCGATCGAGGTGGCGAATACCTAAGTCATGAGTTTCTTTTTGGTTTAACTGCGCGGCCTCTTCTACCGGCTTCGTCTGGCTTCTTCCGGTTTGTCCTGTTCCTTTTTGGAGCCATATTTCTCTCTCTTCTACTATCATCCCAACGACGTATCAAGAGGCTCTTGCTAGTCCTCAGTGGAAGGCTGCTATGGATGAAGAAATGAACACATTAACTGAGTGAGACACTTGGACTCTTGTTCCCCACCTCTGGGCATTGATATTGTGGGTTGTCGGTGGGTCTTTGTGGTTAAGTATCTTCCAGATGGCTCTATTGATCGCTATGAGGCAATGCTTGTTGCCAAAGGGTTTACTCAGACATATGGGGTGGACTTCTTTGATACTTTTTCTCCTATTGCTCGCATCAGCACTATATGTGTTCTCTTCTCAGTAACTATTAATCGAGACTGGGAGATGACTCAGTTAGATGTGAAGAATGCTTTCCTCTATGGATATTTACAAGAGGTGATTTACATGGAGAATCCTCCAGGGTATGTTGCTCAGGTGGAGTCTCAGGTGTGCAAACATTAGAAAGTAATTTATGGATTAAAACAGAGTCCACGAGCTTGGTTTGACAAGTTTAGTGGAGTTGTTTATCTTATTGGGTTCAATAGAAGCTCTGCTGATCATTCTCTGTTTATACACAAGACTACTAAAGATCTTTTGGTTCTTACTGTCTATGTCGATGATATTCTTCTGACTGAGGATGATAAAGAAGGCATTGATCTAGCCAAACGACATCTTCAGCAACATTTTGTTACTAAGGATATGGGAACTCCAAAGTACTTTTTAGGAATTGAGATTTTGTGAAAGAGGAACTTGGTGGTTCTTTCACAGTGAAAGTATGCGCTAGATCTCTTAAAAGAAACCGGTCTTCTTGGCATGAAACCTGCTCGTTGCCCGATGGCGGTTGGAGATGATAAATGGTGGACTGACAATTCTCCTCTTCTTCCAGATTTCACTATATACAAGCGACTTGTAGGCAAACTCATTTATTTGACTGTTACTAGACCAGATATCTGTTATGCAGTTAGAAAGGTCAGTCAGTTTATGCAGAATCCCAGAGAGTATCATCTTCGGTCTGTCATGAAGATTCTGGAGTATATGAAAGGATCTCCAAGAAAGGTATTCGTGTTTCAGAAAAGTGGTCACCTAAAGATTGAAGCGTATTCGGATGCTAGCTATGCTGATAACAAGGAAGATAGAAAGTCTACGTCAGGTTTTTGCACCTTTGTAGGAGGAAACCTTGTTAGCTCGAAGTGCAAGAAGCGGGCGGTGGATTCAAGGTCAAGTGCTGAAGCAGAGTATAGGAGCATGACCTTAACTACCTGTGAGTTAAAATGTCTACGAGCACTTATGCATGACTTGGGAGAAGTCTACGACCGTCCTCTTCCGATGTTCTGTGATAATAAAGTCATCATTTATATATCAAAGAATCATATCTTTTATGAGAGGACAAAACACATTGAGGTGGATTGTCATTTCATTAGAGAAGATGTATTGAAGAATTAGATATGTACTCCCTTCATCACTTCTGATAAAGAACTGGCAGACTTCTTCACAAAACCAGTTTTAGCTTCAGATGTTTGTAGAAAGCTAGGCATGATTGACATATACACTTCAGCTTGAGGGGGAGTGTTAGAAATTGGCGGTTTGTCTCTCTAGTTGGGCGGTTAGCAGCTCGGGCAGTCTGGTGGTTAGTCCTGGCGGCTAGTTCAGGAAGTCTAGTTGTTTGGCAGGTTGGTGCAGCAGTCTGGTAGTGATCCTCTGCTGGCGGCTTGGTGGCTAACCATAACTGCGGTCTAGTGGCAATCCGCTCTTGCAGTCTGGAGGCTTACCGCAGCAGCGATCTGATGATAAGCCGTAATTGTGGCCTAGTGGCAAGCCACAGTTACGGTCCAGAGGTTTGCCGCAGCAGCGGTCTGATGATTACCCGTAGATGCATTCAGCTGGCAACCCGCAGCAACGATCTGATGATTACCGCAACTGCGGCCTGGTGGCAACCCGTAGTTGCGGTCTGGCGGCTTGCCCAGCGGTCTTCCCCGGTGGATTGAGGCCATGAAATCTGAAATGGACTCCATGTATGAAAAACCAAGTTTGGACCTTGATGGTGCCACCTGAAGGGGTACGACCCATATGGTGCAAGTGGATCTTCAAGAAGAATACCGATATGGATGGGAATGTACAAACATTCAAAATGCGACTAGTGGCTAAAAGTTTCAAGCAAATTCATGGTATTGACTATGATGAGACTTTTTTCCCTATTGCTATGGTTAAGTTCATCAGAATTCTGCTTGCTATTACTGCATATTATGATTACAAGATCTGGCAGATGGATGTCAAAACGACCTTCCTAAATAAAACCTCACTGAGGATGTGTATATGACACAACCCGAGGGTTTTATATCTCCAGGTGAAGCCACTAAAATATGCAAGCTGCAGAGATCCATTTATGGATTAAAACAGGCTTCTCGAAGTTAGAATCTTTATTTCGATGAAAAGATCAAAGAGTTTGGTTTTATCAAGAACGAGGATAAACCGTGTGTTTAAAAGAGGATTAGTGGTAGCATTGTTGTCTTCCTGATATTGTATGTAGATGACATACTACTAATCGGGAATGACAAACCGACCCTACAAGTTATTAGAACATCCTATGGAGATGCTTTTCTATGAATGACATGGGTGAAGCGACTTATATACTTGGTATTAAGTTCTATAGAGATAGATCGAAGAAGTTGCTGGGTTTGACCCAAAGTACGTACATTGACAAGGTGTTGAAGTAGTTCAACATACTTGAGTCCAAGAAAGGATTCTTACCCATGTCTCATGGTGTGAGTCTCTTTAAGGACCAGTGTCCTAAATCTTGTGAAGGTAAGCACCGCATGAAGTTGACTCTATATGCTTCGACAATTATGTCAATCATGTATGCAATGATATGTACTCGATCCAATGTCTCTTATGCCTTGAGCATGACTAGTAGGTATCAGTCTGATCCTGGTGAAAGTCACTAGATAGCCATCAAGAACATCCTAAAGTACTTGAGAGAGACTAAGGATACGTTCTTGGTATTTGGCGGAGAGAAAGAGCTCTTTATAAGAGGTTACACAGATGTCAACTTCCAAACTGATAGGGATGACTCAAATTCTCAATCAGGGTTCAAATTTAGACTAAATTGAGGTGTTGTTAGCTAGAAGAGTTCCAAGCAGAAGACAGGTGTCGATTCTACAACTGAGGCTGAGTATATCACTCCAGCAAATCCAGCGAAGCAGGCTGTATGGATTAGGAAATTCATCAACGAGTTAGATGTAGTTCCTAGCTTTGTTCGTCCCGTTGCTCTCTACTGTGACAATAATAGTGCAATTGCACTTGCTTCAGAACCTAGATCTCATCAGCACTCCAAGCACATACTTTGGCAGTTCTATCTTATTCGAGAGATTGTCGATCGAGGAGATGTGAGCATTTGCAGAGTGTCGACTGAGGAGAATATTGCGGATCCACTATCAAAGCCTTTCGCTCAGAGAAAGCATGATGGTCTTATCAGATTTATGGGTATATGATACGTTAATTATCAGCTCTAGTTAGAGTCTTGTGGATTGCATTTTGTTGGCTGTAATAATTCATTTGATGAATAAAGTATGTATATATTTCATTCATATATTTTGGCAAGTTCTTTTATTTGTAAATTTATTTCTACTGTGAAAGAGTAATTTAACATAATAAATGCCCGTAGTATATTTCCTTCCATAGGAGTCAAGTGGTGACTTGAATGTGAGAGCCTATGTTATTAGAAGTTTCATTCTTAAATGGTCCCTGGTCGAGTGTCATCTTAGAAGCTAAGGGCGATGATGATACATTAAAACTAGCATGTGCGTTAACTGATGGTCGGTCCTCACAAGTCATGATATTGTGATATCAAGTCTTCACATGGGTACTTGTTTGTGAACAAGTTATACTGGACAGACCCACTATGAGAATACTTTGTGGATTGTTGTATGAACGTGTTACAAGTATGACTCAAGTGCCAATGTTGTTTGTGGTCCTTTGACCTAAAGTCACAACATTCATCGAGTGAGGAAGAGTGTGCTTTAATGCTATCAAAAGTCCAGTCATGAGAAAATTGGATGATAAAGGTGGTTATTGGGTACATTACGAATCATTTGGGTGTTTGCGTGTAAGCAGAGATGAGATTTGTCTTCCTATATGACAGGAGTTGCATCAATGGGCCCCTTGATGGATGAGACTGAGAAATGCATGACCATGCTTGGCTGAGTCAATATACGATATTGGGCTCATCAATTTCTGGAAGTCCATTCTAAATCAGGAAACTAGAATTGAATAATTATGAGGGTGACACAGTTTATACCTATAGTTCTATCCGGATGTAAGGGACATGACAACACTGATACATTGGTCACGATGGCTTTTGAGTTCTAAATTTTTATTGCTTGGGGAGCAATGATGTATTGCTAGATGCCTCTCATTATTTGTGAAGCTTTTGTTTGATACTTTCAAGATCAAGTGGGAGACTGTTGGTGTTACCATTGTGATCCGTAAGTGATCAAGTATATAACCTGACTACTAATGCAGTATGAGCCTATCAAGGTCTCATATGAGAAAGTTTGGAGAAATTGGGAGATTTGATTAGTATGGTTTTACTCATATGATGAGTGGAAATGACTTAGCTCACCCAGGCTTGGAAAGCGTCGAGTGCGTTGAGACCACTCAACACTTTCGTCGAGTCAAGTGTTGACTCTTCGAATGATGGCATTGAGTGTGTTGAGTTTACTCAACGATTTGTCGAGTCAAAGTGTTGATTCGTCGAGTATTGCACTTAAGCGTTGAGTGCGTTGAGTTCACTCAATGATTCTTTGAGTCATGGTATTGATTTGACGAGTCTGGTTCTCAGGCATTGAGTGCATTGAGTCCACTCAACACCTTTGTCGAGTCAAAGGTTGATTCGATGAATCTGGCACTTAGGCATTGAGTGCGTTGAGTTCACTCAATGCCTTCGTCGAGTCAAATGTTGATTCGGCAGGTTTGGCACTGAGAGCATAGAGAGCGTCGAGTTCACTCGACGCCTTCGTCGAGTCAAACGTTGATTCGTCAAGTCTGGTGCTGAGTTCGTCGTGTATCTTATGGATACTCGACGATTCGTCGAGTATGTTATGTATACTCAATGATTCGTCGAATATGTTACGGATATTCTACTTTTCGTCGAGACAAGGGATGTTTGGTCGAAATTCTGTATTCCAAGTATTGGGTCTGCGAATAGCAACGAGCGTCTCCATTTATTTCTCTGGGTATAAATAGAAGATTTTAGGGTTTATCAATATTAGACTTGATGGGTTGATTCTATCTAAGCACATGAGCTGCACTGTGCGAAAACCCGAGACCTAAAAGGCTGACGAAAGCTATTCCGCCTTTACCGATCCCGTCACCGTTGCTAAGCCTGATTCCAGCGAGTGTCGCCGCCGCCTCTTCTGTAACAAGCCTAGTTGTCTGTGAAGATGCATAGTGCCCTCTACCGACCTATATCTTGTTCTACAAGAGTCTACGGGTTATCCCATCCGTGTGGATTTCCTGTAGAGGTGCAGAAACTATTCTGCACTAAGGACTCTAGTCGCTAAGTGATCAGCAGATCTTTTGGAGCATCTAGGTTGAGTATAGACTCAATTCCGCAGAGGTAAATTTTATTTACTGCACTTTCTTCTTGATACATGTCCATTGCTAGATCCAAACTTCTTTTGGGTTTTCGTGTTCCTTTATTTCCGCTGCATTCATAACTGTTGTGTCATCTAGTAAAACCCAACAATCTTATGTTCTTCCATCAGGATTTTATATACTTCATGAACCATTTTCATGTTGCTGGTTGTTATGTTCTGATTTTGCATGATGTCAAGATGTTTCTTCAAGATTTCTTCAAGCCTCTTTTCAGTGTTGGTTACATCTGGTACAACTCTCATGAAGAATGACATAGTGTTGGCCTTGTGCAGGTTTACTTCAAGTCTAGTGGATTTTATCTCAGTGGATATATCCTTCCTCAGCTCCTTGATGGAATCATCAACAAAGTGTTCAATTTGTCTTCACTAGTCATCTAGCAGACCTTTGAGTTGAGCTAAGAAAAGTGGAGGACATTTGATCACCCAAACGAGATGTCCTTTGGTCATACACATCCTCATGTTCTACCCTTTCTTCTTCCCTTTCCTCAGAATCAACTCTCATGTATTCAGAAGAGTGATAAGCAACATCACTCTTTGCCTCGTGACCAATAGGTTCACCATCTTTAGAAATGTCTATAACATTCTTTGTCTCTTAAGCAGGGAATCTCCCTCTAAATCTCTACATTGCTCAAATGAATTTGTTGCTCTATAATAACAGTGCCTGAGACATCTTCAATCAGTGTATAAGGGACTTGCTCCCCCTCAACCTGAGGACAAAAAAGAATAACTTCTGGACCTTTTGGGGTTTCAGAAATCCTATTTTGCAAATTCTCAATGAAAGAATCTAGCTATTCTTGAATTAACTGAACTATCTCCCCCTTAACAGGTGCAAGCATCTGGGAAGTATCCCCCTCAATGATTGCGTAGATCCTATCAACAATATTTTTAGTCACCATTTTAGCTACCTCATCTGGAATGTTCTCTGATGGGAGCCACTGGCTTGGATGGTTAATGTTGCAGGTTCAGAAGATATTGAAACCTGAGCACTCATATCCCATCTTGCTTCCTCAGAAGAATCAGTCAACTGAGGATCATATGGATCTTCCTCACTGTTCTCAGAAGAGTTGCTTGCAGTGCTCTCTTTAGTGACCACGATAACTTTCTTTTTCTTGTCAGAAGATTGCTGATGTAGGAGCAAGACTCTGTCCTACCCGTCAAATATCTTTGAGTCCATCCATGAAATCTTTGTGCCTAATATGATGATCCAGATACTGTAATGTGAGGCTTCTACTCCTTATTAGAATCAATCCAAATGGGTCTATGTTGGCATCTTCAAACCTTTTAGGTTCAACTTGAGACAGGAAGCTAGAGTATATAACAATGTTGAGGCTTCTTCTCCTTATTGTAACCCCTTGACTAGCATCACCAATAATTTGATCTTGAATGATACCTCAAATGCCTGACAGCTACTGACATTCTATTCTCAGAATCTTGACCTTCAAAGATTGGATCCTGCTGGTATTCATCCATGTCCTGTGTGCATTATCCTTCTTCAGGAATGCATACCCCAACCTCTTCCACTTGGGTAGAAGGAGGAGTATCATTGGTGGTCATTTTATCAATCTTTAACTCCACACCTGCAGATCTAGAGGAGCTAGGCAGCTCACTGTTAATCATTGATGATTCATCAAACATAACATTTTCAGACTCTTCTACAACTTGATTTTTCAAGGTTGTAGACTCTATAGACTTGCTATGGTTGTTGTACCCAACAAATATTCTTTCATAGGATTTGACAACAAACTTAGTCAAGTAGGACTTCCCATTATTAAGCACAAAGCACTTGCTTCCAAAGATCCTGAGATAGGCTAGATTTGGTTTTCTACTTTTCATAATCTCGTAGGGAGTCTTCTTGTGATACTTGTTGATAGAAGCTCTATTCAGGACATGACAAGCATTGTTCATTTCTTTAGTCTCGAAGTATTTTGGGAGAGAGGTATCACTCAGTAGTGTTCTGCCAGCTTCTATGAGAGTTCTGTTTTCCCTCTCAGCTATCCCATTTTGCTGGGGTGTTCTTAGAGAAGACAACTCCTGATAAATCCCTTATTCTTCACAGAACTTTGTCATGCATTCAGACTGAAATTCAATGTCATGGTCACTCTTAATTTTGACCTCAAAATTGTCCTTTTTATTCTGAACTTGCTTAACAATGGTCACAAAATTGCCAAGGGTTTTAGACTTTTTCTCTAGAAAGAACACCCAAGCAAACCTGAAATAATCATCAACTACCACAAGTGTGTAGACTTTCCTATCGAGACTATGAACTAGCATATGACCAAAAAAGTCTATATATAGGAGGTACAAGCACCTCTCAGATTCCTTGACTCCAATGCTCTTAAAGGATGCTTTTGTCTACTTGCCCTTTTGGCATGCAGAGCAAATGGCCTCTTTGGTGCATCTTAGATTGGGTCAATTTCTGACTAGCCATTCACTAAAGAGCTTGCAAATTATCTTGTAGTTCAAGTGAGCAAGCCTCTTGTGCCATTACACACAATAAGAGACTTTCTCATTTGCTACCAGACATACTGGTGAGTCTGTACTTAATTATAAGAAGTTTAAATAATAAATGTTTCCACTCCTAGTGCCTGTCAAAATGACCTCTTGGTCACTTGATCTCTTGATCAGACACTCATCCTTGTGGAAGACAATGACGTAACCAATATCACATAGTTTGTAATGTCCTGATTCGCACTAGGTCCCTCGTGCGCATTTTTGAGTGAGGAGAGCTGACTTGGGCTCAGGGAAGTGCTGGCAGCTGGGCTGCACTTGTAAATGGGAGGAGAAATCAGTCCAAAATAAGACACGGGTAGAGACACGGGCGTGTCCCTACCAGTGTGGGAGAGGCCAGTTCTCGAGTCGACGACTCGAGTATGTCCAGATAAGGACAGGGGTAGTGATACGGGCGTGTCACTACCTGTGTGCATGATGGCACGGTAGGGACACGACGTGTACCTACTCGTGTATGTACAACCGGTGTTTCCGTGAAGGACACGGGTAGAGACACGGGTGTGTCCCTACTCGTGTCTATCCAACCAACTCTCGAGTCGATGCCTCGAGTTGTCCCAGAGAAGGACACGGGTTGTGACACGGGCATGTCACTACCCGTGTGCAGAGGACACGGGTAAAGACATGGGCGTGTCCCTAACCGTGTGTGTCAAGTAAAGCTCGACGAAGTGTGCCCCGAGGAGGACACGGGTAGAGACACAGACATGTCCCTACCCGTGTGTGTCAAATGAAACTCGACGAAGCATATCCTGAGAAGGACACGACCAGAGAACACGCCGTGTCATGTGTACACGGGTAGGGAAACGCCCGTGTCCCTACCCGTGTTTGTTTATTGAACCGACATTGGAACCGTCGACGATGATTTGCCCGAGCAGGACACGGGTAAGGACACGGGAGTGTCCCTACCCATGTCACGTTTCACTTATAAGGGATGTGAAAACCCTAGCCATTTCACTCCTCATTTCAACCCTTTTTCCTGAGAGAACTGTTGTAGAGAGGGAGAAGGTGCTGGAGTAAGTCCAAGTGGAGAAGAACCGCCGCCGCCGAGGAGAAGAAGATGCCGCCGAGAAGAGTTACAAGATCCTTGGCCGGAAATGGTGGAAACGCCGGAAATGAGGTGAGCTTCCTCCCGTCTCCCTTGGTGTCAGATCTGTAGTTATATCTAGGTGATATGTCGACTCAAAAGAGTCTAGACTTGCGAGATGATGATTTCCCTAGGTAAAGGTAGTTCTATGGCTTGTGCTCTAAGGATAGTGGTGTCTTCAACCTCTCCAACCTTCTATGTGAAGATGGGGGACGGTTCCGTGAAGAGAAATGGCCTTATGAGGGTGAATAAGGGAGGAGGAATTTCTGATGTGATTTGGGGAAGATCGGCTTGAGGAGGAAGATGAACTGATGCCGTTCATTCCGCCTCAAGATGCGTGCAGAAATCTGTATTCTGCGCGCAGCGATCTTTGTGGCCATTTTCAAGTGTGATACGTCCAGATCTGGGCTTTCGACTAACCACAAACAATATAGCCACTGTCAATACCTTTCCAACGAGGGGTTACACACCTTCATCAGACTTCTGTAGCCTCAGGAATCTCCGGTCGAAGGTGCTGTACGGATGGTGTTCTGCACCTAAATTCTGGTTTGGTATATCATTGGATTTGAATTCGGAAGAGACATTGTAGCTAATTGATGTAGAGGCTGGAGAATTCCTTTATGTTTAAACATCATAATTTAACGAGCGATGAAATTGTTGTATGAACCCCACGTAAACAAATGGAGGAGTGAACAGTACTTGAACCAATCATTTGGGGTAGAAATTGTGAACGAACGTTTTGATGTGTTGATGAGATTAGAATGATTTCATTATGGGTAACATTGAGTACGTAACGATAGCGGTTATATGTCGATTAATGATAAAATTGACTTGAATTTGTATACCCGATCGGTGGTGATGTTATGATCAAACGATCGTTACTATTTAGATTGTTGATTCATGTGCACACAAATGATTGAACTTGGTTAAAGCATGCTAATCGGTTATGTTAGAGTTATGTGAACATAGATTATAGATAGTCTTAATGACCGTAATGATTCGGGTAATGTTGACGAGCAACATTATCTGACGGTTGGGCTTGGTCCTCGGTGCTCATTTCCCGGGGCTCCTTCTGTGTCGAGTGGACGGTTGCGCTTGGTCCTCGTGCTTTCTCTGAGGCTCCTTCCATGCCATGGTGATATGGATTTGCATTCGGTGTGAGTCGACATGCGATGTCGTAATCCTGGGTTAAGGATAGTGTGGCAAGTCTACGGGCTCGCCAGTCGTCACACTGACGGGAGTTGACATTTAGACCTTGGGCGGTTGGGCTTGGTCCTCGGTGTCCATGTCCCGGGGCTCCTTCCGTGCCAAGTGAACGGTTGTTTTTGGTCCTTGTGCTTTCTTCCGCGGCTCCTTCCGGGTCACACAAGGCCAGTTCGGGGCTTGGTTCTCGGTGCACATCTACCCGAGACTCCCACTAGGCCATAGTACGCATGGGCTCCGCTGTTGTGCTCTTAGCGTTGAGGAGTACGTAGGCCTAAGTGAAGCAGTGTGGATGCCCTCTTAGTAGTAGAGAAGCCCGCTCTACTGTTGCCGTCTGGCCACGACGGTTGATGCCTGAGAGGTTTGCTACCTGCTCGAATAGTGGGAAATACAAGTCTGTGTCGAAATAGCGGTTGCATGTGCGTGATCATGGGTGAGTCATAACATTGCATACATACCATTACATTACATTGTACAAACAAGATCCTCATCGTATAAGTTTGTATGGGCACTCCTATACGATGAGTTACTTTATGTTAAACCGATCCTTAACTTATAAGCTTATATGGGCATCCTTATAAGTTAAGTTACTTTCCTGTTGTAGTTACTTATACTTGATGGTTTGTTATATCTCATGTAGAACTGCTAGATTAAATGATGTTAATCATACTGTACTTATTCCACCTGCTTGTACCTGCTTATATTACTTATTATATATTGTACCCTTGTTCCTTTCTCCGACCGGTGCCGAGGAGTCGCCGGGGGAGCGGATGTGAAGCCACTTAGTCTTTTGACTAATGGTTGCTACGTCCTCCTTTTTAGGAGGTCACCCCGCAGGTAGAGGAGCTGCATATTATGCAGCAGGACAGCCAGGCCAGGACGATTGGGCCTGAAGGGACGGTGTCATCGCTACCGTCGGTCACCGATGTGAGTGTTGAGAGTTTTTGATGTAGCCCTTTGGGCGTATATTTGTTGTACTCTGATATTTTATAAGCTTGGTGTAGCTTCTCTTATTATTGTACTTTGGACTTATTATGCTTATGTGTGGATTGAATTCTTGATACTATGTTTTGGTTGGGTTGACATATATTAATGTAGGTTGTAGACAATAGAATAGGTGCCTTGTAGTACAGGTTGACCCGTGTGCTAATGCTACCGCAAGGCGGCTGTTTTGGGCATAAGACCCCCTTCGTGCCGTGTTTTGGGATCCGGGAGGGGGGTCTTACAAATGGTATCAGCTTGCCACGATCCTCAACTAAAGAAGTCATTCAACAATGGTACCACCCCCGTTCGATTAGTCAGTTTGGGGACAACCTGACTTAGCGGAAGCAGTGGTGTGCCCATATATATTTCACACTAAGTATGTCCAACTTTAACCTTAAGATCAGCCAACCTGACCATACGTTTGTATTCTACGTGTAGATTCCAGTGCATGATGAGCCGATGGGGGGCACTCCTACCCATTCCATACTCACTCAGTTCCAACAATCAGAGTTGGGACAGACGCTCACAGCCATCCTGGATGCCTTTAGGTCGCAACAGACCCCAGTACAACAACAGGCTCCGGGCTCAAACTGGCTGAGCACTTTTCGGGCTCTCTCCCCTCCCGCCTACCTTGGGACAGAGTCGGATGTGCACACTGAAGATTGGCTCGATACGGTGCATGAGCTTTTGGCGGGGATCCGTTGCCCAGCCAACATGGCTGTAACGTTGGCAGTGTCCGTCCCAGAACTACACGCTAAGAGGTGGTAGAAATCCCTCATGGGCTCCACCTTCCAAGGGTGAGTATATACAGAGATAAGATGGAGCGAGTTCTCGGGAGTCTTCTTGGAGCACTTCATTCCTTCATCTGCTCGAGATGAACTTGAAGAGAGGTTTCTACTACTGAAGCAAGGATCAAAATCGATTACGGAATATCAGCGAGAGTTCCAACATCTCACGAGGTTCGCAGACTCATATGAATTGGATGATAGAGGATACGCCAAGCGTTTCTACAAAGGGCTACAAGATCCCCTAAGGCAGGCCATTTTATTTATAGCGGACGCTAGCTTGGCTGAGATAATCGACATGGCAAAGAGATTGGAGGCGGACCACTTGGGAAGTGGTAAGAGGCCTGCAGAGGGCATGATGGAAGCTGGCCCAAGCAACAGAAGGAGATAGGACTACAGAGGAGGAAGAAGACATCAAAGTGGTGGCAGACATTTCCACCAAAATTTTAGAGTGGAGCATCCGGTTCCGCAGCCGCCCGCACTGCCACCACCACCACAGCCTCAACAATTTCAGCAACCTGAGGGGCGTTATGGATGGGTGTGCTTTGAATGCAACCAACCGGACCACATCTGACGCCACTGCCTGCAGTTGTTTGGGAACGTCCCTCTTGCTCTCCCTTCGGCAGCTCCGCAGGGACGGGGTTACATGCGTGGTCGAGGACGAGGACTGCGAGGAGGAAACCCCAGTCCTGCTCGGAATCAAGTCTATGTGCTGGACATGGCGCAGGAACGGAATCCCCAGGATGTGATTGCAGGTATGTTACAGTTAGCTTTCACATTTTATTTGTTTAACTTATGTAGTTTAAGACATACTAGATACCTAACATCGAGTTTTGGTTATTGATACTTAGGCACCGTGGTAGTCGGCGGGAAGACGGCCTATGCGCTATTCGATACCAGTGCCTCACACTCTTTTGTGTCCGAGGACTTTATTAAAGACATGGAGGGTGTACAATACTTCACTGGTATAGCCCGACGAGTACGCCTCCCAGACAGCTCTGAGATGACCGCAACCGCTAAGTGCGAGTTGGAGATATTCATTGGGGGAATGGCCTTTGATACCCCTGCCATAGTCTTGAGGATGCCAGAGTTTGATCTCATTCTGGCATGGCATGGTTGGACTGGCACTTTGCAAGAATCGACTGCGCGGAGAAACGAATCTACTTGAGGCATGGGGACACCGATGTCATCTTCCAAGGTATTAGATTTGCACCTCGTATGTTGTTATCTTCAATTCAGGCTTTAAAATCCCATATGAAGGGGGATGAAGACTTCATGATCTGTTTTGAGTTGAAGGAGATAGCGTTGGAAATGAAAGACGTACAGGTGGTGCGGGACTTCCCCGAGGTATTTCCTGAGAAACTGCCAGGATTATCCCCCGCATAGAGAAGTTGACTTTCAAATTAAGCTAGTATCGGGTGCCAAACCCATCTCCAGGACACATTACCGGATGGCCCCAAAGGAACTCGTAGAATTTAGAGTTCAGTTGCAAGAACTGGTGGAGTCTGGGTTTGTGTGCCCCAGCTCGTCACCTTGGGGTGCCCCTATTCTATTCGTCAAGAAGAAGGATGGAACCCTGCGACTATGTATAGACTATCGGGAGCTCAATCGACTGTCGGTACGGAACACCTATCTGCTACCCCGGATCGACGAGCTGTTCGAACAACTAGTTGGAGCGCATTGGTTTTCCAAGTTGGATTTGCGCTCGGGGTATTATCAGTTGAGGATACGAGAGGAGGAAATCCAGAAAACGGCTTTCGGCTCAAGGTACGGTTTGTACGAGTTTACCGTAATGTCGTTTGGGCTCACAAATGCCCCTTCAGCCTTCATGAGTCTGATGAACAAGGTGTTTGAGCCGTATTTGGACATCTTCGTCATCGTTTTCATCGATGACATCCTAGTCTACTCAAAGATGGAGGAGGAGCATACCAAACATCTGACCTTGGTACTAAAGAAACTAAAAGAGCACGCTTTGTTTGTCAGGTTCAGCAAGTGTGAATTCTTGCTTAAGGAGGTTGCTTTCTTGGGTCATGTGATCAGTGGGGCTGGACTAGCTGTGGATCCGGCCAAAGTGCGTGCTGTGAAGGAGTGGTCGCCTTTGAAGTCAGCAGCTGATGTGCGGAGCTTCCTTGGACTTACCGGGTACTACCGCAAGTTCGTAAAAGGATTTTCAAAGATTGTGTAACACCCCAAATTCGAGAGTTGGGAAAAGTTTGGGTGACACGGCCTGGGATACGAGTGTGTCCAAGGGCGTGTCCTGCTCGGGTGAGCAGTCGGCGAGTGTTCGACGAAAATTCATTCGCCGAAAATTAAGGGCACACGCCCTCTGACACGGGCATGTCATAGGCCGTGTCATCTGCGGGTCGACGAACTCAGCTCGATGAAGTTGAGCTGGGGCATGTCTGGTGCCGTGTATGGGCACACGACCTGTAACATGGGCGTGTCACAGGTCGTGTACTTTTCTGGATGTGCCCAAGGCATTGAGGCCGGGTGAACACGGGCACGACATGGGTGTGTCATGGGGTACATGGCTTGTGACATGGGCATGTCACGAGCCGTGTCCCGCTCGGGTTGAAGATGATTTTGTGCAGCCTGATGTACACAGCCACATACACGGGCATGTCTGAAGGCATGTCCGATGACACGACCCGTGACATGGGCATGTCACATGGGCATGTACTGGTCTGGATAAGTCAGTTGAGCACTACTTGAGGTACACGGACTGGGACACGGGCGTGTCACAGGCCGTGTCAGGAAAAAAAATGAGATTTTGTGGCAAAATCATGGTCGTCCGTTTCTTTAGCTGGGATCCAATAGCTGAGCTTCCTCCCTGTGTCCTTAAGGCCGGGAAATGAGTTGGAAAAGCTCATTTGAGCTTTGGCCTTCATCTTTTTAAAACTAAAGAGAGAGAGAGAGAGGAAGAAGAAGGAGGAGGAAGGAGAGCCGGCCACTGATGGTGCTGCGAAGTTCCGACGAGAGATCCGAGGCCAGCATTGTGGAGGAAAGGCCGTTGCGGTTCTTTCCAGCCAGCTAGGAGCTCATGGCGCCGAAGCGGTCTTCAAGGGTAACGACTTTTCTTCCTAGCCATGTGAAGGCTTACTTTTTGGCATATGCATATGATTCCCCCAACAGAGGGTGGCTGATTACGGGTGTCCGTTGGGTTGATTCATGGAATCCCCACTCATTTGACATATAGATCCGGAAATAGAGTACGGAATAGGCATGCTGTATGAAGCTCATATGGACAGGTTGGTCTGGATTGGTGATGTTGCATATACGCTCCGGAGAAGACTCCGTGATAAACGTGTAGTTTAGGAGTCGACGAGTTGTACCTGTGAAGGGCAGTAGCAGGAAGTACTGGAGTGGTAGTCCAGGAAATACCTGTATATTGCTTGTGCTATTGGGTTGTCCCTGTGAAGGGTAGTAGCAGGAAGTACTGGATTGGGAGTCCAGGAAATACCCTTGTAATGCTTGATGTTCATGGGTTGTGCCTGTGAAGGGGAGTAGCAGGAAGTACTGGCGTGGTGAGCCAGGAAAATAACCGTTATGCTTAGAATACTTGATGGGTTGTGCCTGTGAAGGGGAGTAGCAGGAAGTACTGGCTTGGCAGCCCGGGAAAATACCCTCAAGTGAATGTGATGAATGTACGGTTAAGCCTAGGGATGGAATGTGAGTTCTGTCGCTAACGCGAGGCGTGGCTCCTGGGTAACCGAGGAATGTGAAGCCAGTCCTGTGAGGATCTAATGGCTATATATGAGCTGATGGGCTCACCTAAAGGAAAGAGGTAAGGTGAAACCGACCCGCGCCTTTTATGTAGCCGCGAGTACGCCGTACTCGGTGATGGCAAGGAGACTTGAGCAACGAGGGTGGATGATCCGACCTGCGCTATGTCCGTCCAACGTGAGAACTGAAGGTGCGGTCTGTTAGAGCGCATAACAAGAGTCTTAGGCCTGCGCGCCATGACACAATGGGGGGCTACAGGCCAATCACGGTGCGTCAAGACTAAAATCTCCGGCTGCACGTCATGGAGTAAAATGCTCAATTATTACCGTTGGGTTGCGACCCTAAGACTGTTGTGGTACTCTGGTTCGCCGGTACACCAAGAATGTGCCCTGAGTGCACGGATCGTCGGGCCGCATGGCTAACGATTGTGATGGAATGTTTGTGCGTGAGTGCACAATATGTGATGAATATATATATGCACGAGATGGTTATGCCTGCAGGGAAGGAATACCACTGCCCCGGGAAATGGGTAGGGTTGTTATAATTTGGTCAGCTGAATGTTGACCGTTGCCTTGTTTACCACCGTTGGGTGGGCTGTCCCAGTGCAGGTGCTGGAGAACCAAGCGGGACGCATAAAGGCTGAAGGCCTTGCTGCTGCTACCGTCGCTAGCCCTTGAAGGCTACATGAAAAATGCTATGTTTGTTTATACGTGACCGACCTGCAAGCCAATATTTGAGGCCACTGTTGTGTAAAGCCCTGTAAGGCCATAAGGCCAACTGTTTTGTATTTGGACATTCCTATGTTATGTACATAAATGCGGAGCTTTTATATGGTGGACATTCATGTGGGTGAGTTCAGTTTTCGTGTTATAGGCTTCCGCTAGAATGAAATGAGTTAGGATGCGCAACTCTGGTATCACTCCGTGACTTCCCCACCTATTTTATGGTATATGCTGTGGGGCCCCGGCCAGACCTTTTGGTATATACCTGTGAACGGATGGAGTCGTTACATTTTTGGTATCAGCTGTCTCGGTCTTTCCCTTTCGAATTCGTGGTCGAATTCTTTTGTGGGGTGGCGAGCACGTGTCTATGCAAACCATGTTAACACGACTGAACTCTTAAATGTTCACTTTAGGAATGCAAATACATGTGTTTGGGGAACCTGCGCATTCCTATTTTGGTTGTTTTGCTCGTGTGTGGTCGGTAATGTGCGTGTCTTGTTCACCTATAGGTGACGCGGAGTGGTGCTGGGCAGTCGGAACCTCAGCGTTCTGATGAAAGTACGGCACCAGCTGAGGTGTTTACACCTCCGCCTTCTATGGAAACTGTGAGATTAGTTGATGAGGCATTGTTTGCCATGATTCAAGCACAGCCGATTGGGCAGGCGCAGTCGGCATTGAGGCCAGAACAGGTGGCAGCGAGGCCAGAACCTGTAGCGGCTGTGGATCCTCGAGCAGCTGAGAAGCAGTTGAAGCAGTTTATGAGCTTTAACCCGCCTACGTTTTCGGGAGTGGGATCTCCTATGTAGGTTGAAGATTGGTTGTCACACGTCAAGCAGATAATGATGGCGATCGGGATGGAGGAACATCAGAAGGTCACCTTGGCCACCTTCTTGCTGGAAGGCGAGGCACGATTGTGGTGAGACGAGATGGAGTTGCATCACTTAGCTGGAAGGCCGTTAACACAAGTGTCGATGGAGGAATTCTCCCGACTCTTCCTGGCTAAGCAACTCCCGGCGGCACAGCGTATTGCCATGGAGAATGAATTCCAAAGGCTGACGCAAGGTGAAGGCAGTGTTGAAGCTTACCTGCATGAGTTCACGAGGTTGGGACGGTATGCGGGTTCGATCTTTGCTGATAAGCAGAGAAAGACAAATAGGTTATATGAAGGATTGCGGGATGAGCTGCGATTCCTGCTCTCTAGTTCTGTGAACCAAGGCTTCCATGCGCTGGTTGACACTGCGTGCGCGTTGGAAAAGGATATGAAAAGGATGCAAGGGAAGTGGGCCTTGGCTATGACAAAGCCAGAATTCAAGGTGCCCCGACCTGGAAAATCATACTATAAGAAGATGTGGGCAAGAGGTCCAAGTCGGCTGGACAAGCTCCTTCTTCGGTTGCATCGGGAGCAACGTCAGGGACCACGTCAAGGCCGGAGACTCGTATGTGCTTTACGTGTGGACGGGTGGGGCATATAGCCCGTGATTGTCGGGCAGTACCGCCAAAGAGTGAAAATAAGGCGGGAGCGTCCTATGTTGAGAAGGGAAAGGCGGTGGCGGAGTCCTCTGTCTCCCAGGCGCAGCCCCGAGTCTACAATCTTGGCCTGCAGGAGGCCATTAAGCAGAGTGACGTCGCCATAGGTACGAGTTAAGTTATTACATTACTTTGTTTATTACATGCTTTGTTGATTGCCTATTTGTATGCGGCTTGTGTATGTGACATGATTGTCACAGGCTTTGTGATGATTCAGAACATGCTGACGCGAGAACTGTTTGATACAGGTGCTTCGTATTCTTTTCTGTCTAAAGAGTTTATAGCACGGCTTGGAATACCTAGTCGTGTGAGGACATATAGCGTCAGGGTGGTGTTGCCGCATGGTTGTTTGATGCTCGCGGATCGAGCTTGCGATGTGGAGGTTCAAATAGGAAGTCGACATTTCTGTTTGATTGCATCTGTATTGCCAATATCATAATTTGACGTGATATTTGGTATGGATTGGCTCGCGGAGCAGCATGCCTTGATTGATTGTAATGCCAAAGAGATCACGTTGGACCAGAATACCGAGCAAGAGACTAAGTTCGCAGGGATGCGAGGAGTGGGCTGGACATTGATGTCTGCACTCCAAGTAGTCAAGGCTGTTCGGAAGGGTACAGAGTGCTACTTCACGCTGATTCAGGCTGTTGAGCCCAAGGCCGGTGTGAGCGATGTTCCGGTAGTATCGGAATTTGCAGATGTGTTTCCCAAGGATCTTCCTGTGCTACCACACCAGCGAGAGATTGACTTCACGATCGAGTTGGTGCCAGGTGTGAAACCTGTAGCTCGCTCGCCATATCGCATCGCACCAAAGGAAATGGCGGAGTTGAAAGTCCAACTGCAGGAGTTGTTGAAGCAGGGTTATATACTCCCAAGTATATCACCTTGGAGCGCGCCTGTTCTATTTGTGAAAAAGAAAGACAGTGGTTTGCGGTTATGTATTGACTACCGCGAACTGAATAAGCTGACCGAGAAGAAAAAATATCTGATTCCATGAATTGATGAGTTGTTCGATCAGCTGGTGGGTTTAACCATCTACTCCAAGTTGGATTTGAAGTCTGGTTATTACCAGTTAAGAATTCAGGAAGGTGATATTCCCAAGACCGCATTTGGAACACGGTACATGCATTATGAGTTCACGGTCATGCCGTTTGGGCTGTGCAAAGTGCCCTCGGTGTTTATGGAATTGATGCACCGAATATTCCGAGAGTACCTGGATCTGTCCGTGATTGTGTTCATTGATGATATCCTAGTGTACTCGAGATCGAAAGCCGATCATGAGAACCACTTGCGGTTGGTGTTGCAGACGTTGAGGAAGAATAAGCTCTACGCCAAGTTCTCGAAGTGCGAGTTTTGGCTATCGTCGGTGGCTTTTTTGGGCCATGTGGTAAGCGGAGAGGGCATCACAGTGGATCCAGCAAAGATAAGGGCCATACAGGAGTGGCCAGTATTGTCTTCGGTGGTTGAAGTCAGGAGCTTCCTTGGACTGACGGGCTACTATTGAAGATTTGTTGAGAACTTCTCGCGGATCGCTTTGCCTCTAACCACACTGACGAGAAAGGATCAGAAGTTCGTTTGGACGCCAGAGTGCGCGCGAGCTTTTGAAGAGCTGAAATGTCCGCTGACCACGGTGCCTATGTTGACGTCGCCATGTGGTACTGATGGATTTGAAATCTACAATGATGCTTCAGGGAGCGTCTTAGACTGCGTTCTTCTGCAAAATGGGAAAGTGAATGCTTGTGGCTCTCGCCAACTGAAGGTGCATGAACGAAATTATCTCGTCCATGACCTAGAGTGTGCTGCGGTGATCTTTGCACTGAAGTTGTGGCGGCATTATCTATATGGCGTGAGAGTGGAAATCTATATAGATCACAAGAGCCTTAAGTATTTGTTGGAGTAGAAGGACCCGAGTATGCTACAACGAAGGTGGTTGGAGTTCCTTGGGGACTACACCTTTGTGATTCATTATACTTCCGGGAAGGGAAATGTGGTCGCGGATGCCTTGAGTCGGAGAGCCCCGACAAGAGCAAGCTGGTTACAAAGGCACGATGAACGTCTAATCCAGGAGTTGGAAGCGTTGAAGATATCTTGTGTTGACAAGAATGCTACAGCCGATGCATGTTTGAACTAGACGGAGGTGCAGAGTGACCTTGTGGACCGGATTTGACGAGCAACGGAGCTGGATGAAAGTCTCCAATGCTATGCGAAAGAGGGGCCATAAGGCAAGTTATCCTGGGATGACGGCCTTTTGCGGAAAGATGACCGTTTGTGCGTCCCGAGTTTGAGTAAGTTGAGGGAAGAACTGATGTATGAAGTGCATTATACGAAGTACTCAATTCACCCTGGTGGCACGAATATGTTCAGAGATATGAAAAAGCTGTTCTGGTGGCCAGGGCTAAAGAAAGATGTTGCTCATTATGTGGTCAAATGCCAAACTTGTACTATGGTAAAGGCGGAATGTCAGAAGCCTGGCGATTTTTTAAACTCGTTGCCGATTCCGTAGTGGAAGTTCAACGATATTTCCATGGATTTCATGCATGGGTTGCCGAGATCTCAGCTTGAAAATGACTCAATCTGGGTGATTGTTGACCGGCTGACGAAATAAGCACACTTTCTTCAAAACAGGCGGGACAACTCAGTAGAAAGTTTGTCAAAGCTTTATGTTGAACAGGTTGTACGACTACACGGTGTTCCTCGGAGCATCATAAGTGATCGAGATGGACGATTCACATCGAATGACTGGAGGCTAGTCCACCAGTTGTTGGGCACAAAGTTGACATTCAGTACAGCCTTTCATCCCGAAAGAGATGGCCAAACTGAGAGGACCAACAGAACGATGGAGGATATGCTTCAGATGTGCGCCCTAGACTTTGGGAAGAGATGGGAAGATCATCTCTACATGGTGGAGTTTGCCTACAATAACAGCTACCAAGCGAGCATCGGTATGACACCGTATGAAGCTCTGTATGGTCGGAAGTGTCGTACTCCTTTGGCTTGGGCGGAAGCAGGCGAATCCAAAGTGTATAAGCGTAATGAAGTCGATGAAACAAACTCGACCATATGCACTATTCGGGAAAGGCTATTGATAGCCCAGGATCGGCAAGCGAAGTATTACAATGCCAAACACCGAAACATGGAGTTTGCGGTGGGCGACTGGGTCTACTTGAAGATCAAACCCATCAAAGGCATGTCCAGGATTCGGAGACTGAAAAAGTTGAGCCTGAGGTATCTTGGTCCTTTTGAAGTGGTGGAGCGCATCGAGGAAGCTGCATATTGGCTAGCTCTTTCGCCAGACTTGGGTGGATTACATGATGTGTTTCTCATTTCGGTGCTTCGGAAAGCCGTCAAAGATACAGCTCAAGTGATCGGGACTGATCATGTGCCGGTGGAGTATGGGCTAACGACAAAGGTTAGGCCCATTTAGATAGAGGATCGTGCCGATAAACAGTTGCGGAACAAGATGACCAGGATGGTCAAAGTCCGTTGGGACAATTGCGGTCGTGAAGAGCTAACATGAGAGCGAGAGCAGACCATGCGAGCTGAATTTCCCGAGCTCTTTATGTAACTGTTATGTAGTGTGTCTCGCATTGTACTAAACGATTATGGATTGAAATTCATGTGTTTGATCTCCTTCCTGTGTGCTAATTTTGGGGACGAAATTTTTGTAAGGAGGGGAGGGTTGTAACACCCCAAATTCCAGAGTTGAGAAAAGTTTGGGGACACGGCCTGGGACACGGGCGTGTCCTGCTCGGGTGAGCAGTCGACGAGTGTTCGATGAAAATTCATTCAACGAAAATTGAGGGCACACGCCCTCTGACACGGGCATGTCAGAGGTCGTGTCCTCTGCGGGTCGATGAACTCAGCTCGATGGAGTTGAGCTGGGGCGTGTCTGGTGCCGTGTATGGGCACACGGCCTGTGACACGGGCGTCTCACAGGTCATGTCCGTTTCTGGATGTGCCCAAGGCATTGAGGCCGGGTGAACACGGGCATGACACGGGTGTGTCTTGAGGTACACGGCTCGTGACACGGGCGTGTCACGAGCCGTATCCCGCTCGAGTTGAAGATGATTTTGTGCAGCCTGATGTACACGACCACAGACACGGGCATGTCTGAAGACGTGTCAGGTGACACAACCCATGACACGGGCGTGTCACATGGGTGTGTACTAGTATGGATAAGTCAGTTGAGCACCACTTGAGGTACATGGCCTGGGACACGGGGGTGTTATAGGCCGTGTCAGGCAAACAAATGAGATTTTGTGGCAAAATCGTGGCCGTCAGTTTCTTCAGCTGGGATCCAATGCCTGAGCTTCCTCCCTGTGTCCTAAAGGCCGAGGAATGAGTTGGTAAAGCTCATTTGAGCTTGGCCTTCATCTTTCTAAAACTAGAGAGAGGAAGGAGGAGGAGGAAGGAGAGCCGGCCACCGATGGTGCTGCGAAGTTCCAATGAGAGATCCAAAGCCAGCGTTGTGGAGGAAAAGCCGTTGCGGTTCTTTCCAACCAGCTAGGAGCTCATGGCGCCGAAGAAGTCTTCAAGGGTAACGACTTTTCTTCCTAGCCATGTGAAGGCTTCCTTTTTGGTATACGCATATGATTCCACCACCAGAGGTTGGCTGATTACGGGAGTTCGTTGGGTTGATTCATGTAATCCCCACTCATTTGGCATATAGATCCGGAAATGTAGTACAAAATAGGCATGCTGTGTGAAGCCCATCTGGACAGGTTGGTCTGGATTGGTGATGTTGTATATATGCTCCGGAGAAGACTCCGTGATAAACGTGTAGTTTAGGAGTCGACAGGTTGTACCTGTGAATGGCAGTAGCAGGAAGTACTGGAGTGGTAGTCAAGGAAATACCTGTATATTGCTTGTGCTATTGGGTTGTCCCTGTGAAGGGTAGTAGTAGGAAGTACTGGATTGGGAGTCCAGGAAATACCCTTATAATGCTTGATGTTCATGGGTTGTGCCTGTGAATGGGAGTAGCAGGAAGTACTGGCATGGTGAGCCAGGAAAATACCCTTGATGCTTGGAATACTTGATGGGTTGTGCCTGTGAAGGGGAGTAGCAGGAAGTACTGGCTTGGCAGCCCGGGAAAATACCCTTAAGTGAATGTGATGAATGTACGGTTAAGCCTAGTAATGGAAAGTGAGTTCTGTCGCTAATGCGAGGCGTGGCTCCCAGGTAACCGATGAATGTGAAGCCAGTCCTGTGAGGATCTAATGGCTATGTGTGAGCTGATGGGCTCACCTAAAGGAAACATGTAAGGTGAAACTGACCCGCTCCTTTTATGTAGTCGCGAGTATGCCGTACTCGGTCATGTCAAGGCGACTTGAGCAATGGGGGGTGTATGATCCGACCTGCACTATGTCCGTCCGACGTGAGACCTGAAGGTGCATTCTATTGGAGCACATAACAAGAGTCTTAGGCCTGCGCGCCATGACATAATGGTGGGCTACGGGCCAATCCCGGTGCGTTAAGACTAAAATCTCCGGCTGCACGCCATGGAGTAAAATGCTCAATTATTACCATTGGGTTGCGACCCTGATACGGTGGTGGAACCTTGGTTCGCTGGTAAACCAAGAATGTGCCCTGAGTGCACGGATTGTCGGGCCGCGTGGCTGACGATTGTGATGGAATGTTTGTGCGTGGGTGCACAATATGTGATGAATATATATATGCATGAGATTGTTATGCCTGCAGGGAAGGAATACCACTGCCCCGGGAAAGGGGTATGGTTGTTATAATTTGGTCAGCTGAATGCTGACTGTTGCCTTGTTTACCACCGTTGGGTGGGCTGTCCCGGTGTAGGTACTGGAGAACCAAGCGGAATGCATAAAAGCTGAAGGCCTTGCTACTGTTGTTGCTGCTACAGCCGCTAGCCCTGAAGGCTACATGAAAAATGCTATGTTTGTTTATACGTGGCCGGCCTGCGCACCAATGTTTGAGTCCACTATTGTGTAAAGCCCTGTAAGGCCATAAGGCCGACTGTTTCGTATTTGGACATTCCTATGTTATGTACATAAATGTGGAGCTTTTATATGGTGGACATTCATGTGGGTGAGTTCAGTTTTCGTGTTATAAGCTTCCGCTAGAATGCAATGAGATAGGATACGCAACTCTGGTATCACTCCGTGACTTCCCCGCATGTTTTATAGTATATGTTGTGGGGCCCCGGCCGGACCTTCTAGTATATACCTGTGAACGGATGAAGTAGCTACAGATTGCCCTTCCTCTTACTTCCTTGATGAAGAAAGGTGTGCCATATGAGTGGACACCCCAATGTGAAGCTGCGTTCCAAGAACTGAAGGATAGACTTACCTCCGCCCCCATCTTACCACTTCCGTCTGGGAAGGAAGGATTTCAAGTTTACATCGATGCATCTTATCAAGGGATGGGAGCGGTACTGATGCAGCACGGTCATGTAATTGTCTATGCCTCAAGACAATTAAAGAAGCATGAAATCAATTACCTGGTTCATGATTTGGAATTGGGAGCAGTGGTATTCGCCTTGAAGGTTTGGAGGCACTATCTATATGACGTCCACTACGAGATCTTTTCAGACCACAAAAACTTAAAGTACGTTCATACATAGAAGGAATTGAACTTGAGACAACGACGGTGGTTGGAGTTTTTGTGCGATTATGAGTTCACCCTGAACTACCACCCCGGAAAGGCGAACTCGATGGCTGATGCATTGAGCAAAAAAGTATCGGACTCAAGCTCAGAGACTTGGTTGATGCACATGGAGTTAGCTCAGGTGCTCGAGGGATGGAGATTACTTTGGTGTATAAGGTTCCTTCGAAAGAGTATACAGAGTACTTGACAACCATGAGCATAGCTTGCGATATTCGGGACCGAATCCGGGCGGAGCAAGGAAGGGATGCGGCTCTGGCCCCGACAATCAAGTCAATCGAAGATGGGGCTACTAACAAGTATACATTAAAAGACGGCCTCGTATATTTCCACGGCCGGCTCTACATTCCCAAGGGCGGTAAAATCCGGGAGGATATCTTGAGAGAGGCTCATTGCTCTCAGTGTTCAGTGCACCCGGGTATTGCCAAGATGTACGCCGGCTTGCGGAAGACCATATGTTGGCCGGGAATGAAGAAAGATGTTAGATACTTTGTTACATATTGCAAAGCCTGTCAAAGGGTGAGGGCGGAATGCAAGAGCCCCGGTGGTTTGTTACAGTCATTGCCCATCCCCGAGTGGAAGTTTGAGGATATCTCCATGGACTTCGTTCACGGGTTACCTCGCTCACGCTCAGGGAATTATTCGGTGTGGGTGATCGTTGATCGCCTGACAAAGCAGCCAGGTTCATCCCTATGAAGAAAGAGGATCACGTGGATGTCTTGGTACGCCTCTTTGTGGAGTAGTTTGTATGGTCTGATGGCGTGCCCAAGACAATCATTTCTGACTGGGATGGTCGGTTTACCTCCAAGGAGTGGAAGGCGGTACAGGCATATTTGGGCTCACGCCTTACCTTTAGCACCGTGTTTCATCCTCAGACGGATGGGCAGTCAGAGAGGACCATCAGGACATTGGAGGACCTGTTGAGGTTGTGTGTGTTGGATAGAGGAGAGCCGTGTGAAAGGCTCTTACCCCTGGTATAATTCTCCTACAACAACAACCATCAAGCTAGCATCGGGATGGCGCCCCATGAAGCCCTTTACGGAAGAAGGTGTAGAACCCCCTTGTCTTGGGTGCAAGATGAAGACCTGAAGGCTTTGGGGATTGAGTATACTGATGATACTGATGCGATGGTTAGACTAATACGGGACCGCATGTTGGAGGCTCAAAGTCGGCAGGTGAAGTATTATAATGAAAGCACCAGATACGTTGGGCCCTACACTATATTGGAAAGGATTGGCCCTTTGGCCTATCATTTAGAGTTACCGCCAGTGCTAGAGAACCTCCACGACGTGTTCCATATGTCGTCTCTTCGAAAGACGCTGTTACGGCCTGATCAATATATCCTCACCACTGATGGTGCAGTGGCGACTGATAGGTCTGTGCGACTAGAGCCGGTGCGGATAGTAGACAACGAGACAAGAATTTTGTGCCGCAAAAGTGTTCCTTTGGTGAAGGTGTTGTGGTCTAATCATGGAAAGGATGAGTATACATGGGAGTCGATGGACTTGATGCAAAAATGTTACCCGGAATTATTTCATCAAGGTAATTTTGTTTAACAGCATATTTTATTTTCTGTTATGCTTTTTCTCCCACAGCCTTAGCCTGATTTTGGGGACAAAATCTTTTATTTTGTTTATAGGATTTGTAACGTCCTGATTCGCACTAGGCCCCTCGTGCGCATTTTTGAGTCAGGAGAGCTGACTTGGGCTCAGGGAAGTGCTGGCAGCTGGGCTGCACTTGTAAATGGGAGCAGAAATTAGTGCAGAATAGGACACGGGTAGAGACACGGGCGTGTCCCTACCCGTGTGGGAGAGGCCAGTTCTCGAGTCGACGACTCGAGTATGTCCAAAGAAGGACACGGGTAGTGACACGGGCGTGTCACTACCCGTGTGCATGATGGCACAGTAGGGACACGGTGTGTCCCTACCAGTGTATGTACAACCGGTGTTCCCGTGAAGGACACGGGTTGAGACACAGGCGCGTCCCTACACGTGTCTATCCAACCGACTCTCGAGTCGACGCCTCGAGTTGTCCCAGAGAAGGACACAGGTTGTGACACGGGCGTGTCACTACCCGTATGCAGACGACACGGGTAGAGACACGGGCGTGTCCTTACCCGTATGTGTCGAGTAGAGCTCGATGAAGTGTGCCCTGAGGAGGACACGGGTAGAGACACGTGCATGTACCTACTCGTGTGTGTCAAGTGAAACTCGACGAAGCGTGTCCTGAGAAGGACACAGCCAGAGAATACGACCGTGTCATGTGGATACGGGTAGGGACACACCCGTGTCCCTACCCGTGTTTGTTTATTGAACCGACATTGGAACAGTCGACGACGCTTCGCCCGAGCAGGACACGGGTAAGGACACGGGCGTGTCCCTACCCGTGTCACGTTTCACTTATAAGGGATGTGAAAATCCTAGCCATTTTCACTCCTCATTTCAACCCTTTTTCTTGAGAGAACTGCTGTAGAGAGGGAGAAGGTGCTGGAGCAAGTCCAAGAGGAGAAGAACCGCCGCCGCCGAGGAGAAGAAGATGCCACCGAGAAGAGTTACGAGATCCTTGGCCGGAAATGGTGGAAATGCCGGAAATAAGGTGAGCTTCCTTCCCTCTGCCTTGGTGCAAGATCTGTAGTTATATCTAGGTGAGATGTCGACTCAAAAGAGTCTAGACTTGCAAGATGATGATTTCCCTACTTAAAGACCGTTCTAGGGCTTGTGCTCTAAGGATAGTGGCGTCTTCAACCTCTCCAACCTTCTATGTGAAGATGGGGGACGGTTCTGTGAAGAGAAATGGACTTATGAGGGTGAATAAGGGAGGAGGAATTTCTGATGTGATTTGGGGAAGATCGGCTTGAGGAGGAAGATGAACCGATGCCGTTCATTCCGCCTCAAGATGCGTGCAGAAATTTGTGTTCTGCGCGCAGCAATCTTTGTGGCCGTTTTCAAGTGTGATACGGCCAGATCTGGGTCTTAGACTAAACAAGAAAGTTGTAGCCACAGTCAATACCTTTCCAACAAGGGGTTACACGCCTTCATCAGACTTCTGTAGCCTCAGGAATCTCTGGTCGAAGGTGCTGTGCGGATGGTGTTCTGCACCTAAATTCTGGTTTGGTATAGCATTCGATTTGAATTCGGAAGAGACATTGTAGCTAATTGATGTAGGGGCTGGACAATTCCTTTATGTTTAAACATCATAATTTAACGAGCGATGAAATTATTGTATGAACCCCACGTAAAGAAATGGAGGAGTGAACAGTACTTGAACCAATCATTTGGGGTAGAAATTATGAACGAACATTTTGATGTGTTGATGAGACTAGAATGATTTCATTATGGGTAACATTGAGTACGTAACAATAGCGGTTATATGTCAATTAATGATAAGATTGACTTGAATTTGTATACCCGATCGGTGGTGATGTTATGAGCAAACGATCGTTACTATTTAGATTGTTGATTCATGTGCACACAAATGATTGAACTTGGTTAAAGCATGCTAATCAGTTATATTAGAGTTATGTGAACATAGATTGTAGATAGTCTTAATGGCCGTAATGATTCAGGTAATGTTGAGGAGCAACATTGTCAGACAGTTGGGCTTGCTCCTCGGTGCTCATTTCTTGGGGCTCCTTCCGTGCCGAGTGGACGGTTGGGCTTGATCCTTGTGCTTTCTCCGAGGCTCCTTTCGTGCCATGATGATATGGATATACATGCAGTGTGAGTTGACATGCGATGTCATAATCCCGGGTTAAGGATAGTGTGGCAGGTCTACGGGCTCTCCAGTCATCACACTGACGAGAGTTGAGAGTTATACCTTGGGCGGTTGGGCTTGGTCCTCGGTGTTCATGTCCCGGGGCTCCTTCCGTGCCAAGTAAACGGTTGGTCTTGGTCCTCGTGCTTTCTTCTGCGGCTCCTTTCGGGTCACACAAGGCCAGTTCGGGGCTTAGTTCTCGGTGCACATCTACCCGAGACTCCCGCTGGGCCATAGTACGCATGGGCTCCGCTGTTGTTTTCTTAGCATTAAGGCGTACAGAGGCCTAAGTGAAGCAGCGTGGATGCCCGCTTAGTAGTAGAGAAGTCCACTCTACTGTCACTGCCTCGCCACGACGGTTGATGCCTGAGAGGTTAGCTACCTGCTCGAATAGTGGGAACTACAAGTCTGCATCGACATAGCAGTTGCATGTGCGTGATCATGGGTGAGTCATAACATTGCATACATACTATTACATTACATTGCACAAACAAGATCCTCATCGTATAAGTTTGTATGGGCACTCATATACGATGAGTTACTTTATGTTAAACCGATCCTTAACTTATAAGCTTGTATGGGCATCCTTTTAAGTTAAGTTACTTTCCTGTTGTAGTTACTTATACTTGATGGTTTGTTATAGCTCATGCAGAACTACTAGATTAAATGCTGTTAATCATATTGTACTTATTCCACCTACTTGTACCTGCTTATATTACTTATTATATATTGTACCCTTGTTCCTTTCTCCGCCCGGTGCCGAGGAGTCGCCGGGGGAGCAGATGTGAAGCCACTTAGTCTTTTGACTAATGATTGCTACGTCTTCCTTTTTAGGAGGTCACCCCGCAGGTAGAGGAGCCACAGATTATGTAGCAGGACAGCCAGGCCAGGACGACAGGGCCTGAAGGGACGGTGCCGTCACTACCGTCGGTCACTGATGTGAGTGTTGAGAGTTTTTGATGTAGCCCTTTGGGCGTATATTTGTTGTACTCTGATATTTTAGAAGCTTGTTGTAGCTTCTCTTATTATTGTACTTTTGACTTATTATACTTATGTGTGGATTGACTTCTTGATACTATGTTTTGTTTGGGTTGGCATATATTGATATAGGTTGTAGCTGGCAGAATAGGCGCCTTGTGGTACAGGTTGACCTATGTGCTAATGCTACCGCAAGGCGGCTGTTCTAGGCATAAGACCCCCTTCGTGCCGTATTTTGCAATCCGAGAGGGGGGTCTTACATAGTTGGCTTATGCTAATAGATTGTGTTGCAATCCTTCCACATAAGCTACTTTTGTGATGGAGACTATGCCATTGGTGATCATACCATAGCCCTTGGTGACTCCTCTATCTGAACCTCCAAAGATCACCTTGTGTCCATTCTTCACAGGGGTATAATCCTTAAGGTTGCTCCTTGTTCCAGTCATATGTCTGGAACCACCACTGTCCAAGTACCATATTAACATTATATGGGTACTTGGACTTCCCTGCATACACAGATCAGTTTACCTTGGGACACCAAAATGGATTGGGTCCCTATTTCTTGTTAGCTTGAAAATGCACATGTCTACCTACAACAGTCCTGACAGGAAGACTCACCCTTGACCTTGGTACACTAGGGTTGTACCAACAATCTATGAAAAAAATATCCCACCTTACCACATCACCAACATTCATGAATGTTGTATCTCCTCTTCTAAACTGCCTTTGAAGAAGTTGTCTGTTCAAAGGGGAGAACACCAACCTTTTTATTATTTCTTTCAGCTAGTATCTGACTAAAAATTAGTCTGCTAGTGGATGCACATGGATTATTCTGAGTGGCTCCAACAGATGTCATCTTTGAAATTGATATGGAGTTGATGGCTTCAGAAACTGCCAGGTGTGGCTTACTGAATGACTTACCCTTAGTCAAAGTGTTTGTTGGAGGAACCTAAGAGTAGGCCACTGCCTTATCCTTAAGAATGGGAGCTGGAGCACCAAACACAAATGGTCCATAATGGGCCATTTGTATTTCCTCATGGGGAGCCTTCAGTGCACTCATACCCATGACCTTTCTCCTTTCATTGTAAGATACCCTTGTATTCTTACAAGAAGAGTACCCATTCTTCCAGTGACCATACATGCTATCCTGGTCATACTTGTTGGAAGGGAGGATTGCCTTTTGAAAGGTGGTCTTAGGCACTATAAGAGCTTGGCATTTCCCTTTAGAATTGGTAGCTCTTGAGTTTCACTTAAATCCCAAACCTGTAACGCCCCGAAACTCAAAGGAGCGACGGGGGACGTTTGGGCCAGTTTTGGGTTCTGGCTGCAGGCACACGGCCTGGGACACGGGCGTGTCCCAGGGCGTGTCTAGCTTGTGTCGACACTCAGCCAGGAAGTCGACACTTTGGTCTCGACATTGTGTCGAGACAGGGCACACGGCCTGCGACACGGGCGTGTCGCAGGGCGTGTCGACCCGTGTCGACACTTAGGCGCGCAGTCGACACTATGCGTTCGACGAAGTGTCGAGACATGGCACAGGGCCTGCGACACGGGCGTGTCGTAGGGCGTGTCAACCCGTGTCGACACTCGTCCCGGAAAGTCGACACTCTGGTCTCGACATTGTGTCGAGACAAGGCACACGGCCTAGGACACGGGCGTGTCCAAGGCCGTGTCAGTAGGTCGACGATCTTCGCTCGACGAAGTGTCGAGTGTCGAGACTGTGTACACGGCCTGGAGCATAGGCGTGTCAAGGTGACACGGGCAAGGACACGGGCGTGTCCTAGAACCCGTGCAGTGCTCGGGTTGTTTTCGGGGAAAAATGATGGGGGTACACGGCCGGACACACGACCGTGTCAGTTGGAACATGGGCGTGTCAGCTCGAACACGGGCGTGTTCGATACCCGTGTGTTGTTCCAGGTGATTCAATTTTGACGGCGAATGAGGCACACGGCCCTGGACACGGGCGTGTGCCAGGCCGTGTTCGGTCCAGATTGGGCATTTCAGTCCCGAATTAAAGCCGTTCGTTTCCTTATTTTGAGATCCAACGGCTGGGGGTTGTTCCTGAAGGGATATACCCGGGATTGGACTTAGAAACCCTCACTTTTCTTAAGTGTTATCTTTCTAAAACCTTAGAGAGAGAGGAGAGCCAAGGAAGGAAGAAGGAGCTAGATCCGGCCATTGGAGGAGCTTCGAAGCTCCGAATCGCGAGCCGACTCCGGATCCACGGAGGCAAAGCTAGTGCGGTGCTTTTCATCCGCTTACTTTTCAATGGCGCCAAAGAGGAACGCTAGGGTAATGATTCTCTTCTTGAGCATGAGTAGCTCTCCTTCTTTGCATAGGAAGCCCGCTCTCGCGAGTTTGCGGTGAGTTGGAGGCGTTCCTTCGGGTAGATATGTGAAGTCCCCGTTGTTTAGAGTCTGTAAGCGAGAACGGACATAGGCATGATGTGTGAAGCCTACCCGGACATTTTGGTCTGGATCGGTGATGTTGCATTGCATAAATGCCGGAGAAGACTCTGTGCTATTGGTTGTTTTTCGGGTTTTCTACACGGTAGATTGCAACAGGGAGCCTTGGGGATTAACCCTAAGGTACACCCGGAAAACTGGGCGGATGCGTGATCTTGCCAACATGGAGGCCTGAGAGACAACTTGAACATAACCGAGTTATGTGAAATTGTGTGACGAAAATGGGACTCGGGAGAAGTTTGACCTGCGCAAATGGCTTAAATTATCATTGCTACGTGAGCACGGGTTAGATGGAACCGTACCCATATCTATGTCGTTCGGGTTAAAGAGACCTAAGGTTACGTGACACTTGCCGTTGGCATAGATGAGAGTCTTCGGCGGTCCATGGCTTAAATTGACGTGACCCATGCCGGGAAGACAAATTGCTCATATGTTTGGCCGTCAAAGTGGCGGTGGTGCGTCCGGAATGTCCATGGCTTTAACTGACGTGACATCGACCAGTTCACCAAGAATGTGCCCTGAGTGCACGGTGTGTGTGGCCGTGTGAGCCTACGCCTGTGATGAAATGAATACTATTATATTGCTCGCTTGTGCTAATAAAACTGCAGGGAAGGAGCATTGCCGCCCCTAGTTGGGGAGGGATCGTTATAATTTGGTCAGCATTGCTGACCGTTGCCTTTTTGTTTGCCACCGTGCGGTGGTTATGTTGCTTGCAGGTGCTGCTGGACCATGCGGTCAATAGTGGGATAAATCCCAAATTGCGAAGCCGGCCCTTGAGGGCCTATTTGGAGTGTTTACTACTTTATTCATGTATGACCGGCCTGCGTGCCGTGGTTTGTAAATCATGTAACATTAAGTAAACCTTTTTGTAAGGCCTTAAGACCAGTACTGGTGTATGTACTTCATTCCTGGTTGGCTATTCTAGTGGACATTCATGCTTTAGTGTTGGGTTCTTTATTTTTACTTAAACTGCTTCCGCTAGAATACTCTGTGTAGGACGTTATGATTAGTTGGATGGTTTCCATTGAGTAACCACCCGGTCTGTCTGTGGTATATGGCGTCGGGCCCCGGCCGGACCTACTGCTATATGCTATGCGACAGATAGGGGGTGTTACAAAACCTCTCTTATCCTTTTGAGAGGTGAAGGAGTCAATTAGTGGCAACACCGTTTTAGGCTTAGAGAATTCAGCCACAATCTTCTTCTCATTGAGAAGATTGTCTTCAAGATCCATGATGATCTTATTTTTCTGGCTAATAGTCCCAATTTGGATAATTGAGATTGTCTTCAGTTGGCTAACTTCCCTCCTCATCTGAGCAAGCAAGGGTGCTGACTCAGACTCCAGAGAAATAGCTTACTGTAGGGAGGCAATCTCCTCAGCTTGTCTCTTAACAAGCCTTTTTCTCTTCTTCAGAGCATCAAAAATTGCACTATACTTGTCAATTAATTGATTGACATCATCTTCAGATTATGAATCATCATTTCCATTGAAGTAAGTGAATGCTTTAGAGTCTGAGCCAGACTCATAGATAAAGGAAGAGCTAGGGATAGAGTGTACCTCATCAGTAGTATGATTGTCCTGATTGTCTTCTGATATGGCCATGAGACTGAACCAACAAATCATAAAATAGTCACAAGACCTCATCAGGAGCTAGGGATAGAACTTATGCCAAATAAGGCAGCAAGATGTTCAGCTTCTTCTTCAATAGTCATGAGACCAATATAGGCCTCCTCTTCATCTGATTCTGAAGAATCAGAATCACTATCTGATAGGCTGACAGTCTTCTTGGCCAAGAATCACTTTTCAGCCTTCTTATCCTTGTGATGTTTTTTGCCTTCAGAATTCATGTGCTCCTTCCTCTTAACTGGACAGTCAGCAATGCCATGTCCACTCCTATTGTAACAGTAGCAAATAACATTAGTCTTAAAATATTTGTTCTATTTGGAGTCAAACCTTTCCCTAGATGGGTCTTTTCTGTACTTGTCCTTGCTGGGAAAGGGCTTCCTTGATGAGGAGTTGGAAGTGCCCTTGTTATTCCACTATCTCCTCCTGCTTAACATCTTCTTGAACTACTTGGAGAATAGTGTTAGTTCTCCATCTGACAGCTCAGTTCTAGAGGAGCTGAGATTTGAGCTTTCTGACTCTACAGTTCTCCTTGGTGGAGAACGAGTCTTTTCCCTACTTCTTCATGTGGCTTCAGCTTTGAAGGCCACTTTCTTCTCTTTGCTGAGATATATGGCAGCATCCTCTTCAACCTTCTTAGAGTTTAGCTGCATCTCATGGGATAACAACTTCCCATATAGATTCTGAGGTAATATGTTGGACAAGTTACCAACTTCTTTGATGACACAGATCTTGATATCCCATTCCTTGTTTAGGTATCTCAGGAATTTGTCATTCAACTCATAATTAGTGAACTGTCTGCCATCGATGATCAGACCGTTCACTATTATGAAGAACTTCTCATAGCATTCAACTATGGAATCCTTCTTTCCTTTCTCTAATGCTTCATATTGTTGATTTAGGAGGGATTTTATGTCATCCCTCACTTTCTCATTCCCTTCCATATACACAATAAGAGAATCGCACGTCTCTTTGACTATTTTGCAGTGAACCAGGTTCTTGAAGGTGGAGTCATCTATGACACTAACAATGATATTTTGTAACCTCTTATCCATAATTGCCAAGATGACTTCATCCTTAGTCATTTCAGTATACTTCTTTTGAGTCTAGACATTGGCATCGAAGACAGAGATATTCATGAGGATAAAAGATCCTTCTTGGACAGTAATAAAGATCATAGGATCTGAGGCTTACATGAATAGCCTGACCATTTCTTCCCATATTCCAAAGTTTTCTTTTCTGTAGATAGGGAGCTTTATGGAGCTCAACTCCTTATGGTTCTCACCTGAATCCATGGAGTAAATCTTCAGCTACTCTTGGAGATCTATTCAGACTGTTAAGTCCTTTTTGAACAACCTTCCTCCGATACCACTTGAAAGTCTTTGTTTGAGGAGTAACTAAACATCTAGAGGGGGGGGGGGGGAATAGGTTTTTCAAGTCTTTAAGACTACTTTTGATTTTGATGTGTTGTGAGTTAGATTATTGTTTTAGCTTTCAAGAACACAAATCAACACACAGTATTTATAGTGGTTCCCCAAGGTATGTGTACATCCACTTTCCATCCCACCTTTCTAACAGTGTGTTATATAAGGTATTCTTCACCAAATCTCAGCTCAAAGATCTTACAGAATAGATCCCTCAGGATCTTTCAGACTTCCTCCAAGTCCTACCTCAGGCCTAAGCCCTATACACTTAGAGTAGACTTTACTCCTACAACTTAGTGATCCTCTATATCACCTACCTCAGTCCTAATAAAAAACCCTACAACTCAGGGTAGATTGATAGCCCTACACTAAGACTTGTTATCTTCTATCTCATGCACACATGCCCTACCCACTCAGATTCATAACTGAATCATACCTCTCAGCCTTTATAGTCTAGGCTTACAACTCAGGTCAATTAAGATCCTATAAAATGAGTATAAGTTTGATGATATAAGACTCCAGAGAAATGATTCTCTGAGTCTTCCTCATGGACTGAGTAGACTCAGCCCTAACTCCTTCACAACAACAAAAATGGATCTTCTCAGCTTGTGCTGAGAAGATAACTATAGAGCACTAACTCTTCAAGCCTTTGATGTAGTTGATTTGATAACAGTGGCCTTTAAGAACACCAACAACTTGGGTTTGCTTTGCTTCCCCTTCAAACTCAAAAAAGAACTTTCTGATCTAGCTATTGAAGATACATTTATTCTTCAGTGATTTATTTCTTCAACATCCCACTCCTGTATGTGGATCACAGACTCTCTGTGAGTATGAGTTCCTAGAAAACTTCTTCTATTTTTCTCTCGAGGAAGAAGATGACCAAAAAAATCATTTTAATTTCTCAGAACTCCCCTTTTATCGATCTTCGTCCAATGGCTCTTTGCGCGGTATGGACCAGGAGGAATTGGCAACTACAACATCTCTTTTGCATTAATTACTATCCTAAAGGCATGCATCTCCTTTTGTCATTTAGCGAGCAAATCCCGTGATATTTGAATTCTTGATAACGTCAGCATGACTCAGAGCTTGTGGACTTGATCATTTTCAGACAATCAACATAGGCGTTGAAGTGAAGCCATGTCACTCAACGCAGAAACACTTACCAGAATTCTGCATCTTGAGGCGTTAAGTGAACCCTTAACACTCAACGCTTTTGACAATTGCAGTCCAACGGATAAGGCGTTGTGTGAACCTTCATCACTCAACGCTTCTGGACTTGGTTGAAATTTCTCTGCATGAAGGTGTTGAGTACAACTTCAACACTCAATGCTTCTGGACTTGACTGTCTTCTTGATGAGGCGTCGAGTGACCTGTCTTCTCTCAATGCTTCTACACTTGACCTGAAATCTAGTTTAGTAGGCGTTGAGTGAACTGCCTTCACTCAACTCTTCTATCCTTAGACAGATTTCTAGTCAGCAACTTCGAGGCTTTGGCTGCATAGAGTTCAATCAATGCTTTTCCTCTTCTGGAGTTGAGTTGAAGTAAGTTCACTCAATGCTTTTGGACTTAGCCAAATTTTCTACTTATTCAGCAACCTGTCTTGAGTCCAACTGTCATTGTGACTATGACTGTCTGTCAAATCAATGCGATAGTATACAACCTGCATACATTGAACTTGAACATGTTAAAATTCAACAACCTGGCACTCCTACCACGTTGAATTTTCTCCAGGTGGTCAGCAGGATAGCCTAAAGCCAAATTAATATTCTCAGAACTATCCAGTTCACACCTTGATCACGCGGAAAACTTCCCTGGACCTTGAAGTGAGCATGGGTTATCTAAATTGAAGTCAATCAACCAGCAAACACAAGCAGCACAAGAGTCTTTTATTGATTCACAGCTAACGTTCTCTACACAGCGAGACATACATGGCGAGACATACATGGCGAGACATGCTTCACCAAACAATGCCCAAGGGAAAGCAGAGACTACAAAAAACAAGACAAGAGAAATAAGCCGCGCAGACTCAAACTACAAGCCGCCGGTCTACTACTGTGGAGTCCGCTCAGTCTGCCAGGTCGCTAGACCACAACCCAAGACGCGCGGACTACCCCTTATTCCAATGCTTCCTCTAGTCGCCAATCTACAAGCCTCCTGACCGCGAGGTCGCCTAGCCGCCAGACTGCACAAGCTGCGATGCCGAATAGAACAGTCCGCCTGAAGCAGGCGACTTCTTGAACCTCGAAACCAAGTTGCCAAAGAGAAGACCGTCTGGTCGCTGTCCGCGACCTACTGGTTTTCCGCCTGTTGCTTAACCGTATAGTCCGCACTGTCCCTGACCGCAAAAGTTCCTGGCTTTCCAGCGCTATCCGCACAACCTACACAGCACACCCGGTCAACTCAAACAAATCGCGCGGACACCAAAAAGCAGTCCGCAGCAACCCGTGCGAGCTCAAGTTACTGTTCACTTACACATGGAGGTTCTCTTTTTCCTGATGTGACAAGGGGTCCTATTTATAGGTACGATGATGAGTGTGGTCATCGCCCTAGCCGATAGGATTACCGCCACATCCCGTAGCAAGACTTCTCCGCAGTCCGTGGATACATACTAGTCTGCCGCACCTGTGCAAGATAGCCAGCCCGCCTAGCTTCTACAAGGCCGGACTCCAATTTCCAGTCCACCTTGTCGCCAATGGCCAAGCCAGGACCACCACAGCCAGACTACGCAGCAACAATCTGCTAATCTACAGCGAACACATCACTTCAGTCAAGCAATACTCGAGCTCACGACTTCGCCACCAAGGCATCTGCCGGACTTAGGCGGACATGCTTGTTACCAGTCCGCCCATACTATGTACAACACTAGTCTGCATAACCCTGCAGACAACTCCAGTCCGTAAGCCGAGTACCATAGTCTTGTTACCAAGACACCTTCTGGACTCAGCGAACTCCAGCTCCAGTCTGCTTACATAGCAAACTTCCAGTCTGCATATACCGTAGACTACAGTCCGCATATCCCGAGTCCACAGCCACGCCAGGCAAGGCAGCTGTCGGACTAAGCGGACACGCTGCTTCAGTCTGCACATCTCGAGCCCACAGATTTGCCACAAAAGCTACTGCCGGACTCATTGGACACCTAGCATCAGTCCGCCCACAGTTGCGGACACAACCTCCAGTTCGCTCATCCCCAAACTCGCAACCAAGGCACGTGCACTTCTGCCGAGCTTGGCGGACTGAGAAGCAGGCCGCACTCCACTGCGCGATCTCCCCGGACTGAGCCAAATATGGACTTGGTTCAGACCCAACCAAGTCCACACCACTGGCCACTAGGACCAGTCCGCACTTACTGGCGGACACTGGAACCAGTCCGCCTGTCAAGACGAACTCCAGTATCAGTCCGCACGGACTGGCGGTCTCCGCGGCTTCCACTTGCTGCTGCACCAGAGCAAGACCAAAGCAACTGCCAAACCGGTCTGCCGAGATTCAGTTCTTTAGTCTGCTTCATGTCGGACTCCGCAGCTAGAATTTCTTGCCGCTCGGTTACTTCCTGGGATCCAACTGCCTGTTGAGCACAAGCCGGCCTGGCTAACTGCCGCTGCTGTCCGCGTAGTTCGCACAAACAGACCGCCCAGGCCGCTACAGAGCAAACCGTCTGCAACATCCCTGCCGACTTAGCAGTCTGCCAACCCTATCCGCGTAGTCCACGCGGATAGGTCCAAGTGCTCCATTCACCCACTTTCACTTCACAAATTTCAACACTACCCCTTGAAGTGAGAAGTGGTGAATAACTCCAGCAGCTCTCGTAACCTTGCACCTGATCTCTCCGATAGCATCTACGAAGAAATGTCCAAGACATAGTCCTCACCCCGCATATCATGGACCATGAGGGAGCCCTCCAGCATCTCCCAAAAGGAGCCATGCTTCCCTCTGCCTTCTTCAGCTTCAACATCCACTCATACATCACAGGAGTATCACCAACTACCTTGGGCACAAAAGTCCAAGCCTCGTTACCTCTGAGAGAAGTCACCTCTTCAGCCTTCGTGTCAACCACCTCCTTGATTCTAGTGGGGTCATCACAGCCAGAAGAAACTTGCTCGACCTGAGGGCTAACAAAGAAACATGAAATCAAGCCCGCCATGTTCTCTTCACTATATCGAGCTGGTGGCTTACTGATCCTCTTCGATCTCCGAAGAACCGGATCACGGCTGAAAGATATGGTACCTAAACACCTAGAGGGGGGGGGGTGAATAGGTGACCTAATCCTTGTCTAACTTTATTGGCAGCAATCAGTTATATCACAGCAATCTAACTAGTTTATCACAGCAAACACAGCATACACAGCAACAATTTCAGCACAGTACAACACACAGTGATTTATAGTGGTTCCCCAAGATATGGGTACATCCACTTTCCCCCTTCGCCTCTCTAGCAGTGTACTATATTCGGCCAAACTCCTGCACTGTCTCAGAACCCAAATGGTTCCTACACCTCAGGCCCAAAGCCTTACAACTCAGCTTTATCCCAAAGCCTACACTCAGCCAATCAAGGCCTACACTCAGCCAATCAAGGCCTACACTCAGTCAACAAGGCCTACACTCAGAGATCTCAATATCCTACACTCAGGCTAGCAAGCCCTACCCTCAGCCTTTATAGATATAGGCTTACAATTCACTCAGATCCAAAGGATCCTACAAGTTAAAAAGATATTACAAAATATAACTCTACAACTCAGAAAGATAAGAGGGGAGTTGAGAGATTCTTGACGAGTTCTTGGAAGAACTCAGCTGGATCCAATCTGACTTAGCTTTCTTCAAAGCTTCTTGAGTAGAACTGAATAAGACTGAATCCTCTGCAGTTGTTCCTTGACCTCTGCTTCTTAAGAATCAGAATTGAATCTGAATCCTTCTTCTCAGCCTAGTTCCAAAGGCTGATTTCTTGGATGGAGCCCTCTCTCTCAAACTTCTTAGATCTGCACTTGGACTGCAAGATCTTCTTGTGTTGATACTCAGTATATCACTTTTCTGATTACTTGAATAATTTGTACCACTTGTTAATCACTTGATCAACTCTCTCAACAACCACACAACCACCTTTTCGTAAACTGTGGATGCCTATTTATAGGCCTTCTTCATGGTAACCGGCTGGTCCGGTTCATAACTGACTTCTGACATCTCTGACAGTTGATGTAGACCGGCTGGATCGGCAGCTGTCATGTCAACCAGTCACTTCTTGAAAATCTCTAACAGTTTGTGAGTGTCGAGACTTTCTGTCTTTAAGTGTCGACACTTATAGTCCAAGTGTCGACACATGTTGTGTAAGTGTCGACACATGTCTACAAGGTGTCGACACAATTCTTTGTATGTCTCGACACAGATTCTTCTGCATGTGTCGACACTGAAATTGAGTGTCGACACAAGTACTTGTTCTTCTAGCTTTAGCTAAATTCTTCTATGTGTCGACACATCTCCTTTGTGTCGACACATCTTCTTGTGTTGAATCTGTCAAGTGTCGACACTGCTTCTTGGTGTCGACACATAGTCTTCTATGTTGAATCTTGCTGAGTGTCGACACAGCTTCTTGTGTCGACACACCTTCTTGTTGTTGAGACTTCAGCTGAGTGTCGACACATTCCCATAGTGTCGACACTTGTACTTAGAATAATTTGTTGTTCTTTCTGTTCTTTGCTAAGTGTCGACACAGCTCCTTGTGTTGACACTTTCTTCAAGTGTTGAGTCTTTAGCTGTGTGTCGACACATTGTTCTGGGTGTCGACACATACTTCAAATGTTGACTCTTCTGTTGAGTGTCGACACATTGTGTTGAGTGTCGACACATTCTTCAAGTGCTGACTCTTCTTCTTAGTGTCGACACATTGTGTTGAGTGTCGACACTTGTACTTAGACTCTGCAGACTTTTGCTGAGTGTCGATACAGCTCCAAGTGTCGACACTTTCTGGTGTAGACACAGCTTCACTGAGTGTCGACACAGCTCCTTGTGTCGACACTTTCTGTCTGCACTTTTCTTCACTGAGTGTCGACACGGCTCCAAGTGTCGACACTTTCTGTCTGGTGTCGACTCTGCATCCCAGGTGTCGACACAATGACTTCAAGTGTCGACACTGCTTGTCTGGGTGTCGACACAAGTCTTCTTAAGTGTCGACACTTTCCCTCTGGGTGTCGACACATGGACTTAGAAACTTTTTGCTTCAGTCCAGTACTTTCTTAACCTGCACAAGTAACTCAAACATACATCAAATACATTATGATGTATATCATTGAGTTGGGTGAGGCTTCTTCAAATCAGGTACATTTGACCAATGTACCCAACAATCTCCCCCTATTTGGAGAAGTCATAACCCTTAGTCAATGATATACACCATTCATAATTAAAATTAAAAAATGATGTACAGCAAATTATATTCAACAGGGTAATCATAAACATGTAATAAATTCACACATGTATACACATTCATTATTCCAGAACAAATAAGAAATAGACACATCTCAGAACAAATATGAAATATATTTATCATAAATCATTCTAACAGTTTTCTAATACATCTTCAAAGGTTTACAAAAATGTTTTTCATTCAAAAGATTACAACAATCTTCAAGTCAATTCTAAATCTATTTCTGGTCAGGTTCCTTGATGACAATTCCCTTGCCAGCCTGTACTTGAGCTTTGACAGGGGCTTCAGCAGGTTCAGCAACAGCAGGCTTCTTGCCTTTTAAGTCCTTCTTCTTCAGCTCTTCAGCTTTGATTTTCTGTCTCTCAAAATAGTGAAATGGCTTGGGGAAGTACTTGCTTGGCTCCACAGCAGTAGGAGGTTGCTTTCCCATCTTAGCCTTCCTTCTAAATTGTACTATTGCCTCCTGCCTAATCTCATGCTTTCTCCATTCTGCCTCAGAGAACCATTTGTTCCTATCAGTCATGTTGTCTTTGGCAGCTTTCCAGGCAGTTAGAATTATATTCCTAGAGGTAGGGCTCCATTGTTCAAAATCTGGCTTTTGTTCTGCTTGTTCCCTAAACCTCTTTTTAGACAACCTTGTCTCCTCTTCTTTGTTCATAGCCTCTTGCAGAGCTGCAGAAATAGGTTGAACAACCTTTTCAATATGAACTTTAGCCTTGCCCTCAGTTGGGCTATACATTGTGCTGATATCTGCTTGAACCATGTCAAAATCTGGAGGTGGATATATCACTTGAGCTACTTCTGCTTGTTCACCTCCAAGATAGGCAGTTTGAATCCCTGATTCAGCAATATTATCATCATCACAAAGTGGAGGATAGCCCAGTATAGCTCTGATGGAGTTAGATATCCATTTGGCATGGTCAGAGCTAGCCTTGACTAATACTCTCTCCCCCTTTATGACTTCTCTGGCAACATGATCTCTTACATCATCCTTCTGGAATCTGATCTGACTGTCCAAATACCTGATTCCCTCTTTAAAGAATGGTTTCAGCTTTTGCAATTGTTCAGAGATAGCTTTCTGAGAATCTTTAATTGCAGTCTTGACAGCAGTAATCTCAGCTTGGAATACTTTGTCAAAGTCAGCCTTAACTGCAGCAGATGTAGAAGGTTCATCAGCCTTGTTCTTTAATTTTGTGAGTAAAGCATTATGTGACTCAGTCAGATTATCATTCATCCTGATTTGGTTTTCCAGCACATATCCCTGCTTTAAGGCTATATCATCTACCTGAGCCTTTATGTTCTCTTGGTGTGTTGCCAGATACACCACAGCATTTCCACCCTTGTGGAAGCATTCATTCATCTCCTTTTTATTAAGGTTCATCTCAAACCTTATAGACTTTATGTCCTGTGCAAGATCAAACTGTAGGGACTTGTGCCCTTCATCCACATAAGCCTCTATTGCCTTCCTTTGCTCATCCAACTTGATCTGCATGGCAATCATCAAAGCACTATAATCAACTGTTGGAGCTTGTTGAACTATAGGCTGTGGAGCAATGGATTGCAAGGCCTTTTTATAACTCTGGCTTCTCCTTTTGAAGACATAGAGTTTCTTCTTCTTGTCCCTAGCACTCTCCTCATCCTCAGAGGCAGAAGTGCTGGCAATATCAACCCTGTCCTTTGGGCTTTGGGGTTTGTCAGCTGACACAACAGTTGCCTTTTCAGTTTCCAGCCTGATAGGCTCTTCCAGAACTTCCATGTGCTCCCCCTCAGCAGTAGCACTCTTATCTTCAGCATCAATTTCTTTGTCAAAATCTGCCTGATCCAGATTTAGAAACAAATCTTCCATTGTAAATTCATGAGGGGATGGAGCTGGAGACAGTCTTTGCTCTTCAACCACTGATTCAGGTACCACTTCTTGTTCAGCAGATTTGTCTTCTAAAATAACATCTGGTACTTGACTGTTTAGCTGAGTTTGCTGATGGACATCAGACAAATCAGAATCTACTATAGAAAAATCTAAAGTGTTTAGTTCAGAGAGTACCTCTTGTATAATGGAGGTGGCTTGTTCACTCTCCAGTGTAGAGGGTTCTGCTACACCTGGAAGCTCCCCCTGACTGTGATCCCTATGGATGGGGCTAGCTGGAGGCAGCTCCCCCTGGATCTCAGCAGGCTCTTGAGGAGCAGGAGTCTTTACTATTGTCTCTTCCTCTTGCTCATCAGGTGTGAACACCACCTGTTCTTCACTCTCAGAACTGCTTGAGGACTCTTGTACCACAACAGCAGTTTTCCTTTTCTTCCTGGGAGGAGTGACTTTCTCTATAACTGGCTTCTCAGGGGTAGGCATGTCCTTTGACAATACCCTTTCCCATCTAGAAAAGATCCTTTGATCCATCTTCCTCATGTGATTGATCTTACTTCCAGCAGCAGAACTCATTACCTCTGGTATGGTACCAGCTAGGTAGAGACTGATAATTTTGCCCAGGTTGGGCTTTTTCAGACTTTCCTTTATTTTCTCATAATCTATCATAGACCAATCTGTTCTTAGGGTGAATATTATTCTGGTCAAGACATTGAACATGGAGGCTGACACCCTGTCATGCCCTCCTGGCTTACTGAGGATAACCTTTCCCACAATCTCTGACAAGAACTTTCCTTGGTTGTTCATGCCTTTCCTATTAAACACAGAACCTATCTTCAGTTTGGGATCAAGTCCACACCAAACTAAAGCTTCCCTAATCTTGGAGGCAGTTACTTCTTCTTCATCTTGAGTCTTAGGTAGCTGGAGTACCTTCCTCAGACTTTTTGGTGAAATCTTGACCTTGGATCCATGAACTCTGGATTTAATTCTGTATCCAGATTCATCAACTGCAGCTCCAGTAAGAAATTCTAGCACTTCCTTCTTCCAAATCTTTGTTGGTTCTGAAACCAAGTATTCTAGTCCAGAATTGGCGACTAGGGTTATCATCGATTGGATTTCTTGATCTGCGTCGTCGAACGCGCCGCGCACCAGCTCATAGCCCTCGTTCACGTTCTCCTCAAGCTTAGGAGCCATTAAGGTTTGGAGAATTAGTCTTGAGAAAAGAGAGGTGTCGACACAATAGTTTTGGTCTCGAAACTTTGAAAGCGTGTCGACAATCATAGACAAAACCCCATTTATACCTTTCTGATTTTGAAGATGAACAGGCGGGACAGCTAGCTAAACATGTGTCGACACTGGCAATAAGTGTCGACACTGACTTATAATGTCTCGACACACATGTGTCGACACAAGTTTAGTCAACAGATATTATGTGTCGACACTTGGTTATGTGTCGACACAACATAACTCGACACATCGTCGAGACTTTACTTAGAAAATTCTGAGTAAAACATAAGTGTCGACACCATATTGGATGTGTCGACACCTACTTGACATGTGTCGACACAAACATTCTGAAGTGTCGACACCACATTCCTAGATGTGTCGACACGTTTTTTCCTGAAGTGTCGACACCACTATTCTGTGTCGACATAGACTTGTCTATGTGTCAACACCTTTTTACTTAGTCAATTTTCTATTCTGTAAACTTAGTCTAAGTTTATCATACCTAGTTCAATTTTGAATCTATTGAACTTAGCTTCTTCTAGTGGCTTAGTAAACATATCAGCTACTTGTTCATCTATTTTAACATATTCAAGTGAAATATCTTCTCTTTCTACATGTTCTCTAAGAAAGTGATATTTAATCTCAATATATTTTGTTCTACTATGTGATACAGGGTTATTAGCTATTGAAATAGCACTTGTAGAATCACAGTAAAGTGGAGTTCTACTTACCTGAAATCCATAGTCCTCTAGCTGATGTTGAATCCACAGAAGTTGAGCACAGCAACTTCCTGCAGCCACATACTCTGACTCAGCTGTGGAGATAGCCACACTAGTCTGCTTTTTGCTGCTCCATGAAATTAGTCTTCCACCTAGGAATTGACAGGTTCCAGTAGTGCTCTTTCTATCCTCTTTGCATCCTGCAAAGTCTGCATCTGAATAACCTGTTAGATCAAAGTCTCCATTCCTAGGGTACCAGAGGCCTAGATAGGGAGTGCCCTTTAGATATCTCAAAATTCTCTTGACTGCAGTCAAGTGAGACTCTTTAGGGCAGGCTTGATACCTGGCACAAACACATGTAGCATACATGATGTCTGGTCTACTAGCAGTTAAGTACAATAGGGAGCCAACTATCCCTCTATACAAGGTTTCATCTACAGGTTTCCCTGCATCATCCTTGCTAAGAGACATACTTGACCCCATAGGAGTCTTCATGGTGCTGGATGAATCCATACCATACTTTCTTATGAGTTCTAGGGTGAACTTGGACTGACAAATGGACAAACCACTTTCAGTCTGTTTAACTTGGAGACCCAAGAAAAACTTCAGCTCTCCCATACTACTCATTTCAAACTGACCTTGCATAAGTTTTGCAAACTTTTTGCAAAGGCTGCTTTCAGTAGACCCAAATATAATGTCATCTACATATATTTGGACAAGTATGACTTTGCCTCTAGATTCCCTAAGGAATAGAGTCTTATCTATTTTCCCTCTTGAGAACTTGTTCTCAATGAGGAAACTAGATAGAGTTTCATACCAAGCCCTAGGGGCTTGCTTTAACCCATATAAAGCTTTCCTAAGTCTATAGACATAATGAGGTAGAGTTGGATCAACAAAACCTGAAGGCTGCTCCACATAGACTTCTTCTTTCAAATTACCATTTAGGAATGCTGACTTGACATCCATTTGGTATACCTTGAATCCTTGATAGGTTGCATAGGCCAAGAACATTCTTATGGCTTTCAGTCTGGCTAATGGAGCAAAGGTTTGATCAAAATCAATACCTTCTTCTTGCCTATATCCTTTAGCAACCAGTCTAGCTTTATTCTTAATGATGACCCCTTGTTCATCCATCTTATTCCTGTAGATCCACTTAACTCCTATTACATTGTGGTCTTTAGGTTTTGGAACCAATTCCCAGACCTTGCATCTCTTGAACTGATTTAAGCTCTTCTTGCATAGCTTCAGTCCATTGTGGATCTTGTATTGCTTCTTCAAATCTTTTAGGTTCAACTTGAGACAAAAAGCTGGAATAGATTGCAGCATTCTGATATCTGCTCCTTGTTTGAACTCCTTGTCTTGGATCTCCAATAATCAGCTCTACTGGATGATCTCTAAGATGCCTGTGGGCTGGAGGCATCCTTACTTCAGGTTGAACCACTTCAGCATCTGCATCATGCTGTATACCTTGGATTTCTTCAGTAACTGGCACATGTAGTTCTCCCCCTGGACAGCAGCTACTCTCCTCTCCTTGCTGTCTTGCAGCAGGCACTTCTTCTATAGTCAGCTTGTCCATTGTCTTTGTCAAACCTGTGGGGCTGCATACATTGCTAGACAACTCATTATTAATAAGTTTAGTCTCATCAAAAACTACATGCACTGATTCTTCTACAACTTGTGTAGTCAAGTTGTAGACTCTATAAGCCTTACTATTATTGCTGTACCCAACAAAAATTCCCTCTTGGGACTTGGCAGCAAACTTAGTTATGTAAGACTTCTCATTGTTAAGTATGAAGCATTTGCAACCAAAGATCCTGAAGTAGGATAGGTTTGGTTTCCTGCCTTTCACAACTTCATAGGGGGTCTTGTTTAGCCCTTTAGTGATGGTAGCCCTATTTATAACATGGCATGCAGTGTTAACTGCTTCAGCCCAAAAATACTCAGGCAGTGATGTATCACTTAGTAGGGTCCTACCAGCCTCTATCAAGGTCCTATTTTTCCTTTCAGCAATGTCATTTTGCTGAGGTGTTCTAGGTGAAGAGAATTCTTGAAATATCCCAAAGTCTTCACATAGTTTTGTCATGCTTTCAGATTGAAACTCAGTACCATGGTCACTTCTAATTTTGACCACAGTACTATTAAGTTCATTCTGAATTTGCTTAACAAAGCTATAGAAGACACTAGGTGTTTCAGATTTCTGCTTAAGAAGAACACCCAGGAAAACCTTGAGTAGTCATCTACAACTACAAGGGTATAGACCTTCCTACCTAAGCTGTGAACTGGCATTGGACCAAAGAGATCCAAATGCAAGAGGTACAAACACCTCACAACATCTTTGTTATCTATGCTTTTAAAGGTGGATTTAGTCTGCTTGCCCTTTTGACAAGCTGAGCAAATACCATCTTTAACACACTTAACTTGAGGACCATTCCTCACTAACTCTTTGCTAAAGAGTTTGCTAATAGTCTTGTAGTTAAGATGGGCAAGCCTCCTGTGCCATTTGACACAATGAGTGACTGTCTCATCAGCTACAAGACAAACTGGAGAACCATTGTTCTCAACCATAATGTCTAGGCAATAGACATTCCTTTTCCTATATCCTGTCAAAATTATCTCTTGATCACTTGACCTCTTGATATGACAACCATTTTTAACAAATGAGATGTCATACCCTACATCACTTAATTGACTTATACTTATTAGGTTGTGTTTCAACCCTTTAACATAAGCCACTTGAGTAATGGTAACTAAGTTTGAAGAGATGTTACCAAACCCTTTGATGATTCCTTTTTCAGAACCACCAAAGGTCACTTTAGGACCATTTTTGATTGGAATGTAGTCCTTTAGTAGTCCCCTAGTTCCATTCATATGTCTGGAACATCCACTATCCAAGTACCATGTAGGGGCATGGCCACTTGGATTCACCTGCAAAACAAATTAATGAACCTTAGAACCCAAAGTATTCTTGGGTCCTTGGTGATTGTTAGTTTGCAATTTGACAAACCTACCTACTGGCTTTCCAACAGGTAGTTTGGAACTCACTTTGGCACTCACATTGTGCCAACAGTCTACTGCAAAGTGGCCAATTTTGCCACAGCACCAACATTCAAACTTGTTGTACCTTTGCTTAGGTACAGCCTTTGCTGTATTATCAACAGCAGTCTTGTTGAATGCTGGGGCTTTGCCCTTGGACTTATACTTGGACTGCTCAGTCCCTGCAGGTCTAACAAAACCCAGTCCAGCCTTGCCTTTATGATGAACAAATTCATCAATTAAAGGTAGCACTGATTTAGGTTTTGAAAACCTAGCAACCAAGTCCTTCTCCTTCTGAAGATTGTTCTCCAGACACTTAATTTGATCATTCTTAAAAGTGATAGTTCCCATATGAATCACAGTGATGTGTTTCAGCCTGCCTACCTCATTCAATTTTTGATCAAATTGTTTCTCAAAATCTGTTGCAACAGCCTTGAGATCAGCAATCTCCTTTGCCTGACTTTTGGCTAGGGTCTTGCATTTCTTGTAGGCTTGCAACAACACCTTATATTCATCTATAAGCTGATGAATATCTTCCTCAGACTCAGATACATTCTCATCACTTGATGAAGAAGAATCTGATTCTGAACTAGAACAAGAATCTGAATTTATACTTGAACTTTGTACCTGACTGGGTCCTGGCTGCTCCAGGATTTTGGCACTGTCTGTCAAAGCCATTAGCCCTTGGCAATGACTGTCCTCTTGTTCATAAATTGACTCCAAGATCTGCATGAATTCTTCCTCTTCTTCTTCAGCAAACAGCCCTATGTAGGCTTCAGCCTCAGACTCAGTTTCTGAAGAAGATATATCTGATAGAGTCTTCTCCTTCTTAGCAACAAAAGACTTTTCTTTCTTCCCTTTGAAGTAAGTCTTTTTCCTGTCACCAGAATCCTTTCTCTTCTCTGGACAATCTGCAATAACATGGCTCTGTCTATTGCAGCAATAGCAAACAATCTTTGAACCAGTTGCCTTGCTTGACTTTGTCCTCTTCCTGTCTTTCTTTGAAGACTTTTTCTCCTGATGAAAGGCTTCCTTTCCCTTTGAAGAAGAAGGTCTTGACCTCCACTGTTTCTTCCTCAGGAATTTCTGAAAATGTCTAGTGAAGGCAGCAAAGTCTTCATCACTTTCACTGCTCTCACTCTTTGTGCTGATAGACTCATCAGATTCTGATTCAACTACCTCTGGAGGTGGAGTTGAAGACTTATTCCTGCACTTTCTGGGAACTTCTGTCTTGAAAGCAACAGTTCTTTCTTTGTGCTCAGTCCTTGTTGATTTCTCCGCCTCTTTTCTCACTGTTAACTGCATCTCATATGACAATAGCTTGCCAAACAGTGTGGGAGGTGGAATTTCTCCCAACTTAGCCATTTCTCTTATGGCACAGATCTTGGTGTCCCAATCTTTGGTTAGGGACCTTAAGAACTTGTCATTTAGTTCATAGTTAGTGAACTCTCTTCCATAAGACATGAGTTCATTAACTATTCTGTAAAATTTCTTATAGCACTCAGTGATGCTATCACTCTTTCCTTGCCTAAAGCTCTCATACTCCTGATTTAGCAAGAACTTCCTATCTTGCCTAACTTCTTCAGAACCTTTCATATAGACAATGAGGGTATCCCACATTTCTTTTGCTGTTTTACAGTGAATTAAGTTCTGAAAAGTTGCATCATCAATGACACTCACTATTATGTTTTGTGCCCTCTTGTCCATGGTGGCCAGGACAATTTCATCCTTAGTCATCTCAGAGAAATCCTTTGGAGTTCTCTGGTTTGCATCCAATACTGAAATCTTCATTGGCACATAAGGCCCTTCCTTAACTGTAATGTAGATTCTAGGGTCAGAGGCTTCCATAAATAGCCTTACCCTCTCTTTCCAGATCCCAAAGATCTCTTTCCTGCATATGGGTAATTTCATGGAACCCAATTCCTTGTGATTCTCATAAGAACCCATGTTTCTTGATGTTCTTGATTTTCTTGAAACTGTGTTTTCCCTTACACTGAATCTGCCACACAGGATCTCCTTAGGCTGTTAGTCCTTGTTTTGAGTAACCTGCCTCTGATACCACTTGAAAGATATGGTACCTAAACACCTAGAGGGGGGGGGGGTGAACAGGTGACCTAATCCTTATCTAACTTTATTGGCAGCAATCAGTTATATCACAACAATCTAACTAGTTTATCACAGCAAACACAGCATACACAGCAACAATTTCAGCACAGTACAGCACACAGTGATTTATAGTGGTTCCCCAAGATATGGGTACATCCACTTTCCCCCTTCGCCTCTCTAGCAGTGTACTAGATTCGGCCAAACTCCTGCACTGTCTCAGAACCCAAATGGTTCCTACACCTCAGGCCCAAAGCCTTACAACTCAGCTTTATCCCAAAGCCTACACTCAGCCAATCAAGGCCTACACTCAGCCAATCAAGGCCTACACTCAGCCAACAAGGCCTACACTCAGAGATCTCAATCTCCTACACTCAGGCTAGCAAGCCCTACCCTCAGCCTTTATAGATATAGGCTTACAATTCACTCAGATCCAAAGGATCCTACAAGTTAAAAAGATATTACAAAATATAACTCTACAACTCAGAAAGATAAGAGGGGAGTTGAGAGATTCTTGATGAGTTCTTGGAAGAACTCAGCTGGATCCAATCTGACTTAGCTTTCTTCAAAGCTTCTTGAGTAGAACTGAATAAGACTGAATCCTCTGCAGTTGTTCCTTGACCTCTGCTTCTTAAGAATCAGAATTGAATCTGAATCCTTCTTCTCAGCCTAGTTCCAAAGGCTGATTTCTTGGATGGAGCCCTCTCTCTCCAACTTCTTAGATCTGCACTTGGACTGCAAGATCTTCTTGTGTTGATACTCAGTATATCACTTTTCTGATTACTTGAATAATCTGTACCACTTGTTAATCACTTGATCAACTCTCTCAACAACCACACAACCACCTTTCTGTAAACTGTGGATGCCTATTTATAGGCCTTCTTCATGGTAACCGGCTGGTCCGGTTCATAACTGACTTCTGACATCTCTGACAGTTGCTGTAGACCGGCTGGATCGGCAGCTGTCATGTCAACCAGTCACTTCTTGAAAATCTCTAACAGTTTGTGAGTGTCGAGACTTTCTGTCTTTAAGTGTCGACACTTATAGTCCAAGTGTCGACACATGTTGTGTAAGTGTCGACACATGTCTACAAGGTGTCGACACAATTCTTTGTATGTCTCGACACAGATTCTTCTGCATGTGTCGACACTGAAATTGAGTGTCGACACAAGTACTTGTTCTTCTAGCTTTAGCTAAATTCTTCTATGTGTCGACACATCTCCTTTGTGTCGACACATGTTCTTGTGTTGAATCTGTCAAGTGTCGACACTGCTTCTTGGTGTCGACACATAGTCTTCTATGTTGAATCTTGCTGAGTGTCGACACAGCTCCTTGTGTCGACACACCTTCTTGTTGTTGAGACTTCAGCTGAGTGTCGACACATTCCCATAGTGTCGACACTTGTACTTAAAATAATTTGTTGTTCTTTCTGTTCTTTGCTAAGTGTCGACACAGCTCCTTGTGTCGACACTTTCTTCAAGTGTTGAGTCTTTAGCTGTGTGTCGACACATTGTTCTGGGTGTCGACACATACTTCAAATGTTGACTCTTCTGTTGAGTGTCGACACATTGTGTTGAGTGTCGACACATTCTTCAAGTGCTGACTCTTCTGCTTAGTGTCGACACATTGTGTTGAGTGTCGACACTTGTACTTAGACTCTGCAGACTTTTGCTGAGTGTCGACACAGCTCCAAGTGTCGACACTTTCTGGTATAGACACAACTTCACTGAGTGTCGACACAGCTCCTTGTGTCGACACTTTCTGTCTGCACTTTTCTTCACTGAGTGTCGACACAGCTCCAAGTGTCGACACTTTCTGTCTGGTGTCGACTCTGCATCCCAGGTGTCGACACAATGACTTCAAGTGTCGACACTGCTTGTCTGGGTGTCGACACAAGTCTTCTTAAGTGTCGACACTTTCCCTCTGGGTGTCGACACATGGACTTAGAAACTTTTTACTTCAGTCCAGTACTTTCTTAACCTGCACAAGTAACTCAAACATACATCAAATACATTATGATGTATATCATTGAGTTGGGTGAGGCTTCTTAAAATCAGGTACATTTGACCAATGTACCCAACAACGGCTAACCACCTCCGTTGCTTTCGAACTAGCTCCATTCCCGGGCAAACCCGGAACCATGCTCCCCTTGCTCCCTGAACAAGATGCCTCCTCACTGTAACCAGGAGCACCTGGAGCAACGCTCCCCCTGCTACTTGAACCAGAATACTCCCTTCTTGAACAAGAACTGCCTGGAACATCGCTCCCCCTGCTTCATGAACCAGAAGCCTCTGCCTTCGTGCCAAAAGTACCTGGAGCATCGCTCCCCCTACTTCCTGACCCTGACGTCTTTGCCCCGGAGCTAGAACAACCTGGAGCTCCTGGTGACTCAGGCAGCTCCACATGAACCTTAGCAGCAGCCTCCTTCAGCCCACCATCCGACCTGCTCATCTCTAGCTCCATATGAGAGCTACCCCAATACAACGTAAACTCATAGAAGACAACGTCTCTCGACACGATGAGTCTCTTCATCGCAGGATCCATACATCTCCATCTTCTCCTCTGCTCAACATACCCAACAAAGGCTAGCTTTGTCTTGAGAACACCCGGAGAGTGTATGTAGCTGGTAGATCCAAACACCCGTAGGTGCTTCACACTGGGCTAAACTCCGAACATCAGCTCATAAGGAGTCTTCATATAGATCAGACTAAGAGGCATCCGATTGATGACATGAGCAGCACAGGCCATCCCTTCCGCCCAAAGAGCCTTAGGAATGCCTTTACTCTGAAGCCAACACTTGCAGGTCTCCGTTAACCAATGGATCATCCGAGCTGCAATACTGCCTTGCTGTGAAGTATATCCAAAAGAAAGCTCCTTCCAAATCCCTTGCTTCCTGCAAAAGTTTGAGAACTCGGTTGAGCCAAACTCACCACCGATGCTTGTCCTCAACTTCTTGATCCTCAGGCCAAGCTGGCCTTCCACAAGCTTCTTGAACTCCACAAACAAACACATCATATTGGACTTATTCTTCATGAAGTATACAAAAGTATACCTTGAATAGTCATCAACCAATATCAGCATGAACTTGCTGCCTCCAAGACTGGCGGTGACGGTCGGTCCAACCAGAGCACAATGGACAACTGCCAACGGTGTTTTACATCTGGATTGTGCCTTATCAACCATGAAGCGATAAGCTTCACTTTGCTGACATCCCGCACACCCCTGACCATCGTCATAGGATGATAATCTAGGCAAGCCTCTTACGAGTCTTCTTTCCGCCATTGTTTTCAGCTTGTCCATCCCTACATGCCCTAGTCTTTCATGCTAGATAGCTACACTATCACTGGCCTTCATCCAATCAACACCAGAACTTGTTGAAGACCCAACAAAGTTCTCCTCCTTGCCTCCAACATGAGCTACGTTCGCCGAGAGCAAGGTAACCTTGCACTCTTTCCTGAGATGACCATGTTGCTTGCATTTATAGCACCTTGGTCCTTCCTTCCTCTTCCCATCATGCCTTGGAGAACCACTGCTCTCTTGCTGATATGAAGTAGAAGGACCATCCTTTGTAGCAACCTTCACCTCCTTCCTGAACAACCCATTAAGGGAAGTCCAAACCTCCGCAGCTGACCAACATCCGCTGATGTGGTCCAAGAGCTCCGATGAGATCAACTGCTTGAGAATAGACTCCGCTTTCGCATTTGTCTCCTTCCAATCTCTCATCACTTCAGCATTGCCAGCAGTAGCCTCTTATCTTTCTGCTCCGCATACAACCTCCCAAAGGTCCTCGCCAAGAAGAAAGCTCTCCATACAAGACTTCTACCTATCAAAGTTCGTCTCTGTAAGGAGATAAATTCCAAGACAACTTGCATCCTCCACTGCCATCGTTCTACCACTGGTTCCCTCTTCAAAGAATCACAACCACTTCAGTTGATCGCTGCTTATCCACTCCAATCCAGCTCCGAGTACAAGTTTATTGATCAAGCAACTGAACCTGGCTCTGATACCATGTTAAAATTCAACAACCTGGCACTCCTACCACGTTGAATTTTCTCCGGGTGGTCAGCAGGATAGCCTAAAGACAAATTAATATTCTCAGAATTATCCAGTTCACACCTTGATCACGCGGAAACTTCCCTGAACCTTGAAGTGAGTAGGGGTTATCTCAACCGAAGTCAATCAACCAGCAAACACGCAGCACAAGCGTCTTTATTGATTCACAGCTAACTTCTCTACACAACGAGACATACATGGAGAGACATGCTTCACCAAACAACACTCAAGGGAAAGCGGAGACTACAAAAAACAAGACAAAATAAACAAGCCGCGCGGACTCAACTACAAGCCGCCGGTCTACTACTGTGGAGTCCGCTCAGTTCGCCAGGTCGCCAGACCGCAACCCAAGCCGCGTGGACTACCCCTTATTCCAATGCTTGCTCTAGCTGCCAATCTGCAAGCCGCCTGACCGCGAGGTCGCCTAGCCGCCAGACCGTACAAGCTGCGATTCCGAATAGAACAGTCCGCCTGAAGTAGGCAACTTCTTGAACCCCGAACCAAGTTGCCAAAGAGAAGACCGTCTGGTCGCTGTCCGCGACCTGCTATTTTCCGCCTGTTGCTTAGCCGCAGAGTCCGCACTGTCCCTGACCGCAATCAGAGCCAAGTCCTGGCTTTCCAGCGCTATCCGCACAACCTGCACAACACACCCGGTCAACTCAAACAAACCGCACAGACACCAAAAAGCAGTCCACAGCAACCCGTGCGGGCTCAAGTTACTGTTCACTTACACATGGAGGTTCTCTTTTTCCTGATGTGACATGGGTTTTTTTATAGGCACGATGATGAGTGTGGTCACTGCCCTAGCCGATAGGATTACCGCCACATCCCGCAGCAAGACTTCTCCGTAGTCCGCGGATACATACCAGTTCGCCGCACCTGTGCAAGATAGCCAGCCCGCCTAGGTTCTCCAAGGCCGAACTCCAATTTCCAGTCCGCCTTGTCTCCAAAGGCCAAGCCAGGACCACCACAGCCGGACTCCACAGCAACAGTCCGCTAATCTGCGGACACAACACTTCAGTCCGCCAATCCCGAGCCCACGACTTCGCCACCAAGGCATCTACCGGACTCAGGCGGACATGATGTTCCAGTCCGCCCATATTATGGACAACACTAGTCTGCATACCCTGCAGACAACTCCAGTCCGCAAGCCGAGTCCATAGCCTTGTTACCAAGACACCTTCTGGACTCAGCGGACTCCAGCTCCAGTCTGCTTACATAGCAAACTTCCAGTCTGCATATACCGCAGACTACAGTCCGCATATCCCAAGTCCACAGCCACGCCAGCAAGGCAACTGTCAAACTCAGCGGACACCCTGCTTCAGTCCGCACATCCCGAGCCCACAGCTTTGCCACAAAAGCTACTGCCGGATTCAGCGGACTGCCTGCTGAGCACAAGCCGGCCTGGCTAACCGCCGCTGATGTCCGCGTAGTCCGCACGAACAGACCGCCCAGGCCGCTACAAAGCAAACCGTCTACAACATCCCTGCCGACTTAGCAGTCCGTCAACCCTGTCGAGTGACCTGTCTTCTCTCAATGCTTCTACATTTGACCTGAAATCTAGTTTAGTAGGCGTTGAGTGAACTGCCTTCACTCAACTCTTCTATCCTTAGACAGATTTCTAGTCAGCAACTTCGAGGCTTTGGCTGCATAGAGTTCAATCAATGTTTTTCCTCTTCTGGAGTTGAGTGAAGTAAGCTCACTCAATGCTTTTGCACTTAGCCAAATTTTTTGCTTATTCTGCAACCTGTCTTGAGTCCAACTGTCATTGTGACTATGACTGTCTGTCAAATCAATGCGATAGTATACAATCTGCATACATTGAACTTGAACATATATTAGATACATCCATTTGTATACCATTGACTTGTGGACCTTCGTCAAATCCAGGACATTGTGATCAATGGACCCAACATGCTCCATAAGTGGCAGTCAGTTCGATATTATTTAAATACAATATTGAAACAAATGTCAAAACCTCAATTTGTTCGCTCCCCTCCACAAGTGACGGCTAGTTCTGTATTATTTAAAGGCAATATTGAAACAAAAACTAAAACTTTGATCTGTTCGCTCCGCTCCACGAGTGGCGGTCAGTTCGAAACTATTTAAGCAACATAGAAATAAATATCAAAATCTCGATCTGTCCGCTCTGCTCCATAAATGACAACCAATTAGAGTTGAGCCTGAAGGAAAGTACAATCTTGAGGCCCATTCTTGATTTATGACACAAAAGTCCGAGCAATTGGAGTTCAGTTGTTATTGTCACCCTGTAATATAAGCATACCTCTCTCTCTTTTAATTTATAGGGTTTACCCTATTTTAAATCAGATAAAATAATAATCAATCTAAAAAGTTATCGAATTTTTATTACAGGCTTATCATGCCCTTCAAATGTTACTATAGATTCTTCATTTCCTTTTTGAGGTCTTAAACGACCCTTCATAATTTATTTAGGTTCCGTTTGGGAGGACTTATTTTCACCGGTCAAGCGGTCACGACCGCATGAACCGGACCTTAATGGGCCGGTTCATGCGGTCGTGACCGCTTGACCGGTGAAAATAAGTCCTTCCAAACCTCTCCTGGTCCCAATATAAATTTCAGAATATAGCAGGAAAAAATTTCACAAACTTTTCCAGATTTTAATTATCAACAAATAATAAAATTGCCACCAAAAATCCCTGAATAATTACAGTGGAAATAGAGCACCTTAGAAATCTTTGCAAATTATTTTGGGATTTTCAAACAATGTTAATGCACTATTTTAATTCTAAACAGTGAATCAATATTTTATTTAAAATAGTAAGATCACTCAGAAAAATACTTGAATTTACTGAGGGCAGGTCTCATTACATACTATAACTCTGATATTCAAAGTTTTTCAACTTGAGCTATCTATCGGCCCTATAAAGGTCAAAAGTGATTTCTACTCATTATAAACTGCCCTGCACTTATCTTGGATCGAATCTGTCGGCTAAGGTTGAGCCAAATGGAATAAAATGAGCCATATATGCACGAGATCGAACACACACACACACACACACACACACACACACACACATATATATATATATATATATATATATATATATATATATATATATATATATATATATATATATATATATATATATATATATATATATATATATATATATATATCTTTATTATATAATACAATATGTATATTTGGATCACACCATGAAACGCATCTGGACCGTCCGATCTGCAAGAAATCAAAGCTGACCGTTGGATGCATCAAGGGTGGCCTGCAATTATCCAAATCCTAAAAACAGCTACTGTTCATCTGGCTTGAAATCCCGCATCCCCCCCTCCTGTTCATCTTGCCAAGACCCTACCCCCTCATGGTCTTAGACCCGGGCTTGCATGCAAGCTCTGACTTCTCACGTCAGGATTCCGTATAACACACTGACCGATTCTAAGAATCCTTGCTGGACCCCACCCGCTCATGGCCTCAATGCCCGGCCTTGCCCCCATGCTTGGCGTTCTCGTCAGTCTCACAGAAGGGGACTAGTTTTGCCAGGACACTCTCCCTACATGACTTGCACGTCACGGGATAGCCAGCCGACCACGGAGACAAAGCCGCACCTTAGCACATCACAATCCATAATCATTCTCACCCTAATCCCTCGTTTGTACTACAACATCCTCACGCACCAAGAAAACCATCTACCGCCAATGCGGAACTAACCTTGTCCACCAAGGAAACCATCTACCGCCACTTCAGAGCTAACCTTGTCCGGTTCCTGCTACACGTACTCACTCGAGAAAAAAGGGGAAAACACAAACATCACAAACGACATCTTGCCGCAGATTTCTACAAAATCCTAAAGCTCGTATGCAACATCACCGAGTCGGACTAACGGTTGCGACAACGGCTTCACCCACCATACCTAATCCACTAACGGAGCGGATCTCTAATGCAAAATCATGCCGGGGACGGACTAAATCGACCCGGAGGTTCCTCTTGAATCGTGGCGACTCCCAAACCCCTCTCATTTGAGAGATGTGGTGCCCAAAAGCTTGAAAGAAAAGATGCTAAACACGCATCCTAAAACCAAGAGGAGAAGTGTCGTTACCTTACGACCCCTCTTCCTAGTCATGAAAACTTAGCCGGAAGAAAACCACCGCAACGGACTTGCCTCCGCGGATCCGGACTCGGCTCGTGATTTGGGCTCCAAAGCTTCTCCGGCAGTCGGATCTCTCCTTCACCTTCTTCCTTACTCTCCCTTCTCTCTAGAACTTAGAAAGAGAGTACTTGATGAAGAATGAGAGTTTCCAAACCCTACTCCCGGACATAACTCAGCTATGACAGCCATGGACCATCAGATCCCAAAAGAATGAAATGAACGACCTCGATTCGCACTTAAACCAAAATTCCTGGGCCGAACACGGCTTGAGACACGCCCGTGTACAAGGCCATGTGCCTCAATAGATGCCGAAACCGTCGCACCCAGAACAGGACACGAGCTCGAAACACGCCCGTGTCAAAGTTGACATGCCCGTATCACTAATTACACGCCCGTGTGCCTGGGCGTGTTCCTCCATCGACAATAGAACAAATCCCACCCGAGAAGAACACGGGTACTCGACACGCCCGTGTCACATTTGACACGCCCGTGTCCAACACGAACACGCCTGGGCTCCAGGCCATGTCTATCCCCTCACACGACCTGGCCAACAACCCGAGCAGGACACGGCCTAGGACACGCCCGTGTCTCAGACCGTGTTCGAAGTCTTTACGATCGTCGCCCGCCACTTCGTCGAACACGCGCACGACATAGCCTTGGACATGCCCGTGTCCTAGGCCGTGTACACTGTCTCGACACTTCTTCGAGCGCAGTTCGTCGACTTCCCGGGCTCTCGACGAACCCGAGCATGACACGGCCATGGACATGCCCGTGTCCTAGGCCGTGTTCACTGTCTCGACACTTCGTCGAGACCAGTTCGTCGACCACCCGAGTTATTCGTCGAACCCGAGCACGACACGGCCAGGGACACGCCCGTGTCCTAGGCTGTGTGACCCTCACCAAGACCCAAACTTGGATCTTAACGTTGTCCGTCCCTATTTCGAATTTTGGGGTGTTACAACTCTCTCCCCCTTAAAAGAATGTTGTCCCGAAATTGCTGAAAGCAAAAGGGTACACAAAACTTAAATTATACCTGAAAGGAATAACTCTAGATACTCCTCCAGTATGGTCTGTTCTAACTCCCACGAGAGCTACTCACGACCGCAGTTGTCCCATCAGACTTTTACGAGTTTGACCTCTTTGTTCCGCAGCTGTCTAATTTCTGAATCATCTATAGCAATTGGACGAACTCGCATCCTCAAGTCCTCTTCTATCAGTACCGATGCCGATTCGATCACCACACTAGCCTCTACTAAGGCTTTCCTCAAAACGGAGACATAGAAGACGTCGTGTAATCCACTCAGCTCTGCGGACAATGCCAACCGGTACGTTGCTTCTCCCACCCGTTCAATAATCTCAAAAGGTCCCAAAAACCTCGGACTCAACTTCTTGAGTCGGCGAATCCGCGAAACGCCTTTGAACGGCTTGATCTTTAGATAGACTCAGTCGCCTACCGCGAACTCCAACTTCCTGTGGCGAGCATTAAAATATTTTGCTTGCCGATCTTGAGCCACCTTCATGCTCTCTTAAATGATCCGCACCAACTCACATGCATCAACAACCACTTCTTTTCCCAAAAGTTTTGTGTCTCCCACCTCTGTCCAAGACATCGGTGTTCGACACCGCCTCCCATACAAAGCTTCATATGACGCCATCTTGATACTTGCTTGGTAACTATTGTTATAGGCGAACTCCACCATGAAGAGGTGATCCTCCCACTTCTTGTCGAAGTCCAGAATACACATCCTCAGCATATCCCCCATAGTACGGTTCGTCCTTTCGGTTTGCCCATCAGTTTGAGGATGGAAAGTCGTACTGAACTTTTGCTTCGTGCCCAGACTTTTCTGAACCAACCTCCAGTCCTTGGACGTGAGACGTCCATCACGATCACTAACTATACTCTTAGGAATCCTATGTAGTCGCATAATGTTACGAACATATAACTCTACCAGCTTCTCCACGCTGTCCTCCTTCTGATTTGGGATGAAGTGAGACACTTTGGTTAAGCGATCCACAATCACCCAAATCGCGTCGTGACCCTGCTGCGATCTCGGTAACCCATGCACAAAGTCCATGGAGATGTCATCAAATTTCCACTCGGGGATTGGAAGAGGCTTCAGGAACCCGCCCGGCTTCTGACACTCGGCCTTCACCAAGGCACAAGTTTGGCATCTATTCACGTACAAAGCTACGTCCCGCTTCAGTTCAGGCCACCAAAAGGATTTCTTCATATCCAGGTACATCTTTATACTGTCCGGGTGAATGGAGTACTTTGTGAAGTATGCCTCAAACATCAACTCCTCACGAAGCTTGTCGAACTGCGGTACACAAATCCTTCCGCCCTTCCTCAGGATCCCATCAATCAACTCCCAGGCGCTACTCTCGCCCTTTTGAGCTTCCACCACATAAGACTGAACTACACATCCAAACGAGTTGCTTCCCGAATACGATCAGACAAATCGTTCTGCATTTCAATCCAGTTCAACCGAGCCACGCTAGACTCGCCATCTTCCCTTTCTCTACGACACTGGGGTCGGAGCGCACAGTCTGCTCCTGCTCCGCACCTCCCTGATTACAAAAAAGAGCAATGTGCCCTACCTTACCACAATTGAAGCACGTCGGTGGTCCCTTAGAGTGAGACCCTCCGGACGTCCACTTGCTTTTCTTACCGGACTTGAATGCGTGAGGCTTTTTCCTCCACCTATTCCCTTCAGACTTTCCTTGGGATTGTGAAGGCTTCCCTTCCCCTTGATTGGGCACAAAACCTTTACGATGTTGGCTTCACTCCATATCACTCTCCAACATTCTGGCCGCCTCAACCAACTCATTGAAACCAGCTCTCTTCATGGCAATGAGGGGTTGTCTTAAATTCTCCCTCAGCCCCTGATAGAACAGGTTATCCCTCTCCTCATCATCTGCCATTGTCGTTCCTGCATAACTACCCAAGCGAGTGAACTCCTGCACATACTCGTCCACCGTCTTATCTCGCCGCACTAAGTGCAGAAACTGTCTTTGGAGGGCCAACCTTGTCAAAATAGGAATGTACTTCTTTAGGAAAGCATTCCCAAACTCTTCCATGGACGAGATAATTCCTCTCGTCAGGCTTCAGCTACCTAGACCCAAAGGCTATTACACTGCCATGTTGCACCAAACAGCAACCCAAACTGCATCCTGATGCGTCACTGAAAATTTGGAATCCTTCAGTCACCTTCGGTAGACTTAGGATGGGTGACCTCCTGGGAAGTCCACGTACGACCCAACTTAACTGTTGAGTTCGCTCATCAAAGGGAGGTTGTGGCCACCGACAACCCGCCCGTGGATGGAGAGTGGTTGGGGTGCTTGAGCTGCAGCCCGGTAGTGTCGCCTAGAGCGGAGCCGTGACACCGTCACGTTGTATCGGCAAGGGGCGTTACATATATATATATATATATATATATATATATATATATATATATATATATATATATATATATATATATATATATATATATATATATATATATATTTATGTGTGTGTGTGTGTGTGTGTGTATAGGTATATTTATATATACCTACTATATATAAAATAATACTTTCATGTCAGAGAATATAACCCTAACATACCCTCCAATCAATCTGGACTGCCTGATCTGGTTAGATCATAATATCTCAGTAGTTCGATCACTGAAATACCACTCAATCAACCAGGACTGTCCTTTTTGATTTTCATAGGGCTCATACACCTAGGATAGTAGGGGGTGCTAAATCTATAATTTTAATAGGTCTACTACCCTACACTGAGAAATTATCATTTTACACTTTAGATTCTGAAAAAATATCAACTCAGGTAGAACTGAATCAGAACCCAACTGAATCAGAACCCGCACTGCATAACCTGTCCGCTGTTGCCCGCCACTCATAGTAGCTCGCCCACTCTGTCAACTTTCAAACAATTATTCCCTCTCTTATTATTTAAACCTCAAAAAGAATGTGACTGTTGAAAACCAAATCTCGGTCTCTTGTGGAGTTCACCCTCGGGGAAGGGGTGACCGCGCACCTACGACCCTCAAGCGAACGATCTAGGTACAAGACTAGGAACACAAAGGACAGACCCAAGGTCTCAGCGTGGAGGTCCCGCCGCATACCCAGAAGACTAGCAAACTCTTCCCCTCCCAAACCAAAGGCTGAGCTAAGGCACCTTCGAAGGGCTCTCATGGCCGACCGGAGCCTCTAAGGAGAATATCAAGACCAACTCTCTCCTGACTAGAGGTGCCTCCTCGGGTCTGTACAAAATGCTCCTCACCTGCCCTACTATTGGCGCAATCTCGCTGAGCAATTCTACGACACGCTGCCCAAGTTGGGCCACTAACAGCGGAACTCCGCTGTTCTTAAAGGATGATAAGATGTCATCAGGGGCTTCCCGACAACTATACCTCGGGGCCCCCACGGGGAGAGCGGTTCACGGGCACACCACTCGCCCAAGGCAGAAGAAGTAAACTACACAGAGCATCACAGATATCATAAATAATTACAGGAATATGAACTCCATATTTCGGCACGCAGGCCGGCAATATAAGGAAAAATAGGCCTTCGAGGGCCGGTAATATAAGCAAAAATAGGCCTTCGAGGGCCGGCACAAGCTTGGGCTTCAGCCCGCTACTCCCCGCCTGGTACTGCAACACCTGTACAACAATGTCTCGACAAGCGACTGTCAGCTGAACAACCGTCGCCTAACATAAGCTGGCCAAATATATTGCACACACGCCTTCTTTGGGGGTTGTGGCATGCATTCCCTGCAGATAGATGATATACAACTTCCTCGGAGCTAGTCTTCTCCGGGAACCCCAGAACATCACCAATCCGGCTCACACGTCCGGATGGGCTTCACGCAGCATGCCTAAATCCGTACTCATGCTTCCGGATACTAAATGCAATTAATTGCGGGGATGTACACATTGACCCATCGGAGAGCCCCCTTTTCCCCACCCGTCGGTGGAGAGGAGCTTTCATGCAAATATGAAAATTGAGGGCTTCACCTGCCCGAGGAGAAACTTCGTTACCCTTGACGCGTGTTTGGCGGCGGTGTCGGGAGGGGAGCTTTTGGCTATTCTTGCTGAAGGCGGTGCCTGGAGAGGAGCTCCTAGCCGACCTTGCTCCAGGCGACTGCGGCGGTGAAGGAGAGCTAGGGCTCGGCCAGCCTTGCTCTAGGAGGTTGCGATGTTGAAGAAAAGACTAGGGCTCGGCCAGCCTCTGCTCCAAACGGATCTTGCTCTTAGCGGCGCAGGTGGCCGGTCTTGCCCTAGCCGGCGGGAGAGGAAGAGAGCTGGGGAGAGGGGGGCTAGGGCTTGGCCTTGCACTGCTCCAAACGGCTGCGACTGGGAAGGGATCCCGATCCTTCCTCCTCCTTCTTCCTCTTCCACCCGATTCCTCCCTCTTTCCTACTGTGCCAAGCCCCATTCCTCTTCCATCTTTTTATTTCTTCTACTTGTTTTTTGGCTTCATGTTCATGTTTCATCATGGCGGCGATTCTGCATTAATATCAAATCAACAACCTCCCTAGTTGGAGCAAGAGCGCCAAACTGCACAGGATAAAGAGTTGCAAAGATGATGATAATAACTGTTATACATGGAAGCTTGCCTCCTTGAACCCCAAATAATTTTATAATTTTGGTTGCTAATTTGCAGATTGCAAAAGACACAAAAATAGCTATGGTACTTTGTAAAATGGGCAACTTGCTACCCTCTTCAGAGTCCTTAGGAAGCTTATCCCCCTCAGGTGTATAGTGCAATAAGCCATCATTTTTTGATGGAGAATCCTCTGCCCCAATCTTAGAAGCTAATGCAAAAAGGGACACAAAATATACTGCGCACACAATATTGTCTGCTGCTTGTCCTGCACCCAATGTGTCTACTCATTATAGCGGCTGCAATCTTCCAGCTATCCTGCCCAAGAGATCGCATAGGCACGATAAAATAAGCAACTACTGTCCCAATTGTTGTTGCAGCTGAACCGATGAGGAAGGCGAGCAGAAGATTGCCGGTGGATTTCATCACGCGGCGGAGATCTGCATTGAAGAGAAGCAGCGGGTATGGCGAGGGGAAGGAGGAACTCCATTACAACCTGGTAAGTGTAAGAAATAAGAAAATAAATGACCTGGATATAAGTGTTGTATCATAAATAGTCTGACGTTATGGATAGATAAGTAAAGCTTATCTTGGTGACTGTAGTCAACAAGACAAAAAGCTAAATACCAGCAGGCACTGGCAGCTGTCCTTTCCCCTGTAAAAAAAAAGCCTATAAAAAGGCTCTTTGTAATAAGAAAACTTAGAACTTTTATCTCCAGCTGCTTTGTACTCTTAACAACATCATCATAATTACTAACAGTGGTATCAGAGCCTTTTGTTTTTGCAAGGAGTGATTCCTCTAAAAGCACGATCAAATGGCTTCATCATCTACCTCTCAAGCTTACTCCCAAACCCATACATCAGTTCCCATATTTAATGGTGACAAATATCAACATTGGTGGGTTCAAATGCGCACGGTATTCCGTTCTCAAGGCCTCTGGGACTTAGTTCAGCACGCGCCAGTGATGGTATTCCCTGGAACTGCAGAACCAGGGTATGCTCAAAAGAAAGAAGAATTATTAATGAAAGATTAAAAAGCACTTATGTTAATACAACAAGGTGTTACTGACACTATCTTTCCCCGGATTATGAGAGCAGAAACTGCAAAAGAAGCTTGGGATATTCTGAATGACGAGTACAAAGGATCTCCAAAGGTAATAGCTATAAAATTACAAACTCTGTGGACTGAATTAGATTCAATTGCTATGAAATCTGGTGCGTCTGTTCAAGACTTTCTAGCAAAAGTGATTAATCTTATTAATCAAATTCGAGCTATAGGAGATACAGTTGAAGATAAACATATAGTACCCAAACTATTACGAAGTTTACCAAGCTCATTTAGGCCCTGTTTGAGAAGGCTTTTAACCTCCTTTTCATTTTCTCCAAAACGCCACCGTATTAGTTAAGCCGTTTGTTTTATCTGCCGGTCAAAAACGAACTACCCAAAAAGCACTTTTATGTGTCTATTTGAAAAGTCACGCGATACCTCCAGTACTCGTCGTTTCATTCCCCCCCCCCCCGATTTCCCGATCCTGTGCTTCCCGAGTTTCCAACTCCGCCGGCCACCGCTCTCCGAAGTTCGCAACTTCGCCGGCCGCTGCCCTCCTGAGTTCGCAACCCTGTCAGCCGCCGCTCTCGTTCGCAACCCCGCCGGCCTCCGCTCTCTGAGTTCGCAACCCCGCCGGCCGTTGCTCTCCTGAGAGTTCGCAACCCTGCCGGTGATTGCCGATTTCCTTCCAGATTTCGATTCAAAGGTATGAATCTGTCATTTCCTCCTCCATTTCTTTCCAGTTTTTGGATTTTCATCAGATCTAGGTTTTTTTTATTTTTCCCATTCCAGAAATTTCTTCCTCTGTCTATAGATCTAATTTTGTTTTCCCTTTCCAGATTTTTTTGTTGTGGTTTCGTTTCTCCCATTCAGATCTAGGTTTTTTCTCCATTTTTTGTTTCCCATTTCAGAAATGCCTCTTCCTATTTCAGATCTAGGTATTACAAGATAATCCCTTTTATGTTGTTGTTTACTCAAAAGTTGCTTCCATTGCTTTGAATAGATTATGCTGTAATAATTGCCCGGATTAGATTGCAGATATGCTTGGTTTCTTAAATTAGGGTTTCAGTTTAGCTTCTTCAGCAATTGTTTAGGTTATCTGCATGCAGGTTCTACAGGGGACTATTCTACTGAATGCAAATTTTAGGGTCCTTTTGGTAGTAATTCTAGGTTTTGAGTTATAAAAATGCTTACTAGTTTCTGCAAGCATGATATACAGATTATGAGAAGAAATTCTTGGTGAAATATGAATTATTTTGTATTTTTTAAACAACTTGGATCTTTCTATTCGATTCACATTTTTTATTTGCCCCAATGCCTGAATAATTGGAGTAGGCCTGAACTGCATATCTCTAGTTTTGCAGAATGGGTAAACACAAAGAAAATGGAATCTCCGCAACATGGGAACAGAACGATGTAATGTTATTTTGTGATTTGTGTACCAAAGAAATTGAGTTGGGGAATAGACCAACTACACATTTTAGCAAAGGCGGGTGGAATAATCTGATGAATAAATTTTGCGAACGAACGGGGAAATCCTATGATCAAAAACAAATGAAAAATAAATGGAACCAGTTAAAAAAGGAATGGAAGTTATGGCGAGAGTTGAAACGAGGAGAGACTGGTTTGGGTTGGAATTACTCACGTAAAACTATTGACGCTTTTGATGAATGGTGGGACGAAAGACTGAAGGTTAATTTAGTTCTTTTGACATTTTTCAAAATATTGTTTTATGTCTTAATTATATTATGATTAATTTGATATATACTCTTAGGTGGTCCCTACGGCAAAGAAGTTTCGCTATTCAGGTATAACTCCTGAGTTTGAGGAAAAGCTAGACAGGATGTTTAGCCAAGTAGTTGCTACGGGAGATCTTGCATGGGCCCCGAGTTCACGAAATCTTGAGCATGAATCTGTTGATGAACGTGACATGTCCGATGATGGTGACAGTCAAATTGTTGAAGATTTATCTCCTAATGCAACAGGCATGAGAGTTGATACTACCTCAAGTCGACCCTCTAGCTCATCGGAAGGTAGAAAGAAGACAAAAGAAAAGGGCAAGAAGAAGATTGTTGGAAGAAAGAGAGCAATGAGTTCCACTATGGAGGACATAGCAGAGACATCTCGTATAATAGGTCGTGTTATGCAGGAACCTCCAAAGATACAAATCTCCTCTGCATTGTTTACCATTCCAGAAGCAATCAAAGAGCTTGAAAAATATCCGGAGATTATGGGAGTCTTTGACTTCTATGACTACTGCACGTTGTTTCTTAGAGATAAGAGCAACAGGGATACCTTCTTGAGTATTCCAGAGGAGCTCAAAGTTAAGTGGCTGAAGGCGCGACATACACAAAAAACACAGTAGAGGTCAGATGGTTGTAGTTATCTGCGGAGCATGAATGTGGTTGTATCTTTGTTTGTGGATCTGTTTTTTTATCATTATGTAGAACAACTTGAAACTTATATTTTATATTTGTGGCTATTATAATTATTACTAAAGGTTCCATGGAAACTTTGGATTGATCTATTCATTCGAATCTACTTTGAGTTGATGTTGCATTGGAACTTTTGTTGCATTGGAACTTTTGATACAAACCCCACCATGTTATCTGTCTTCTTTTGAAACTTTCAATAAGGTACAATATGATAAAATGATAATGATACATTGATTCCCCACATCTTGATTCCTCACATCTCTAATAATTACATTGTATGAACCCACTTCCTCTTTGAAACTCGTAGTAGCTTGGACAAAATACATTTTCCTTGACGTATTTCTCAAAGACAAGTAGACAACACATTTAATGATTTAAATAGTATACTCAAAACTACACATTTTATGCATACAACGTTAATATGTTAGAACGAAGATGAAGGTTTTTGCATAATATTTCAAGAGTAGGTTCATATTAATAAGCATCTGAGGAGGATGTGCGACAGTCTTATGGACTTCTACATACTTCTCAACATTGAACACATGTTTATTGCTGCTTTATTTTCTGTTTTGAACACATGTTTTTCAATATGCTTTTTCTTTTAGTAATGGAACTTTTTAATCTCATGAAGGCATACATGTTCAATTCACCAAATGGAGTTACTGTGAAGAAAGAGCCAAGGTGCTAGCAACTGTGAACAAGAATGTTGTTAATTCCACCGTGTTCTGCCATATGATCTTCTTCTGTAAATTCCTGGCGATGCCCTTTAATGGACAACAAAAGGATTTTGTAAAGATTACATGGACCGCGAGCAATAATAAAGCCTTTCCATTTTCCCTGGATCTTTAAGAACCCATGCTCTTTTATGTTTGGCTCCAGTTTAGAGACCTTTTATGTTCGTTTAGAACATAGAGGGAGGGAATGCTGATATATATATAGAGATAGTGGTATAGAGAGCTTGGGATGCAGACATTTTTCGAGATCCTGACGGTGAAGATCATTCTTTATGATAATTTCATGTTTTCTTACCTCCATCTTTTTTCTGATGTACTAAGACAACATTACTGCAAGAGTCAATGGCACATTTATAGTTTGAAAATAATTCCTGCAAGAGCTTTGTTAATTGAAAGTGTGTTTGTTTCTTCTTCTTTTTTGCAACTACAGAGAACCATAACCTGGATTTGTTCTTGATGTTGTGATATGGTATATCTCAAACTTAGGGATCTATAGACTTGAACTACGTTACTGAATCTTTGCAATAAATCTCATAAGAGTTAGATTTTTATTATCATTTTATCATATTGTAGCTTCAGTAGTGCTGATTCTTTAGTTCCTGCTGACATGAAAAAAAAACATTATTTCTCTTCATAAATGTGCATGAATTCAAATAACCATTTCATTTTGAAGCCGAAAAAATAACCCCCATGGCCACAAATTGTTATGCCCCATATTCTGCGTCAATTGAACTAAGACTTGCTCCACAAAGCATACTATAGCCTGGAAATTGGAGTAGCAGGCATTGCATAAATAGATGCCAGTTCCTTCCTCAAGATCTTTCCAGCTGCAGACTTTGGTATAGAATTAACAAACACCACTTTGCGGATCTTCTTATAAGGTGCAACCTGCAACTCAGAGCATGGTATATACTTATATTAATATTTCCCTACATCAAACACATTTATAAGGTAACACGACTGCCAAACCCAAAGGGTCGTGATTGAAAATTTTTTATTGGTCTTTGTAAAACTCTCTGCATGCTTTTCACAGCTGGCATTCAGCTACTTTCTCAAACAGTGCCTTATTTCTTTTTTCCCCTGTTACCTGCAAGAAAGTGTGTTTTAACTTCCTCCATCTTGGTGTTATTATATATCTTCTGCTTGCTCTTCTCTCCATGAAAACAGGGTTTTGCTTTCACTTTCTTTGTAAAACTTCCTGCATATTTGTCCCCACCGCATTCACAACAGCAGCCCGTCATCTGCTACTTTCTCAAACAGGACTCAAAAGTGACTTTCTTTGTTCCCGTGTCAGGCAAAATAAATATTTTGGACCTGATTCTGTTTAAAACTGCAGTCCCCCCAGGAAAGTAAAAAGAATATGGCTCATCTTGCTTCAGTTCATTCTTTTGTGCAGTTTTTTATCTGCTTTCTTCTAACGTGGAGTTTTTGGTCATTCTATATTTTTGCTGGCATGAAAGAGTAATTAGTTTCTTAGACCACGACCATTGTATGTGAGTATGAATGCCATTTCTTTGATTTTTTTAATCCAAGTCTCATCCTTCAATTTGTTGGTGAGGCTTCTCCACAACCAGTTTGCTCAAATTTTTTTAATCCAGGAATTATCACTTTGTTATTTGTCTAATTATTTGTTTTGATGCTTTAAGTTATATAATTAAATTCGTTATGAATTTATTTATCTGTTTGCATAGTTATACAATGTCCTCCGATAATTCAGATAGCTCCAATGAGGAAATTCAAGGAAGAGTGACTTATTTGGTCAATCAAATTCGAGAAATTTTGGCTCACCATAACCAGTCATTGGTTGTATCTATGGTGCACAGTGGGACTTCATCATCCAACAAAATTCCATGTGTGACATCACACCAATCAGGCGATAAACGGATCAGAGAATTGCTAAATGGACATCCCACTAGAATTTATGAGAATTTACGGATGTCAAAGCGTATTTTTCTCGATCTATTGCATGTGCTTGAAAAACGTTATGGGCTACATGGTTCAAGGAGAACTACCTCACGAGAAGTTCTCGCACTGACATTGTACATTTTAGCACAGAATGAATCAATGAGGCTAACAAAAGAAAGATTCCAACATTCAACAGAAAAAATAAGCAGATATTTTTTAGCGGGAATAACTGCCCTGAAAAAATTATCATCTGATATTTTAGCACCAACTGATGAACACTTCAATGAAATTCCACAACACATTTTAAATGATGTTCGATACATGCCATATTTTTAGAACTGCATTGGAGCAATAGATGGTACACATATCAGTGCACGGGTTCCACCTGAACTGCAAGCTGCGTACATTGGACGTCATGGTACGCAAACCCAAAATATTATGGCAGTATGCGACTTCAACATGTGTTTCACGTTTGTGCTGGCTGGATGGGAGGGTTCGACCCATGACAGTCGTATCTTTCAGCGTGCACTCATGGAACCAAGTTATCATTTTCCGTTTCCACCTACACGTAAAATTTTAATTATAAAATTAGACTAATTTTTAAAAAGAATACTAATTATCGTTTTTAAATTTTAGGAAAATATTACTTGGTTGATGCTGGATATCCACTGCAGCGGGGGTTCTTAAAGCCATATTCAGAAACACGATATTATTTTCCAGACTTTGCGCGGGGAAATCGTTCAATACAAGGAAGACAAGAAATATTCAATCATGCGCATTCCTCACTGCGTAGCGTCATAGAACGGGCGTTCGGTGTCTGGAAGAAAAAGTGGGCTATACTCAGAGACATGCCTCAATATAGTTTAGCAAAGCAACGTGATATTGTCATAGCAACCATGACTTTGCATAACTATATTCACAGGCATGCATCTCGTTTTGATCCAGATTTCATGGCATGCGATGACGATGAAAACTTAATATATCCCGAGGCACATATTATAAGAGAAAATCATACATCGACCAGTAATATAATATTAAATGCAGATCGTGTTAGAGGTGGACGAGTGTGTGTTCAGGAAATGATTGCATTGCGTGACCGCATTGCAGAACAGTTGTATCAAGCTAATATGTAGTTTTCATGCTTTAAATTTCTGTCTTTCGATGTAATATCAACTTTTATTTCTAATGAACGAAGTACTCTTATGATTTTATAATTATTTAAAAAAGAATGTCTTACATCAAATATTTTTACATTTTACTAAAAAGTCACCGCAACGGAGATTTACCAAACAGTTTATAAAATGCTTCTCCTTTTTGAAAAGCTCTGTAAAAGGAGTTCACCCAAACAGTTCTCCTTCTCCAATAGACATTTTCCAAAAGCTCATTTTCACACCATCCTTTTGCCACCACTCCTTTTCCTTTCTGAAAAGCTTTCCCAAACAGGCCCTAAGAAATCATTTGGTCAAAGCATCATACAAGTCAGCAAAGAGTGTAGAGGGTTGTTTTATTGTGAACAAATTGGTATAATTTCATCAACTGCACTGAGATTATACATAAAGAAGTAGCTACTTTGCAATACGGGCATGATTTTGTTGGAGAATGCAAATATAAAATATGTATATACTAAGATTGTCATGTGCCCATGAATTGAAACGTTACATGACACAAACCAAGTCTGTTTCACTACGGATGATTCATAAACATGAAAAATAGTTACAAATAATTGAGAAGGACATTGAGGAGGAATTAAAAATTGCATGCATCTCTTTAAAAATCCCTCCAACTCAATATCGATTTCAAGAAGACAACATATCTACTAAGAGGGAACCATCATTATTTGAGCATGGCTTACAAGGGGAGGAAAAAAAATCCCTCACACTAAGACGAACCTACTAGAAATGGTAAAAAAAAAATACTTCAAAGAGTGTGAAAAGAAATGCTCACAAACATAACCATATATATCATCGACGTGGTAGATATAATGAGAGATGGACATTATGTCTTTCGTCTTATCAGTTTAGCAATGGATATAAGGTATAATTGGCAAAATGTGTGGATTGAACTTTCAAGTGAAAATACAATGGAAGGAGAAGCTATATACATAAATGGAAATACAAGGATATCTAAATTTTTTCTCTTTAGATTGTTATCAATTTATTTCTTATGTACACTACATTTTAAAACTTAATGACTTTTAAATTTTAATTTAATGGGAAAATTTAAAGTTTGTTACATCGATATTTTTGGTCTTCTTATCTGCATACTTCGAGGAATGCTTGATTTTTTTAATCTAGTATGGTGCTTAAATGTTAGGTATACATCAAAACTTGTCTTTACTATGTACATATATATAAATACCTACAACAACACTCAAGCTTTCATCCCATTATAATGGGGTCGGCTATACGAATCCTTTGTTGCCATTGTGCCCTACCTTTTGTCATAATCTCACGAATGCCTAAGTACATCATGTCTTTCGGTATATATAAATACTTAAATTAATAATAATCAAATCATTAATTTTTGCAGGCTTATGCAATGAACTCTTTTGGATGATTCTAACTTTTCTACTAATGCCATAATATGATGTGTTTTGTACATTACATGACACCAGTGTTAGTTCAAAAAAATTTCATAATTTTCTTGGTCTACCATAACATTTAGGTCAGCAATTAATATTACGGATCAGCCATTAACCATACGGGTCTGTTCGTTTCAACGACTTTGATATTGAAATATTGATTTTCAATCCAATATCAATACACATGAGAAATGACATTGAGTTTAAATCCAATTCTTTTGTTTGGCCGCATGATGACTTTCTGTCATATGAATTGACATTAATCAATTTTTATTGTTCGTTTGCAGAAAGATTTTCAATCATAGAAATTGACATTGGTCAATGCTCTTAATTAAAAATAACATACGCGAATTTTTCGGCCGGCATCAATTTTATCGTCTGAACTCGATTTTTTCGTCATGACGCGATATTTTTGCTCGGACAAAAATTTTTAGACCGAAAGCGAAATTTTTCGTTTGAATGCGATTTCTCCACCCAGATGCAATTTTTTCACTCGGACGCTACTTTTTCGCCCGGACGCGACTTTTAATCTCGGACGCGGCTTTTTCGCCCGGACGCGATTATTTTTGCCCGGACGCGATTTTTTCGCCCCGACGTGTTTTTCACCCGCGGGAGTTTACTTCGCTCGGGCGCAATTTTTTCTCCCGAGCGCTTTTTTTTTCTCCCGAGCGTGATTTTTTCTCCCGGGCACGTTTTTTTCCCTCGGACGTTCTTTTTCGCGTGGACGCAACTTTTTAGCCCCAACGCAATATTTTTGCCCGGACGCGATTTCTTCGCCCGGACCCGATTTATTAGCCCCGACGCAATTTTTTGGTCCAGACGTCAAAAAATAGTGTCCGGGCGAAAAAAAGACCGTCCGGGCAAAAAAATTGTGTCCGGTAGAAAAAAATTGCGTCCGGGCGAAAAAACACGTCCGGGTGAAAAAGTCATGTCCTGGCAAAAAATTGCGTGCGGATGAAAACATCGTGTCCGGGCGAAAAAATCGCGTTCGAGAGAAGAAATCACATCCAGGCAAAAATCGCGTCCGGGTGAAAAAATGCGGCCGCGCGTAAAAATTACGCCCGATCGAAAAATTGCGAAAAAAGCGTGTCTGGGTGAAAAACGCACGCCCGGACGAAAAAATTGCGTCCGGGCGAAAATAGCGCGCCCGGGCGATAATAGTGCGCCCGAGCGTAAATAGCGCGTCCAGGCAAAAAAATCGCATCCAGACAAAAAAATCGCGCACAGGCGAAAAAAACACGCCCAGGTGAAAATAGCACGTCCTGGCTAAAAAGTGTCCCCGGGGCGAAAAAATCGCGTCGTGGAGAAAAAATCGCGCTCGGGCGAAAAAAATGCGCCCAAGCGAAAAAATCGTGTCTGGGCGAAAAAATCGCGCCTGAGCGAAGAAAACTCCCACGGGTGAAAAAATCGAACCCGAGCGAAAAAACGAGCCCGAGCGAAAAAATCACGCCCGGGCGAAAAATCGCGCCCGGACAAAAAAAGGGCTCCCGTGCGAAAAAGCCCTCCGGGGAGAAAAAAGCGCGCCCGAGCGAAAAAATCGCCTACAGGCCAAAAAATCGTGTCGGTGCAAAAAAGTCTCATACGGGCGAAAAAATCGTGTCTGTTCCGAAAAAATCGCATTCATGAAAAAATTTATTCTTCTTTTGTAAAGCCGATATTGGCAATCTCTATATCCACACTTGAAGATAGACATTGAACCAATGAGTTTTTAGTTTTTTTGGTGAATATCAACAACTTTTCACCAGAAAGTAATTCCACTCTACAATTGTTTATACGAACAACAGAAATGACTTTCATTTTTTTCAAATCCAATATTTTAATAGCAATGTGGTTGTAAAGCTCATATGAATTATACAACTTTAAAGTTATTTCTCAACCGCTCAAGAGAACTCAAATTTGAATATGATATTGAATACCGCTGAAACACGCACAACAAAAAATTGAATCATAAATTCAAGGTTTTCATCATGTTTTGACACTGTTTCAATTTTACACAACCCAACCTGCATGAGTTGATTTTCGGAGATCTGATGATCCGATTGAAGAACCATCATTATTATTAGACTTGTAGAAACTATTCCTTAAAATTCTCTCATAAACATTTTTTTCCCGCGCGGTGATCACTACTACCGAACATTCTTCTAATGTCATCTGAGTCGTCTTCGGTCAAGGGAAAGTTATTTTGCTTGGTAATGCTGATGATATAGTAAAATAATTTTAAAAACTATTGATTATCATCATTATTAATTATATCGTATTTTGATATCGTCTCAAGCTCTATATAATGACTTTTTTCCTTAAATCTGTTCATCTATTTTGAGAAGGCTTATGATAGGGTTGCAAGAGTGATCTTATGAAGGGTGTTAGAAAAAGATGTAAATTTAGGCCATTGTTATATATAGACCAACTTTGGCTATATATAAATCAAAATTTGAGTTTTTTCATTCTTTTTTTCTCTCTATATAGAAACCAAATATATATTTCCCTCTCCACCAAAAAACAAGATCCCGATTCCTTTTTTTTTGCCCTAGCCGCTCCCCGCTCCACTGCTCCTCCGATCCCGTCGAATCGCCCTCCCCGTTTCTGCCTCCTCACCGCGCGCACCTCATTGGGATCGACTACGACTCCTTCCTCTAGGTCGGCGAGGTCGGCGAGGTCGGCGAGGTCGGCGAGGTCGGCGAGGTCGGCGAGGTCGGCGAGGTCGGCGAGGTCGGCGAGGTCGGCGAGGTCGGCGAGGTCGGCGAGGTCGGCGAGGTCGGCGACCATCTCTCACGCGCACCTTGCCAGGATCGACGACGCCAATCACCGCCAACTTCCATATCTGTAAGCTTTATTGCCCTTGATCCGCGATTCGACTTCGTTTTTGCATTGTCTGTAAACCACGTCCATATCTGTAAGTGGCTTTCTCCGGCCTACTTCTCCGATCATTCTCTGACCGGACACTTCTTCCTTCTCACTGTAAGTTGCTCTATTTTTCATTTTTTTAGTGAAATCAGTTTCTGCTTATGTTGGGAAGTGCGACCGTGGGAGTTGATTTAGTAAAGGGGTTAATATAGCTAAGTTTGAATCTTTTTGTTAATTTTTCATTGGTCTGCATATAACAACCTGGTTTACATATAGCCGGTTTTGAAGTAATATGATTTGTATATAACCATGATTTGTATATAACCATACATGATGTATATATAACAATGACCTAAATTTATCATACATTGACATAATCAAAGATATGTATACAAATTTGGTGACGAATTTGATGACATCTAGAAGATTAACACAGAAATTCTCTATCACCATTGTCTTGCATCAAGGGCCAAGTTTTTGTTGAGGTATATTAAAATAGGTGTGACAAGTGCTTAATGGGTTGCGATTAGGATCTGATAGGAGTCCAACAACCCGTAGTCGGGTATTTAGGGTTTGCATATAACTACCCATGCTAGGGGCAACGAGTAGGTCATTCCAAACTTGACGGTCACGCGGATGCTTCGAGCACTCTAACATTCTCGATGATTTTCGTTTTACCCTAGCCCCCTCCCATAGCCGTCGTTCTCGCAACTCCCCGCCGCTCTCGTCTCTCTTTCGATTCGGTGAAATCGCCACCGTTCCTATGCGAAATCGCCGCCCGGAGGAAGAAGATCGGTCGCAGATTGGGAAGAGGAAAGCCCGCATCTTGTGATTTATTCATCGTCGCTCGCTCTCGACATCAGTCGCGCCGCCACTGTTCTGTCGCCAATCGAAAGGGAGAAAGACTCCATCGCCGTTTCGATCGTCGACCCGACCGATCTCGGCGAATCCCGCCGCTCGTCTTCGTCGATCAGAAAGAAGATCGAAGATGGAGGTTCTCGCCGGAGGTCTAGGTCACGCCGCTAAGTTTTTTCGTCGTTCGCCAGGAGCCGCACCTCTTTTCGCACATGGGAATTTTCTGGCTCTGTTGGCCGATCGAAATCGAAAGAGGATCTACGATCCCGTCTCTCTGTCAATCGAGAAGGAGGAAGAGTTTTCACCTGGATTTGGTCTGTTGATGATCGCAGTGGAGGAATCATTCGGCGGTTGTTGATCTCTTCATTCCTTGATCCTATTTGCACTTGGAGGAAGTTCCTGCCAGTACAGATCTAGAGGAGGATTTTTATTGGGTGTCCCTCCAATTAATCATGGTCTTTTGATTGTCACTCCATTTTTGTTGGCTGTAGAGGTGATTGAGGGAGCTGATCCCTGTGGATTGAAGCAGATTTCAGAAGCAAGAAACTTTTGGATAAAATCCATTCAACATGCAACCAAAGGGAGAAGGCCATTATATTGGCGTGCTCTGCTCGTTTTAGTCTTTGGCGATCGTGTTCAACTGGAGAATTGGAGAGTAACGAAATTCTCTGGATTGGATCTGAAGAACTCATCGTCTCCGCGGCTCAGGTGACCTCTTTCTATTTTTTCTACGTGTGATTTAGTTTCCTAGTGAAACTTAGAAATTTAGAAAGAGACATACAATGTCGAAAGGGAATTCTCCCGTGTCGATGATCAAGCTGGAGAAATTCTCCAATTCTGAGTTTAACGCCTGGAAGAAGAACACGCAATTTGACATGAAATATCTTAATATTTTTTATACCGTACAGTCCGGTTTTGAGTCTTATAGAGGTGTAGAGGACGAGGATAACTGGATCCACGACGAGGATTTTTGTCGTGATTATCTCCTCAACTGCCTCTCGAACAGACTTGCAGAGACGTGCATCAAGATGAAAACTGCCAAGGAGATCTGTGACGCATTGGAGGAGCAGTTCAGAGAGGAAGAGAACATGTCCAAGACGCACTTGGTGGACAAGTTCATGGATTTCACTTGCATAGAAGACAGAGAGATTCTTTCTCAAGTTGCAGACTTTGAGAATCTCGTGGACAAGCTGAACAGTGAAAAAATCCCTCTGCCTGATGGGTTCGTTGTAGGAGCGATAATTTTCAAATTTTCCTCTGCATGGTACTCCTTCAAAACGGAGATGTATTAGAAAAAGACACAGGTGAGCCTGAAAGACCTCAAGCGCTTCATATGCATTGAGCATGAGAACCGGACTAGGCACGCCTTAGAGACGGTTAGCCAGCAGACCTCTGTTGTTAACATGCTCACGCATCCTAAGCGCAAGCCTAAGCCTGGAAAGACCAGACCACCGGCTAGTGCACCCGCAGTTGCTGCCACCAACAAAAAGATTAAAAAGTTCAAAGGCAAGTGCTAGAACTGCAACAAGTGTGGTCACTGTACTTCTAAGTGCAAGCAGCCCAAATGAGGCGAATACTGAAAGAAATAGTGCCTAACCACCTAGAGGGGGGGTAAATAGGTGTAATTTTTCTTTTACTTTAAAGACAGACAATCTGTTCTATAATCTAAGCAGCAATTGCAAATTCTACAGCTATCATCACATCAATCACAGAAACAATCATTCACATAGTGCACACAGTATTTATAGTGATTCCCCAAGGTCTGGGTACATCCACTTTCCCCCTTCGCCTATCTAGCAGTGTACTAGATTCGGCTTAACTTCTGCACTTCTCCTCAGATCCTCAGATCTTACAGCTCAGAACCCCAACCAGGTTCCTACAACTCAGAGTGTCCCCACTCCTACAACTCAGGCAAACTACCCTACCTCAGCCTTCACCAATGCCTACACTCAGAGAACACTGTCTCCTACAACTAAGACACAAAGCCCTACCGCTCAGTCTTCAACAAGACCTACACTCAGAGAATAGATTCTCCTACACTCAGGCTCAAAAGCCCTACCTCAGCCTTTATAAATTTAGACTTACAACTCAGATCCCTTAGGATCCTACAAAAAGATAATAAAGAGTTTTAGGTTACCACTCTGTTTGAGAGAATAAAGAGGGCAACCTTCTTGATCTGTTCTTGATAGAACTGATTTCTGAGATCAATTTTGTCTTTGCTTTCTTCAAGGCTTCTTGAGTCTGAACTCAGTAAAAGTTGATCTTCTTGAAGTAGTCCGACTGACAACTTCCTTCTTAAGATGAAGAATTAAATCTGGATCCTTCTTTGCAGTCTGGTTCAGAACCTGCTTCTTAAGAGATTTGATTAAACAAGTCTCTTTCTTGATTTCAATTACTGGAGTTCTCTCTCTCCAAGTAAATCTGAAGTTTTTTTAAAATACTGATTTACAGTTTTATCTGGATCTGTATTCTAAAATGATTGATCGTCTTCTCTTGTTCTTCCTTTCTGTTGAAGGAGAAAGCCTTTATATAGTCTTCTTCCATGGTAACCGGCTGATCCGGTTTCTAACGAACTTCTGACAGCTTTGACAGTTGTAGTAGACCGGTTGAATTAGCAGCTGTCAAGTCATACAGTCACTTCTTGAAATCACTGTCTCTGTCTGAAAGTGTCGAGACTGATCTTCATTATGTGTCGACATAAATAGACTAAGTGTCGACACAAGTGGACTAAGTGTCGACACTAGCCTTGGTGGTGTCGACACAACTTCTTTTGTTGTTGTAACAGCTTCTCAACACTGCTTCTTCAGAATGTATCGACACTGATTCTGTGTGTCGACACAAGCCTTCTGTTGAATGTGTCGACACTAATTCTGTGTGTCGACACAAATACTTCTTCTTTAAAACTTAGTTGAAATTCTGCTGTGTGTCGACACATCTGCTTTGTGTCGACACAACTTCTTTTGTTGTTGATACTTGCTGAGTGTCGACACATCTACTTTGTGTCGGCACAAGTACTTCTTTACTTTAACTTTGTTGAAGCTTTGTTGTGTGTCGACACAAGTCCTGTGTGTCGACACAGTTGATGTTGACAAAGGGGTGGATATCCAAGATTCAGCTACATTATCATCATCACAAAGGGGTGGATATCCAAGAGTGGCTCTGATGCTATTGGAAATCCATTTAGCATGATCAGATGCAGCTTTGACTAGTACTCTCTCCCCCTTTATGACTTCTCTATCCACATGATCTCTCAGATCATCCTTCTGAAACCTGATCTGTTCATCTATATAATTAACTCCATCTTTATAAAAGCCCCTCAACTTCAGCAGCAGTCCAGAAATAACCTTTTGAGAATCTATAATAGCAGTTTTTACAGCAACTATGCCTTCCTGGAAATCCTTATCAAACTTGGCCTTATCAAACTCTGGTTTGACTTTAGAAGTATCAGCAGGCTGGGCTGTTGCTACCTTTTTCAATTCTGTAACAATAGCATTATGGGATGCAGACAGATTATCATTCATTCTGATCTGATTTTCTAAAACATATCCCTGCTTGACTGCTATATCATCCACCTGTGTCTTTATCTTTTCTTGATGTGTGGCTAGGTAAACCACTGCATTACCTCCTTTATGAAAACAGTCAGTCATTTCCTTCTTATTTTGATTTACTTCAAATCTTATAGATTTGATGTCTTGGGCCAAGGAGAATTGGAGGTATTTGTGAGTTTCATCCATTTTCATCCATATACTTCTCCATTGCTATTCTTTGCTCATCCAACTTCACTTGTAAAGATATTAATAATGAGCTGTAGTCAGTTGTAGGGGCAGGTTGTGGAGCCACAGTTTGTAATGCTTTCTTGTAACTCTGGCTTCTTCTCTTGAAGACCATGAGCTTCCTTTTCTTTGCTTGAACCTCAGCAGCATCTTCAGATTCTGAGGTACTAGCTATGTCAACTCTATCCTTTGAACTAGGAGGCAATTCCTTCTCAGTCCTTGGTAGCTCCTCATCATTCCTTGCAGTCTCCTCATGAGATCTCACATACTCCCCCTCAATATGTGCTTGCTCTTCCTCAAAAGCAGTTTGCTCCCCTTCAATATCAGGAAACAGCTCTTCTAGAGTAAACTCCTGTTGAGTAGGGACAGGAGAATTTCTTATCTCAGGAGCATTATCAGCAACTGATATATCTTTCATGACAACTTCTTGTGGTTGACTATTTAACTGAGTTTGCTGATCAACATCAATTAAAGACTCAGTTAATACTTCATTCTCAATATGGAAAATTGATTGATTAACTTCATGGATTACCTCAAGAATTGTTTGAGTTGATATTTCACTGTCTAAGTGAGTTGGCTCTTCCACATGTTGAGGCTCCCCCTGGAGTGGATCCAGGTGGATGGGGCTAGCAGATGGTTGCTCCCATTACCTCTGTGCATCTTCATTTCTTGCTGGTGACTGTCCAGCATTTCCAGCCTCTCCATCATCAGAACTAAAAACTACTTGCTCCTCTGAGCTACTGGATGAATCAAGAGCAATTATGACTTTCTTCTTCTTCTTCTTCTGTGTAGGTGTTTCCTTCTCTGAAGTAGGCATGTCCTTAGTTAACACCCTATCCCATCTTGAGATAATTCTGACATCCATCCTCCTCATATGGTTAATTTTAGAACCAACGGCTTGGTTCATGACTTATGGAATTGTTCCAACTAAGTATAGACTCATAATTCTACCCAGATTGGGCTTCTTCAGACTTTCCTTAATCTTTTCAAACGTCACTGCTGACCAATCAGTTTTTAACTTAAAGATAATTCTTGTCATTAAGCTGAACATGTGAGCTGATATCCTATCATGCTCACCTGGCTTGCTCAGAATCACCTTTCCTACTACTTCTGACAAGAAATTTCCCCGCATATTCATGCCTTTCCTGATAAAAACGGAGCCAATCTTCATGGTTGAATCTAGTCCACACCATTGCAGGGCATCCCTAGTCTTAGATGTAGATACATCTTCCTCTTCTTTGGTTCTTGGTAGATGTAGAACTTTTCTTAGACTCTTCTGGGTGAGTTTTACTTTTACCCCATGAACTACTGACTTGATTTTGAGTCCAGTATCATCAAGGGTAGCTACACCAAAGAATTCGAGTACTTCACTCTTCCAAATCTTGGTTGGCTCAGAAACTAAATACTCCAACCCGTTCTCATTAATTAGGGTTACACCATCCTTAATTTCTTGTTCCACATGGTCAAATGCATTCCGTACTAACTCATATCCTTCATTGACGTTCTCCTCGAGCTTTGGCGACATTAGGGTTTGGAAAAATCTTGAAATTAGATGAGAGAGATGTCGACACAAAGTTTTGGTCTCGAAACTATTGAGAGCGTGTCGACAAACAATGGTGAAGACCTATTTATACCTTTCTAAAAACGAAGGTGAAAAGGCGCGTCATAATCCTCTTAATGTGTCGACACTGTTGAAAAGTGTCGACACAGACTACTTAGGTCTCGACAACAGTGTTGACTTATATGTATCGACACCAATTATGATGTGTCGACACTTATACATCTGCGTTCGGCGATTAGTCGATACTTCACTCGACGAAATCAGTGTTAACTCTAAGTGTCGACACCACCCTGGATGTGTCGACACATACTCTGGATGTGTCGACACTTATTTCTCTGAAGTGTCGACACAGACTTTCTAGATGTGTCGACACCATTTCTGTGAAATGTCGACACCACTTCTATGTGTCGATACAGATAACTCCTTGTGTCGACATTATTTTACTTGGCCAATTTTTATCAAACTATTCTAAGTTCAACATCCCTAATTCAATTTTAAACTTATTGAATTTAGTTTCATCAAGGGGCTTAGTAAACATATCAGCAATCTGATTATCTGTTTTAACATATTCTAGGGAAATGTCCTTTTTTTCTACATGTTCTCTAAGAAAGTGGTATCTAATTTCTATGTGCTTAGTCCTACTATGTGAGACAGGATTATTTGCGATAGAAATAGCACTTGTAGAATCACATAGCAAAGTTGTTCTACTTACTTGAATACCATAGTCTTCTAGCTGATGCTGAATCCACAATAGTTGTACACAGCAGCTTCCTGTAGCAACATATTCTGACTCAGCTGTGGAGATTGCCACACTGGTCTGCTTCTTACTACATGACACCAGTCTTCCTCCTAGAAACTGACAGGTTCCTGTAGTACTTTTTCTATCTTCCTTACAACCTGCAAAATCTGCATCTGAATATCCTGTTAGTAGAAAATCTCTATTCCTAGGGTACCAAAGGCCTAGATAAGTTGTGCCCTTAAGATATCTCAAAATCCTTTTTACTGCAGTCAGATGAGATTCTTTAGAGCATGCTTGGTACCTAGCACAGACACATGTAGCATACATGATATCTGGTCTACTAGCAGTCAAATACAGAAGAGAGCCAACTATCCCTCTATACAAAGTTTCATATACAGGTTTCCCTACATCATCTTTGCTTAGAGACATACTTGACCCCATAGGAGTTTTCATGGTAGTGGATGATTCCATACCGTACTTCTTTATCAACTCTAGGGTGAACTTAGACTGACATATGAACAAGCCATCTTCAGTCTGTCTTACTTGGAGACCCAAGAAGAACTTAAGTTCCCTCATACTGCTCATTTCAAATTTTCCTTGCATAAGTTTTGCAAACTTTCTACAAAGATTACTTTCAGTAGACCCAAATATTATGTCATCTACATATATTTGAACTAGGATAATCTTTCTTTTAGATTCCCTAAGGAATAGAGTCTTATGTATTTCCCCCCTTGAGAATTTGTTCTTAATGAGGAAACTAGACAGAGTTTCATACCAAGCCCTTGGGGCTTGTTTCAACCCATACAATGTCTTCCTAAGTCTATAAACATAATCAGGTTTGAGAGGATCAACAAAACCTGAGTGCTGTTCTACATAGATTTCTTCCTTTAAATTTCCATTCAGGAATGCTGATTTCACATTCATTTGGAATACCTTGAAACCTTGATATGTTGCATAAGCAAGTAACATCCTGATTGCCTCCAGTCTTGCTACTAGGGCAAAGGTTTGATCAAAATCAATACCTTCTTCCCGCCTATATCCTTTTGCAACAAGTCTAGCTTTATTCCTTACAATAATTCCATTCTCATCCAATTTGTTCCTAAAGATCCACTTTGTTCCAATGATGTTGTGGTCTTTGGGTTTAAGAACTAGCTTCCAGACCTTGCATCTTTTGAACTGATTCAGCCCCTCTTGCATAACATCAATCCAATGTGGGTCTAGAACTGCTTCTTCAAATTTCTTTGGTTCCACTTGTGATAGAAAGCTGGAGCAAAGAACTGTGCTCAGATTTCTGCTTCTTGTTTCCAATCCTTGTCTTGGATCACCAATTATCTGATTTGATGGATGATCCTTTAAGTGTCTATTAGCTGGAGGAAGTCTATCTTCAGGTTATACACCTCCAACCTCTTCATTTAGCTGCACCTCTTGGTCTTCTTCAGCATCCAGAGAGTCTTGTACTCCCCCTAGACAGCAGCCACCATTTTCCACTTTCTGATTTGCAGTAGAATCTTCTATAATGGTAAGCTTGTCCATTCTCTCATATAAACCTGTAGATCTGCAAACACTACTTGGCAATTCACTGTTAATGAGTCTTGTCTCATCAAAGACTACATGTACAAACACTTCTACAACTTGAGTAACCACGTTGTAGACCCTATAAGCCTGACTATTACTGATGTACCCAACAAAGATCCCCTCTTGGGATTTGACAGCAAACTTAGTTAAATAAGAGTTTCCATTGTTAAGTATATAACACTTGCAACCAAAGATCCTGAAATAGGATAAGTTTGGTTTTCTGCCCTTCACAATCTCATAGGGAGTCTTTTTATGGCTCTTGGTGATAGAAGCCCTATTGATCACATGACATGCAGTGTTTACTGCCTCTGCCCAGAAATATTCTGGGAGAGAAGTGTCACACAATAGAGTTCTACCAGCCTCTATCAATGTTCTATTCTTCCTTTCAGCAATACCATTTTGCTGTGGTGTTCTTGGTGAGGAAAATTCCTGAAAAATCCCAAATTCTTCACATAGTCTTGTCATACGTTCAGACTGAAATTCAGTACCATGGTCACTTCTGATTTTGACCACTGTACTGTCCAACTCATTCTGAATTTGTTTAACAAAACTACATAAGACACTTGGGGTTTCAGATTTTTGTCTTGGAAAGAACACCAAGGAATATCTAGAATAGTCATCTACTACCACAAATGTGTAGACCTTCCTACCTAGACTGTGAACTGACATAGGACCAAATAGATCCATATGCAAGAGGTATAGACAGCTCACTGAATCCTTATTTTCAAGGCCATGAAAGGTGGATTTGGTCTGCTTGCCTTTTTGACAAGCTGAGCATATCTCATCCTTTATACACTTAACTTGAGGACCATTACTCACTAACTCTTTGCTAAAGAGTTGGTCAATAGTCTTATAGCTAAGATGAGCCAGCCTCTTGTGCCATTTAACACAATGTGAGACTTTCTCATCAGCTACAAGACAAATAGGAGAAACATTGTTCTCACACACAAAGTCAAAACAATAAACATTTCTCTTCCTATATCCTGTTAAAAATGATCTTTTGATCACTTGACCTTTTGATATGACAACCATTCTTGACAAATGAGATGTCATATCCTAAATCACTCAGCTGACTTATGCTAATGAGGTTATGTTTCAAACCCTTCACATAGGCCACTTGAGTGATAGTAATCTGGTTACTAGAAATGTTACCAAAGCCTTTTATGATTCCTTTTTCTGAACCACCAAAGGTAACTTTAGGGTCATTCTTGATAGGTGTGTAGTCCTTCAGCAACCCCCTTGTTCCAGTCATGTGCTTGGAACATCCACTGTCCAAGTACCATATTGGGGCATGGCAGCTTGGACTCACCTACAACACATATTACTTAACCTTAGAACCCAAATAACTTTTGGGTCCTTGGTTCAAGTTAGTCTGTACTTTAACAAATCTACCTGTAGCTCTTCTAGCAGACAGATTGCTACTCTCCTTGACACTAGAATTGTGCCAACAATCTAAGACAAAGTGGTCTACCTTGCCACAACACCAGCACTCAAACCTGTTGTACCTTTGTTTAGGTACTATCCTGGTTGAATTATCTACATCAGGTTTCTTGTTTTGTGCTGGGGCTTTGCCTTTAGATTTGGAACTAGCAGTCCAGGCAGGTTTTTAAAACCCTAATCCAGCCTTACCCTTTTGAGGTACAAACTCATCTATCAAGGGTAAAACAGATTTATGTTTAGAAAAGCTAGCCACAATCTCTTTCTCTTTCTTAAGTCTAATCTCCAGATTTCTAATCTGATCATTCTTGAATGTGATTGTGCCCATTTGAATAACAGTTATGTTTTTCAATCTGGCAATCTCATTCAGTTTTTGATCCAGCAATTTTTCTGAATCAGATGCAGCCACTTTAAGACTAGCAATCTCCTTTGCCTGAGTTTTGGCCAAGGTTTTTCTTTTCTTCAAGGCCTGCAATAAGTCCCTATATTCATCAATTAACTGATGAATATCTCCTTCAGATTCAGACCCACCCACATCACTTGATGCAGATGTATCTGACTCTGACTCAGTACTATAAATTGAACTAGAAGAACAACTTTGTACCTTACTTAGTCCAGGCTGATCCTGGTTCTTGTCTCCTTCAGATATAGCCATTAGTCCCTTGCACTAATGGTCTTCATGCTCATAAATTGAGTTCATTAGCTGCATGAACTCATCTTCTTCCTCTTCAGCAAATAATCCAATGTAGGCTTCAGCTTCTGATTCTGTTTCTGAAGATGACTGATCTGTCAGACTCTTGTCTTTCTTAGCAACAAAGGACTTTTCCTTTTTGCTCTTAAACTGAGTCTTCTTTTTGTCAGCTGACTCCTTCCTCTTTTCAGGACAGTCAGCCACTACATGTCCCTGTCTATTGCAGCAATAACACACAATCTTTGAAGGTGTAGCTTTGCTTGGCTTGGACCTACTTCTGTCATTCCTGCATGACTTTCTCTTCTGATAGTAGTCATCTTTTGGCTGAGAAGTGGATGGCTTATACCTCCACTGCCTCTTCTTTAGAAATCTTTGAAAGTGCCTAGTAAAAGCAGCAAATTCTTCATCACTTTCAATGCTATCAGAACTCTTGCTATCTGAATTATCTGTGACAGCCTCAGCAATTATTTTAGGTGGAGATGGAGACTTGCTTCTATACTTCTTAGTGGCTTCAGTCTTGAAGGCCACAGACTTTTCCTTGTGCTCCACTCTAGTATTCTTCTCTTCCTCCTTTCTAGTCATTAACTGCATCTCATAAGATAGCAGTTTTCCAAACAAAGTTGGAGGAGGTATATCGGCAAGTTTGGCCAGTTCCCTAATGACAGAAATCTTGGTGTTCCAGTCCTTAGTCAGGGATCTTAAGAACTTGTCATTCAGCTCATAGTTGCTGAAGTCTCTTCCATAGGAAATCAACTCATTAACAATCCTATAGAACTTCTTGTAATATTCTATAATGCTATCAGACTTTCCTTGTCTGAAGCTTTCATATTCCTGATTTAACATTGACTTCCTATCTTGTCTTACTTCCTCTGAGCCCTCCATATAGACTATTAATGTGTCCCACATTTCTTTAGAGGTTTTACAATAAATTAAGTTCTGAAATGTTGAATCATCAATGACACTAACAATTATATTCTGTGCTCTCTTGTCCATAGTGGCCAGGATGATTTCATCTTTAGTCATTTCAGAAAAGTCCTTGGGATTTTTCTGATTTGCATCCAGAATGGATATCTTCATTGACACATATGGACCTTCTTTGACTGTAATATATATCCTTGGGTTAGAAGCTTTCATAAAGAGTCTGACCCTCTCTTTTCATATATCAAATATCTCTTTTCTACATATTGACAATTTCATTGACCCCAGCTCCTTGTGATTTTCACCTGAACCCATTTTCTTGATTCTTTCTTGATTCTTATATCCGCCTTAAGCATCTTACTCTGACGGTTAAGTCCTTTCTTGAGTAACCTCTCTCTGATACCACTTGAAAGAAAAAGTGCCTAACCACCTAGAGGGGGGGGGGGGTGAATAGGTGTAATTTTTCTTTTACTTTAAAGGCGGACAATCTGTTCTATAATCTAAGCAGCAATTGAAAATTCTACAGCTATCAGCACAGCAATCACAGAAACAATCATTCACAGAGTGCACACAGTATTTACAGTGGTTCCCCAAGGTCTGGGTACATCCACTTTCCCATTCGCCTATCTAGCAGTGTACTAGATTCGGCCTAACTTCTGCACTTCTCCTCAGATCCTCAGATCTTACAGCTCAGAACCCCAACCAGGTTCCTACAACTCAGAGTGTCTCAACTCCTACAACTCAGGCAAACTGCCCTACCTCAGCCTTCACCAAGGCCTATACTCAGAGAACACTGTCCCCTACAACTCAGGCACAAAGCGCTACCACTCAGTCTTCAACAAGACCTACACTTAGAGAATAGATTCTCCTACACTCAGGCTCAAAAGCCCTACCTCAGCTTTTATAAATTTAGGCTTATAACTCAGATCCCTTAGGATCCTTCAAAAAGATAATAAAGAGTTTTAGGTTACCACTCTGTTTGAGAGAATAAAGAGGGCAACCTTCTTGATCTGTTCTTGATAGAACTGATTTCTGAGATCAACTTTGACTTTGCTTTCTTCAAAGCCTCTTGAGTCTGAACTCAGTAAAAGTTGATCTTCTTGAAGTAGTCCGGCTGGCAACTTCCTTCTTAAGATGAAGAATTAAATCTGGATCCTTATTTGCAGTCTGGTTCAGAACCTGCTTCTTAAGAGATTTGATTAAACAAGTCTCTTTCTTGATTTCAATTACTGGAGTTCTCTCTCTTCAAGTAAATCAGAAGTTTCTTCAAAATACTGATTTACAGTTTTCTCTGGATCTGTATTCTACAATGATTGATCGTCTTCTCTTGTTCTTCCTTTTTATTGAAGGAGAAAGTTTTTATGTAGTCTTCCTCCATGGTAACCGGCTGATCCGGTTTCTAACGAACTTCTGACAGCTTTGACAGTTGCAGTAGGCCGGTTGAAATGATAGATGTCAAGTCATCCAGTCACTTCTTGAAATCACTGTCTCTGTCTGAAAGTGTCGAGACTGATCTTCATTATGTGTCGACACAAATAGACTAAGTGTCGACACAAGTGGACTAAGTGTCGACACTAGCCTTGGTGGTGTCGACACAACTTCTTTTGTTGTTGTAACAGCTTCTCAACACTGCTTCTTCAGAATGTGTCGACACTGATTCTGTGTGTCGACACAAGCCTTCTGTTGAATGTGTCGACACTAATTCTGTGTGTCGACACAAATACTTCTTCTTTAAAACTTAGTTGAAATTCTGTTGTGTGTCGACACATCTCCTTTTTGTCGACACAACTTCTTTTGTTGTTGATACTTGCTGAGTGTCGACACATCTCCTTTGTGTCGACACAAGTACTTCTTTATTTTAACTTTGTTGAAGTTTTGCTGTGTGTCGACACAAGTCCTGTGTGTTGACACAGTTGATGTTGACAAATACTTCTGTGTGTCGACATTGCCTCTTGGTGTCGACACATTTAATGTCGACTAAGCTTCTCTGGGTGTCGACACTGCCTCTAAGCGTCGACACAATTTATATTGACAATTCTTCACAGTGTGTCGACACTGCCTGTATGTGTTGACACATTTCTTCTGGTGTCGACTCTGCCTTTCCTGGTGTCGACACAATTTACTCCAACTGTCGACACAGCTTTTCTCCAGTGTCGACACAAGCCTTCATAAGTGTCGACACTGCTTCTCTAGGTGTCGACACATGGACTTAGAAATTTTCTGCATTTCCTGCAATTACTTAACCTGCACATATAAACTCAAAACACATCAAATACACCTTGATGTATATCATTGAGTAGGGTGAGGTTTCTTCAAATCTGGTACACATTTTTCAATGTACCCAACAATCTCCCCCTATTTGGAGAAGTCATAACCCTTAGTCAATGATATACATTATTCATAACAAATACATATTATGATGTATAACAACAAAATATGAGAGGGTAAATACTTAAACAAAACCTATAAAACAAAGTATCTCAAAATAATAAAAATGCAAACACAGAACAAGCATTAAACATGTTTTGCTTCAACTTCAAAGGTTTCTTTAATCAAAAGTTTACATGGATTTTAACACAAATGATTACAAAGTTGTAAACTTAAGAAAATCTAAACTAAGGCTGCTATGGCTCTTTGATGACAATGCCCTTGCCAGATTGAATTTTGGCCTGAACTGGAACATCTGTGTCATCAACTGGCTTCTTGCCCTTTTGATCTTTCTTTTTCAGCTCTTCAGCCCTTATCTTTTGTCTTTCAAAATAATGATAAGGCTTAGGGAAATACTTGCTAGGCTCCTGTGCATTAGGAGGTAGCTTCCCAAGTTTAGCCTTCCTTCTGTACTGAACAATAGCCTCTTGCCTGGCTTCATGTTTTCTCCATTCTTGGTCAGAGTACTATTTGCCCCTTTCTAGGATATTGTCCTTTGCAGCTTTCCAAGCATTCAATATGATATTTCTAGAAGTTGGGCTCCACTGCTCAAAATCTGGCTTTAATTCAGTCTGTTCTCTAAATATCTTCTTGGACAAAAGAGTTTCTTGCTCTTTGGAAAAAACTTCCTCAGGCATTGGCTTATCTACTTTCTTAATGATAATATTTTTATTACCCTCTGGAGGGCTGTACATAGATTGGACTTCTTGATGAATCATTTCAAAATCTGCATGAGGATAAATGACTTGAGCAACTTCAGCTGGCTCTCCTCCAAAAATATCAGGGTGAATTCCAGATTCAGCTACATTGTCATCATCACAAAGGGGTGGATATCCAAGAGTGGCTCTGATGCTATTGGAAATCCATTTAGCATGATCAGATCCAGCTTTGACTAGTACTCTCTCCCCCTTTATGACTTCTCTAGCCACATGATCTCTCAGATCATCCTTTTGAAACCTGATCTGTTCATCTATATAATTAACTCCATCTTTATAAAAGCCCCTCAACTTCAGCAGCAGTCCAGAAATAACCTTTTGAGAATCTGTAATAGCAGATTTTACAGCAGCTATGCCTTCCTGGAAATCCTTATCAAACTTGGCCTTATCAAACTCTGGTTTGGCTTTAGAAGTATCAGCAGGCTGGGCTGTTGTTACCTTTTTCAATTCTATAACAATAGCATTATGGGATGCAGTCAGATTATCATTCATTCTAATCTGATTTTCTAAAACATATCCCTGCTTGATTGCTATATCATCCACCTGTGTCTTTATCTTTTCTTGATGAGTGGCTAGGTAAACCACTGCATTACCTCCTTTATGAAAACAGTTAGTCATTTTCTTCTTATTTTGATTTACTTCAAATCTTATAGATTTGATGTCTTGGGTCAAGGAGAATTGGAGGTCTTTGTGAGTTTCATCCATATACTTCTCCATTGCTATTCTTTGCTCATCCAACTTCACTTGTAAAGATATTAATAATGAGTTGTAGTCAGCTGTAGGGGCAGGTTGTGGAGCCACAGTTTGTAATGCTTTCTTGTAACTCTGGCTTCTTCTCTTGAAGATCATGAGCTTCCTTTTCTTTGCTTGAACCTCAGCAGCATCTTCAGATTCTGAGGTACTAGCTATGTCAACTCTATCCTTTGGACTAGGAGGCAATTCCTTCTTAGTCCTTGGCAGCTCCTCATCATTCCTTGCAGTCTCCTCATGAGATCTCACATACTCTCCCTCAATATGTGCTTGCTCTTCCTCAAAAGCAGTTTGCTCCCCCTCAATATCAGGAAACAGCTCTTCTAGCGTAAACTCCTGTTGAGTAGGGACAGGAGAATTTCTTATCTCAGGAGCATTATCATCAACTGATATATCTTCCATGACAACTTCTTGTGGTTTACTATTTAACTGAGTTTGCTGATCAACATCAATTAAAGACTCAGTTAATACTTCATTCCCAATATGGAAAATTGATTGATTAACTTCATGGATTACCTCAAGTATTGTTTGAGTTATCATTTCACTGTCTAAGTGAGTTGGCTCTTCCACATATTGAGGCTCCTCCTGGAGTGGATCCAGGTTGATGGGGCTAGCAGATGGTTGCTCCCCCTGCCTCTATGCATCTTCATTTCTTGCTGGTGACTGTCCAACATTTCCAGCATCTCCATCATCAGAACTAAAAACTACTTGCTCCTCTGAGCTACTGGATGAATCAGGAGCAATTATGGCTTTCTTCTTCTTCTTCTGTGTAGGTCTTTCCTTCTCTGGAGTAGGCATGTCCTTAGTTAACACCCTATCCCATCTTGAGATAATTCTGACATCCATCCTCCTCATATGGTTAATTTTAGAACCAGCAGCTTGGTTCATGACTTCTGGAATTGTTCCAACTAAGTATAGACTCATAATTCTACCCAGATTGGGCTTCTTCAGAATTTCCTTAATCTTTTCAAACATCACTGCTGACCAATCAGTTTTTAACTTAAAGATAATTCTTGTCATTAAGATGAACATGTGAGCTGATATCCAATCATGTCCACCTGGCTTGCTCAGAATCACCTTTCCTACTACTTCTGACAAGAACTTTCCCTACATATTCATGCATTTCCAGTTAAAAACGGAGCCAATCTTCATGGTTGAATCTAGTCCACACCATTGCAGGGCATCCCTAGTTTTAGATGTAGATACATCTTCCTCTTCTTTAGTTCTTGGTAGATGTAGAACTTTTCTTAGACTCTTCTGGGTGAGTTTTACTTTTACCCCATGAACTACAGACTTGATTTTGAGTCCAGTATCATCAAGGGTAGCTGCACCAAAGAATTCGAGTACTTCCCTCTTCCAAATCTTGGTTGGCTCAGAAACTAAATACTCCAACCCGTTCTCATTAACTAGGGTTACACCATCCTTAATTTCTTGTTCCGCATGGTCAAATGCATTCCGTACTAACTTATATCCTTCATTGACGTTCTCCTTGAGCTTTGGCACCATTAAGGTTTGGAGAAATCTTGAAATTAGATGAGAGAGATGTCGACACAAAGGTTTGGTCTCGAAACTATTGAGAGCGTGTCGACAAATAATGGTGAAGACCTATTTATACCTTTCTAAAAACGAAGGTGAAAATGCGCGTCATAATCCTCTTAATGTGTCGACACTATTGAAAAGTGTCGACACAGACTACTTAAGTCTCGACAACAGTGTTGACTTATATGTGTCGACACCAATTATTTTGTGTCGACACTTATACATCCGCGTTCGACGATTAGTCGATACTTCACTCGACGAAATCAGTGTTAACTCTAAGTGTCGACACCACCCTGGATGTGTCGACACCTACTCTGGATGTGTCGACACTTATTTCTCTGAAGTGTCGACACAGACTTTCTAGATGTGTCGACACCATTTCTCTGAAATGTCGACACCACTTCTGTGTCGACACAGATAACTCCTTGTGTCGACACTATTTTACTTGGCCAATTTTTATCAAACTATTCTAAGTTCAACATTCCTAATTCAATTTTAAACTTATTGAATTTAGTTTCATCAAGGGGCTTTGTAAACATATCAACAATCTGATTATCTGTTTTAACATATTCTTGGGAAATGTTCTCTTTTTCTACATGTTCTCTAAGAAAATGGTATCTAATTTCTATGTGCTTAGTCCTACTAAGTGAGACATGATTATTTGCAATAGAAATAGCACTTGTAGAATCACATAGCAAAAGTGTTCTACTTACTTGAATACCATAGTCTTCTAGCTGATGATGAATCCACAATAGTTGTGCACAACAGCTTCCTGCAGCAACATATTCTGACTCAGCTGTGGAGATTACCACGCTGGTCTGCTTCTTACTACTCCATGACACCAGCCTTCCTCCTAGAAACTGACAGGTTCCTGTAGTACTTTTTCTATCTTCCTTACAACCTGCAAAATCTGCATCTGAATATCCTGTTAGTAGAAAATCTCTATTCCTAGGGTACCAAAGGCCTAGATAAGGTGTGCCCTTAAGATATCTCAAAATCCTTTTTACTGCAGTCAGATAAGATTCTTTAGGGCATGCTTGGTACCTAGCACAAACACATGTAGCATACATGATATCTGGTCTACTAGCAGTCAAATACAAAAGAGAGTCAACTATCCCTCTATACAAAGTTTCATCTACATGTTTCCCTGCATCATCTTTGCTTAGAGGCATACTTGACCACATAGGAGTTTTCATGGTAGTGGATGATTCCATACCATACTTCTTTATCAACTCTAGGGTGAACTTAGACTGGCATATGAACAAGCCATCTTCAGTCTGTCTTACTTAGAGACCCAAGAAGAACTTAAGTTCTCCCATACTGCTCATTTCAAATTTTTCTTGCATAAGTTTTGCAAACTTTCTACAAAGATTACTTTCAGTAGACCCAAATATTATGTCATCTACATATATTTGGACTAGGATAATCTTTCCTTTAGATTCCCTAAGGAATAGAGTCTTGTCTATTTTCCCCTTGAGAATTTGTTCTCAATGAGGAAACTAGACAGGGTTTCATACCAAACCCTTAGGTCTTGTTTCAACCCATACAATGTCTTCCTAAGTCTATAAACATAATCAGGTTTGAGAGGATCAACAAAACCTGAGGGCTGTTCTACATAAACTTCTTCCTTTAAATTTCCATTCAGGAATGCTGATTTCACATCCATTTGGAATACCTTGAAACCTTGATATGTTGCATAAGCAAGGAATATCCTGATTGCCTCTAGTCTTGCTACTGGGGCAAAGGTTTGATCAAAATCAATACATTCTTCCTGTCTATTTCCTTTTGCAACAAGTCTAGCTTTATTCCTTACAATAATTCCATTCTCATCCAATTTGTTCCTAAAGATCCACTTTGTTCCAATGATGTTGTGGTCTTTGGGTTTAGGAATTAGCTTCCAGACCTTGCATCTTTTGAACTGATTCAGCTTCTCTTGCATAGCATCAATCCAATGTGGGTCTAGAACCGCTTCTTCAAATTTCTTTGGTTCCACTTGTGATAGAAAGCTAGAGCAAAGAACTGTGCTCAGATTTCTGCTTCTTGTTTGCACTCCTTGTCTTGGATCACTAATTATCTGATTTGCTGGATGATCCTTTAAGTGTCTATTAGCTGGAGGAAGTCTATCTTCAGGTTGTACACCTCTAGCCTCTTCATTTAGCTGCACCTATTGGTCTTCTTCAGCATCCAGAGAGTCTTGTACTCCCCCTATACAGCAGCCAGCATTTTCCACTTGCTGATTTGCAGTAGAATCTTTTGTAATGGTAAGCTTGTCCATTCTCTCATATAAACCTGTAGATCTGCAAACACTACTTGGGAATTCACTGTTAATGAGTCTTGTCTCATCAAAGACTACATGTACAGACTCTTCTACAACTTGAGTAACCAAGTTGTAGTCCCTATAAGCCTGACTATTGTTGTTGTACCCAACAAAGATCCTCTCTTGGGATTTGGCAGCAAACTTAGTTAGATAAGACTTGCCATTGTTAAGTATATAGCACTTGCAACCAAAAATCCTGAAATAGGATAAGTTTGGTTTTCTGCACTTCACAATCTCATAGGGAGTCTTTTTGTGGCTCTTGGTGATAGAAGCCCTATTGATCACATGACATGCAGTGTTTACTACCTCTGCCCAAAAATATTCTGGGAGAGAAGTGTCACACAATAGAGTTCTACCAGCCTCTATCAATGTTCTATTCTTCCTTTCAGCAATACCATTTTGCTGTGGTGTTCTTGATGAGGAAAATTCCTGAAAAATCCCAAATTCTTCACATAATCTTGTCATACTTTCATACTGAAATTCAGTACCATGGTCACTTCTGATTTTGACCACTGTACTGTCCAACTCATTCTGAATTTGTTTAACAAAACTATATAAGACACTTGGGGTTTCAGATTTTTGTCTTAGAAAGAACACCCAGGAATATCTAGAATAGTCATCTACTACCACAAATGTGTAGACCTTCCTACCTAGACTGTGAACTGGCATAAGACCAAATAGATCCATATGCAAGAGGTATAGACACCTCACTGAATCCTTGTTTTCAAGGCTATGAAAGGTGGATTTGGTCTGCTTGCCTTTTTGACAAGCTAAACATATCCCATCCTTTATACACTTAACTTGAGGATCATTTCTCACTAACTCTTTGCTAAAGAGTTGACCAATAGTCTTATAGTTAAGATGAGCCAGCCTCTTGTGCCATTTAACACAATGTGAGACTTTCTCATCAGGTACAAGATAAATAGGAGAAACATTGTTCTCACACATAAAGTCAAAACAATAAACATTTCTCTTCCTATATCCTGTCAAAATGATCTTTTGATCACTTGACCTTTTGATATGACAACCATTCTTGACAAATGAGATGTCATATCCTAAATCACTCAGCTGACTTATGCTAATGAGGTTATGTTTCAAACCCTTCACATAGGCCACTTGAGTGATAGTAATCTGGTTACTAGAAATGTTACCAAAGCCTTTTATGATTCCTTTTTTCTGAACCACCAAAGGTAACTTTAGGGACATCCTTGATAGGTGTGTAGTCCTTCAGTAACCCCCTTGTTCCAGTCATGTGCCTGGAACATCCACTGTCCAAGTACCATATTGGGGCATGACAGCTTAGACTCACCTGCAACACAGATTACTTAACCTTAGAACCCAAATAACTTTTGGGTCGTTGGTGCAAGTTAGTCTGTACTTTAATAAATTTACCTGTAGCTCTTCTAGCAGGCAGATTGCTACTCTCCTTGACACTAGAATTGTGCCAACAATCTAAGGCAAAGTGGCCTACCTTGCCACAACACCAGCACTCAAACATGTTGTACCTTTGTTTAGGTACTATCCTGCCTGAATTATCTACAGCAGGCTTCTTGTTTTGTGCTGGGGCTTTGCCTTTAGATTTGGACCTAGCAGTCGAGGCAGGTTTTTAAACCCTAATCCAGCCTTACCCTTTTGAGGTACAAACTCATCTATCAAGGGTAAAACAGATTTAAGTTTAGAAAAGATAGCCAGAATCTCTTTCTCTTTTTGAAGTCTAACCTACAGATTTCTAATCTGATCATTCTTGAATGTGATTGTGCCCATTTGAATAACAGTTATGATTTTCAATCTGCCAATCTCATTCAGTTTTTGATCCAGCAATTTTTCTGAATCAGATGCAGCCACTTTAAGACTAGCAATCTCCTTTGCTTAAGTTTTGGCAAAGGTTTTGCTTTTCTTCAAGGCCTGCAACAAGTCCATATATTCATCAATTAACTGATGAATATCTCCTTCAGATTCAGACCCACCCACATCACTTGATGCAGATGTATCTGACTCTGACTCAGTACTATAAATTGAACTAGAAGAACAACTTTATACCTTACTTGGTCCAGGCTGATCCTGGTTCTTGTCTCCTTCAGATATAGCCATCAGTCCCTTGCACTGATGGTCTTCATGCTCATAAATTGAGTTCATTAGCTGCTTGAACTCATCTTCTTCCTCTTCAGCAAATAGTCAAATGTAGGCTTCAGCTTCTGATTCTGTTTCTGAAGATGACTGATCTGTCACTCTTGTCTTTCTTAGCAACAAAGGACTTTTCCTTTTTGCTCTTAAACTGAGTCTTCTTTTTTTCAGCTGACTCCTTCCTCTTTTCAGGATAGTCAGTCACTACATGTCCCTGTCTATTGCAGCAATAGCACACAATCTTTGAAGATATAACTTTGCTTGTCTTGGACCTGCTTCTGTCATTCCTGGATGACTTTCTCTTCTGATAGTAGTCATCTTTTGGCTGAGAAGTGGATGACTTAGACCTCCATTGCCTCTTCATTAGAAATTTTTGAAAGTGCCTAGTAAAAGCAGCAAAATCTTCATCACTTTCAATGCTATCAGAACTCTTGCTATATGAATTATCTGTGAAAGCCTCAGCAATTATTTTAGGTGGAGATGGAGACTTGCTTCTATACTTCTTAGTGGCTTCAGTCTTGAAGGCCACAGACTTTTCCTTGTGCTCCACTCTAGTATTCTTCTCTTCCTCCTTTCTATCCATTAATTGCATCACATAAGATAGCAGTTTTCCAAACAAAGTTGGAGGAGGTATATCAGCAAGTTTGGCCACTTCCCTAATGACACAAATCTTGGTGTCCCAGTCCTTAGTCAGAGATCTTAAGAACTTGTCATTCAGCTCATAGTTGCTGAAGTCTCTTCCATAGGACATCAACTCATTAACAATCCTATAGAACTTCTTATAACATTCTGTAATGCTATCAGACTTTCCTTGTCTGAAGCTTTCAAATTCCTGATTTAACATTGACTTCCTATCTTGTCTTCCTTCCTCTGAGCCCTCCATATAGACTCTTAATGTGTCCCACATTTATTTAGAGGTTTTACAATGAATTAAGTTCTGAAATGTTGAATCATCAATGACACTAACAATTATATTCTGGGCTCTCTTGTCCATAGTGGCCAGGATGATTTCATCTTTAGTCATTTCAGAAAAGTCCTTGGGAGTTTTCTGATTTGCATCCAGAATGGATATCTTCATTGGCACATATGGGCCTTCTTTGACTGTAATATATATCCTTGGGTCAGAAGCTTCCATAAAGAGTCTGACCCTCTCTTTCCATATGCCAAATATCTCTTTTATACATTTTGGCAATTTCATTGAGCCCAGCTCCTTGTGATTTTCATTTGAACCCATTTTCTTGATTCTTTCTTGATTCTTATATTTGCCTTAAGGATCTTACTCTGACGGTTAAGTCCTTTCTTGAGTAACCTCCCTCTGATACCACTTGAAAGAAATAGTGCCTAACCACCTAGAGAGGGAGTGGTGAATAGGTGTAATTTTTCTTTTACTTTAAAGGCAGACAATCTGTTCTATAATCTAAGCAGCAATTGCAAATTCTACAGATATCAACACAGCAATCACAGAAACAATCATTCACAGAGTGCACACAGTATTTATAGTGGTTCCCCAAGGTCTGGGTACATCCACTTTCCCCCTTCGCCTATCTAGCAGTGTACTAGATTCGACCTAACTTCTGCACTTCTCCTCAGATCCTCAGATCTTACAGCTCAGAACCCCAACCAGGTTCCTACAACTCAGAGTGTTTTCACTCCTACAACTCATGCAAACTGCCCTACCTCAGCCCCCACCAAGGCCTACACTCAGAGAACACTGTCTCCTACAACTCAGGTACAAAGCCCTACCACTCAGTCTTCAACAAGACCTACACTCAGAGAATAGATTCTCCTACACTCAGGCTCAAAAGCCCTACCTCAGCCTTTATAAATTTAGGCTTACAACTCAGATTCCTTAGGATCCTATAAAAAGATAATAAAGAGTTTTAAGTTACCACTCTGTTTGAGAGAATAAAGAGGGCAACCTTCTTGATCTGTTCTTGATAGAACTGATTTCTGAGATCAACTTTGTCTTTGCTTTCTTCAAGGCGTCTTGAGTCTGAACTCAGTAAAAGTTGATCTTCTTGAAGTAGTCCGGCTGACAACTTCCTTCTTAAGATGAAGAATTAAATCTGGATCCTTCTTTGCAGTCTGGTTCAGAACCTGCTTCTTAAGAGATTTGATTAAACAAGTCACTTTCTTGATTTCAATTATTGGAGTTCTCTCTCCAAGTAAATCTGAAGTTTCTTCAAAATACTGATTTACAGTTTTCTCTGGATCTGTATTCTACAATGATTGATCATCTTCTCTTGTTCTTCCTTTCTGTTGAAGGAGAAAACCTTTATATAGTCTTCCTCCATGGTAACCGGCTGATCCGGTTTCTAACGAACTTCTGACAGCTTTGACAGTTGCAGTAGACCGGTTGAAATGGCAGCTGTCAAGTCATCCAGTCACTTCTTGAAATCACTGTCTCTGTCTGAAAGTGTCGAGACTGATGTTCATTATGTGTCGACACAAATAGACTAAGTGTCGACACAAGTGGACTATGTGTTGACACTAGCCTTGGTGGTGTCGACACAACTTCTTTTGTTGTTGTAACAGCTTCTCAACACTGCTTCTTCAGAATGTGTCGACACTGATTCTGTGTGTCGACACAAGCCTTCTGTTGAATGTGTCGACACTAATTTTGTGTGTTGACACAAATACTTCTTCTTTAAAACTTAGTTAAAATTCTGCTGTGTGTCGACACATCTCCTTTGTGTCGATACAACTTCTTTTGTTATTGATACTTGCTGAGTGTCGACACATCTCCTTTGTATCGACACAAGTACTTCTTTACTTTAACTTCGTTAAAACTTTATTGTGTGTCGACACAAGTCCTGTGTGTCGACACAGTTGATGTTGACAAATACTTCTGTGTGTCGACATTGCCTCTTGGTGTCGACACATTTGATGTCGACTAAGCTTCTCTGGGTGTCGACACTACCTCTAAGTGTCGACACAATTTATGTTGACAATTCTTCACAGTGTGTCGACACTGTCTGTATGTGTCGACACATTTCTTCTGGTGTCGACTCTGCCTTTCCTGATGTCGACACAATTTACTCCAAGCGTCGACACAGCTTTTCTCCAGTGTCGACATAAGCCTTCATAAGTGTCGACACTGCTTCTCTAGGTGTCGACACATGGACTTAGACATTTTCTGCATTTCCTGCAATTACTTAACCTGCACATATAAACTCAAAACACATCAAATACACCTTGATGTATATCATTGAGTAGGGTGAGGCTTCTTCAAATCTGGTACACATTTTTCAATGTACCCAACAAATACAGCACACCCAGGACTGATAACAAAGCCAATATGGTTTATCAGACTGTGCCTACCGACTTTGTTGTCATGGTCGGAAAGGGGAAGACCAGTTTAGAGTGGTGGCTCGATTCAGGTGCTACCTGTCATGTCTGCAACAATTCTGCGCTTCTGGAGGATGTCAAAAACGTTAAAGAGACTGTCATTGTTGCTAATGGCTCTGTCGCTGATGTGCTGAGGGTGGAGAATGCTACTCTGACTCTCTCTTCAGGTACGCGTTTACTTTTAAAGAATGTTAAATTTATACCCTCATTAGCTCATAATTTAATTTCTATTAGTCTGTTATGCGATGTAGGTATGTCGTTTAACATTAGTGGTGGTCGAGTAACCCTTATGGTTCACTCGCATTATTTTGGTTATGCTTACGTAGTTAATGGAATGTATAGGCTGAGTATAGCAAACGAGATAGTCAATCAGGTTAGTTCAAATTTGATAGATCCTAAGACTTTACATGCAAGACTAGGACATGTGAACTATATGAAACTACTTCTATTAGCTAGAACTCACAACATTCCCTTAGACACAAACATTAAGTTAACAAATGTAAAATTTGTTCTCAGACAAAGATCACTATAATAACTTTTGGCCAGGTTTCTAGGAGCACATAATTGCTAGAGTTAACATATTCCGATATTTGTGATTACAAAAGTTGTCACCCGAGCAGGTCGGAAGTATCTGATAACATTTATCGATGACTACTCTAGATTCAGTCACATTTACCTTCTTAAATCCAAAGATGAAGCCTTTGAAAAATTTCGTATTTTCAAAAATAGGGTTGAAAATCAACTAGACATGAAAATTAAAAGGCTAAGGATTGATAGAGGAGGTGAATACGTCTCGGGGGAGTTCAGAGATTTTCTTGCCAGCAATGGGATAATTCCTGAAACCACTGCCCCGTGTTCTCCACAATCCAACGGTATCGCTGAGCGGAAAAATATGACTTTAACAGAAATGTTGAACTCCAAGTTGTTGACTGCTGGCATGCCTGCGGCCTACTAGGGTGAAGCCGTCCTCACGTCAAATCACATTCAAAATAAAGTACCACATGCAAAGTTGACTAAAACTCTCTATGAGCTTTGGTTTAAGAGACCTCATAGATTTGATAATCTTAAGACCTGTGGCTGTATCGCTTATGTTAGAATACCAGACTCTAGAAGAGCAAATATTGGACCTAGGACGAACACTTGTGTCTATCTAGGATGTGTAGAGGATAGTGTTACAGACATATTTCTAGATCTTTCAACTAATACTGTCATAGAATCTAGAGATACAGATTTCTTTGAAGATAAGTTCCTTAAGGATAAAAATCTGACGCTTCCAGGTCTGCCAACCACTACTACTGAGCCCATTATTGAGCCAAAAATGAGGGACCCTGACACTGAGCCTATAAACACTAGTAGTTTAGCATCTAAAAGATTATCTAATAGAGAACGAATGCCTAAAAGCTTTAGTGCAGACTTTGTGACTTACCAAGTTGAAGCTGATCCATCGACTTATAAGGAGGCGATGCGATCCAGGGATTCTCTGTTATGGAAAGAAGTCATAGATGATGAGATGAACTCTCTCCTGCAAAACCACACTTGGACTTTGGTCGACTTGCCCAAAGGGGTTAGAACCATTGGAAGTAAGTGGGTTCTGAAGAAGAAGCTTAATCATGATGGGAGTATCGCTAAATTTAAAGCATGTCTGGTTGTCAAAGGCTACACTCAAGTGAGTGGTATAGACTACTTTGATATATACTCACCTGTTTGTCACATTGTGATAATTAGGATACTTCTCGCATTAGGATCTATTGAATATTTTGTTGTTCATCCGATGGATGTCAAGACTGCATTTCTTAATGAAGATCTGACCGAGGAGATCTATATGCACCAACCTGAAGGGTTTGTCGTAGAAGGTCTAGAGAATAAGGTCTGTAAGTTGATTAAGTCACTATACGGATTGAAGCAAGCACCAAAATTATGGTACGAGAAATTTGATACTTGTGTTAAATACTTGGGTTTCAAGTCTAGTCTATCAGATAAATGTCTGTATGTAAGAACAAGTTCAGATAAAGTCGCAATTATATGCTTGTATGTTGATGACATGCTAATTCTGGGCACCGATCAGTCTGAGATGGAAGACGTGAAAGTTGTCTTGACGGCTCAATTTAGCATGATAGACTTGGGAGTGGTGAAGACCATCATAGGTATGGAAGTGAACTTCACTGAAAAGGATATTACCCTAAGTCAGAGTCACTAGGTTAGAAATCTACTAGAAAAGTGGGGTTACGTTAGTAGCAAAAAGGCTGAGACTCCATACGACTATAACAATAGACTAAAACTGAATGAAGGTTCACCTATTAGACAATTGGATTACTCCAAACTCATAGGAAGTCTCATGTATGCTACAACCTGCACTAGACCTGACATAGCCTTTACCGTCGGCATGTTGAGTAGATTCACAAGTAACCCTGGGAAGGACCACTAGGACGCCTTGGACAGGCTAATGAGATACTTAAAGTATACTGAGAAGTATGCTTTATGTTACAGCGGACATGCTCCTATGCTTGAGGGGTATTCAGAAGCCTCCTGGTGCTCAGAAATTGTTGATAGTAGATCCACTAGTGTTTTTGTGTTTACCCTAGGTGGAGCAGCAATAGCTTGGAAGTCAAAGAGGCAGATGTGCATTGCACTATCCTCTATGGAATCAGAACTTTATGCTCTCGCTTCAGCTGGATAAGAAGTAGAGTGGATAAGAGTTCTGATAATGGACATTCCAATGACGAGTCTGAAAATGCACTCTATTTCGTTATATTGTGATAATCAAGCCACAAAGACCATTGCTACAAATACGTTGTTCAATGGAAAACAAAGGCAACTAAGGATGAAATAGGTCTGGTTGACCTATCTCACCAGTCACGGGATAATCTCCCTTTTAGACGTGAGATCAAAAGATAATGTAACAGATGTCCTTACCAAGGACTTAAGTAAGGTTTTAACAACTAAAACATCAGGGGAGATGAGATTAAAGTCCATTTTGGAGGACTTAATGTCTTGCTTATATTTTAAATTTTAGAACCGTAGTCTTCTTACATTCAAGCATCTAGAGTTGAGTTCACTGAAGTATTTCAGATGCTATCTGATGAAAGCTAGAGATGATTAGTTGCCAGTCATTCCAAATTTGATGACTTACGCAATTATTTCATTTAAAGGCTGAATTGGATATCATTCCAAAAAGGAATATTGAAATTGCTGATATGAGTCCTGATATTATGATTATTAATTCTATCCTTCCAAACTTGATGATATGATGGTCACAACATGTTGTATCATTCCAAACATGATGATATAACACAATTGTGAAATGATGAATAATAATCTTAATAATCGATGAAACACAATTTGATTCTATGAAATCAATTTTCTAATTTTGTGCCAATTAGATAGAGATGTTGATATGTGATTCTTTTTTGCTGCTTAGAGTATTACGTTTTTTACTGCTAGAGCTAATAACTTTAATTTTGATTAGCAAATGTTAGAATTCATAGAGATTTGTCTCATGACATTCTTATGATGTTTGTTTGCAGATCATATGGAGATTGGAGGAGAGAAAGTTGATTTCAACACGAATGAAGATGATCTTCTGTTTGCGTAGATCACTTTTTCAGTTTGAGTTTTTTTTCAGATTTCCTACTGTTATGTTTGGGACTATATGTTTGAGTTTAGATATTCTGTATTCTAAAACGCATATTTATGTTTTCTAAAAACTCATTTTTTGGTCGTTATTAACTCTTGTTTAAGTAATCTGTAATGTGCTAAAACCTATTTACAATATAGGAGGAGATTGTTGAGGCATATTAAAATAGGTGTGACAGGTGCTTAATGGGTTTCGATCCAATAGAAGTCCAACAACCCCTAGTCGGGTATTTAGGGTTTGCCTATAAATACCCATGCTAGGGGCAACGAGTAGGCTGTTCCAAACTTGACAGTCATGCGGATGCTTCGAGCACTCTAATAGTTTTAGCCTCTATCTCTTTACCCTTCATCTTAGATGAGCTCACTGTGCAAATCCAACATTCAATACCTTAGTGTTCATTGTTTGCAGGTGATATTGTTTTGGTCAATGAGACGCGCGAAGGTGTAAGGTTGAAACTTGAATTTTGAAGAGACATTTTAGAACAGAAGAATTTTATGTTAAGTAGGGCAAAGACGGAATATATAGAACTTAAATTTAGCAGTACAAGAAGGATGGATGACTTCTTTATTAAGTTGGGTGATCAATATATTTTTTACAGTAAGTGCTTTAAATATTTGGGGTCGATAGTTCAAAAGGATGGAGGTGTAGTGATACATAGAATCCAAGAAGGTTGTTTGAAGTGGAGAGACGCTTCAGGGATGTTATGTGATCGTAAAGTGTCATTAAAAATTAAAGGCAAGTTTTACCGTACCGTAATTAGACCAACAATGCTCTACAGTTCTGATTGTTGGGCAGTGAATTTTGTGCATGAGCAAAAAATGGAAGTTACGTAGATGAGAATGCTTAAGTGGGTGTGTGGACACACGATACTAGATAAAATTTAAAATGAATGTATCCAGAATAAGAAAGGAGTGACACCAATTGTAGAGAAGATGCGAGAAGATAGACTAAGATGGTTCAGACACGTACAAAGGAGACCATTAAAGTTAACTATTAAGCGTTGTGAGAGTTTGGTCACTATGTATGTTAAACAGGGAGGGGCAGACCAATAAAGACTTGAAATGAAACTGTAAGGAAAGACATGACGTACTTACACATTATTGGGATTATGACTATAGATAGGGCACAATGATGCCATGATCAATAGAGTCGGCCCCACAATAGGGGGATAAAGGCTTGTGTGTTGTTGTATTGTTTTTTTATCTAAATTAATGAGAGAGCGGTTTGAATTTTTTCTATGTTTCAGGTAGTTGATTGTATCCTGCGAATATATGATTGGTGTAAGATCCATATAAAATTTCAAGGGCAATCAAGTACTCGACAAGCCATATATTCATATAAATTTGAGATTCTCACAAAGTGAGTGTGAAGACATTCTAAGTAGGATTTTTTTTTATTTCGACCTTAAAATTGAAGAAATTTTGTAAGAATAGAGCATACATACCACTCCACCTTAGACTTGACAATTTTCTAGGCTCCGTTTGGGGGGACTTATTTCCACTGGTCAAGCGGTTACGACCGCATGAATCTGACATTGATTAAGGTCCGATTCATGCGGTCGTAACCGCTTTACCGGTGAAAATAAGTCCCCCAAACGGAGCCCTAATGTCACGTAGCCTACAATTCGTCTAAGTTTTGACAAAAATATTTTGACGGAACAAATCATACTGCTTCTCTCAAATCTGGTGGAAATTCCAGTGCAATGAAGCTCATAGTCTGGACATCTTTTTCATTGTATTAACCCCATAAGAATGTTACTTATAATGCAGTATTTTAAATTTTATTTCGTATCCACAGTTCTCTCCCTCTTAAGAAGGATGCATCCTTCATGAATGTTGGTAGGCCTTCTTCTGGATCCGGGGGGTGTAAAGTGCACTCGCTGCACTTTACGGTGCAGTGCGGCATCCAACGGATGGAGAAAATTTTAGGTGAGTTACTCTCACGTAGAATTAGGTGGGAGAATAAATAGCAAAATTTGGGAGTGTGGTCCACTCCACTCCTTCAAAATTTTTTTCCTCCCCGACCTCTACTGTCGTGAAACCCTAAAGTGTCAGTTCCCAGCTTATCATCTTCATGCGGCGCCACCCTACTGGGAGGTCGGGATTTCATGCGGCTCCCTCCTCCTCTCGTGGCGACCTTCCCCCCTCCTACTCCCGCGGCGAAACCCCGACCTCCTACACCTCCAGCGGAGAAACCCCGATCTCCTGCTCCTCTAACAGCGAAACCCCGGCCTCCCAGTATTTTGGTGAAATACTGGGAGTTCTGACAGTATTTTGTGAAATACTACAAGTTCTTACAATATTTGATCAAATACTGTACACAATGATAGTATTGTGACCAAAAACATCAATAACAAACACATTGCAATGTATCAAAATGGTATAATGTTACATTATGTAATCGTATTAACATCATCTCTCCACTATTATATATTGTAAATGTTTATTTTAGGATTGAGAGTGACCTAGAGGAGGGGGGGATGAATAGGTCCAATTTAAATCTTGACTACTTTTTGGATTCTGAGATTTACTCTTTTATGTTTATTACCTCAGTCAGATAAAACAAGAAAAATTATTCAGCAATTTAAAACAATCACTGCACGGCAATCACATCATAATACACACAGATTTATAGTGGTTCCCCAATTTATGGGTACATCCACTTTCCCCCTTCTCCTATCTAGCAATGAATTAGATTCGGCCAAACTCCTTCTTTCTTTACTCAGATCCTCAGATCTTACAGCTCAGAGGCCAGCTGTCTCCTATAACTCAGACTTTACAATTCTTACCACTCAGATCACCAAGATCCTACACCTCAAGTTCTTTCCAAGAACACTACCTCAGAGTGTATCCACACTCCTACTCCTCTGGCAACTCCTGCCCTCAACTCAGAACAATCAGTTTCTACAACTTAGAGAAATACTCACTTCTCCTACCTCAGGCACTCAGCCTTACCTCATTCTTTATAACACAAGCTTACAACTCAGAGAAATTGATTCTGCTACACTCATATTTTCAATTAGATCTTACAAGATTTATAATGGTGAAAAGAAATAAATTCAGAATTAGTCACCCAGCAAGAGAGAAATGGGTGACTGCTTCTTGAACTGATCTTGATAAGTCAGCTTCCCTTGATCCTTGTTGTAACGGATTTGATTTAACCCTTCTTAGCTTTTCAAAGCTTCTTGAAGAAGAAATTAGGGTAGATTTAGGCTGGAGAATGTTGAAGTCGATTCTTGATCTGACTTCTCTCCACCTTCTGAATTCTAGCAGATTACTTTTTAGATCAGGGAAGAGATATTGAATTGATGCGCTCCTTGATCTTCTTTTTCTTCTATGTGCTGCAACTCCAATTGCTTCTCCAATTTTTCTTTCTTCCACCATGTTTTTGTAGAGTTGATCCCTTTATATAGGCTCTGTCAAAGGTAACTGGCTGATCCGGTTAATTACTGACATCTGACAGTTCTGATAGTTGTCAGATCCTCTGTCTTGATTTCTGCACTTAGGAAACAACTCTGCTTGAAGTATTGAGACTTTACTATTGGATGTGTCGACATCAGTCCTGGGTGTCGACACTACTCTTGTAGTGATGTCAACATACTTTTGAATGCGTCGACACAACCTTCACTTTGTCTCGACACAGCTGATGTAGAATGTGTCAACACTTGTCCTAGGTGTTGACACATTTATTCTTTGTCTCGACATAACCAGTGTAGTGCGCGTCGACTATAGCGCCCCCCCCCCAACCTTTTGCCAGGGTCAGGCTGGAGGGGTATTACTGGCCCAAGACGTCCACCCAGTTCTCTTAGGGGAAATGATCCACCCTATCCAAGCATTAGATGGTCGCCTTGCTCGGCTCGAATCACAACATTCACAACCCATAAAAGTATAGCGGAAGCATTAACAGGAAACCATTGTAGATATATATAATATGTCAATATCACAGAGGTTCTAGGGCCGAAGCCTAAGCGTTTAAATAAGCATGTGGGCTATACATGTGCTACAAATAATCCTCACACACACACTCTCTCTCTCTATGCTGCTCGGCGGTACTCGCGTCTCTAAACTCCGGAGACGGCGGGGGTGCATCTACTCAAGTAGACCTAGCTGCTGACATAATCTCCTGCGGCAGCGGGTCACTACGGTGATCCACCTCCTATGAATGGTTAATCAAATAACTGTTAGTCACAGAGCTAAGTGAAAACAAATCACCTCCCCGGATCCACATCCCAGGGACGAGCACCCACCCACCCAACAAAAGTAAATAGCCGAATCAAGAGAGGGTTATCACAATATTTCATATATGTACAGCTAGGAGCAGTTATAAAAAGTGCAGAATAATATAACTGGAAAGAAAAGCAGCAGCAATATGAACCAGTCATAATGAGGCTCCACTAGCTCGTCAGCACATCAGGTGTTCATATCCTGAATTCAATCACAAGAATTCATAGTCACGCACATCGCAGGCATTCATAGCCGCGCACACACCGCAGACATTCCTAGCCACACACACACCGCAGGCATTCATAGTCGCGCACACAAACCCTATGTCGACATAGTTTGGACCGCTTCTGTTCCAGCAGGGTAGCGAGCCCCGCGGGCCTCACCGATGTGGCTGTCGGTGACAGGGGCCAGTCCTGCCACTTCTGGGGGTGATCGTACCGCACCACCCAGGCCCTAACATACAACCATGTGTACTCTTGGATGTGAGCGACATCCGGCGAATCGCTTTGGCCGACCAGCGGAGGAAAACCCGACGGGGAATATAACGGCCGGTCACCCGTGGTACTCATTTCCCTGTCGCCTTGAGTCGTCTACCTTCCCGCAGCGGTACGAACGGTCTGCAAAAGGGACTGACCCGCCACTATTTTACCGCAAGCAATTTGCAATCAATCAAACAAAAGGCAAACAATAAAAACATCGGGTCTACGTCGGCCCACCCTACTAGGCTTTAGACTTCGGGCATCGGCACTCAGCTCTACTTTCGACAAGGAGCGTGGGAGCATTATTTGGGGCTAGACCTGGAGGACTACTTCAACTCCGGTTATCCCCAACTAAGGATCGACGACTGCTCGTCAGAGCAGGACCCGAGACTATAATAGTAATTTACAATGGGAATAAGTTGGGTGATTATGCTGCTTATTTAAAGTGCTGAAATGAAATGTGACTAGTACGAGACTGGAGTAGTACTGAATAGAAAGTACTGAAATAAGCTTGACCAGTACGAGACTGGAGTAGTACTGAATAGAAAGAACTGAAATAAGCTTGACCAGTACGAGACTAGAGTAGTACTGAATTGAAAAATACTAAAATAAGCTTGACCAATACGAGACTGGAGTAATACTGAACTGAAAGTACTAAAATAAGCTTGACCAGTACAAGACTGGAGTAGTACTGAATTGAAAGTACTAAAATAAGCTTGACCAGTACGAGACTGGAGTAGTATTGGATTAAAAGTACTAAAATAAGCTTGACCAATACAAGACTGGAGAAAACATAAAGAAAATGGTTAGTAGTCCAATCACTCCTATTCATGAGACTTCAGTTTCATTTCAGATTTTAAGGAGATTTTATTGGGTTACACCAATTATTTGGATCCAATTAATCTGATTGTGCCATATTTATTACGGCTTTATCCTATCAAGGGCTTGTTAGGAGTTACCTTCATTATTCGTCAAGAACAATTCTTAACTTATCACTCGTACTCTTACCTTCCGAGCATGCCAAATTCATCCGAGAGTCGAGGCGCTCGACGAAATCTTGGTAATCCCGGAGCTTAGTCGCTTGCCTCGGTCGCTCTCGTCAATAAAATAGTTTAAAGTACTTGTTTGATTATAAGGAGTGGTCGCGCACTCTAATTTTCGTCTTTTAGGGAAAACCAGCGGAAAAGGGATTCGTGCGTGACCCTAAGCTTCAATATTTTAGGAAAAATATCAAAACTTATCCTCATGACCCCAAATTTTGATAAAACACTTGGGAGGGCCTAAAATGAGTCTAGTAATTTTTTTTTTATAATTTTCCAAGGTGTTTTGGGCATTTAATTTAGCCAAACAAATTTTATTTTGGCTTTTAAAAATACTAAATTAATTCCAAAAATTGTCAAAAGTTTTGTGGAGGTAGCCCTCATCATGAGGAATATTTTTCATGTTGGTCACTTTTCCCCTAGGCGCCTAGAGTTGGCCCAGAAATTTCTAAAAATTTCTTATATAAGAAGTGGTCTGCATTTAGCAGATCACAGGGAGATCCTGCGGCTGAGATTGAGCCGCAGGACGGAAACAGCCAGCGCCTCCCCACAGAGGATCGACCACGGATCCGCTGTGGGGGGGGGGGGGGGGGGCACAGAAACGGAGGCGGGGCGGGATTTAAGAAAATGCCAGCCACCCGATCTTTATCACCAGATCAGGCGGATGTTGCTTCTCACCGGCGGTGCAGGGGTTGAGCCGCCTCCACCGTCGGCGGTAGGTCACTGCAGACGCCGACGCCGGCCCCGATCGGCTCACCGGTGGCCGGCGGTTCTCTGGGAGGTGGTCCGGCGGCTTGGCGCCGCCGGCCGCCGCCGGAATAAACCATCCCGAGAGCTTGGGGTGGCAGTGGCCCTACTCCCGGCGCCACTGCGCCACCCCCACTCCTTGGGAAGCTTGCCGCCTTCCAGTCCACCACCGGCCAACGCGCTGGGGGTCGGGCTTCTTGCCGGCGGTGGTCCGGAGGCCATGCGCCGCCGGCCGCCGCCGCCAGCTTAAAACAGAGGAGCTCTCTGTTTTTGCGGGTGCCGCCGGAACTGCATTTTAGGCGGCACCGCCACTCTCCGCTGCTAGGGGCCGCCGTCCCCAGTAGGATAAAACTCCCCCAGTGCCACCACCAGCGCTGGGGGAGGATCCATCCTCCTTGGGCACCACCCGGCCAGGAACTAGGCTCGGGTGGCGCCGGCGGCGCTCCGGCCACCGGGAGTGCCATGCATCACATCAAAAATGGGGAGGGGGAGGGAGAGAAGGTTCCACCTGTGTTTGTTGGGCTCTGGAGGGGCTGGCCTGGTCGGTCATGGCTTGGTGGTGGTGGTGGAGGGGGAGGGAAGTCCCGGCTTGGCTTTTTCCGGCCACCAGAGCTCCGATAGGGGGTTGGGCAGGGGGAGGGAGATGGTTCAGAAAGTTTGAGAGAAGGAGAGGTGTGGGTGGCCTTTTATAGGGATGGGGAGGGGGAGCTCCCTTCCTTTGGGCAAGGTGGGACTAATCCCTCCTTAGGGAGGGATTAATCCCCACCCTCCAACTGTCCAAGGACAGCTGGAGGTACCATATTTTCCCCCATGTGAGGAAAAAGAAATGATGCCCTCATGGGATTGGGCTTTTGGGTGGGAAAGAGAGAGAGGGAGAGAGAAAAAGTGGGTGGGCCTCCACTTCTTTTAGGATTGGGGCTTGCTGGTTGGGGGCCCAAGGAGAGTGAGGGGGCATGGGTCATCCTCCCTTGGAGAGGAGGTGGGCCCCTACTTGGAGAAAAATCCAAAAAAATGGATTTTTAGGGGGGTTTGACCAAGTCAACCCTAGGGTGGGTCCCCTATTGCTGGTCAAAGTCAAAGTGGGTCCAAGTCATCAGGGTCGGGTCAAAGTTCGGATGTCATGTTATAATTGGCGTGCGCATGCTTTTCGGTGCACGACTACGCTTGATTTGACCACGGGTTGACCAATTGTCGTTAAAATTGACTGGGACGACTTCTGTTGACTTCGTATTGATCACACGAGTCCAACGCTGACTGGGGTTGAATCGGAGCCCGTTTTGCGAAAGTCCAAAATTTGCGCGTCGCAACGCGCTAAAATGGTCGAAGTGTGTAAAACTGTCGATAGACCTCGAATTGTGACGTGACGGGTTCCGATATACCTAATTAGGTTATATGAGGTCACAGGAATTGACAAAACTCAATTTGGAGTTCTCTATGTCGATATCCAAAATTTGCTCTCGTTGTGTTTTACGAGTAATGGTCACACTCACTATATGGCCTCAGGGTCTAACTGAACGAGTTCTGATGCACTCGTATTGACAATATGAGGTCACAGGAACTGACAGAACTCAATTCAGAGTTCTCTAGGTCGATATCCAAAATCTGCTCTCGTTGTGTTTTACGAGGAATGGTCACATTCACTATATGGCCTCGGGGTCCAACTGAACGAGTTCCGATGCACTCGTATTGACTATACGAGCTCACAGGAACTGATAGAACTCAAATCGAAGTTCTCTAGCTCTATTTCCCGCTTAGTGTTATCTCCCACCGGGTTATGGGTAGGGTTCAGGCCACTTTTATTGGCTCCACTAGGGTTCTGGTGGCACAATAAAAGTCGGGATGTTACAATCCAATAAAAATAAAAAGATTTTTGTCCTCGAAAATTTACTTGAATTAGTGGGAAAAAGTAACATACCTGGGGAAAGAGCTCTGGATGCTTTTCTCGAAGGAGTGCTTCAGGTTCCCACGTGAACTCCTATCGTCCGCAGTTTGACTATAGCACCTTAACCATCAGAATGGTTTTGTTACGTAGTGTCTTCACCTTGTAATCTACTACTCTGACGGGTTTGAGCTGGACGAATCTATCTGACTGTAGTTGCGCCGGTGGGGTAGGAAGGTGCTGCTCTGGTTGCCGGAGGACTCATCTCAAGGAAGAGACATGAAACACATCGGGAAGATTCCCCAACTCTGGGGGCAAGGCTAGACGATAAGCGACGGGGCCAACACGCTATATCACCGGATAGGGGCCCAAGAAGCGGGGATCTAACTTTTTCTGCTTTCTCAACCGAGAGACACCATGCATGAGCTTTTTTTTAGAAACACCATTTCCCCCAAGCTGAACTCCACCGGTCGGTGTCGCACATCATAGTACTTAGCCTACCGGCTCTGCGCTTCCCGCATTCGCTCCTGGATCAGTCGTATCGCTGTAGTAGTGTCATCAATGTGTAACGTCCCGAATCGCACTAGGCCCCTCGTACGTGTTTTTGGGTCAGGAGGGCTGACTTGGGTTCGAGGGAGTGCTGATAACTGGGTAGCACATGTGAATAGGATTTGTATCACCCGAGTCATTGGTCAACACTTTGGCGTCGAGGTGTTGACGCACTGGGTTAAGGTGTCGACACAATGTGTCGACACCCAGGTTGAGGTGTCAACACACTGGTGTCGACACCGTGTGTCGACACTCGCAGTATCGACACTGTGTGTCGACACTCGCAGTGTCGACACACTTGAACCAGGTGTCGACACAGTGTGTCGACACCCTGGGGTTGAGGTGTTGACACACTGGTGTCGACACCGTGTGTCGACACTCACTGTGTCGACACACTGGAACCAAGTGTCGACACAGTGTGTCGATACCCTGTGGTCGAGGTGTCGACACCGTGTGTCGACACATGCTGTATCGCACACTGGAACCAGGTGTCGACACAGTGTGTCGACACCCAGATGTTGAGGTGTCGACACCCAGATGTTGAGGTGTCGACACTCTCGTGTCGACACCATGATGCAAGACACGAGCCTACCCGTGTATGTGAGTGTGTGAGACAAGTATGACACGGGTAGAGACACGGGCATGTCCCTACCCGTGTGTCATTGTGTCGAGTTAAGTCGAGGTGTATCCAGAGGAGGACACAGCCAGGGAACACAGACGTGTCATGTGGATATGGGTCGGGACACAGGCGTGTCCCTACCCGTGTCGAATAATGAACCGACACTGAAACCGTCTGTAACGCTTCGCGCAAGCAGGACACGGGCAAGGACACGGGCGTGTCCCTACCCGTGTCACTTTTCATATAAAAGTGGAAATGAAAACCCTAGCCGTTTTCATGCTCACTTCATCCCCTATTTTCTGAGAGAAACTCTTGCGAGAGAAGGAAGTTGCGGGATCTAGTTCTAGAGGAGAAGATCCGCCGTCGCCGTGAAGGAGAAAATGCCACCGAGAAGAGTTACACGATCCATGGCCGGAAATAGTGGAAACGCTGGAAATGAGGTGAGCTTCCTCCCCTCCCTTGGTGCTAGATCTGTAGTTATCTAGGCGACATGTCGACTCAAAGGAGTCTAGGCTTGCGAGATGGTGATTTCTCTAGGAAGAGGTCGTCCTAGGGCTTGTGCTCTAAGTCTAGTTGTGTCTTCAACCTCTCCAACCTTCTATGCGAAGATGAGGAATGGTTTCGTGAAGAGTAAAGGCCTCATGAGGGTGAATAAGGGAGGAGGAATTTCTGGTGTGATTTTGGAAGACCGACTCGAGGAGAAAGATGAACCGAAGCCGTTCATTCCTCTTTAATATGCATGCAGAATCGGTGTTCTGCGCGCAGTGATCTACTTGGTCATTTTCAAATGTGATATGTCCAGATCTGGGCTTTCGACTAAACACGGAAGTTGAGGCCCTTGAAAATACCTTTCCAACGAGTGGTTGCACGCCTTCATGCGAATTCTGTAGCCACAGGAAAATCTGAACGAATATGACGTCCGATAAATCCTGCATGCAGAAATTGTGTTCTGTACGCATCGGACTTCAAGTCTGATTTCAAGTATGATACTATTGAATCTGGGTTGTGGTCTGAACATAAAAGTTGTAGCCCATGGAAAGACCTTTCCATCGAGTGGTTACACGTCTTCACCGGATTCCTGTAGCTTCAGGAATCTCCGTTTGAAGTTGCTGTCCAGATTTATTCTACACTTAAATTCTGAGGTTTATATAATATGAATTTGAATTCGGTGGAATCGATGTTGCAAATTAACTCGAGATTTTTGATGAACTATTTTATGCTAACCACCGTAGTGCTATGAATGATGAATCTTGTTAATTAGATTTCATAAAACGGAATTGTGAAGCAAGCTTTATGGCATGATATGACTTGCTAAAAATTGATAGATTATTATATATGCGCATCATGTTTATAATATGATGAACGAAATAACTAGATACAAATTGACAGATTATTATTTAGGCGCATCATGTTTGTAATATGTTGAAATCATTTGGAATGACAAATAGAAGGATAAGTCATGACCATGAGTATGTATGATAGTTAGAATGAAATGTAGCAGTCCAATACTTAGAGCGTAGTCTCCCTACGCGTAGTATTGTGGAGGGATGTAAGTGCGGCGTTAGCCGTCACTAGTTGAGTTAATGTTGAAATGAGGTATAGATGGACGGTTAGGCTTGGTCCTCGGTATCTACGTCCCGGTGCTCCTTCCGTGCCGAGTGGATGGTTGGGTTGTGTCCTTGTGCTTACTTCTGAGGCCCCTTCCATGCCATGGTGTTGTGGAATTTGCATGTGGTGTGAGTCGACACGCGGTGTCGTAATCCTGAGTTAAGGATAGTGTGGCAAGTCTACTGGCTCGTCGATCGTCACACCGAAAGGAGTTGATAGTTAGACTTTGGGCGGTTGGGCTTGGTCCTCAGTGTCTACGTCCCGGGGCTCCTTCCGTGCCAGGTGAACGGTTGGGCTTGGTCCTCATGCTTACTTCTAAGGCTCCTTCTGGGTCACACAAGGTCAGTTCGGGGCTTGGTCCTCAGTGCACATCTACCCGAGGCTCCAGCTGGGCCATAGTACGTGTGGGCTCCACTGTTGTGTTCTTAGCGTTGAGGCGTACGGAGGCCTAGGTGAAGTAGTGTGGATACCTGCGTAGTAGTAGAGATGCCCGCTCTACTGTCACCGTCTGGCCACGGCGGCTGACGCCTGAGAGGTTAGCTACCTGCTCGAATAGTGGGAATTATAGTCTATATCGGCATATCAATTGCATGTGTGTGATCATGGGTGAGTCATTGCATAGCATACATATCATTTCATAACATTGCACAACAAGATCCTCATCGTATAAGTTTGTATGGGCACTCTTATGCGATGAGTTACTTTTATGTAACTCGATCCTTAACTTATAAGCTTGTATGAGCATCCTTATAAGTTAAGTTACTTTCCTGCTGTAGATACTTGTACTTGATAGTTTATTATTGTTTATGTAGAACTGCTAGAATAAATGCTATTAATCTTATTGTACAATTACCACCTGCTTGTACCTGTTATACCATTTATTATACTTGTACCCTTGTTCCTTTCTTCGCCCGGTGACGAGGAGTCGCCGGGGGAGCGGATGTGAAGCCACTTAGTCTTTTCAACTAACGGTTGCAACATCTTCCTTTTTAGGAGGTCACATCGCAGGTAGAGCATCCGCAGACTTTGCAGCAGGACAACCAGGCCAGGACGACAGAGCCTGATGTGACGGTGTCGTCGCTACCGTCGGTTACGGATGTGAGTGTTGTGAGATTTTGATGTAGCCCGTTTTGGCAATTTTATAGCTATACTCTGATATGGTAGAAGCATGTTTTAGCCTCTCCATTTGTTGTATCATTTGGACATTATTGCTTAGTGTGGATTTGACTTCTTCTCTTTTATAATATGGTTGAGTTGGCATGTTTATATTGATATTGGTTGTAGCCGGCGGAATAGGCGTCTTGTGGTACAGGTTAGCCCGTGCTCTAATGCTACCGCAAGGCGGCTGTTCCGGGCATAAGACCCCCTTCGTGCCGTGTTTTGGGATCCGGGAGGGGGGGTCTTACAAATGGTATCAGAGGGAGGTTTCGATCCTCCGACCTGTGGTATCAATTTGTCACGATCCTCAACTAAAGAAGTCATTCAACAATGGTACCACCCCCGTTCGATTAGTCAGTTTGCGGACAAACTGACTTACCGGAAGCAGTGGTGTGCCTATATGTAATTCACACTAAGTTTGTCCAACTTTGACACTACGATTAGCCGACCTGACCTTAGGTACGTACCTTTATATGTTGATCTCCTAAAGTTTGGACGACCCTAGGTATGTAAACCTATTGTATAAAGTCTTGCGAGATCCCCTAGGGCAAGCACTTTTGTTTATAGTGGATTTTGATTCTAGTGAAGATAATAGACATGGCAGATTCCCTAGGGCAACCACTTTTGTTTATAGCAGACTCAAGCTTGGTGGAGATAATGGATAGGGTAAAGTGGTTGGAAGCGGGTCTTTTGGGTGTTCAGACAAGCGTTAAGAGATTCGCTAAAGGAGTAATTGAAGCATGACCCAACTCCAAGACAAGGACTACGAGGAAGAAACTAAGTATTCGTCCTTAGTCTACCTAAGTTGTTCTAGGAATCTGGCTTGAGCCTTCACAATTCTGACACTTAGGCGTAATGGTTAGTGAGAAATTGGCCTACACTTTATTTGATATCAGTGCCACACACTCGTTTGTGTGGCGGACTTCGTTAAAAACCTAGAAGGAGTGCAATATTTCACTGGTATTGCTCGAAGAGTACGCCTCTTTGTGGAGCAATTCGTACGCTATCATGACGTGCCTAAGACAATCGTTTCGGACCGGGATGGTCGTTTCACCTCAAGGGAGTGGAAGGCGGTATAGGCGTATTTGGGCTCCCGCCTTACCTTCAGCACCGCGTTTCATCCTCAGACGGACGGGCAATCTGAAAGGACCATCCGGACATTGGAAGATTTGTTGAGATTATGTGTGTTGGATAGAGGAGAGCCGTGGGAAAGGCTCTTACCATTGGTAAAATTATCCTACAACAACAACCACCATGCTAGTATCGACATGGCTCCTCATGAAGCTCTTTATGGAAGGAGGTGTAGAACCCCCTTATCTTGGGTGCAAGATGAAGACCCGAAGGCTTTGAGTGTTGAATATATTGAGGATACCGATGCGGCGGTTAGACTGATTCGGGATCGCATGTTGGAAGCTCAAAGTCGGCAGGCGAAGTATTATAATGCAAGACACCAGATGGGGGAATTTCAAGTGGGTGATAAGGTGTTCCTGAAAATCCGACCGATGCATGGATTGTCACGTGTGCGTGGTGTGAAAAAGCTCAGCCCAAGGTATGTTGGGCATTATACTATATTGGAAAGAATTGGCCCGTTGGCCTATCGGTTGGAGTTACCGTCCGAGTTATAGAACCTCCACGACGTGTTCCATGTGTCGTCGCTTCAGAAGGCGCTGTTGCGGGCCGATCAATACATCCCCACAAATGATAGTGTTGTGGCGTCTGATAGGTCTGTGCGACTAGAGCCGGTGCGGATCGTAGATAGCGAGACAAGAAAGTTACGTCGCAAAAGTGTTCCCTTGGTGAAGGTGCTATGGCCTAATCATGGGAAGGAGGAATACACATGGGAGCCAATGGATTTGATGCAAAAACGCTATCCGGAGTTGTTTGCTCAAGGTATTTTTATTTAAAAGCATATTGTATTTTCTGTTATGCTTTTCTCCCCGTAGCCTAAGCCTGATTTTAGGGACGACGAAATCTTTTATTTTGTTTATAGGATTTGTAACGTCCCGAATCGCACTAGGCCCCTCCTACGTGTTTTTGGGTCAGGAGGGCTGACTTGGGTCCGGGGGAGTGCTGATAACTGGGCAGCACATTTGAATAGGATTTGTATCACCCGAGTTATTGGTCAACACTTTGGTGTCGAGGTGTTGACGCACTGGGTCAAGGTGTCGACACAGTGTGTCGACACCTAGGTTGAGGTGTCGACACACTGGTGTCGACACCGTGTGTCGACACTCGCAGTGTCAACACACTGGAACCAGGTGTCGACACAGTGTGTCGACACCCTGGGGTTGAGGTGTCGACACACTGGTGTCGACACCGTGTGTCGACACTCGCTGTGTCCACACACTGGAACCAGGTGTCGACACCCTGGGGTCGAGGTGTCGACACACCGGTGTCGACACACCGGTGTCGACACCGTGTGTCAACACATGCTGTGTCGACACACTGGAACCAGGTGTCGACACAGTGTGTCGACACCCAGATGTTGAGGTGTAGACACTCTGGTGATGACACCATGATGCAAGATACGGGCCTACCCGTGTATGTGAGTGTGTGAGACAAGTATGACACGGGTAGAGATACGGGCGTGTCCCTACCCGTGTGTCATTGTGTCGAGTTAAGTCGAGGTGTATCCAGAGGCGGACACGGCCAGAGAACACGACCGTGTCATGTGGACACGAGTCGGGACATGGGCTTCTCCCTACCCGTGTCGAATAATGAACCGACACTGAAACCGTTTGTAACGCTTCGCGCAAGTAGGATACGAGCAAGGACACGGGCGTGTCCCTACCCGTGTCACTTTTCATATAAAAAGGGAAATGAAAACCCTAGTCGTTTTCATGCTCACTTCATCGCCAATTTTCTGAGAGAAACTCTTGTGAGAGAAGGAAGTTGCGGGATCTAGTTCTAGAGGAGAAGATCCGCCGTCACCGTGAAGGAGAAAATGTCGCCGAGAAGAGTTACACGATCCATGGCCGGAAATAGTGGAAACACCGGAAATGAGGTGAGCTTCCTCCCCTCTCCCTTGGTGCCAGATCTGTAGTTATCTAGGCAAGATGTCGACTCAAAAGAGTCTAGGCTTGCGAGATGGTGATTTCTCTAGGAAGAGGCCGTCTTAGGGCTTATGCTCTAAGGCTAGTTGTGTCTTCAACCTCTCCAACCTTCTCTGCGAAGATGGGGAATGGTTTCGTGAAGAGTAAAGGCCTCATGAGGGTGAATAAGGGAGGAGGAATTTCTAGTGTGATTTTGGAAGACCGACTCGAGGAGGAAGATGAACCGATGTCGTTCATTCCTCTTTAAGATGAGTGTAGAATCGGTGTTCTGCGCGCAGCGATCTCCTTGGTCATTTTCAGATGTGATATGGCCAGATCTGGGCTTTCGACTAAACACGGAAGTTGAGGCCCTTGAAAATACTTTTCCAACGAGTGGTAGCACGCCTTCATGCGAAGTCTGTAGCCACAGGAAAATCTGAACGAATATGACGTCCGATAAATCCTGCATGCAGAAATTGTGTTCTATACGCAGCGGACTTCAAGGCTGATTTCAAGTATGATACCATTGAATCTGGGTTGTGGTCTGAAAATAAACATTGTAGCCCATAGAAATACCTTTCCATCGAGGGGTTACACGTCTTCACCGGATTCCTGTAGCTTCGGTAATCTCCAGTCAAAGTTGTTGTCCAGATTTATTCTGCACTTAAATTCTGGGGTTTATATAATATGAATTTGAATTCGGTGGAATCGATGTTGCAAATTAACTCGAGATTTTTGATGAACTATTTTATGCTAACCACCGTAGTGCTATAAATGATGAATCTTGTTAATTAGATTTCATAAAACTGAATTGTGAAGCAAGCTTTATGGCATGATATGACTTGCTAAAAATTGATAGATTATTATATATGCGCATCATGTTTATAATATGATGAACGAAATGACTAAATACAAATCAGCAGATTATTATTTAGGCGCATCATGTTTGTAATATGTTGAAATCATTTGGAATGACAAATAGAAGGATAAGCCATGGACATGAGTAAGTATGATGGTTAGAATGAAATGTAGCAGTCCAATACTTAGAGCGTAGTCTCCCTACGGGTAGTATTGTGGAGGGAAGTAAGTTCGGCGTTGGCCGTCACTAGTTGAGTTAATGTTGAAATGAGTTATAGAAGGACGGTTGGGCTTGGTCCTCGGTGTCTACATCCCGGGGCTCCTTCCGTACCGAGTGGATGGTTGGGTTGTGTCCTCATGCTTACTTCCGAGGCCCCTTCCATGCCACAGTGTTGTGGAATTTGCATGTGGTGTGAGTCGACACGCGGTGTCGTAATCCTGGGTTAAGGATAGTATGGCAGGTCTACGGGCTCGCCGATCGTCACACCGACGAGAGTTGACAGTTAGACTTTGGGCGGTTGGGCTTGGTCCTCGGTGTCTACGTCCCGGGGCTCCTTCCATGCCAGGTGAACGGTTGGGCTTGGTCCTCGTGCTTACTTCCGAGGCTACTTCCGGGTCACACAAGGTCAGTTCGAGGCTTGGTCCTCCGTGCACATCTACCCGAGGCTCCCGATAGGCCATAGTACGCATGAGCTCCGTTGTTGTGTTCTTAGCGTTGAGGCATACGAAGGCCTAGTTGAAGTAGTGTGGATACCCGCCTAGTAGTAGAGATGCCCGCTCTACTATCACCGCCTGGCCACGGCGGCTGATGCGTGAGAGGTTAGCTACCTGCTCGAATAGTGGGAACTATAGTCTATGTCGGCATAGCAATTGCATGTGTGTGATCATGAGTGAGTCATTGCATAGCATACATATCATTTCATAACATTGCACAACAAGATCCTCATCGTATAAGTTTGTATGGGCACTCTTATGCGATGATTTACTTTTATGTAACCCAATCCTTAACTTATAAGCTTGTATGGGCATCCTTATAAGTTAAGTTACTTTCCTGCTGTAGATACTTGTACTTGATAGTTTATTATTGTTTATGTAGAACTGCTAGAGTAAATGCTATTAATCTTATTGTACCATTACCACCTGCTTGTACCTATTATACTATTTTTTATACTTGTACCCTTGTTCCTTTCTCCGCCCGGTGCCGAGGAGTCGCCGGGGGAGCGGATGTGAAGCCACTTAGTCTTTTCGACTAACGGTTGCTACGTCTTCCTTTTTAGGAGGTCATCCCGCATGTAGAGTAGCCGCAGACTTTGCAGCAGGACAGCCAGGCCAGGACGACAGGGCCTGATGTGACGGTGATGTCGCTACCGTCGGCTACGGATGTGAGTGTTGTGAGATTTTGATGTAGCCCGTTTGGGCAATTTTATAGTTGTACTCTGATATGGTAGAAGCATGTTTTAGCCTCTCCATTTGTTGTACCATTTGGACATTATTGCTTTGTATGGATTTGACTTCTTCTCTTTTATAATATGGTTGAGTTGGCATGTTTATATTGATATTGGTTGTAGTCGGCGGAATAGACGTCTTATGGTACAGGTTAGCATGTGCGCTAATGCTACCGCAAGGCGGTTGTTCTGGGCATAAGACCCCTTCCGCGCCGTGTTTTGGGATCCGGGAGGGGGGGTCTTACACAATGTAAGCCACTCCCAAGGATTCCGGGTCCTCTTCCTGAGCCCAAGTCAACGGGGTTCGGCAATGTCTTCCATACAATGCCTCGTATTGAGCCATCTTAATGCTAGCCTGGTAGCTATTATTATAAGAGAATTCGACTAGCGGCAACAACTGCTGCCACGGCTCATTGTGCTCCACTTTGCACAATCGAAGAAGATCCTCCATCGTCCGGTTCGTCCTCTCCGTCTGTCCGTCTGCCTGCGGGTGGAAGGCGGTGCTGAAGGCCAATTTGGTTCCTAAGTATGCCTGTACCCGCCTCCACTCCTTAGATATGAAACGCCCGTCATGATCTGATATAATGGACTTTGGTACTCCGTGAAATCGTACCACTTGCTCTAGGAACATTCTGGCTAGGATATCCACTCCATCACCCTGTCGATTTGGTATGAACCACGCTACCTTGGTGAGTCGATCTACGACCACCCAAATTGAATCATTCCCAGCGAGGGATCGAGGTAGGCCGTGGATGAAGTCCATGGAGATGTCTTCGAACTTCCACTCTGGTATCGGTAGGGGTTGTAAAAGGCCTCCTGGACTGCGGCATGGCTTTAACCTTCTGACAGGTCTGACACCGGGTCACGAAGTTGGTGACATCTCTTTTCATTCCAGATCAATAAATGGTCTTGCGCAAGTTCACGTACATCTTAACTACGCCAGAGTGAATTGATTACCTGGACTGATGGGTCTCTTGCATAATTTCTTCACGAATCCCTCCGGTAGCGGGAACGAATATGCGATGTTTGAATTGTAGAATCTCGTCATGCAGATTATAATCCTCCTGTGCCCCTCTTTGCAGAGATCGGATGATCGGCATTACCTCTGGGTCGATCTTCTGGGGTTCTCGTATCCGGTCCCGAATGTCGCATTAGATCTCCATCCAATACAGCTGAGAATAGAACTCTTCAGGATCTCTTCGGGCAACCAGGGTAATCTCCAAGTCTATCAAGGACTGGAAAAGCTCCTTAGGGATCTGCTCCATCTAACTCCCGGCTATCGCAGGTTGGCGGCTCAAAGCGTCAGCGTCAGCGAAGGGCAATCTTGGAAAATCCCTCGACGAACTTCCTGTAGTATCCGACAAGGCCGAGAAAACTCCTGATGTCTGCAGCCATCCTGAGTGGCAGCCAATTTTGTACTGCCTGGATCTTGTCTTGGTCCAATGCCACTCCTTCCTTGTTTACCGTGTGGCCCAAGAATCTAACTTCTTCTAGCCAAAATTCGCACTTACTGAATTTGGCGAAGAGAGAGTGTTCCCGGAGCTTTAATAACACCATCTGCAGGTGCCGAGTATGATCCGTCTTGGTCCTTGAGTAGATTAGAATGTCGTCTATGAAGACGATGACAAAGTGATCCAAGAAGGGTTCGAAGACTTTATTCATTAGGGCCATGAAGGCGGAGGGAGCGTTGGTGAGTCCGATATAGCCGGAGATTCAACTCTTTCTGCATGAAGATATACTTGAGGCTCTTGTGGTCGGAGAAGATCTCACATCTTACTTCGTACAGATAATGCCTCCAAATTTTAAGGGCGAAGACGACAGCGCTCAACTCTAAATCGTGCGCTGCGTAGTTTAATTCGTGCGACTTTAATTGTCGTGAAGCGTAGGCCACTACCTTGCCATGCTGTATTAGAACTGCTCCCAATCCCTTCAGGGAGGTATCCGTGCAGATTTGGAATCCCTTGGTTCCTGTGGGGATCGTAAGGATTGGCGCGGATGTCAGTCGCTTCTTCAGTTTGACGAACGCAACCTCGCATTCCAGCGTCCATCGGAATGCGACGTCTTTCTTGGTGAGAGCAGTCAGGGGTAGGGCAATCTTGGAAAATCCCTCGACGAACTTCCTGTAGTATCCGGCAAGGCCGAGAAAACTCCTGATGTCTGCAGCCGTCCTGAGTGGCAGCCAATTTTGTACTGCCTGGATCTTGTCTTGGTCTAATGCCACTCCTTCCTTGTTTACCGTGTGGCCCAAGAATCTAACTTCTTCTAGCCAAAATTCGCACTTACTGAATTTGGCGAAGAGAGAGTGTTCCCGGAGCTTTAATAGCACCATCTGCAGGTGCCGAGTATGATCTGTCTTGGTCCTTGAGTAAATTAGGATGTCGTCTATGAAGACGATGACAAAGTGATCCAAGAAGGGTTCGAAGACTTTATTCATTAGGGCCATGAAGGCGGAGGGAGCGTTGGTGAGTCCGAAGGGCATCACTAGGAACTCGTATAGATCGTACTGGGAGCTGAAGGCAGTCTTACGAATATCTTCCTCTCGGATTCGAAGCTGATAATAGCCGGACCTCAGGTCCATCTTGGAGAACACGGATGCACCTTGCAACAGATCAAACAGTTCGTCGATCCTGGGGAGGGGGTATGTGTTGTGTATGGTAAGCTTATTCAGTTCCATGTAGTCGATGCACAGACGCAGAGTCCCGTCTTTCTTCTTGACGAAAAGCACCGTGGCTCCCCAGGGCGAGGAACTAGGACGGGCGAATCCAGCATCTATTAGTTCCTGTAGTTGAATTTTCAGTTCAGCCAACTCTCTGGGGGCCATCCGGTAGGGGGCTCGTGATACTGGTCGTGCTCCGGACACGAGCTTAATCTGAAAGTCGACCTCTCGTTGGGGTGGCAATCCCGGAAGGGACTCAGGGAAAATATCTAGGAAATCGCGGACTACTGGGACATTGGCGAGCACCTAGGTTTTGTCTTCCATCTCGAAATAGAAAAGGTATACTTCGTCCTTCTGTCGGACTGATTTCACAATTTGCGTAGAAGTTAGAATAATACGTGAGACAGAGGGCACACCTGTCAACGTGACGCTTTGGCCATTTGGGTTCTATTGCCGGACTTCTTGCATGGAACAGTGTATTTGTGCTTGGTGCTCGGCTAGCCAGTCCATCCCCAGAATGATGTCAAACCCAGTTATTGCTAGGATGGTTGCGTAGATTTCAAATTCTACCTCTCTCAGCACAGCCTGGAACGAATACTTTTCAGTAGATGTCATATCTGACCCGTCCGGTAAACAGATTCGTATAGACATTCTGGTTGAACGAATAACATTTTCTTTTGTTGCGATGAATTTGTGGGAGACGAAAGAATGTGTTGCTCCTGTGTTGAAAAGAGTCTTGGCAGGGTGTCCTTCTACCAACAAGATTCCTGACGACATGAGAAATATATAGATATATATTATCCAACTAATATATATATATATATATGAAATATACATCCGTGGTAGGCTCTGATATCTCCCTATCTCCTAAGATATATACATATGACTACGTCAGGGGCCGGGTTGTGCTGCAGGTCCAGTACATAGGCCTCCAGCAGCGCTGCTCGGCCCTGCTGGCCTCTCCTGCCAGCTCTGCCTCTGCGGCCTCTCTGACACTATCCTCGTGTCGGCTGTCCACCCTGAACTGCTCCTAATCCCAGTCTCCCTGTCGCCTGAGGGCAAAAGGACCTCATATGTACTGGCTACTGACACAAGAAGCAGTTCCCTGCGAAGGGAACATCTCGTCGGGCCACTAGTGGGGGTTGTGGTGCTGGAGCTGGTCTAATGTCTGTCTGCGCAGCTGGGGGTGCTGGGGGTACTAGTGGGTGCCTATAGGGCTGCCTCCGGCGTCGCTGCCTGCGCTCTCTATCCTTCCTGTGGGGAGCGACTCTTCCGTCTCGCCTCTGGTCTCGAGGAAGCTCTACCCAACCTCTGCACCGCTGAGCCACTATCTGCTGGTCCAACTCTAAAGCTATCATATGAGTAGCTATGGTGTGAAAGGTTGCCTGAGAGAGCATTATCAGGGCCTTCCTCAGGTCGTCCCGTAGTCCTCGGTAGAACCGAGAAGCTCTATCCATGTCGGAGGCAGCCAGATTCCCGGCGAAGCGTGCCAGGTGTATAAACTCTCTCTCGTACTCTGCCACTGTGCGGTTGTCCTGTTGGATGAGCAGGAACCTCTCTTGCAGCGCGGCTCGGTCTGCATCTGTGATGAAAAACTCTAGTAGGGCCACGGAGAACTCCGCCCAAAAGATCGTGCTCAACGGCCGACCTCGAAAGGTAGAGCGAATAGCCGCACTCCACCAATCCCTCGCGTATCCCTCCAAAAGGGTCACCACCAAAGAGACTGCAGCCACAGCTAGGCACATCATTCCTACTAATAGCTCTTCCACCCGCTGCACCCACTCCTCTACCTAGATGGTCGTCTCTGTACCTCTGAAATGGGGAGGCCTCAATCCTCGGAAAGTCGTCAGCAGATCAGTGGGTGTGGTCATCTCTCGCGGTGGCTGTGTCAGGGCATCCCGGAAAGTCGCTAGTATAGCCGTCAGTGTCTACCCCATATCTGTCTCGGCAAACGGTACGGCCGCGGGAGCGACCGGGTCTGGTGGTGGGGTAGCTGGAACATATCCTCTGGACGAGTATCCCCCGTTACTGTACTCTGGTATCTGGAGAAGTAACATGAAAGAGTGTCAGTATTTTGCAAAAGTAGGGGAAATTTACAAAAACGACAACCCAAGCTGAAAACAACGGTGTATGGGCGTACTATCGTACAGTCTAGGATCTCTAAGACTCTACACTAGGGTCCACCAGGCTTCCACTACAAGGTTCGTCCCGAACCCAGAACGAAGCGAGGGACGAAGGTATACTGAGACTGCTTCACAAGGACGAATCGTGATGGCTCTGATCCGTTTGTAGTACCCCCCCCCTCCTCCAACCTTTTGCCCGGGTCGGGCCGGAGGGGTACTACTGGCCCAAGACGTCCACCCAGTGCTCTTAGGGGAAATGATCCACCCTGTCCAAGCATTAGATGTCGGCCTTGCTCGGCTCGAATCACAACATTCATAACCCATCAAAGTATAGTGGAAGCATTAACAGGAAACCATTGCAGATATATATAACATATCAATATCACAGAGGTTCTAGGGTCGAAGCCTAAGCGTTTAAATAAGCTCGTGGGCTATACATGTGCTACATATAATCCTCATACACTCTCTCTCTATGCTGCTCAGCGGTACTCACATCTCTAAACTCCGGAGACGGCGGGGGTGCATCTACTCTAGTAGACCTAGCTGCTGGCGTAATCTCCTGCGGCATCGGGTCACTACGGTGCTCCACCTCCTGTGAATGGTTAATCAAATAACCGTTAGTCACAGAGCTAAGTGGAAACAAATCTCCTCCCCGGATCCACATCCTGGGGACGAGCACACACCCACCAAACAAAAGTAAATAGCCAAATCAAGAGAGTGTTAGCACAACATTTCATATATAAACAACTAGGAGCAGTTATAAAAAGTGCAGAATAATATAACTGGAAAGAAAAGTAACATCAATATGAACCAGTTATAATGAGCCTCCACTAGCTCGTCAGCACATCAGGTGTTCATATCCTGAATTCAATCACACGCATTCATAGCCGCGCACACCGCAGGCATTCATAGCCGCGCACACACCGCAGACATTCATAGCCACGCACACACCGCAGGCATTCATAGCCGCGCACACAAACCCTATGTCGACATAGTTTGGACCGCTTCTATTCCAGCAGGGTAGCGAGCCCCACAGGCCTCACTGATGTGGTCGTCGGTGACAGTGGTCAGTCCTGCCACTTCTGGGGGTGATCGTACAGCACAACCCCAGGCCCTAACGTACAACCTTGTGTACTCTTGGATGTGAGCGACATCCGGTGAATCGTTTTGGCCGACCAGCGAAGGAAAAACCGACGGAGAATATAACGGTCGGTCACATGTGGTACTTATCTCCCGGTCGACTTTAGTCGTCTACCTTCCTGCACCGGTACGAACGGTCTGCGGAAGGGACTGACCCGCCACTATTTCACTGCAAGCAATTTACAATCAATCAAACAAAAGGCAAACAATATAAACATCGGGTCTATATCGTCCTGCCCTACTAGGCTTTAGACTTCGGGCGTCGGCACTCAACTCTACTTTCGACATGGAGCGTGGGAGCGCATTATTTGGGGATAGACCTGGAGGACTACTTCAACTCTGGTTATCCCCAACTAAGGCTCGATGACTACTCGTCAGAGCAGGACCCGAGACTATAATAGTAAATTGCAATGGGAATAAGTGCGGTGATTATGCTGCTTATTTAAAGTGCTGAAATGAAATGTGACTGGAGTAGTACTGAATAGAAAGTACTGATATAAGTTTGACCAGTATGAGACTGGAGTAGTATTGAATAGAAAGAACTGAAATAAGCTTGACCAGTACGAGACTGGAGTAGTACTGAATTGAAAGTACTAAAATAAGCTTAACCAGTACGAGACTGGAGTAGTACTGAATTAAATGTACTAAAATAAGCTTGACCAGTATGAGACTGAAGTAGTACTGAATTGAAAGTACTAAAATAAGCTTGACCAATATGAGACTGGAGTAGTACTGGATTGAAAGTACTAAAATAAGCCTGACCAGTACAAGACTGGAGAAAACACAAAGAAAATGGTTAGTAGTTCAATCACTCATATTCAGGAGACTTCAGTTTCATTTAAGATTTTAAGGAGATTTTATTGGGTTACACCAATTATTTGGATCCAATTAATCTGGTTGTGTCATATTTATTACAGCTTTATCCGATCAAGGGCTTGTTAGGAGTTACTTCATTATTCGACGAGAACAATTCTTAACTTATCCCTCGTACTCTTACCTTCCGAGCGTGCCCAATTCATCCGAGAGTCGAGGCGCTCGATGAAATCTTGGTAATCCCGGAGCTTAGTTGCTTGCCTCGGCCGCTCTCGTCAATAAAATAGTTTAAAGTACTTGTTTGATTATAAGGAGTGGTCGCGCACTCCAATTTCCATCTTTTAGTGAAAACAAGTGGAAAAGGGATTCGTGCGCGACCCTAAGCTTCAATATTTTAGGAAAAATATCAAAACTTATTCCCATGACCCCAAATTTTGATACAACCCTTGGGAGGGCCTAAAATGAGCCTAGTAACGTTTTTATAATTTTCCAATGTATTTTGGGCATTTAATTTAGCCAAATAAATTTTATTTTGGCTTTTAAAAATACTAAATTAATTCCAAAAATTCTCAATATTTTTGTGGAGGTAGCCCTCATCATGGGGAACATTTTTCATGTTGGTCACTTTTCCCCTAGGGGTCTAGAGTTGGCCCAGCAATTTCTAGAAATTTCTGATATAAGAAGTGGTCTGCATTTAGCAGATCACAGGGAGATCATGCGGCTGAGATTGAGCCGCAGGACGAAAACAACCATCGCTTCCCCACAGCAGATCGGCCACGGATCTCCTGTGGGGGGGGGGGGGGGGCACAGAAATGGAGGCGGGGCGGGATTTAAGAAAACGCCAGCCGCCCGATCTTTATTACTAGATCGGGCGGCTGCTGCTTCTCGCCGGCGGTGCAGGGGTTGAGCCGCCTCCACCGCCGGCGGCAGGTCATCACAGATGCCGGCGCCAGCCCCAATCGGCTCGCCGGGGGCCGGCGGTTCTCTGGGCGGTGGTCCGTCGGCCGCCACCGGAATAAACCATCCCGAGAGCTTGGGGTGGCGGTGGCCCTGCTCCCGGCGCCACCGCGCCACCCCCGCTCCTCGGGCAGCTTGCCACCTTCCAGTCCACCCCCGGTCGACGCGCCGGGGGTCGGGCTTCTCGTCGGCGGTGGTCCAGCGGCCATGCGCCGCCGGCCGCCGCCGCCACCAGCTTAAAACAGAGGAGCTCTCTGTTTTTGCGAATGCCGCCGGAACTGTGTTTCCGGTGGCACCGCCACTCTCCGCCGCTGGTCGCCGCCGCCCCCAGTGGTATAACACTCCCCCAGCGCCACTACCGGCGCTGGGGGAGGATCCATCCTCCTTGGGAACCACCCGACCTGGAACTAGGCTCGGATGGCGCCGGCGGCGCTCCGGCCGCCGGGAGTGCCATGCATCACGTCGAACATGGGGAGGGGGAGGGAGAGAAGGTTCGACCTGGGTTTGGTGGGCTCAGGAGGGGTCGGCCTGGTTGGCCATGGCTTGGTGGTGGTGGTGGAGGGGGAGGGAGGTCTCGGCTTGGCTTTTTCCGGCCACCAGAGCTCCGGCAGGGGGTTGGGCAGGGGGAGGGAGATGGTTCAGAAAGTTTGAGGGAAGGAGAGGGGTGTGGTGGCCTTTTATAGGGATGGGGAGGGGGAGATCCCTTCCTTTGGGCAAGGTGGGACTAATCCCTCCTTAGGGAGGGATTAATCCCCACCCTCCAGCTGTCCAAGGACAGCTGGAGGTGACATATTTTCCCCCATGTGGGGAAAAAGAAATGATGCCCTCATGGGCTTATGCTTTTGGGTGGGAAAGAGAGAGAGGGAGAGAGAAAAAGTGGGTGGGCCTCCACTTGTTTTAGGATAGGGGCTTGCTGGTTGGGGGCCCAACGAGAGTGAGGGGGGCATGGGACATCCTCTCTTGGAGAGAAGGTGGGCCCCTACTTGGAGAAAATTCCAAAAAAATGAATTTTTAGGGGGGGGGGTTGACCAATTCAACCCTAGCGTGGGTCCCCCCTTGCTAGTCAAAGTAAAACTGTGTCCAAGTCATCGGGGTCGGGTCAAAGTTCGGGTGTCGTGTCATTATTGGTGTGCGCAGGCTTTTCGGTGCACGACTACGCTTGATTTGATCACGAGATGACCAATTTTTGTCGAAATTGAATGGGACGACTTTCGTTGTCTTCGTATTGATCACACGAGTCCAACGTCACTGACTGGGGTTGAATCGGAGTCCGTTTGGCGAAAGTACAAAATTTACGCGTCGAGGTCAGGTCAAAGTTCGGGTGTCGTGTCATAATTGGTGTGCGCAGGCTTTTCGGTGCACGACTACGCTTGATTTGACCACAGGTTGACCAATTATTGTCGAAATTGAATGAGATGACTTCCGTTGTCTTCGTATTGATCACACGAGTCCAACGCCAGTGACTGGGGTTGAATCGGAGTCCGTTTGGCGAAATTCCAAAATTTGCGCGTCGCAACGCGCTAAAATGGTCGAAGTGTGTAAAACTATCGATAGACCCCGGATTGAGATGTGACGGGTTCCGATGCACCTATTTAGGTTATATGAGGTCACAGGAATTGACAGAACTCAATTCGGAGTTCTCTAGGTCGATGTCGAAAATCTGCTCTCGTTGCGTTTTACGAGGAATTGTCACATTCACTATATGGCCTCGGGGTCCAACTGAACGAGTTCTTATGCACTCGTATTGACTATACAAGGTCACAGGAACTGACAGAACTCAATTCGGAGTTCTCTAGGTCGATATCCAAAATCTGCTCTCGTTGCGTTTTACAAGGAATGGTCGCATTCAGTATATGGCGTCGGGGTCCAACTGAACGAGTTCTGATGCACTCGTATTGACTATACGAGGTCACAGGAACTGATAGAACTCAAATCAGAGTTCTTTAGCTCTATTTCCCGCTTAGTGTTATCTCCCACCAGGTTATGGGTAGGGTTCATGCCACTTTTATTGGGCTCACTAGGGTTCTGGTGGTCCAATAAAAGTCGGGATGTTACATCGACACTAGTCCTGAGTGTCGACACGGTTTCTTTCTTGTATCATAGTGTCAACCCAAGTCTTGGGTGTCGACACAACTTTCTCTTTGACTCAGCACTTCTTGTTTAAGTGTGTCGACACTACTCCTGAGTGTGGACACAACTACTTCTTGTCTCAGCACATGTTTGACAAAGGTGTCGACACTTGCATAGTGTCTCGACACTTTTGTACTTAGCTTTATTTGTCTGCACACAAGAACTTAACATTCATCAAATACAACTATGTGTATATCATTGAGCTGAAATGACTTCTTCAAATCAAGTACATTGTGCCCAATGTACGGAACAAATATATTATGATATAAAATATCTAATTTATAGATTATATTGTGCACGATATTGAACAATATGTTGACAGTATTTTGGTGAAATACTGGGAGTTCTAATAGTATTTTGGTGAAATACTGAGAGTTCTGATGATATTTGGTCAAATACTGTCAGAACACCCAGTATTTCACCAAAATACTGGGAGGTCGGGGTTTCGCAGCTGGATGAGGACGTCGGGGTTTCACCGCAGGAGGAGGAGGGTTTTTCACCGCGAGAGGAGTAGGAGGCCGGAGTTTCTCCATGGGAGGAGGAGGAGGAGGAGGCCGGGTTTTCGCTGCGAGAGGGGGAGGCTGGGGTTCACCGCGGGAGGAGGCTGGGGTTCACCGTAGGAGAGGGTCGGGGATCGCCGTGGGAGGAGGAGGCCGAGGTTTCCCGTGGGAGGGGGAGGAGGGGGCCTTAGGGTTTCGCCGGGAGGGAGATGAGGGATCAGGGGGTGCATGATTTTTTTTGAAGGAAAGAGGTTGGGTCTACTTCCAATGAGTATAAACGCACCAAAAATTTTCTTCCAACAGATGCGGGCACATCACAGCTCGCGCGCACATCTCAAAGCGAGCTGAGATATGCACGCATATCCATGCGAGTTGTGATGTGCTCCGCATTGTTGGATGCCGCGTTGCACTGTAAAGTGCAGCAAGTGCACTTTACACCCCAGATTCCCCTTCTTCCCCTCACACTCGTGACATTGCTTCCACATCACACTCATGAGTCATGACAGCTCCCCCCTTGCATGGCTACGATGCTTGTCCCCTCACCCCAACGATCTATCTCCCCTCGCATACTGACAACCTATCTCCCCCCGACACGCTGACGATTTCTCACCCAACCCCCCTTTTGGCTGACGAAGATTGATTGGGTGAGTTTCTTATTTTATTTTACTTCTCCTTTGCTTCCGAATTTGTCTCATTTCTCTATTACTTTCGTTTAGTTCCTTTGACTATTAAGCGAAGGATGATTGCTCTTATGTTTTGTATTTTTGATAGATCTGGTTATGTAAACGTGGATATTGCTTTGTAGGTAATTTGTAGATCTTCTTTTGTTAAGTAAAGAAATTGTACCAGTGGTTGATTTATTATTTAAAGAATCCACTAGATTGAGGTAAATGCTCAATGTTGGAACCACAAAAACGGGTTCCTAAGGTTCGGATATGGGGTGACCCAAGGGTATTATTCAAGCGGTTGACACAGATGAGACACACCAAGAAAAAAGTTAGAGAATACAAGAAAAAGCTCCAAAGCGCCTGCAAATAAGACCCGCGTGTTGTAGTGAGTAGGTCTCGCCACATACCCGGAAGTCAATAGGAGCTTACCCTCCTAAAGCCAATGTTGAGCTCGATACAAGAGAGGTGGACACTAAGATCGCCCACAAATTAGAGGGGGGGGGAGGGGGGTCAAAAGGTGTTTTCTTCTTATATCTTGGGGTATCTTGGGGTCCTATTTATAGGCAATCCATCGCGAAGGTATATTGGTATGTGGGTAGCTTCCTCTGGCTTGACAAAAATGCTATCCCAAGCCTAAATGGTCTGCAAATAGCTGCCCTTGACGAGGTGAAATTCTAAGCTCGTCCACACTTGGGCGAGGTCTTCTGAGTTCGCCCCTACTAGGCGGGGGTGTCTGAGCTAGCTGCTATTGGGTGATGTCTTATGAGCTCATCCTTGATGGGCGAGGTCTTCTGAGCTGAGCTGAGCCTCCTCGTTGAATGCGGGCTTGTATAGCTACCGAGCTGAATGGTCTACGAATAGACATCTCTGACGAGATATGCCGAGATGAGGTCTCCTAAAATGTCTTCCTTAAATATTTCAGATTATAAATTGTACACACAAATTGCATGGTCATGAAAAAATATTTACCTCACATATATCGAGCTAAGAGCAGCATTGTGAAATGTTAGCTTCTATTATTATTTATTTTTATGATAATTTAATGATTATACTCTTTTTTTCCTATTGCAGAATATCCTAAAGATATTGGAGCATTTGAAAAATATGATCTCAATATGTGATGGGAAAGGACCCACACAAACACACGGGACAAAAAGAAGAAGACACAAATATCAAACACAGATTTACAAGAAAAATCCTCTCAACTTCAGTGCCTGAAAAATCATGAGGCAGGGAACAAATAATCCACTATAATAAAAAGATTACATGGATAAGTTTAGGTTTGCCCAACCTAGAACCCACAAGATTCGGCAGGCCGAATCTTTTCACATACCATTCACGATATAGAACTCTTCAAAAAAAAAAAAATCTTCAACCTTTCTTCAAACACCTCAGCAGCGGTAAAGACAATATTGGACTTCATGGCAAAGACGATTGCAAAGGAGGGTGAGTCTCCATATTCTTCTCTCCCGAAGAACCTACATGGCGAGCGACTATGACTTTCTCGCAAAGACGATTGACATTTTTTCTCGAATTCGAGAACTGACGGTTGCAATTTGAAATTAGCTTTAGCCCTAAAAACTCTTCTCCCATAAATAGGGTTCAGAATCTCTATTAAACCACGCAAACACATCCTCAAAATCACTGGATGGGATAAGTGGAGATCGAACATCTAAAAAATGATACTGTGACTAAACAACCTAGACAATGTAATCTACTTTGTCACGGTACTGTCTCGTTGACAAGAAGTGTGTGTCGTCGACAAGGGAAGCGTGTTTAGTCGACAAGAACTACCATCTCATCGACCGCCACATTTGTCTGCGTCTCGTCAAAAAGTCTAGCGTCTTGTCGACAGGTCCAGCGTGTCGTCGGCATGTCTAGCTTCTCGTTGACATGCACTAGCCTATCTCGTCCCCTTCTCGTCGACACACAATTTCTCTCGTCAACAAGCAACTCCTATCTCGTCGACATGCTGCTCCCGTCTCGTCCACATGCTAGTCTGACTCACTCTTAGGGGATGGATCCCAACAGACCCCCCCCCCCCCCCCCCCTTCAGACCATAAAAAAGAGTCCTCCCATCTGACATCTTCAAGTAAATATCATGTCGATCAGTAATCAGCATAATTTGTGCTTCTCTCTTGACACGATATTCTTCATCATGTTCGACGGATTGTCATCAACGCGAACTTTCTCCACCTTCAACAGCTCCTCGATAGCATCCTGTATTCAATGATATCTGACAACAATAAACTTTATCTTTGAGTGGTATGCGGGATTTTTAGCCAGGAAAATAGCATTTTGACTGTCACTGAACACATTGAACCCATCTTGTTAAAGTCCTAGTTCAAGCATGAACTTCTTCATCCACAAGATTTCCTTAGAGGCTTCTGTCAACGCTATAGATTCAGCCTCTATTGTCGAAAGTGTCCTGCACTTTTGCAACATTGATTGTCATGACACTGCCCCCTGCAAATGTAACTGCACACCAAGATCTGGATCTCCTGTAATGAACATCTCCAGACATATCCGAATAAGAGTACCCAACCAGCTTCAGTGACCCTCCACCAAACTGCAAACATTGATTTGTAGTACCTCTAAGATAGCATAGTATCCACTTCACAACATCCCAATGCACTTTACCTGGGTTCGCCAAGTATCCGCTTATCATACCAACAACATAAGATATGTTTGACCTAGTTGACCATAACATACATCAAACTCCTTACTGCTGATGTATAGGGGATCAAACACATCTTCTCTAATGTCTTCTCAGATGAAGAACACCGAGAGTTTGAGAGCTTGATGTGCCCACCCAATGGAGTAGCAACCAGCTTGGCCTTCTCCATTATGAATCTCTTCAACACATTCTTCATATACTCTCCCAGAGACAGCCACAATAGACCTGCACTCTTATCTCTAGTGAACTTCATCCCAAGAATCTTTTTTGCTGGTCCCAAGTACTTCATTTCAAAAGACTTACCAAGCTCCTTCAACATATCAATGTTTTCTTTGACATCCCCGACAATCATCATATCATCTACTTAAAGGAGTAAAATGATAAAGGTTTTCTCAGTCCTCTTCCCAAACATACAGTGATCATCCTTGGTCCTCTTGAATTTTCTCTTCGTCATGAAGGAGTCAAACTTCTTGTATCACCGTCTGGTTGTTTGTTTAAATCCATAAAGACTCTTCTTGAGTCGACAGACTAAGTTCTCCTTTCCCTTCAAAGCCTTCAGGTTGTTCCATGTACAACTCTGCTTCCAAATCTTCATGTAGAAATGCAGTTTTAATATCCATCTTCTTAACCACGAGATTCGTAGAGGCATCCAACGCTGACACCAATTTGATAGACGACATCTTCACAACAGGTGAAAATATCTCACCAAAGTCAATACCGTGCTTCTAACGGAAACCTTTCACTACAAGTCTTGCCTTGAACCCATGCTTGGAGATATTTTCATCAATTTTCAATTTGAAGTAAGGTGTAAGTCGGAACCAATCGAAAAGCCTAATTGAACTAAACCACACAGTTTGGTTTAGTACACGATTTTGAATATCAAATTAGACCGAGTCGAACTATATGGATATTAAATTATAAAATTTTAGTTATATCTATTTGGAAATCTTTAGCAGTTTCTTTAATTTACGCTTTAGGTTTTCCAATCCGACTTCCGATCCCTTTCCAGCTTTATGTTTCTTTAGTATATGTAGCTATGTTTCTACAATTTATACTTCAATTTTTGCTTCAATTTTCCTTCAGTTTAAACTTAAATTTATATTTTAGACTCTAGTAGTTAGTTTATTTACATAAATTTTTTTTTGTATATAAATAATAGATCCACTTCAGAGTTTCTACTTCTTGCTTCTTCCATTATTTTGTGGGCTACTCATTCACGGGCCTAGTCTCGTCGGTCGAGCCACACAACACAGGCCAATGGGCCGCATACCCCAACCAGATCTTCGCCACATATACAATTAGACATGCGGCAGGTTGTTGAGGCGGGAGATTGATCCCCCGACCACCTTGAAGAGAGACCTCATCTTGTCAACAACTGAGCCGCGGCTCAGTTGGTGAGGGGAGACAAGATGAGGTCTCCCCAGCCTCAACAACCTATCGCCATGCCGAAAGCAACAGCTAAATCCAGGGTGGAGAGATGGTTGGTGTGTGTGGCCAGTGCGCCCGTATTGTGTGGCTCGACCGACAAAAATAGGTCGGATGAATGAGCGGCTAACAACATATTAAATTTCACTTTTATATGTTTTTGGCCGCTCATTCACGGGCCTAATCCCGCCGGTCGAGCCACACAACATATAAAAGTGCACTTTTAATTGTTGTTGGCCACTCATTCACGGGTCTAATCTGGTCGGTCAAGGCACACAACATAGGCTATGACCCGCACAGGCCAACCCATTTCCGCACGTGTTCTCAGTGCGGCGAGTTGTTGAGGCTGAGTCTCGAATACCTCCATGGTGAGAGGCATTTAATGTTAGCCCACCTTACCAACAAATCGAGGGATATATTTCAAACTTAAACTCAAGTTGGAGGATACAATATTTTGGGATCTGACCTGACCTGTATTAGAACTATTTAATAATTGCTAAGGTTGAGAACTAAATTGATTTAGCCATCTAAAGGTTAAACACAAAATTGCTAATTTTGCAAATTGTGATTTAAATTATATTCTGCCTTGTTAAATAGGATATAAATAAAGGAGGAGCTATAATTGTGAAAGCATTAGTGAAATGTAAAGAGAATACTTGAATAGCTAAAAGGTCATTAGTGTCATTTCATCAAATGACATTTTAGGCCAAGACCATAGTCACCCACATATAAGATTTGGCTAGTTACTTCTATCACCAGTAATACCCCATTATTTCGTTCCTGACAAGATTCCATCAAAAGAATTCTAAGATATGACGAGCAACGCCCAGGAAGATTCTTGGGTACGACAAGTTTGTGACCAGACAAACATAGCACAAACAAAAATTGAGAACTAGAAGAAGAGCGGCAAGATCCTAATGCTGCAAAGAGTTGGCATATATGGCACTCATGAAGATCAAGAACTAGAAGAGACACGATCATGCTCAATTGAGGGCGCCAAATAATGTCTTTTTAATGGAACTGTCACTACAACATTACTCCAGAAAACATAATGTCAACCTTATAAATACTCATGATAAGACATCAGCTCACATTTCTTTACTAAGTAAACCTGGATAGAGTTATCTCCTGTCAAACTCTTCTGCATTGCAAACATCTTGCATTCCTCGCTCTCTACAGAGTTCCTCTACTTAAATGGCTAAAAACTTCTCATCAACCTAAAATAGACTAGTCTGACTTTGGAACTTTTTTACACAATCATCATATACAATTTGATCGCCAGGCCTTTGAATTTTTTTACGCAATCAACATAAAAAATGAAATGCAGAGAAACCGAACATAGAGCGTGCACACTGGCATTCAAACCCTAAATAAAGAGACCATGAGCTGAACTCCAAAGCGGCTCTTAAACAGATGATTTAAAACAATCCCAGCATTTTTTGGAAACTAGACAATTAAAACTTTAGTTTGAAAGATTAATCATATCATATTATATATACTAGATGCACCCATCTTACTTTTGAAATTACACTTCATAACATCCATGCACAAAAATACCCCCTTGAAGTAAATTTTCAAAGGGGTCTTTTCATGCATGGTTGTTATGAAATGTAACTCACAAGGGAGGTTAATTACCCATGACTTCCCTACAGAGTTTGCATAATTACAGGTTGCACCCCTCTATCTTTCAAAATTATATTTACATCCCATCTAAGTTCTCCCAGTTTACAAAAATGTCCCTTTCGTTAGAAATATAGATGAAAAATGATAAAATAAGCTAAATTAGACGATACCTTAAACGGTGTGACACTTTCCTTTAGAAATATAGACGTAAAGTGATAAAACATGTCAAATTATTTTATGGTATCCCAATTTTACCCTTTGCAAAAACTCTACATTGGAAAGGGTGTTTTACATTTTACCCTTTGTAATAAATCTGGAATTATTATAAAGGAATAGAATTGAAATCTCATAAGATAATTTGGCTGATGTTATCATTTTCCATCCATATCTCTAACGAAAAGGGCAATTTTGTAAACTCAGGAAACTTAGAGGTGAGGTAAATTTAATTTTGAAAGATAGAGGGATACGGCTTGTAATTATGCAAACTCCTAGGGGATTATAGATTGCAACCCACTTTCTTTTGGAATTACAAAAACCTGTGTAATTCATAAAACATGCATGCACAAAAATACCGCAATAGAGAAAGATCCCGGCGAGTATTTTAAAATGTAAACATAGAGTGGAAGTTTTTATAATTTCAGCATATCATAATAAATTTATCAATTTGTATATTCCACAATGACCACACTGAACTTACTGCCGCATCAAAATCAGCCCATCAGAACAATTCACCATTCAATCATGTAAGTAAATACAACGACAAAAAGGAAGAATTGTCATGAAACTGCTGCATCAGAATATAAAATACAAAAGCTCAGAATAAAAACATCCAAACATACCTCCTGCCAAAAGCATTTGCCTGGGGGACATAACTGCTTACACTTGTAAATTTGTTTTGAAGCTTGGGCCATGGCTTTTTTAAAACATATAACATTAAAGCAAAATAGTTTATTGACTTAAAATTTAGGCGACGCTGACGGGCTGGGAGGGGGCGTCCTTCGCCGCTTTACACCTGCAACAAGAAATTACACCATCTGTCATTGCTGAATCCAGGAGTTCAAATATGAACAAAATGGCTTAACATAGTGACATTACCACAAAATGGAACCAAAATGTTTGTGTAAACACAAGGCTTGGACTGGCCGATCGAACCAGTCGGACCACCGACCTGTCCCCCGTATGGTCCGGTCACGGTTGAAAACCTAATCCGCTGCAAACCGGTTAAGAACCGGTGAACCTCCCGGTTCGACCGGCCAACCGGGAAACAGCCCAGTTTTGCCAAAACCGGGCAGTTCATAATTTTCGCAAAATAACTCAATAATCCTAAAGAAATGCCCCGTTTTTCCCAATTTCCGCTCTCCGCGAGCAGCGAGCGCCGCTAATTTCCTCTCCTGTGTGCTCGAGTCTTGAGTCCCGTGAGCGGCGACCGTGATTTCCGTCTCCCGACGACTTCTCCACTGGACTGTGGGCCTCCCGGCGAGTCGGAGAACAACATGGCATTTCCCCTTTCTTTCTCCAGTTCTCCTTCAGTCAGGTATAAAGAAAAAAATGACTTACTAACAAAAAAATTTATGCATTTCATGAACAATATGCTCTACCTTCTGGAACATGTCGATGTGGAAGAATTTGGAGCAGAACCCATTGATAGATATGATATTGATTTTTGATCATATATTATGATAGAGATTGATATCTTTAATATTTTTTGTTGTTGATCTAATGTTTGAAAAAGTAATATTTTGTTGTCGTTCATTTATGATTTATCTTATGATCTTATCAATTATCTTAATTAGTTTTGCAAGACTATATCTCATTGGCTCTGCATATGTAGATAACCACGGTTCAACCGGTCGAACCTTGAATCTCTCCTTCCGGTTCAATGTCCGGTCTAGTTCTTTTTTAAAAAAAAAAAGAGAAACAAATGCTGGTTAGAAGAGAAATATTTTCATTAGGGAAAAACCAACGAGTTCATTTCTATATATATTGGAGAGATACATACAAGGAGTCAAAAAACAAAACACCCAAAAGGCCCAAAAGACTAACACGTTACGTCAAGTTGGGCTGGTAATGTAATTCATGCCCAATTTGCCAATAATTTTCACAAAAGCATTTCCACTCAGACCCTTGATAAGTACATCAAGGGGTTGTCCTTCAGAGGGAAGGAGCAGAGTAAAAATAATTAATTTCTCAATCCTTTCCTTAATAATGTGCGGATCCATAGGCCTTCACAAATCATGCGGGACATAACCCAAAATTTAGCTTCCACACTAGATAGACCAACAACTTGTTGTTTTTTGCTCCTCCAGGTGACTACGTTACCACTTATCCAATCTACGTGAGGTGGAATGTCTGCCATCGAGTAAACCAACCCAATCTACGTCACTACATACTTCAATCTTTAACTTTGTACTTATGGTGTACAGTACGCCCCTTCCCAATGAGCTCTTCGGGTATTTCAAAATTACATATGCGGTATAGAGATGGCGAGTCCTCGATGAATGCATGAATTGTCTAACACCAACAACACATGCAATTGTCAGGTTGTGCGTGTAATAGGTAAATTAGACGCCCACCAATCTTTGATATCCAATAATATCTTGGAAAGCTTCTCTGTTGTCCTTTCCTAACCTGTGGTTTACTTCGATAAGTGTATCGGCAAGTTCACACCCACTCATTCCACTTTGATCAAGGTGGTCAAGAACATACTTTCTTTGGGAAATGAAAATCCCATGTTTTGATCTTGCCACTTTAATATCTACAAAATATTGAGATTCCCAAGATCTTTAACCTCAAACTCCTCTGCAAGTTGTTGTTTCAAGATTTGTCTTTCTTCAGCATGGTCAACAATAATCACTTTCATCAAACTACATAATGAGAACGGTATTTCTTCCTTCCTTGTGATTTTATAAATAATGTATGATCAGAATGACTCTGTTTGTAACCAGAAGATATCCTAGCTATATGAAACTGACCAAACTAGGCACACAGAGATTGCTTTAGCCCATAGAGAGCTTTCTTTAGCCAACAAACTTTGCCTTCTGATCCTTTAGAAGCATAGTCTGGCAATAGAGACATGTACTTTCTCTTCCAAATCATCATGGAAATGCATTTTTTAGATCTAACTAGTTAAGGTCCCACCCTTCACAAACTACGCAAGACAGAAGGACTTTAATTGAGTTCATCTTGGAAATTAGCGTGAAGGTTTTCCAATGATCAATTCAAGAGATTTGTGTACCCTCTAGCAACCAGTCTGGCTTTACATCTATCCATAATTCCACGTGAGCTCTGTTTAACAGTGTACACTAACTTATACTCAGTGTTTTAAATATCTTCCGACGTGTCCAACATGTAACATCCCATAATTTTTAGAAACACTAGAAGTTTAGTGCCCTAATTAGGGAGCCTGTGGGGCTTAGGAGACCCCATGAGTGTGAGTGAAAGAACCCTAGGATGTCCATGCTATCTGCTGGACATTTTGGAGCAATATGTCCACATTTTCTGCAAGAAAAACAAATAATTTCTTGTAAGGGATTTTGTCATATCTTGCCTTGTTCTGACTTCTATCCATTTTTAAGTACTCAGTTTTGATCCATATTCTGAATCTTCTGGTCATCAAACCCAACAATTCATCAATAATTGAACATTCATCGTCAAAGGATTTGAGAGCAAAAGATTTCTCCTTAGATGGAATTATCTCATTTGCCTCATTATCTGATCTAGTCTTTAGGTGCATTTCATAAGACTTTAGCTATTCAAGGAGAGCATTAGTAGTTATCTCCTTGTTGTATCTAACCTCCCTAATAACATAGATTCTTGAATCGCAACAGCTTGGGAAGCACATGAGAAGCTTATTATTAATCTCAGTAACTGAAATTTTTTTGGCAAGCCCTTTTAGCTTACTTACAATGATGCTGAATCTTTGGAACATTTTAGCAACATTTTTTTCTTGAATCTTCTTGAAATTCTCATATTGAAAAATTTTAGAGACAGTCGGTCTCTCGTTTATCCTAGAACCTTGCAAAATTTTGGACACGAACATTCTTGAGTTCTTCCAGAATGCCAAGCTCCGGCATGAAGATACTGTCATCAAAAACAAGGTTCGTAAGACCTCAGTTAAAGTGAAGGCCTCTAATCTCACCCGGCTCTTGAGGCTTCCATCCTGTGAAGAAGCACATCACCTCGAAGAGGAAGACTTCTCAAGGGCATTGCTGTTTTGTGCATTGCCAAGGGGCACCAAGGCTGTTAAAAGGAAAGGGATGAACGATGAAGGGAAGCTATTGTCAGATGTTATTGGCAAAGTGTTGTTATGCAAGATTGGATCCCACGACTACATATCATCAGAAATGTTCAAGATTCTAGTAACAATCATCTGCAGAAAGAGAATGGATTGGGGTGTGATGCTGTTTGAGAAAATCAAGAACAGTCTCCGCACACCCAACTTTGGAAGGATTATTAGCTTGTACCTGAATCAAATGGACGGTGACAAGTTCGATATGACCAAATGTGTGTCTATCCATCACCTGAAGAAGATCGACTCAACTATCTTCTCAAGGTAGGATAGGAGGATCCTGAGGCAAGGGGGAGCCCCAATTTTGCCTGTGGAGGAGGAAGATCAAGTTCCTGAAGATAGGATTCCTTCTCCACCCCCCAGTGAGATTCCTGGTAGATTGAGTGCAGGAATGGAGGGGGAGCCAGCTGATACACAAGTGGCCAGTCAAAAAGTGCCCTTGAGTGTTTCTTCTGAGTCAGTGCCAGATGCTCCAGCTGCAGAGATTACAGTGCCAGATGTTCCAGCTGCTGCTACTGAGTCAGAGCATGCTGAGGTTGAGAATGATGTCGCTGATGATGATCAGAATGTTGATGATTATGAGATAGCTGGTGATGAGGTTATGGTCGTTGCTGATGAGACCAAAGCTGCTGATAATGCAAATGATGGTTCTGAGCAAGTTTCAGTAGAGAACATGATTGTCCCTCTCCCAGAAATTGTTCCTGCCTCATCTTCTGAGGGGGAGGTGATTCAATCTGAGATATCAGTTGCTACTCAGGTCAACAGGTTTATCCGCAAACTTGAGAAAAGAGTTGCCAAGGCGACTGGTACTCCTCCAGTTATTTCAGAGGAGGTAGTTGAGGTTTCTGATGAGGAAGGAGATGCAGAGGAGCATCCTCCTGTCCTAGCTGCTGCAGTGCCTTTGTTGATTTCTAAAGCTAGATTATCTCCGATCTATGAGTCTCCCAGTGAAGATCTGCCATCTCTCCCAAATATTCCTTCTGAAGATGTTGTCATCTCCAGTGCTGATAGTTCCATTTTGAAGACAATAAAGGTTATGTTGGCAAGACAACAAGAGCAATTTGAAGCCTGCATGCAGAAGGTTCTAAATAAGGTCAAGGAAACAGAGAACGATCTTAACAACGGCCTTACAGAAGTTAAAGTCCAGATTGACAAGCTTGATTCCAAGTTGGATTTGATGTTTGTCGAGGGTGGAAAAGCTATCACTCTCAACATGCAAGAGCTCAAGTTTACTTCAGAAGTTCTTAATAATGTTTATACGAACGCACAGACAATGATTGATGCCCACAATAGATCGACGGTTCACTTTGATAGCACTATTCCTACTTATTTTAATGTTGTTATTGAAGAAGTCTGAAAGGTAGGGAGGCTATGAAAGCTAAGGTTGTTGCAGTTGAAGCTGCTATGGTAGAAATTTTCAAAAAGACAAATGACTACTGCTATGACAACTTTGTGTAGCTACATAGTCAAATGTTTGGCTCTCAAGTACCTGCTGTGCCCGCTCATGTTGAAGTTCATCCTACTGAGGATTACTTTCAACATTGGACAGACACACAGGAATTCTTTTAGAACACTGTTGCTGCTGCTGTTGAAGTTCAAGTGGTCGAAGATATTCCTCCTACTCCAGTCTACAAGAGAAGAAAGTATGGTGAAGGCCCGTCTGCTGTAAGATCAGAGCCTGCCAGAGACCTACCAGTCAGAGACAGAGAAATTGGTGAAGTGTGGAGTCCTACTTCTAGAGGAATTATTCTACACACCTTCACCCTAGTTGATCTTGGAAATGAGAACAGATGGAACCATTACGATCAAGATGAATGACATAAGTACGAATTGGCCTATGTCAAGAGAAGAATACATTTCAGAAATCACAAGAATGATGAGTCTGCGCCTCCAGCCCCTCCAAAGTATTATCCTAAGTCAAGGGCTTATTTTGTTAGGCAGCGTCAGAAGGATCAAGGTAGGTAGGCCTGATGTTCAGTTTTTTTTGGTATGATTGAGATGTGGTTGTGGTTGCCCTGAAAACTTTGAACTCTTATTAATATATACATATGATTTATATGTCTTGGCTGAAATGTGCGCTATTATTTTAATTTTCTTTAATTTACTTATCTTGTTAATTTTATGCTCTATGATTATATTTGTTATATGCAATTCACCTTAGCTTATAGGATTCTGATACTTTCAAATATGGGGAGATTGTTGGGTATTGTATCCAGATCCACAATAACCCTGATTTGAAGAACGGTCTAGTTAAGCTAAGATGAATTGTAATTGTATTTGATATTGTATTTTTAGTTATATACTTGCAGGTTTACAATGTTAAGTACACACCAATGTCAGGTTACAGTGGGTCAGTAAACACGGGACTATACAATGTAATCCTTCATTGTATAGGCCATTGTGTTGACTCACGTGTAATCTCTCTATTGGAGCGTACTTCTATTCCAAGTACATGAGGAGGTTCAAGGAAGAAGAAGATCTCAAATTCAATAGAACAAAAAAGGCAAATTCGTTGAGTGCATCTTGGCGTCGAGAGCGTCGAATGCATCTTGGCGTCGAGTGCGTCGTGTCGAAAGAGTCGTGTGCATGGATGGCGTCGAGTGAGTCGACAACGTCGAGAGCGTCGAGTCTGCTAGCATATACTCGTCGAATTTGTCGAGTATACTAGCTGATACTCGACGAATTCGAGTATGATTCCAGCCGTGGCGTTGAGTGGCTTGCTAGCTTGAGCTGTATTTCTCTAAGTCAAATTCGTCGTATATCAATGAATATTCGGCGAGTATACAAGCGATACTCGACATTACTCGACGAATATGACTTGGGTCATTTTTCCGACAATTTTTTTTTAATCCAGGCTCGGGTTGCGGCGGCCATGCACAGTAATTTACGGAAGATTTTCTTTTGAAAATTCTTTTATAGTCGTTGTTATTAAAGACATCTATATATATTTAGGGTAGATTTCTAATCTTCCAATTATTGTTAATCGTGCTAATTACTCTTCATTTTCAAAATCGGGAATCTTTCCAAAAGAACGATCCGTCGGCCTCCTGTGCGATACGCGAATTCCGATCGGTCGACAACTGAGAGCGTTGCACGATTCAATCTTCATTGATCTATACGACTGGATTGCTACTATATGAAGATTCCTATTCCTCCAGATCTAGTCGACTAAAGATTCAAATTCAAGGTCTTCAAAGATTTCTATTTTCTGAGTTCTCCAAAATTTCAAGATCTACATAATCGAAGAACGTCGGAGTGAAGACATGTAATATTTATTACTTTGTAATATTCCTTTACTTTTGTAGGAGATTTTTCTTCGAGTTGTAGATCCGTTTGTGAATCGAGTTGTAGATCCGTTTGTGGATCGAGTCGTAGATCCGTTTGTGGATCGAGGTGTCGGAGAGGTTGTTCTCCGAGTGGTAGGAGATTTGTCTCCAAGTTGTAGGAGTTGCGGCTCTAAGCTGTAAGATTGTTGAAATCTGAGAAAGGTGAAGTAGCCGAATCTAGCCCTTCATGCTAGATAGGCGAGGCGGGATATTGGACGTACCCAACACGGGGAACCACTATAGATCTCTGTGTTTTGTGTGTTTGCATAATTTTTAAGTAATTTTTAATTCAGCGAAAAGACACAGAAATCACATATTCACCCCCTAGGTGATTTACATAGACGCTAGATACTTTCACTATCTTTCTATTATATTATGTTAACTTGTTACATATCTAAGTGCCCCTTCTCTTTATCTCTTGATGTTTAGGCTTAGTGTTGGGGGAGATGATGTGTGAGACACTTAGTATTTAAGACTAACGGTTGCACATCTAACCATTCAAGAGCCGTCACAGGACCAGCAACAGTCGCTGCAGTTGGAGCACCAGCAGGTAGAGTCCTATGTTATTAAAGGCGCAAGGCGCACCGAGACGCAAATGGGTCTTGAAGCCTAGGAGCAAGCGCGCGCCTGAGGCATGTGAGGCGCAAAAATAAAAAAACATAAAATCAGTGAAATGGGCGCTCAGTTCACAGTGAAATGGGCGCCCAGTTCACTGGTTCTCAGTGAAATGGGCGCTCAGTTCACAGTGAAATGGGCGCCCAGTTCACTGGTTCTCAGTGAAATGGGCGCCCAGTTCACTGGTTCTCAGTGAAATGGGCGCCCAGTTCACTGGTTCTCAGTGAAATGGGCGCCCAGTTCACTGGTTCTCAGTGAAATGGGCGCCCAGTTCACTGGTTCTCAGTGAAATGGGCTCCCAGTTCACTGGTTTTTCAGTAAATTGGTCACCTAGGCACGTGATGGGCAAAAACGAAAAAAAAAACATAAAATCAGTGAATTGGACGCCTACAAAACATAATATTAGTGAATTGGGTGCCCAATTTATTGAATTGGGCGCCCAGGTGTGCCTCAGGTGCGCTTAAGCGCGCCTCAAGTGCGCCTCAGGCACCTCGCCCGCTTCAGCCTTGCTGAGGCGTCACGGAGTGCTCCCGGCGACACAGGCACGCCTAGGCGCTCGCCTTGATAACATAGGCAGAGTCGCGGTGGTTCCACCCCTACAGGGGTAGGAGATTTGCAGTGAGGACAACTCCTACACCACCTCCCGTCACAACCAAGGTAATTGGGATCGAGATCCTACGTGAGATCGTTTCGAGGTCAGATCAGATCGAATTGTAGGATCGGATCGGGGATCGCAAGATCCTACAACATTCATAATCAAGACTACAAATATAAAACTGAACTTTGTATCATCCAATTGCGTGATCAATTAACAAAAAAATAATTAAATTGAGTAGTATGTGAATAATTCTATCGAAAAATATTGAATAACTAAATCAGTTAGATTGTTGGATTGCTCGTATGTTGGAAGCGGGAAGCCTGAATTGCTCGTACGCTGGAAGCAGGAAGCCTGGATTGCTCGTATGTTGGATTTTTAGCCGCTGGATCGTTAACCGCTGGATTATTCATATGTTAGAAAGGAAAAGAAAATGTCGGCTTGGAAGCAGGAAGGCAGTCATAGTCTAGGGACCCTACTGTGTTTGTAGTTCCCTTTGGTTGGAGCGGTAGAAACGGGTCGAGATCATGATCCAAAGATTCGGATCATGATCCCAACCATAGTGGTGCCGATTTAGATCATGGATAAGATCTGAATCGATTTACAAAATTTGGAACGTAGGACTATAAGATCATACGATCCGGATCGCAATCTTGATAACCATGGTCACAACTTCTACCACTCCAGAGCATGGCGTGAGAGATGTGAGAGACGTGAGAGTCTTTGTTATTTCATATATAGTTAATAGAAAGCTTGTATGAGCGCGTCATTTCCCTTCTTTCCACATTTCTTTTACTCTCACTAATATGTGACTTATGCTATGATGTTTATGCTAGTACTTCTAGTTGATTTGCTTAATTATATATCGTGTTTGTGATGGGATGATGTTCTGCATGATAGGGTAAGCGACATATAAAAGAAGTTGGACGTGAGCAAACACTACCGCAGGACGGTTACCCTGGGCATAAGACTCCCCTCGATCGTGCGTATTTTTCGAGAGGGATTCTCACACATATCCGCCAACATATCATTTTTGAGAGGATAACGCCATTAGTAAAACATAAGCCGACATCCAACTTTTCTTGATATATAGTCTTAGATCCATTTTTTTATATATTGGTCAAGATGACTATTGAAAATATTGTCCATTATTTTATCTTGGGAAATTAGTAGACTAGCAATATAGGTTTAAATCATTTAAAGATATTATATTATATATGCATAAATTGATTAGAGTTATTGTTTTGTTCTCTTTAATATGTGCAATTATTATAATTAATTTTGTATAAATATTTCAAACTATATTTTCCTTATTTAATGTTACAAAAAAAACTTGAATCGTTAAATACTTGAACACATTTATTAATTAATTATTTAATGCTTCTAATATAAATTTATTAAGAATGAAAAAACTTATAATCAATTAGAGATTTTAACTTTAAAGTTTCTTTAATTGTTATAAAATTTAGTGTTATCAAAATAAAATAATTGTATAACAGTAAATAATTTTACAATATATCAATTTTAAAGTTTCTTTAGAAAAGAAGGGTTTTAGGTTGAGTAGGACAAAGACGAAGTATATAGAGCTTAAAGTTAGCAGTACAAGGACGGATGGCTTCGTTATTAAGTATAGAGCTTAAAGTTAGCAGTACTGCGATTAGACCAGCGATGCTCTATGGTTCTAGGTGTTGGGCAGTGAATTGTGTACATGAGCAAAAAATGTGAGTTGCGGAGATGAGAATGCTTAGGTGGATGTGTGGACACACGAGACTGGATAAAATTAGAAATGAATGTATCAGGGATATGACAGGAGTAGCACCAATTGCAGAAAAGATGTGAGAAGCTTGACTAAGATGGTTTAGACACGTGTAAAGGAGACCATTAGAGGCACCTGTTAGGCGTTGTGAGAGTCTAGTCAGTCGGCATGTTAAACGAGGGAGGGCTAGACCAATAAAGACATGGAATGAAATTATAAGGAAAGACATGATGTACTTAGCCATTAGTGAGATTATGACAAAAGATAGGACACAATGACAACAAAGGATCCATATAGTAAACCTCACTATAGTGGAATAAAGGCTTGAGAGTTGTTGTATCAATTTGAAATGGTTAATAAGATTTTAATTTGAAATGGTTAATAATAATTTAAATTGGACATTTATCATGTTTAGTTTTGGATAGACATGATTATTGTCTACTCGTTATGTTAAGTTTTTTAACTTTTAGAATATATAATTATACTAGCAACATAATTTTTTTGTGTGAAGTATAAGATAGTGAAATCCAAATTTTTTGTATATATCTGACATCTCCAACTTCTAGCATCCGACATTTAAAAACTCAATCGGACATTTCGCCGATATCTGATATTTACAACATTACACAAGCATCTTTTTCACTTCAGAAAGACAAACAAGCAGTCAAGTAAAGTTTTTTTCAAGAGCTGTCATCACCTCAATCATCATTTGTTTTGATGGTAAAATAATCATATGAAACATAATGAGATAAAGGATGTTGAGTACAAGATCTAATACCTCTTCTGAGAGCAATGTGAAGATAAAGAGACTTTGAAGAATGTTCCGGTGATGGCACAGTGGTCGTGTGTTTTATCCTCTTAGTATAAGCTTGTAACTATTTATGTCTCGGATAAATCATCTCCTCCTCACCAAGGAATTTAGTGGGAGTAGGAGATCTATAAGCTAGAGGAATAGGTAGGGAAGAGTAGGGGAACTCGCTCCATTTTTTGTTAGACTCCCCCTTAAGAGAGGTCCAAAAGTAAGGGGTGGGATTCATGGAAGGTGACATTCATAGTAATATAGGTCTTCTTTGTAGGAGAATGGAAGCACATATAGCCTTTTCAGTTAAGTGAATACCTAATAAAAACACATTTGAGCACATGGGGATCAAGCTTGGAGTGGGGAATAGGATGTAGATGGGCAAAGCAAATGCATCCAAAGATACGAGGAAGAGGTGTAATGGAGATGTTAAGGGTAACAAGATGAGTTTAATTCCGCAAAACATTAGTGAGCATGTGGAAAATCAATGAGCGTCAGGGAGAACCTCATCTCCCCAATACTACTTGAGCACATGCATAATGAGGATAAGGCACCAAAGAACTTCTAAAACATGATGGTTATTCCGCTTAGCTACACCATTTTGAGAAGGAGAGTACAAAAAAGATGTTTGGTGAATGATAACTTGATTCCCAAAATAGTCCTCGAAGGAGGAATCAACATACTCACGCCCATTGCTACTGCATAAAGTTTGTATCAGGTGCCAATTTGTTTAGCAATCATCTTATGAATGTTTTGGAAAAGAGTAAAAACAACACTCTTTGGTTTCGCCAAGTAAACACTGTGTGAAAATAATAATCAATAAAAGTAACAAACCAAAAAAAGATTGTGACAGAGAACTTTGCATGGACTCCAAACATCAGTATGAATAAAACAAAAACATATAGAACTAGTTAAAAAACATGAGTAAAAGAAGCATGACAGTATTCCACAAGTTCACACACATCACACACAAAATACTTAACAACAAAGAGGATAAAAAAGAAATTAGGTGTTTCAAAATAGAAAGCGAAGGGTGTCCTAGGCGATAGTGTCAGGAGTAAACAGTAGATATCTCGGACAAATGTAAAGCTTACGGTTGTGGGACAGTGCTGGAAGAGTCAAACAAGCAGAGGCCATTGCACAAGCTACTAGAGTCAATCATTGTTCATGTTTTCGGGTCCAGAAAAACGTAATAAGACGAAAAGAAAATACTGAGAAATTCATGGAGTTTCTTATGTGGCTTATAGACAATAGATTGTGATTAAAACTAGGGACATGAAGTACAAAGAAAATAGTAAAGCAGAGCAAAGGATGGATCCCTTATTGACAATGGGAGAGAGGGAGCCATCAACAATGTTTACCTTCTCTCTTCTTGAAAGGGGTGAGTAGGATACAAAAAATGAGAAGGAGCCAGTCATGTGATCAATGACTTTAGAGTCAATGATCGATTAGATAGAAGGATGAGTGATTGTAGAGTCAGCACATAATATACCTGAATGATCATAAGATGAGGAGGTGGGCAAAGACTCGGAAGAGAAACTCCACATCAGGTGACGTAGAGTCTGCATCTATTCAATAAAGAATGAGCCAGAAATGACAGAAACATATGAAACTTCCATTAGAAAGAAGCACTCATCAGTAGTGTCAGAGAAATATGCAGATCGAGGAGGAAGAGAACCATTCGGCCTCTATGATCTGCCACTGTTGTGGCTACCCCGTGAAGTCGGACCACTCGTCGGTTATGAGAAACCATGAAGTTTGAAACAAGTATCACGAGTGTATCGTAACTTTTAACAGAAATCACAGACCAGGTGACCTTTGTCATGCAGCTTGGACCGGGAGTCTCGTGGACTGAGGTGACCAGATCCATGTTGATCCATGGTGAGTAACAAAAAAATTAAAGCCGTTTGGAGCAGTATCGGGGTGCCATGCTTGTCATCTAACAAACTTCTGTTAAATGATGTTGAATGCTTCTAATAGAGTGAGCAGTTGGGGATGACCAAAATGTGAATAATAATCTTCTTGAAATATCTGTGATGTTCATGTAAAAACTCAAAGACCCTTATGTGTTCCTCCCGAGTTCGGATAAGTAATGCATCGGGGGTGCAGATCATGATCAGGGAATCAAGATGATCATACTCCTAGTGCAACTGTGTAAACTCCAAGTAGTAGGTAGATGAAGGTTGGTCGCCATGTTGATGCAGAATTTTTTTACGTTAGAGCTGGAAAATCCGTTCTGCATTACCTTTTCGTGAGTTCGTGGACTCTGCACAATTGCATATGTTTGTTGTTGTATTAAGAAATAGATGTGGGTTATGGCCTCAAGCATTGAATTGATGAGTCATGATATAACCAAGAACTTCTTTGAATCCTATCGAAGCAATCTTAAAGATCACGCAGTGGTGCTAGAGTAGTCTCGTTGTCCTATTTGAAAAATCAGTGACTTGAGAACAAGAGTAATCAATCGAGATCATGAGATAAATTAGTGTCATCCAATCAGATGATAATAATTTAGGATGTGATCAGTTTAGAGTGATCAAGACTACCCCTAGATTGGACTGGTGTGGGTTGTGATTCTTCAACTTCCAACATAGCCTCAACAGAAATGAGCCAGCGGGGAAAAGAAAAATGAAATGAAAATTAGTCATAGAACAAAAAAAACACTAGATCCACATCCACAAGAGAAAAAAACATTAGATCATGACAAGATTAAGGTGGTGTTTGGTTGATCTGATAGGCTCCGGTGCGGATGGCGAAAAACGGAGTTTATGCTAAAAACAATGTTTGGTTCGACAGGTCCATTAAACGGCGGTTGTTAATACCCGTGATTTCCTCCTATACGCGATCCGCGTCCCGGAGCTCCAGTTCATCCACTTCGCATCCGTTTCCAAGTTTTCTCGACACTCGGGCCTATCAGTAAAAATTCCCTCTCGACGGCGATTCAAGAGTCTAGAGGCGATTTCCTCTCATACACTCTCCCACGGTCCAGCCCCACCGGCAAAAATTCCCTCTCCTCACCGACGAAGCGAGTTGCGACTTTCGGGAGTTCGCTACTTGGGAATGCGAGTTCGTCCTTCTCCTCTCTGGCGAGAGTTCAGCCCCTCTTCTCCGCCGACGAAGTCCAGCTGATATTGCTGCGTTACGTGCCCAAATCCAACAACTTCAAGGGGTAGTTAGTCGCTCATCTTACTTCGTGGCCTCGATCTCCAATGAAGATATATCTTGCCTCTCACACAGCTCTCACTGGATTGTGGACTAATGGTGACACGATCCCGGTTTCAGGCACTGCTCATCTGCCTCTTACTCCTTCCCTCTCCTTATCCTCGGTTTTTCATGTTTCGAGCTCTCATTTTAATCTACATTCTGTTAGCAGTCTCACACAAGATCTTGATTGTTGTGTTACTTTTCACGCTCTTCATTTGATGTGCAGGATCAACTAACCCAGAATATACTTGGTAGAGGGTGACTGTCTAACGGGCTGTATCTTCTCGATGTTTCTCCCGCAGCTCTCACCACTGTCTCCACCACTGATTGGCATCGTCGTCTTGGCCATGCCCCTCTTTCAATTTTCAAGAAAGCTCTTTTCATTGTTTCTCTATAAGAGTTCTTTTGTGAATCTTGTGTTTTTGGCAAACAATGTCGTGTCTTTTTCTTCGTCATGTACTCAGAACGATGCTCCTTTATCCTTAGTACATTCTGATATCTGAGGGTCCTATATGGTCCCTAGTTTTTTTGAGTATCGTTTTTTTGTTACCATTATAGATGATTACTCGTGTGTTACCTGGTTATATTTACTTCGTGATCGTACCGAACTCACAACTACATTTCGTACGTTTATTACATAAACTCGCTCTCAGTTTTCTACCTACGTAAAAACACTTCGTACAGACAATGCTCGCGAGTATACTGGTCGCACATTCTTCAATCTGTGTGCTAAGTATACTCGCGAGGATACTGGTCGCACATTCTACATCAGACTTCGTGTGTCTATACCCCTCAACAAAATGACATAGCGGAACGGAAAAATCGCCACCTTCTTGATGTGCCTAGATCTCTCATGATCCAAATGCAGGTTTCTCCTCTCTATTGGAACTTTGCAGTTTCTACTGCTTGTCACCTCATCAATCGCATGCCTTCGTCTGTCCTCAACTTTGTGGCACCCATTACTCTCCTTTACCCATCCACGACTCTCTTCTCTCTCACATCTCGCGTGTTTGGGTGTACTTATTATGTCCACCACCTTGGTTCTTCCACTGACAAGCTAGCCCCTCGTGCTACCAAAGCTATGTTTGTTGGGTACTCCCGCACTCAGAAGAGGTATATCTGCATTTATCCTACCACTGGTAAGGTGGTTGTGTATGCTGATGTCTCCTTTCATGAAGACCAACCATATCACACCAGTTCTTCTGATCCCCTTCTTCCTTCTCTGCTACCTCGGCCCAGAGTTCCAGTAACGTCTCCGCTTCCACCAATTCTCCCTACTCCTCTGCTTTTGATTCCTACACCACCACCGGTGCCCTTCAAACCTCCTATCATTGAAGTATACACTCGTCGTCCTCCACGTCCAGATGCCCTGCAGCAGCTTCCCTCTACCGGTGTGCTCTCGCGGCCTGTTGATCTGGCATCCCCCTCGACGACTCATCCCTTGGCCAATTACGTTTCTCTACATCGGCTCTCGCCACCTCTTATTACATATGCTCTCTCTCTCCTCTATCTCTATACCTAACTCTACACAGGAAGCCCTCCAGCATCTGGGGTGTCGTGCCGCCATGGATGAAGAAATGACTGCTCTGTGGGGGAATCACACTTGGGATCGTGTGTCTCTTCCTCATGCCCACAGTTGTGTTAGCTGCAAGTGGATCTTCATAATCAAACATGTCGCGGATGGGACAGTTGATCGCCTAAAGGCTCGGCTTATGGCACGGAGTTTTACTCAATAGTACGGCCTTGATTATGAAGAAACGTTCTCCCCACCCACAAAATTAAATTCGGTTCGGGTCTTGTTGGGTTCATTGCCCACAATGTTCTATATTTGAGGAAGTCAATTTTGTAAATGATATACATATAGTTGTAGTTGGCAGTGATGGGACAGGTAGCCTAAGTGGCTAAGTCAGGTAAGTTCTTACCTAAGTGGTGGAAAGACAGAAATCTGTCCAAGTCCACAGGCGTTGAGTGAAGATCATTCACTCAACGCCAGATGACCTATAGCGTTGAGTGAAGCCTATACAGTCAAAGCCAAAGCAGTGGCAAGCTGAGAAAGTGGCTAAGTCCACAGGCGTTGAGTGAAGTTAACTCACTCAACGTCATACAGCAAAAGGCTGTGAGTCAGGCTAATACAGTCAAAGCCTAAAGAGAAATGAGCTGAAAAGTGGCCAAGTCCACAATCGTTGAGTGTAGCTCACTCACTCAACGCCTTAGCTTCACAATTGTTGAAAAGCTAAGTTCAGAGTTCGTTGAACTAAGCCCTGAGTTCGTCGATCTAAGCTTTCACTTATTCGTCAAGCTGAACTTTAAATTCGTCGAACTGAGTTTTTACTTATTCGTCGAGCTGAGCTCAGAGTTCGTCGAACTGTGTTCTGAGTTCGTCGAACTCAAACTGATTTCTGAAGCAGAAATGGCTAAGGCAGAAAGCGTTGAGACATGTTCACTCAACGCCTAAAATGCAGAATGTAGTTAAGGCACAAGGCGTTGAGTGAAGTCAAAGCCTAAAGAGAAATGAGCTAAAAAGTGGCCAAGTACACAATCGTTGAGTGTAGCTCACTCACTCAACGCCTTAGCTTCACAATTGTTGAATAGCTAAGTTCAGAGTTCGTTGAACTAAGTCCTGAGTTCGTCGATCTAAGCTTTCACTTATTCGTCAAGCTGAACTTTAAATTCGTCGAACTGAGTTTTTACTTATTCGTCGAGCTAAGCTCAGAGTTCGTCGAACTGTGTTCTGAGTTCGTCGAACTCAAACTGATTTCTGAAGCAGAAATGGCTAAGGCAGAAAGCGTTGAGACATGTTCACTCAACGCCTAAAATGCAGAATGTAGTTAAGGCACAAGACGTTGAGTGAAGTATGTTCACTCAACGCTCTCAACGTCATACATGCAGAAGAGGATGCAGAAAGGGTTAAGGCAAAAAACGTTGAGTATGCATTACGCACTCAACGCTGTCAACGCCTAGATATACAGATTTGTCTAAGTACTTTGACGTTGAGTGAAGCTCATTCACTCAACGCCTATTCTACTGATGCTCGGTTTTGGCAAAATCCACAGGTGTTGACGTCAGAAAAATCGACAAAGTCAGCAATATTCAAATTGTGAGCGGCAAAGTCACAGTACACGACAAAAGGCGTCACAGGCCTACTGTACGACAGATAGGCGTTAAAGCAAGGCGCAACTGAAAGCTGCAGGTGGGACTCACTGATCTCTAAGAGACGTTGATCAGTGAACTACAAAAGGATGAGATGGGTCAAGACACAAGATAACTTTTAGGGCATCATCTATTTCAAAAAGTTAGCAGCCGACTTCATCTTCTTCGTCATTGTTGCATGTAAAAAGCTTGAAGCTCTCCAACAAGAAAAAGTGTTGATAGCTGTGCAGTCTCCATCAGCCACAGCAGAATCAGAAATAATTCTGAAGAAAGAAGAACCTTCAACCTTCGGCAGGTTCAGTAAGCTGCTTGAAGACTCAAGATCAACAGATCTTTAGCCTCCTACAGCAAGTTCAGGAGTCGGCTTTTGAGTTCCTCCAGCAAAATTTCTCTGCTGTGAGGAGAGTTAGAGCAGAAATTTCTCTGCTCTAGTTGTTGACACTGAGAAATTTCTCTGTGTCAAAGTTAATTAAAACATTTCTTGTTGTAGGATCCTTCTGGATCTGAGTTGTAGGGCCTTGGGCCTGAGGTAAGGAAAATTTGCCTAAGCTGTAGAAGAGGGCTCCTTTCTGAGTGTAGGATCCTGTTGGGATCTCAGGTAGGTGAGTTTTACGCACTGAGAAGTAGGACAATATTGCCTGAGCTGCAGGAGAGTGTATCTTTTTGAGTTGTAGGAGCAAGTTTGCTCTGAGGTAGGGCTATCCTCCATAGCCTGAGTGGTAGGGCTTAATTGTCTGAGGTAGGTGATATTTGTATCACTGAGTGTAGGCCCTTGTGGCTGAGGTGTAAGTCTTGGAGGAGATTGAGAGATCCTGAGGGATCTGAGGTGTAAGCTCTTTGGAGCATTGTTTTGGAGAAGTGCCTTAACTAACAGGAAGTTAACAACGTGGGAGGAGAGTGCATGTACCCATAATTTTGGGGAACCACTATAAAAATATTTGTGTACTTTTCTGTGATTAACTATTACTAGTTTTCTGTTGGCAGGTTCATAAAAAGCTTTCATCTATTCAATCACATAGTAACTCAAGAATAAATAAAAGAAACTCAAAAGACCTAAACAAACCTATTCACCCCACCCCGAGAGAGGGAGAGCACGAACGAGCTAGAGAGCACCAGAGAACCAGAGAACCAGAGAACCAGAGCACCAAAGAGCACCAGCGAGTAGGAGAAGAAAGAACCAGCGAGATTGCTAGCTACCCAACGAGCAGGGAGAAGAAAGAACCAGAGATTGTCGCCGGCGCGCGTGGGAAAAGGAGCGACGGGGAGAGCTAAGAACTTTCAGCTCTTTCATATTATTATTAATAATTAAAAAAAAAAATTTAAAAACGCTCTCCTTAGCTGTTCATCGCTGTGCCGGTTTTGTGTCGTTTTTTCTCCCAAGTGTCCCCTACACAACAATCAGAGGAGAGTGAATTTCTCTGTCAGTTGTTGAGAATTCTTTTTTAATTCAACATTTCTTGAATCCTTCTGACGATGTAGGGTCTTCTCGAAACAGTGCACATGCAGGAGAGGGCTCAACCGTCGAGGTTTTAGACCACGGGGGAGTCTCGCAGGAGAGTGTATGTTTACTTCGCAAATTTATTTATGGTGGTAGGGCTCAAACAGTCTCCACGGGTATGGTTTGGAAAGTTCAGCAAGGTCGTTTGTGAGTTTGGCTTCAAATAAAGCTCGACAGATTCCTCTCTCTTCACTCGTCACCAATCAACTGAGACTATAATACTTCTGGTTTATATGGACGATATTCTGATCACTGGTGATGACTCAGCCGGGATACAACATGTTAAACAAAATTTAAATTCTATCTTTCAAATCAAAGATCTGGGAAATCTTCGATATTTGTTTTGGAGTAGAGGTAGCATGGCGACCTGATGGTCTTGTCTTATCACAGCGTAAGTATTGCATTGACCTTCTGAAAGATGTTGGTCTCTCGGGTTGCAAACCTACGGAAACGCCGATGAAAGTCAACCATATGTTGTGTGCTCAGGAATCTGAGTTTGATTCTCTACTTCCAAATCCGGAATATTATTGTCGTCTTGTGAGAAAACTGATATACCTAACGGTTACGAGACCAGATATATCATTTGTGGTTGGTGTGGTCAGCCGGTTTATACATACTCCACGGGTTTCTCACCTTCAAACAGTGGAACACATTCTCAGGTATCTGAAGACTGCTCCTGGGCAAGGACTTGTGTATAAGTCATCTTCGTCCCTTTCTCTTATTGCATACTCTGATGTGGATTATGCGGACTCGTTGGATGATCGACGTTCTACTACTGGTTTTTGTACATATTTTAGAGGAAACCTTATCGCATGGCTCAGTAAGAAGCAGACGGTGGTTGCTCGCTCGTGTGCTGAGGCTGAGTACCGTGCAATGGCGGTTGTTACATCAGAACTAACCTGGATTTAAGTCTCTTAATGGATTTGGGGGTTAAATTATCTTCACCTTCAACATTGTTTTGTGACAGTCAAGTTGCAATACATATTGCAAAGAATCCTATATTTCATGAGCAAACTAAACATATCGAGGTTGATTGTCACTTCGTTTCGGAAAAGGCTCAATCAAAAGAGCTAAAGCTTGAACATGTTCCTGCTTCTAGGCAAGTTGCTGACGTCCTTACCAAGGCATTACCTCGGAAATTGTATTATCAGTTCTTGTCCAAGCTTGGTGTCTACGACTCCTACACTCCAGCTTGTGGGGGAGCGTTAGAATATATAAGGGAAAATGATGTAAAGGCCTATTTATAGGCTTATTTCTTCTTTCTCTTTTAGTCCCACATCTATTGTATAGGATTCTTTCTCCCTCTCTACTCCTATATATTTGTACTCACTCTTGTATTTGATTCATGCCAAAGTATATACAAGGTTTGGCTCTACATTTCTACAAGGGAAATTGAGTCATAGAAGTCCTAGGAAGTCAGTCAAATCAAAGTCATGAGAAAGGCTAAATGAAAACAAGAAGAAAAACGTCAAAGACAAACATGCGTCGACTAGAATTCGACGCAACAGCGACAAGAAGATGACGTGACTTCAACTAGATGACGACGCATCTTCTGAAGTGAAGTCGACGTCCCTCCAGAACATAAGTAGACGCTCTGTCGATAAGAAATCGACGCAACGTCGACTATCAAAAATCAAAGTAGCGTCGACTTATATTCAGAATGAAAAGTACAGATGATTTTAATCAAATTTACTGGAAGAGAATAACTATGGAAGTTATTTGAATCACAGGGGGAAAATTAAAGGAAAGTGATTATCAATGGAATTTTTGAATCAACTATGGAAGAAATTTGAAGAAAACGACAGGATTATTGAAGACAAATATAGAATGATATTATTCTTATTCCTTCCGAAGATAATTTCCTAGAGAAAGAAAATTCAAAATTCTCTAAAGATTTGATATACCAAGAATTCAGGAGGAGAAAAATAGTGAAGAACAGAGAATACAAAAAACTCATTCAAATTGTTGACTAGAGCATCTCTTCATCATCTTCTTCATCTCCCGTACTCTCTCTCTCTCTCTCTCTCACTCTATAACTGAGTAGAAAGTTTTAAAAATCTCTCTTCAAAGGATTTAGACTTGATTCTGAGAGTCTCCTTTACAAAAGACTCAATCTCTGGTTCAAGATCTGCTTATCAAAAAATCTAGTGTATTGGTTCTAAGAGTCTCCTTATCAAAAAACTCAGTCCTTAGTTGTAAGAGTCTCCTTATCAAAAAACTCAGTCCTTGGTTCTGAGAGTCTCCTTGTCAAAAAACTCGGGCACATTGAAAGTGTATTTCTACCAAAGTGGTAGAAGGGTCGATGTACCCAGATTTTGGGGAACCATTATAGTTTTAGTGTCTTATGTGCTGAGATTTTCTTTGTTGTTTTGCTTATGTGCTTTTACTTTTCTATGATTAATTTCTGGTTGTGATTTTGTGGGATGCTAAACTGAAAATTGTCTAAACCTAGATAATAATTGTAGAAAATATTTTTAAATCTCTATTTCCATCAACAACAACTCAACCAAACGGAGCCTAAGAAAGAACATAGAGAGGTAAGAGAGAAGCCATTCCCGAGAAAATGCGGTTGAATAGAGGTTGGAATAGATCCTAGTAAGGATTGGGGAATAGTTGGAGCCACCCGACTATGCGCGTACAAAAACTACATAAAGTCGCAGCGCAACAATGGATTCAACGAGGCGTGAGAGGGCGGTGGTCGACGAGAGGCCAGGGAGGTGGTGGGTCAACGAGACTAGGGGATCAATGTGTACATTCGAGGAGTGACAGAACTGTGCACAGACAAATGAGATGAGTACCATGTTGGTCAAAAGAGAAATATTTTCATAAGGAAAAAACAAAGTGCCCTCCTCTATATATTGAAGAAATACATATAAGGAGATGAAAAACAAAATAACCCAAAAGGGACCAAAATGCTAACAGTAAATATATCCATTATCTGGCACAACTGAAATTTATAAACAATAGACGCGCCATACCCATAAAATTTATAGAAAAAATAAGTGGAACCCCTGCAGTTTTCAAATGGACTTCTGGAGCCCTTGAGTTTTCAATTTTTACTCATATGAGGACAGTTTTGATTCAAAAAATCAAATAAATTTTAATTTCAATTTATTTAAATTGGAAAATTCATTTTTTATCATTCATTAAACATCTACTTTTATAAAACTGAATTAAATATCCTATTACAAATTGATTCAACACTAAATAACAGCAAAAGCATACACTTAAAAAAAATTATAATTTAAAATAAATTTTTAGCTCCAAATAACATAAAATTATAACTTATTAATATAATGTTTTGGTAAATCTCATTAGTTGGGTACAAATTATATCAGTAGGTTTAAAGTCAATGTCAAATTAGTCCTTAAAGTTTTAGTTGTGTCAAAATAGTTCTTGAACTTCTCATTTAGGGACCTTTTTTTAACCCTTGAATTGCACTCAAAATAAAGTCTTGCGTCAGCCAAAAGGGTGAAAATGACAAACTTTAAAGTTTAGAGACCAAATTGATATTAACTTGTAACCTCGGGGACTGAAATGACTTTTACCCCTCACTAGTTTGAGCTATTCAGTGAGTAATTTTTAGATTAAAATAATTTAAATTAAATTATGTTTACTTTTTAAATAAAAATTGTCCTCATTTGAGTACAAAATAGAAATATAAGGGTTCCAAATGTTTGTTTGAACACGACAGGGGTTCCATGTCTAATTTATAAATTTCAAGGGTGTCACGTGTACTTAACCATAAAAAAGAATCGCTGACACCTGCAACTCTTGATTAGCCCGTCAAAATTGATATGATCAATTAGTCTTAGTTTGTGTTTCAATTGTTTTTTAAACTACAAGAGATGCATATTGTCTTTCATTATAAATCTTAAGGGTTGTCAGATGTAATTATTTTAAGCTGGCCTAATGATAATTTCAACAGTAATTATCCATTTTCCCTCAGAATACTGGAACAGTCATAATTAAGTACAAGTCATCAGGGGTGATAAATAGAAAGGACACTAAGATAGTGACTGTGACTCCTCAATACAGAAGTTATTTTTGCATACTCATTAGAGATTGTCGACCATGATTACCTGTTGCAATATGAGCGGGATGCATAATTATGATTGTCGCACTTTTGGCACATCCAGTCTCCCTCGCGCCACTGTTTTGCCCTGATATAAAGTATTTAATCAAAACAGAGAATGGAATGATCGAGGCACAAATGAAGCACAATAAGCTATTCCAAAGTGTTCTTGTAAATAGAATAATATACATGTTCAGTTAGTTTTAACAAATAAGAAGCATCAAACAATAGAAAAAAATAGTACGCATTGAAAACACAATTCCTCCAAATATGCCAGAGCCTAATCTAAACACCTTATAATAAAAGAAGCATTTGTTCAAATTAATGTCACATTTTGGATTCATGGGTAAAAAAATTCTAACAGAATTATGAACTCTACATTACATACATGTATGATCAGAAAAAGTAAGTTGTTAAACCAACTGTTATGGTCCACAACGTCACAAGGGGTCCCCGGTACGGGAGGCATCCAAGCATCCATGGAGCCCACGGCTGGTTTCGCTGCCCCACTGGCTCATTCCAGCTAGGTACCGTAACAGATCCATGGATCACACATCCAAACCCATATCCACACCTGTTCTCAGTGCGGAGGGATGTTGAGGCCGGGAATCGAACCCCCGACTTGATGAGGAGCACTCAACGCTTGCCTCATCACCAATTGAGCCGCGTTAAGTGCTCCTCATCAAGGAGGTGGGGGTTCGATTCCCGGCCTCAACATCCCGCCGCACTGAGAATATGTGCGAAGATGGGTTGGGGTGTGTGATCTGTGGATCTATTACGGTACACAACGGAAGTGAGCCAGTGGGCCAATGGGGCAGCGGAACCAGTTGTGGGCTCCATGGATGCTTGGATGACTCCCGGACCTGGGGACCCCTTGTGGGGTTGTGGATCGTAACATAAAAACGTGGTTCAGTTGGTGAAGAGGGCAAGCGTTAAGTGATTCACATCAATGAGGTCAGGGGTTTGATTCCTAACCTCAACATCCCACCGCGATGTGAACAGGTGAGGAGATAGGTTGGGGTGTGTGGTCTGTGGACCTGTTACAGTACCCAGCGGGAGTGAGCCAGTAGGGCAGCGGAACCATACGTGGGCTCCCTGGATGTCTCCCAGTACTGGGGACCCATGTGGGGCCGTGGACCGTAACATCAACATAAATTACAAAACATTTCCCAATAGATTAATCAGGTTGTCTGCCTGTTTTGTAAATTGCTAATTTCTAAATTGGCTTAAAAATACCAACAGTCGTCTATGATGGGGATCAAAAAGAGGGTAAAGTATTTGTTTTGGGCCTGTTCAGGGTTGATTTGTCACCTGCCATATTTGATGTCGCCCGATGAATGATCCGAGTTCGCGATAGCATCCGGATCGACGTTTCGATATCTTTCATGTATTTGTTTATATTTTTAGTGTTTTATTTAATAAGATCGGATAACCATCATCAACCATAGTCATCCAAGATAGTTTTCCTAAAGCGTATTTTATTATAAATAAGAAGTGAGAGCAGGCGTCATAAGGGATCACAGATTTTAGAGTCTTCTTCCAGAAATCCGGCGAACTTCTAGTGGTGTCAAATCCTAGGTAAGTTTCTTATCATCTTATGTTTCCCATTCTTGATCACCCCCTTTTCCCCCACCCACAGCCCCAACCGACCATCCATAAGCTGACAACAACTCAAGAAGCACCATACTTCTATTTGTTGGAACCGTGTATGGGCTCACCCTGGTCAAAACCAACTCCACAATCAACACCTTCTTACTCCAATTCACAAGTCAAATGCGAGACCGCTACAAACCGCGCGACCTCCACTTGCGAGGAGACCGGGCCTACTCGCGCGAGCTGCCTTCGCGAGACGACCACTTCCTCTCGCCACCACACCAAACCGCCTAGCCTACTTGCGCGGTGAGAACACACTACCCGCGACGTCCCTTCTCGCACGCGAGAGCGAGCACACCAGGCGAGCTCAGCCTCAACAGCACCTTACTCGCGACTAGGCCGCTCCTGCGCCGAGACCAAACCGGCGAGACCTCCAAACGGGCGAAATCAAATCCTACTCGCAAGCCGCACACCTCTCGCGAGCACGCAAGCCGCGAGCTGACACAGGCGAGATCAAACGCCTAACCCGCAAGCTCAAGCTGCCCGACTTGGTTGACAAGCCGCCCGGACAGAAAACACTCCAGCGCTGCAGCGCTCCTCTCTCTCTCACTAAAACAGGAATATGGGAGCTTCTCTCTCTATTTTCATCAAACTTTAAAACAATACAAAGGGTGCTTTTATATAGGCAAAGCAAAACAAACAACATCTCTCTCCTAATAAATACAACCTCTCACCTACCCATTTAATACATCCTCTCTCTCCCATGCATTAAAAATAGTCATAAATAAATAAAAATTTACAATTCCACAATCTTTGTGGGGCCCGGTCAACACAATAACTCCAGCAAACTCCCCCTCAAACTTGGCAGATCATGCCGAGTTTGCTCTTTAGCTTCAGAAAAGTTTCTACCTTCAATGCCTTATTGAAGATGTCCGCAACCTGCTCTCCGGTTGGGCAATACACCACCTCCACAGTCTTATGCTCCACTTGTTCACGAAGGAAGTGATATCGGGTCTCGATATGTTTGCTCCTCTCATGCAACACCGGGTTCTTTGAGAGCTGGATGGCAGACTTGTTATCCACAAATACTGTCGTTGGCCCTTCCTGCGCATGATGCAACTCTCCCAGAATGTTCCGTAGCCAGAGGGCTTGGCAGGCGCATGTCGCTGCCGCGATGTACTCCGCCTCGCAAGATGATAAGGCTATAGTAGCCTGCTTCTTAGAACTCCATGAGAACGCCGCGGTTCCCATGTTGAACGCATACCCGGAAGTGCTCTTCCGGTCTTTCACATCTCCTTCATAATCGTTATCCGAGTAGCCGACTAGCTTCAACTCTCCTCCAGATGAGTACTTCAGGCCATGATCCAGAGTCCCGTTCACATACCTCAGGATCCTCTTCGCTGCTGTGAAGTGGTCCTGCTTGGGTTCCTCCATGTGCATGTTTACTACCCCGACTGCATACATTATGTCCGACCTAGTGAAGGTCAGGTACCTTAGACTTCCGACCAGGCTCTTGAACATAGTTGGGTCCACTCCTTCCTCTTCAGAATCCTTCCTCAGCTTTGTTCCGGGGTTCGCAGGAGTGGAGATTGTCTTGCTACCCTCCATCCTGAACTTCTTCAGAATTTCCTCAGCATACTTCTTCTGGGAGATGAAGATCCCATCTTCTCTCTGCTGCACCTCAACTCCCAAGAAGTAGCTCAGCTCTCCCAAATCCGTCATCTCGAACTCCTTCTTCATCAGCCTCTTGAATTCTTCGAACATCGCAGGGTTGCTCCCAGTGAATATCATGTCATCCACGTATAGACATAGGATCATGATGTCCCCGCTCTTCTCCACCTTCATGTAGAGAGCATACTCATATGGGCACTTGATGTACCCATGCTCCTGAAGGAATTTGTCTATCCTCCCATTCCAAGCTCGGGCTCCCTGCTTTAGTCCGTACAAGGCTCTGCTCAGCTTGCAGACTTTTCTCTCCTTGTCTTTCACCACGTACCCTGGAGGCTGCTCGATGTACACGTCCTCCTCCAGGTACCCATTCAGATACGCCGCCACAGCATCCATTTGCATGATAGTCCATCCGTAGTGTGCCGCCAGTGCGATGATCAGCCTTATAGTATCGATCCGCGCCACTGGGGCGTAGACTTCATCATAGTCCACCCCTTGGACTTGTCTATACCCTTTCACCACCAGCCTTGCTTTGTGCTTCTCCACAGCTCCATCTTTGTTTTTCTTCACCTTGTACACCCATTTCACCCCGAGGGGTTTGTGGCCCGCCGGTGGATCAACTAGCTCCCATGTATCGTTCTTCTTGATGGAAGCCATCTCGGCATCCATTGCCTTCCTCCAAGATCTCTCCTGTGCAGCTTCTTCATAGGACCGTGACTCGCAATCTGCTAAAAGACAATATAATGAATAGTTAGCATGAATTGGGACCGTCTCCTCATAGATCTCTGCCAACCCCTTCATCCTGGGTGGTGGACTCTCAGAGTCACTCCGGCTCCCGCTTCTTCCTCCAGAATTTCCTCCACTTGAGCTTTCCCCTCTTGAATAGGAGGTGGAAGCTCCCCCTGAATTTCTACAGGTCGGTGGTGATGGCGGCTCTGCTCCACCATTCTCGGCTCCAGCCTCGTGACCACCCTCTTCTTCATCTTCAAAGAACATGCCCTTCATACTTCTTGTCTCCTCATCCCAGCTCCAGCTGCTTCCTTCTTCAAACACCACGTCCCTCGAGACTATGGCCTTTCCCGTCACCGGGTTATAAAATTTATATTCCTTGCTCTCCGGAGCGTAGCCAACAAAAATGCACTTCTCGCTCCTATCATCGAGCTTCTTCCTTCTCTGGTCTGGGATGTGAGCATGAGCTACACACCCGAAGACCCTTAGGTGCTTCACACTCGGCTTCCAGCCGCTCCATGCTTCAAATGGTGTCATGAACTTCCACTCTTTGTGGGGCATCTGTTCAGTAGATACACCGCACATTGCACTCCTTCCGCCCAGAACTTCTTCGGTAGCCCCTTCTCCTTCACCATGCTCCTCGCCATGTTCATGATGGTGAGGTTCTTCCTCTCTGCCACTCCGTTCTGCTGCGGTGAGTATGCCGCCGTCAGTTGGTGTGATATTCCATTCTCCTTGCAGAAATTATCAAACAGCCTCGAAGTGTACTCCCCACCTCGATCTGTCCTCAACACCTTCAATGGTTGCCCGCTCTCCTTCTCGGCCATCGCCTTGAACTCCCTGAACTTGTTAAGGGTCTCACACTTCTCTCTCAGAAAATACATCCAACACTTCCGACTATAGTCATCCGTGAAGGTGATGTAGTACGTGCTTCCGCCTATTGAGGTGGTCTCAAACGGACCTGCGATGTCCGAGTGAACCAGTTCAAGTTGCCGCCTCGCTCTCCAGGACTTCCCTCCTTCGAATGTCTGCCTCTTCAGCTTCCCTTTCGTGCACGCCTCACACACCTTTTGCAGAGGGGAGATCATAGGCAGATCCGCCACCATCTTGGAGTGGGATAGTAGCTTCAGCCCTGTAAAGCCCAAGTGCCCCATCCTATGGTGTCATAGCCATGCTTCTTGCTCTTCTTTTGTTCTCGCGAGACAAGCCGTCTTATGAGCATCCATCTTCAGCGTGAAGAGACGGTTCGCCGTCATGTTCACCTTCACTACCTCCTTCCCTTGATCATTCTTCATTGCCAGAGACCTATCATTCATCTGCACGCAGTAGCCTCTCTCCAAAGTTCAGTTGGTTCTGGAGTGCTTTTCCCAAGCCACTCGCTTCTTCATCATCCTGCATCATCCTGTACTCATGAGCTTGCAATGAGCCTACAAGCTCGTCAACAGTCATCAAGGTGAGGTCTTTCGACTCTTCGATCGCCACAACCACATGACGGAACTTCCGCGACATCGATCTCAGCAGCTTCTCCATGAGGCTCACATCATCTATCGTCTCTCTGTTTCTCTTCATCTCGTTTGTGAGCGTCCGCAGATGGGTCACAAAGTCTCCGACCTTTTCTGTGGCCTGCATTCTCAACATTTCATATTCACCTCGGAAAGACTGCAGCTTCACTTTCTTCGCCTTGTCTACTCCTTGCATGGAGCGTTGCAACACCTCCCATGCTTCTTTTGAGCTCACGGCCTCCGAGATCTTCTCAAAGGTGGCTTCATCTACTCCTTGGTATAATGTGAACAATGTTTTCTTATCTTTCTTTCTTGCTTCCCCCAATGCCGTCTTCTGGGCATTGGTCATCGCCGCTTCTGCTTCGGCAGTAAGCTCCTCATACCCGTCCTCAACTATCTCCCATAGTTCCTTTGAACCGAGTAGTACCTTCATCTGAATACTCCAGTTTCCATAATTCGTCTTTGTCAACTTGGGGACTTGCCCCGGCATGGCACCTCCGAACTCCATCTCTCCTCTACTTCAAACCTTCCGAGTTACCGTAAAGGTTTGCAACCTCGCTTTGATACCACTTGTTGGAACCGTGTATGGGCTCACCCTAGTCAAAACCAACTCCACAATCAATACCTTCTTACTCCAATTCACAAGTCAAATGCGAGACCGCTACAAACCGCGCGACCTCCACTTGCGAGGAGACCGGGCCTACTCGCGCGAGCTGCCTTCGCGAGACGACCACTTCCTCTCGCCACCACACCAAACCGCCTAGCCTACTTGCGCGGTGAGAACACACTACCCGCGACGTCCCTTCTCGCACGCGAGAGCGAGCACACCAGGCGAGCTCAGCCTCAACAGCACCTTACTCGCGACTAGGCCGCTCCTGCGCCGAGACCAAACCGGCGAGACCTCCAAACGGGCGAAATCAAATCCTACTCGCAAGCCGCACACCTCTCGCGAGCACGCAAGCCGCGAGCTGACACAGGCGAGATCAAACGCCTAACCCGCAAGCTCAAGCTGCCCGACTTGGTTGACAAGCCGCCCGGACAGAAAACACTCCAGCGCTGCAGCGCTCCTCTCTCTCTCACTAAAACAGGAATATGGGAGCTTCTCTCTCTATTTTCATCAAACTTTAAAACAATACAAAGGGTGCCTTTATATAGGCAAAGCAAAACAAACAACATCTCTCTTCTAATAAATACAACCTCTCACCTACCCATTTAATACATCCTATCTCTCCCATGCATTAAAAATAGTCATAAATAAATAAAAAATTACAATTCCACAATCTTTGTGAGGCCCGGTCTCAGTTCCATTCATTGATACAAGTTGTCAGTCAAAGAAGCTTTTTCTTTATGCCCTCTACTGCTGTCGTTTCAAAGATAGATGCTGAACATCTTCAAGCAGGTATGAACTTGCTTGTTCTTCAATAACAGCGGTAAAGGGAATCCACGACGGCCAAGCCTACATCTCCTCAAGGGAACACAGACCCTCTTTTCATAAGATGGCGTTACTGTAACCTTCAGGAGGCAGTGACTTATTTACATAAGAAAATTCTGCACAGGAAAAAAACCCAGCTGAATCTTTCAAAGCAATCTTTGCTGCTGGAAGGTCTTTCAAAATCGCAAGCTTGTGTCAAAAGTATACCGGTCTCTCTTGTTCAACTTTAGCTACCCGTAACATTCCGAGAATTTGCCCAGCTTGAGGCAATAGAATTGTTGCCATGCACTCCAATTTTTGATTGGTCTCTTCAATTAGCTACTAAAATAAGACAAACGGCACACGGACATGAATTCCAGAGCCAACCATATCTACAGAATGAAGAAAGCGAAGCCAACCATATCTACAGAATGAAGGGAAGGCAGTTGTGGAGTAACCGAAGATTCCAATGATCCCAAAGTGGAAGCTCTTTCTACTTTCTTTTAGAAGAGAAACTTTGCGCCCCGCTTATATGATTTCAGAGCCTATTGAAATAAACCGACCTCCTCCCACATCATTCCTTTGGCTTCTACGTGGTTTGGTATACTCCATCTTCTTGCTAAAGAAAAGAATTTGATGTCAGGTGCTGCGTCAATAAAAGACGTGGAGCCACACATTCGTATGACTCTAGAAGAGCATATGAAACTCTCACTATTAAGATTGAGTCATTGTTTAGTGATGCGGTTTTGTTAGGAGTTTAGGACATTCTATAGGCTTTCTTTGAAGCGCTGGTTAGGTGAGATAGGCGTCTACACCCTGATGGGGGAGCAGTCCGCCCAACCCATTCGGGTCTACTCGCGACTACCTCGGGTACAGTGATGATCAGAATCGTTTATCTTGAGTGGGTCGCCGATCGTAGCATTAGTTGATCTTTTTGTTTCTTAAGTTTTGTTTTGTTTATTTTGGGATTGTAACGATCGGCAAATCATGACCGTTTGTTGCCCCCTCTAGTGTCTATATATTGAGGGTGAGAGCTCTCATTTGGGGATTGAAGAATTGAGTGTTGAAGTCAATCCTTCGGTCAATTTGGTGCCGAAGCCAACCCCCGGTTGTGAAGAATGGGATTCATCCTATTCCTCGTTTCTATGAGCCCACTTCCTTCCCCCAGTCCACCGCCTCCCCATTCCTTTAATTTCTTCCAACACCTCCCCCATAGCAACCGGCCACCTCATCTCCTTCCCTTTCCATTGCCGATTTCTTCCCCCTCCCCCATTACTTACATCATGTACCTCCCCTATGGAAGCCAACCACCCTTATCCCTACCCCATCCTGCCACCAACCACCCATCCCATCTACCTAGCCGTGAACCTTTTTCCTAACAGTCCCTCCCTCATCAAATCCCCCAAAACAGCCTCAATTTCTCACTCATATCCACCTCCGGCAATCACTGAAGAATGTCTCTGGCCACCTCCGGTGATCCACCACCATTTTCCAAATGTTTTCCATCATTTTTGTTGATCACCGGAAAACTTCACCGGATACCACCTCCGGACAGCCACTCCATCACCACCATAACCGTCCATAACCACCTCCCAACCTCCTCCACTACCCCCACTTCCCCGACTCCCGTATATTTTAGGACCCATTCCTAAAACTAAGCCCACATCCTCTCCCCACTCCTCCTTAACAGCACCCCCCCCCCCACCACACCACCACACCCGTAATCCGCCACTTTTCTACACAGGGAGACACCATTCCCCCAAACAGAATCCCTCACCCCCCCCCCCCCTCCCCCCCCCTCCCCCTCAGCCGAGCAAACTCCAACTGCCTACAGTCACTTCCCTCCTCTCAAAATCTCCACTTCCCCTTCCCCCATTCTAGCCGGCACATCTTCTCCCAAGTGCTGAATATAAGTGGAGCCTCCTCATCCCCAACTTCCTCTTCAACCCAGTCCCCCCGCTCCTCACATTCCAGCAGCCAGGCCAGGATTACTACTCCACAACCGGCCACCCCTGGTGCAGGAGCTTCCTGGGCAGCAGTTTTCAACCCCCAACTCCTCCCAGCAGCTGTCCAAGCCACATAATCACCTACCGGCCAGCACACAGCATCCTGGGATGCCGTTTGCCACTTCAGACGGATCTGAATTCAGCCCCGGGAGACTCTCCCGGCTACGTCATAGCTCTCTGAAATCACTCAAGCCCTCCCCTTTCAGTATTGTGCAAGTCCAAGGTGTGTTTGCTATTTCTATACAGTTGGGTCTTGTGTTTATTCCCAACTAGAGGGATATTAGTTCGTAAGTTTTGATTTCAGTTATTTGAGTTCTTGTCTTTTTCATTTAAATAGTCATTTGATTTTGCGCACACTCGCTCTTGTATTCCCCTTTTTTCCATATTTTAAATGCTTTATTTCCTGGTGGCAAGTTAACGAAAAAGTGAATTAAAATACGCCGTTGCAAATTAAGGCTCCGTTTGGTGCGGTGGTGGCGGTCATAAACATGGGGTTAAATTGTCATTTGTTAATGCCCGCCTAAAGAACTTCATCCCCTTTTATGTTCAAACGGATGATGTTTGTTAGTTGATCTTTAACGAATGACGGTTTGACCCATGTGTTTACGACCGCCACCACCGTGTCAAACGTAGCCTAATTCTTCATTGGAAATCGCATATGCATCTAGCCATAGCTTCTTAGGGCATTACCCTAGCGTCAGTTTGGTATCAGTGAGGCCATTTTGCATGTTACGTAGCAGCAAGGCATTTAGACATACGATGTCAATGTCAAGCCTTCAAAATTGCCAAGCCACTACCAGTTCCAACACTGATGTTTTTATGTCCAATCTCCAAAAAATTTTCGAAGATAGATTTGATCAAATGGGCACACAAGTACACGACCTTATGGAGCAATTCAAAAACCTCACGACTAGAGTAGAAGATCTAGCGCCCAGTAGATCTCTCAGTCCACTAGAAGTCATTAGGCCACAAGTTGCCCAATATGAGGATCGTTGTGAAAGGGAGAGAACTCATAACCTTGCGTACACCCCAGATTGCACATTCAACAACCCACTTGCACATGCTCCCCCACCTGTCCAAGAAGGCACGGGGATATCCAACGATCATTATAGGAACCCCAATGGTGGTTAGAATCTTCCTCCACCAGAAGAACGACCTCAACCTCAATATTCACCGCATAGAGGTCGTCACGTTCAAGATGCACGATACAATTATGAATGAAATGACTGTGGGTCACTATGAGGCCCCTAGAGGTTATGGAATTGAGGAAGACATTACCAATCGTATTCAAATCGATGCTCCACCATATGATCAGCAATTAGATCCAAAGGTGTTTAGTGATGGTTATTGGATATGGATAACTACTTCGATTGGTATGAGATGACTAATGAGAGGCGAGGGAGGTTCTCCAGGATGGAGAAAGTTGGGCAAGCCAAGATTTATTGGAAAAGATTTGAGAGCTCTTTAGATATAGAGGGTACGACACCATCACTCGATGGGCCAATATGAAACAAAAGCTTAGAGAAAAATATCTCCCCGCTTCATACCAAAGTCATCTCTTAGATCATCTTCCAGCTCTACGACAAGGCACCCCTTCCGCATCTGAGTACATGACTCGTTAAGATGAGCTTGTCGTAAGGAGTGATGTTACCGAGGAGCATATCATGACGGCTCCCTCTTTGGGGCCGGACTGAGGGCAAACATTCGTAGATAACTCATTCCTCATCACCTGAAGACAGTCGAGCAGATCTTCCATCTCGCATTAGAATATGAGCAGTACTTGGCGCACATCCGGTCCACGACGACCTAACCCGCTGCTCGATAGTTCTACACCTAGTAGGCCCCCTCAATAAGGATCCACCCCATTCATGCCTCCTAATGCTCCCACATGTATGAGGGCCACCCCCACTACCATTGGGCACCTGAAGCCCGGGATCCAGTGTTATCGTAGTCAGAATAGAGGCCACGTGGCGGCACAGTGCCCCACACAGAATCTACTTACTAAGGAGGATCGTGACCTTATAGTTGATCTCGTAGATCCACCTTAGGAAGAGATCATCGTGGTCGTAGAAGAAGGTTGGGAAGATGAGGCAGACCGAGCACTTCAGATGGGTGTTATTCACCGCTTACTAAACACCCCCCGTGCAGATGAGGATTGGAAGCGGACCACTATCTTCTACACTTATTTCCCGAGTGCAGACGGATCCTGCAAGCTCGCTATTGATAGTGGCAGTTGTGTGAACATCATTGCCCAAAAGGGGCTTGAATGAATGAAGCTTAAAACAGAGCATCAACCACACCTGTATCGAGCCATCTTGGTTGATAAGACAGCGATCCAGGTCACCCAAAGGATCCAGGTACCTATTCGGCTAGCCTCCTTCGAGGATAGAGTTCGGTGTGACGTCATTCTCATAAACGTCACACATATTACTACACCGACCTTGGCTTTACGATAGGGATGTGACATGCTATGAGCGGTCCAACACTTGTGTATTCTTTGATAAGGTTATCCCCGACCCAACCCAAAGATTACCCAAAGGGAATGGTTGAGCCTTCCGTTTCCACGGGTGCCCCGAGACCTATCCATATCCTACGCGATACCGACATCATTTATGTCGTTGTTGCTTCTCATACTACGGAGAACATTATAGACTTAGAGTCCCTCCATCCCGACGTATGACACCTCCTAGATGAGTATAGTGACATCATGCCAAAGTAGCTTCCTAATGAGCTACCCCCTTAGTTATTAAAGGCACAAGGCGCACCAAGACGAAAAGGGGACTTAGAGCTTACGAGCAAAGCTCAAGAAGCAGGTGCGCGCCTAAAGAAGGCAAGACATAACCACATTCATTTTAAATAATCAGCATTAAACATCAATTCATTTTCTTGAACAGATTTTTTATATATTTTACTCATTAATCATTCATTACTATCATTTTTATCTCTTAAAAAAAATCAATATGGTCACGTGTATCATATCTAAGTCTCAACGATCGATTATATTTCAAAAATACTAAATCATATAAAAATTATTGAGTTCTTGCATTATTTTTTTATTATTTTAAAAAAAAATGTTTACAACAAAAATCACACTCAGACACGCTTTTAATGTCCAAAGGCGCAAAAAGGCGCAAAAAGGCGCACAAAGGTATAAACCTCTGAGCTTGCTGAGCCTTGAATCTTAGACGCGCCTTTAACAACATAGGCTACTCCGGTTTAGGGATATACCACAAACAATCAATATTATTAGAAAAGCCCATGTAAAAGGCTCATTTGATGGCCCATTTTTCCTCCTCCTTCTTTAGTCCCACATCATGTATAGGATTTATTCTCCTCTCTTCTCTCCTATATATTTGTATTCTCTCCTTGTATTTACATACTTGAATAATATACAAGCGCTTTGGCACTTCTCTACATGGTATCAAAGCGAGGTTCGGTCTAGCTGCGACCTGCCCTTCTTCTGTCCGCCCGGTCTCCTGCGGACTGCCTTCCCGCATCCGCCTCTCTGCGGACTGCCCCTCTGCATCTGTCCGCTCGGCTATCCTGCGGACTACCTTCCTGTCCGCTCTGGCCTCGTGCGGACTGCCCTTCTGATTCCACTCCTCTTCTCTCTCCCTCCGTGGTTCCACCCTCCTCAGGCTTCTTATAGCCATCTTCTGCTCTGACTCGTGGGGCCCACCTCTCTCTATCCGCTCCGGACGATCATTCCTGTCCGCTGCACTCTGTTTGTGTCCGCTCGAGCCTCTTTGCTCGCGGACTGCTCTCTCTAGCTTGCTCGCGGACTGCTCCCTCCGCTCGAGCTCCTGTGCTCGCGGACTCACTCTCTCTCCGCCACCTCTCTCTATCCGCTCCGGACGATCATTCCTGTCCGCTGCACTCTGTTTGTGTCCGCTCGAGCCTCTTTGCTCGCGGACTGCTCCCTCTAGCTTGCTCGCGGATTGCTCCCTCCGCTCGAGCTCCTGTGCTCGCGGACTCACTCTCTCTCTCTCCGCAGTCTCTTGCGGACTGCTCCTGTCCGCTGCGGGCTCTCCTTGTGTCCACTGCGCTCCTCTTGCTGCGACCTCTGCCGCGACCTGTCTCCAGTTCGCCGGGACTTGCCCCCAGTTCGTCGCGACATCTGCCGCGACCTGCCCCCAGTTCTCCGCAGTGCTCCGCCGTCCCTTGCGGACTGCTCCTGTCCGCTGCCGCGACCTGCCCCCAGCTCGCCGCGACCTCCTCTCGCAGACTGCTCCAGTTCGCCGCGGCCTCCCTCAGTTCGCCGCGACCTCCAGCCCGCCGCGACCGACTCCAGACCGCTGCGGGCTCTCCTTTCTCCCACTGCTTGCCACGCGGTTTGTTCTCTCCGAGCCCTGCTGAGTCTGCTGCTCCTCCGTCGCCATGTCCTCCAGCGACTCCACTACCGCTCAACCCCCTGCCGACCACGTGGCTCCTCTCGAACTCCGCGATGAGCTTCGGATTACTACTATTTCTCTCTCTGGCAAGTCCAACTTCATTACCTGGGTCCACTCTGTCCGCCGGGTCTTACAGGCCAAGGGTCTTGCCCGTCACCTTACCCAGGGCCCACCAACTCCTCCTACTGATGATTGGCTCCGCAATGACGGTCGCGTCCAGACCTGGATCCTGAACTCGGTAGAGGGTGAGCCGTACCAGATGATCATATATCATGAGACCGCCAAAGCCATGTGGGATGAACTTCATTCGTTGTACTCCGGGAAGGACAGCCTTCAGCACCTTTTTGACATCATCACTGATCTTCAAGCCTTGGATGTTGGCAAAGCTCTGGACATGACCTCCTTCGTGGCCCGTGCTAAAACTCTCACGGAAGCCTGGATTCAGCACCAGCCCGCGACTACTGACCTCGCTGCCCAACGCGCCCAGAAGGAGGCTGTTTGTATTGCTATGATTATGGCTCGCGTCCCGCCACACCTGCACAGTATTCGGGCCCAGGTTCTGGCTTCACCCACTACCCCTTCTTTCTCTGATGTCTGCTCGATGTTACTTCGCGTACCACCTCCACCGGAGGCTCCTGCACCACCCTCGCCGGCCCTTCTTCAGCAGACCCTTCCTCCTTTACTTCCACAACCCTCTTTTCCTCGGGGTGGCCGTACGGGCTCCCGTGGGCGGGGCCGTGGTGGCCGCGGACGACCCAAGTGCACCTACTGCGGCCGGGATGGCCATACTGAAGCTGTCTGTCACAAGAAACATGGCTACCCTCCTCGCCCGCCTACTGCTGCGGTTACCGATAGCTCTCCTCCGACTGGTACGGATCTTGAGGCTCTTCGCCTTCAGCTGCAACAACTCCAGGGGCTCCTCAACCCCCCTTCTGCTTCCATTGCCTCCACCTCCCATGCAGGTATTGTCTCTACCTCCACTGCAGGTACTGCCTGTCTTTCTTCCAGCTCGCGCTGGATCCTGGACTCGGGGGCCACCCACCACATCACTTCCATGCGGCCGGCCCAGTTCTCTGCTGCTGCTCATCCCCCGTCTATTACTGTGGCCAATGGTGCGCTTTGTCCCGGTCTCCCGCTGCGCGGATCTCCTCCTCCCTCCCTCTCTCTCTCTTCGCTCCGTTCTTTATGTGCCAGCCTCGCCTTTTAATTTACTCTCTGTTGGTCGTCTTACTACTGATATGAATTGTTTTATCACCTTCACCTCTTCTGGTTTTTTGATACAGGATCGGCAGACGCGGATTACCATTGGTAGTGGTCGGCTGCAGAACGGGCTCTACCTCCTCGATGTCTCTCCCACATCCCTTTCCTCTGTTTCCTCCTCGTCTGATTGGCATTGCCGGCTTGGGCATGCCCCTCTACCTATCCTCCAGAAGGCGCTTCCCGACCTTTCTCTTCCTGCTTTAAATGCGATTCATGTATTATTAGCAAACAGCCTCGCTCTTCTTATCCCGCTCATTGTACTAGGAGCTCTGCTCCGTTTGATTTAATACATTCTGATATTTGGGGACCATATAAAGTTGCTAGCATTTCTGGTTATCGTTATTTTCTAACATTTATTGATGATTACTCTCGCACTACTTGGTTGTATCTCCTACATGATCGCTCTGAGCTTCCTCGTGTCTTTCAGGCGTTTGTGTTAGAGACTCGTACGCAATTCTCTACCACCATTAAAACTTTCCGCTCTGACAACGCCCGGGAATATACTAGCCACGAGTTTGCCACTCTCTGCGCAACTTCGGTATTGTTCACCAGACCTCTTGTCCCTACACCCCTCAACAAAACGGGTCGCCGAACGAAAGAACCGTCCACTTGCTCGATGTTGCTCGCTCCCTCATGCTTCACATGCACGTTCCCAAAGTCTTCTGGAACTTTGCGGTGTCCACTGCATGTTTTCTTATCAACCGTCTCCCCTCTCCCGTTCTCCAGAACGCTACCCCCTTCAGCCTTCTTTTTCCCTCCACACCTGCCTTCCCCCTCACCCCCCGGGTTTTTGGATGTACCTGCTTTGTCCATCACCTGGGCCCTACTCTTGACAAACTGGATCCCCGTGCGGCCAAACACATTTTCGTCGGCTACTCCCGCACCCAAAAGGGCTATGTTTGCTACTCTCCGGTCACCCGGAAGGTCTCTGTATCGGCTGATGTTACTTTCCGGGAGGATCAACCCTTCTTCCCTCCTCCTTTGCCACCACTTCTACCACCACCTCCTACAACACCCTCCCTTCCCCGGTCGGTGATCCCCGTCCAATCCCCCCCCACCATCCCTCCGCCTCCTCCCACCCTTGACCCTCCTCGGCCCCCGTCATTCGGGTCTATACTCGTCGCCCTCTTCCTCCCGTTGCTCCTCTGCAGTCGGCTTCGACCTCGGCTTCTCCGTGTTCTGCTGCTCCGGTGTCGGCCTCTACCGCTCATCCAATGGCGGACTATGTTTCTCTCTATCGCCTCTCTCCACCTCTTCAGACCTTGGCTACTTCGCTCTCCTCGGTCTCTATTCCTACTTATGTCCAGGACGCTCTTCAACATCCTGGGTGGCGTGCGGCCATGGAGGACGAGATGGCTGCTCTTTGGGCCAACCAAACTTGGACCTTGGTGCCCCTTCCTCCCGACCAGAAACCCGTTGGGTGCAAATGGGTTTTCGTCATTAAACATGCTCCTGATGGGACCATCAATCGCCTCAAAGCTCGTTTGGTTGCTCGTGGCTTCACCCAGCAACCAGGGCTGGACTATGACGAGACTTTCTCTCCGGTCGCTAAGCTCAACACGGTCCGCCTTCTCATCTCTGTGGCTGTCCATCGCCAGTGGCCCTTATTTCAACTCGACGTCAAGAACGTTTTCCTGAATGGCGACCTTCAGGAAACGGTTTACATGCAACAACCTCCCGGGTTTGAGACCACGGGGGAGTCACGGGTGTGTCATCTTCGCAAATCTCTATATGGTCTCAAACAATCCCCTTGGGCATGGTTCGACAAGTTCAGTAGAGCTCTCCGGGAAATTGGCTTCACCCGCAACTCGGCTGACTTCTCATTGTTTACTCGCCACCAGGCCACTGGTACGGTTCTCCTATTGGTTTATGTCGACGACATCATTATTACTGGCAGTGACTTGGACGGCATACAGGCCGTTAAGCTACATCTGAGCTCCGCATTCCAAACTAAAGATCTGGGACCTCTTCGGTACTTCCTCGGTCTGGAAGTAGCCAGACGGTCAGATGGATTGGTTCTCTCTCAGCGCAAATATTGCCTGGATCTTCTTCATGATGCAGGCTACTCTGGTTGCGAACCTATTAACACTCCCATGGATGCAAATCACAAAATATGTGCTCAGGGGTCAGATTCTGATTCGCTTCTACCAAATCCAGAATATTACCGTCGTCTAGTTGGGAAGCTTATCTACCTAACAGTTACAAGACCTGATATATCTTTCGCTGTGGGACTTGTGAGTCGCTATATGCACTCTCCTCGAAGCTCTCATCTCCAGGCTGTGGAACGCATTCTCAGATATCTTAAGACAGCTCCTGGCCAAGGACTTGTATACAAAACCTCATCTTCCATTCCTACACTAGTAGCATACTCTGATGCCGACTACACTGGCTCCCTCGACGATCGACGATCTACTAGCGGGTTTTGCACCTATTTTGGAGGACATCTGATTACTTGGCGAAGCAAGAAACAAGCAGTGGTTGTTCGATCCTCAGCAGAAGCAGAATATCGGGCAATGGCTGCTGTGGTCTCTGAACTCACATGGATTGAGAGTCTCCTTACCGACCTTGGAGTTAAACTATCTTCACCAGCTCTCCTTCTAAGTGACAGTCAAGTTGTCATACATATTGCTAAAAACCCGGTCTTCCATGAAAGAACGAAGCATATTGAGCTAGATTGTCATTTCATCCGAGAGAAAGTCCACATGAAGAAGATCGAGCTCAAGCATGTTCCGGGCACTGAACAGGTTGCTGACATCCTCACCAAAGCTCTACCGAGTACCCTCTTCTATCAGTGCCTATCCAAGCTTGGCGCATACGACTTGTACGCTCCAGCTTGCGGGGGAGTATTAGAAAAGCTCATGTAAAAGGCTCATTTGATGGCCCATTTTTCCTCCTCCTTCTTTAGTCCCACATCATGTATAGGATTTATTCTCCTCTCTTCTCTCCTATATATTTGTATTCTCTCCTTGTATTTACATACTTGAATAATACATACAAGCTTTGGGCACTTCTCTACAAATATCATACCGAGGTCATCTCTGCTGAATCTTCCACACTAAGAATGAACCCTGACAAGCACGAAGAACCCAGGACGTAGATTGCGGACCTCCTCCGAAAATAATTTATAAGAGAGTCAGGGTCCATGTGTCGTACCTTCCATTCTTATCTCTAAGAAGGATAGTAGCTGGTGAATGTATGTTGATAGGAGGGCAATCAATAAGATTACGACCAAATAGCAATTTCCAATTCCTCGACTCGACGACCTCCAAGACATCATGTCAGATGCCCAGATCTTTTACAATCTAGATCTACGGAACGGGAACCACCAGATCATGGTCAAAGAGGGTGATGAATGAAAGCCCGCATTTAAGATGAAAGACAGGTTATATGAGTCGTTGATTATGCCCTTTGGGCAATCCAACGCCACTAGTGTTGGATCGTGAGGCTCCGTTAGAGAGAGGGGGGTGAATAAGGGTTAACACTAATTTCGCTCTTAGTCTATTTTACTTGGTGAAATAATTATACAAATCAAAAACAAATTTTTCTTAATCAACGATGAACACTTAGTATATCATAAGAATAGAAATGGTAACATTTTATTTAATAAGCGTTAAAAACAAAGTACAAAGATTCTCTATAAAGCTAGAGATTGAGGTTACGGAAAAATAAACTTCTTTTGATTTCACTGTTCCTTCTACCAAAAACCAGCCGGTTATAGTCCATCTCTCCCAAGATCTTGCGACTAGCCTCCTCTAGATCTCACCACGATCTAGTCGCTGCACACAAGGAGGCGAAAACTCTCTAAGTCACACAAGGACCTAGAAGCCACGTACAAAGCGGCAATTTTCTACAAAGCCACGCAACGACTTGCACGTCACGCACAAAGCGGTGATTTCCTCTATCAATTACAATGATGAAATGAAGAATTACAAAAAATAACTTTCAGAATGAAAACTCCCTGTAAATGAAGTGCTGAAGATGACAATGAATCTTTGTCAAGGTTTCTTGAGATGTCGTGTAAGAGTCGTCGTTTTTTCGCTCTTGAACCTTCTTGGGAAGATGGAGTTTTCTGGATGCTGGAGCTCTTTGGACAAGTTAGACGGGAAGGAACACTCCAGATTATGAAAGTCATAATCTCCACAGAAAAAATGAGCCAAATATACACTTTGGAGCTATCGACGGCGATACTGGGTATCGTCTGCCAGCGATATCATATCCGGCTGCCACGTGTCCCGTGATTCTGAGGATTCTGCGGGATGATCCGGTCGTGGCCAATCGTACGTGTAGAAATGGAGAAAGCCAACCTTGTATATATGTCCACTTGATACAAATACAAAGAATGAGTACATATATATAGATGAGAGAAAGAGAGAGAAAAGGCCTATACACAATGTGGGACTAAAGAGAGGAGAGAAAAGCAATAAATGCTATACAAATGGGCCTAATATTAAGTGGGCTTTTCCAACACTCCCCCGCAAGCTGGAGCGTATAGGTCATATGCACCCAGCATGGACAAACATTGGGAGAACAGAGTGCTTGATAAGGCCTTTGTGAGGATGTCGGCAACTTGATCAGTTCCTGGAACATGCTTTAATTCAAGTTTCTTCAATTGAACCTTCTCACGAACAAAGTGACAGTCAACCTCGATATGTTTTGTGCGCTCATGAAAGACCGGATTCTTTGCGATGTGTATGGCGGCTTGACTATCACAAAATAGAACAGCAGAGAAGGGGAGTTTTACTCCCAGGTCAGTAAGGAGACTTTCAAGCCATGTGAGTTCTGAGACAACTGAGGCCATCGATCTGTATTCAGCCTCTGCAGAGGAACGGGCTACCACAGCTTGTTTCTTACTCTTCCAAGTAATAAGATGCCCACCAAAATAAGTACAGAACCCACTAGTTGACCTTCGATCGTCCAGGGAACCCGCATAGTCGGCATCAGAATAGGCAACCAATGCGGGAGCAGAGTCGGAGGTTTTGTAAACCAGTCCTTGACCTGGAGCTCCCTTAAGGTATCGAAGAACCCGTTCAACCGCTTGGAGATGAGAAGCCCGGGGGGCATGCATGAACCGACTGACAACCCCAACTGCAAAAGATATATCCGGCCTTGTGACTGTTAGATAGATCAACTTGCCCACAAGACGTCGATAGTATTCCGGGTTCGGAAGTAGCAAATCGTCATCCGAAGCATGAGCGCATAACTTGTGATTTGCCTCCATCGGGGTACACGCTGGCTTGCAACCAGACTGACTAGCATCTTTGAGAAGATCGAGACAGTACTTTCGTTGGGAGAGTACCAACCCGTCCGGCCGCCGGGCGATCTCGAGACCAAGGAAGTAGCGAAGTTTCCCCAGGTCTTAGTCTGAAAAAAACAGTGCTCAGATGTTGTTTGACGTCTTGAATCCCCTTTGAGTCATCCCCAGTGAGAAGGATGTCGTCAACATAAACCAACAGGAGAATGGTGCCAGTGGCCCGGTGTCGGGTAAAAAGGGAGAAATCTGCAGAACTCCGAGTGAACCCCATGTCCCGAACCACCTGCTAAACTTGTCAAACCACGCCCGTGGGGACTGTTTGAGACCATAAATTGACTTTTTGAGAAGACAGACCCGAGACTCCCCCGTGGTCTCAAACCCGGGCGGTTGGCGCATGTAGACAGTTTCCTGAAGGTCGCCATTCAAAAAGGCGTTCTTGATATCAAGCTGATGAAGGGGCCAGCGGCGGTGCACCGCGACGGAGAGAAGAACGCGGACAGTGTTAAGCTTAGCCACCGGAGAGAAGGTTTCCTCATAGTCGAGGCCCTCCTGTTGTGTGAAGCCACGGGCCACAAGACGGGCCTTCAGTCGGGCAATAGTGCCATCCGGAGCATGCTTGATGACGAAGACCCATTTACATCCAACAGGGTGCTGACCGGGAGGTAAGGGAACCAAGACCCAGGTCTGGTTGGCCCAAAGGGCCGTCATTTCTTCGTCCATGGCCGCCCGCCAGCCAGGATGGTGAAGCGCCTCCTGCAAAGAGTTAGGGACCGAAACAGAGGATAATGAGGTGGCAAAGTGAAGAAGAGAGGGGGAGAGGCGATGGAGAGAGACGTAGTTCGCCATCGGATGAGCGGTAGAGACGGGAGCCGGAGCAGCAGGGAGCAGAGCACCAGAGGGCGAGGCCGACTGCAGAGGAGCCACGGGATGAGGAGAGCGACGAGAATAGACCCGGATAACCGGTGGTGGTGGATGGACCGAAGGTGTGGAAGAGAGAGAGGATGAGGAGTGAGGAGCAGGAATGACATGACGAACGACGGGAGCTGGACTCAGAGCGATATCCGGAGCAGGGAAGAATGGAAGATCTTCACGGAAAGTGACGTCAGCCGAGACAGTAACCTTGCGGGTAGTAGGCGAATAACATACATAACCCTTCTGAGTGCGCGAGTACCCGACAAAGATCTGCTTGGTGGCACGAGGGTCCAATTTGTCCGTGGAGGGACCGAGGTAGTGAACGTAGCAGGTACACCCAAACACCCGTGGCGGAAGGGGAAAAGGCGGAGTTGTGGGAAAGAGGAGGCTGAAGGGAGTAGCATACTGGAGGACGGAAGACGGGAGGCGGTTGATGAGAAAGCAAGCCGTGGAGAGAGCGTAGTTCCAGTACGGTTTGGGGACCTGCATTTGAAGCATAAGCGAGCGAGCAACATCAAGAAGGTGACGATTCTTGCGCTCGGCGACACCATTCTGTTGTGGAGTGTACGGACATGATGTTTGGTGAAGAATGCCGAATTCAGAGCAGAGAGTGGCAAACGTATGGCTGGTGTACTCCCGCGCATTGTCAGTACGAATAGTGCGAATAGGCGCAGAGAACTGAGTGCGAGTCTCAAGTATGAAAGCCCGGAATACGCGGGGAAGTTCAGAGCGATCCCGAAGGAGATATAACCACGTCATGCGAGAGTAATTTGAATCAGTAGTAAGGCGACCAACAGAGAGTAAATTGAAAGGAGAGCCCGGAACATGTAGAGCCGAGCGCAGGAGGAGAGAAGAGGTGAGAGAAATATCAGCACATCCAGAGACGGGAACCGATGCCCCATTAGCAACAGTAATGTACTTCGGGTGAGGTGAAGACAAGTACTGCGGTGGCCTAACAGAGGTGATATGATGAGTGGCACCAGAATCAAGGATCCAGCGCGTGCCAGAGGATAGGCAGACGATACCTTCATTGGAGATAGAGGCAGCAGAGGCAACCGAGGCAGGCGGACGGCTGAGCAAGTCATGAAGATGCTGGAGCTGAAGACGAACCTCGTCGAGCTCAGTACGAGAGGAGGCAGAGTCGGTAGTAGCAGCAGAGGCATGTCGACGAGGAGGTCGGCCATGTTTGCGAAAGCAAGTGGCCTCAAGATGACCATCTTTACCACAGAACGAGCATTTAGGCCTAGACCGGCCACCGCGACCCCGGCCGCGAGAGTCAGAGCGGCCACCACGGGCAGAGGGGGGAAGAGGCAATAAGGGAGCTGGTGCCTGTTGAACAAGGGCCGGAGAAGGAAGTCCGGAACATCCGGAGGCGGGGAGACTTTGAGAAGCATTGAGCACACATCGGAAAAGGACGGTGTAACAGTAGAGGAGAGGATGTGAGCCCGGACACTGTGAAGATGAGGGGGTACCCGGGCCATCATCATGGCGATATCCACAGCTTCCTATTGGGTACGTTGAGCAGCGAGATCTAGAGTGGGAGGCTGATGCTGGATCCAAGCCTCAACCAGAGACCGGGCTTGAGCAACAAAGGACGTCAGGTCGGTTGCGCCACTGCTGTCAAGGGCCTGGAGAGCGGTGATGATATCATATAGATGGTGGAGACTATCTTTGCCAGAGTAGAGGGTGTGTAGCTCGTCCCACATGCCTTTGGCCGTCTCATGATACATGGCCAGACGATAAGATTCGCCATCAAGAGAGTTGAGAAGCCAAGTCTGCACACGCCCATCATTGCGTAACCACTCCTCAGTAGGGACACCAATAACGGCCTGAGTCAGGTGATGAAGGAATCCCTTTGACTGAAGGACACGGCGAACCGAGTGTGCCCATTCCACAAAGTTCTTCTTGCCAGTGAGCGAAATTGTAGTGATCCGGAGCTCGTCGCGGACTTCCTGGATAGAGGCCGGGCGTTCAGGAGGAACTGCCGTGCCGACGGAGTCTGCAGACGTAGACATGAGGGTGACCTAGATGAGGTCGCGAGCTGAAGGAGGCCGCAGCGAGCTGAAGGAGGCCGCAGCGGGCTGGAGGCCGCAGCGAGCTGGAGGAGACCGCGGCGGGCTGGAGTCCGCAGCGAGCTGGAGGAGACCGCGGCGGGCTGGAGTCCGCAGCGAGCTGGAGGAGACCGCGGCGGGCTGGAGGCAGCAGCTAGAGGAAGCGGACAGACAGCGGACTGGGAGAGGATGCGGCGACCTGGATGAGGGCGCGGCGAGCTAGTAAGAGACCGCGGTGAGCACAGACGCTCAGCAAGGAGTGGCCAAGAGAGGCCGCAGCGGATGGAAGAAGGGCGAGGCGGACTGGATCAGATCGCGGCGGTCTGGATCAGACCGCGGCGGACAGGAGCGAGCTGAGAAGAGAGGACAAGCCGGGGAAGCAAGAGAGCGACCACGGCGGGCTGGACCAGTCCGCAAGACTGAAAGAACGCAAAGGGTCTAACCCGCGGCGAACAGAAAAAGAAACTGCCGGAAGAGGAAGGAGAGCAGCCGCAAGCAGGCGGACTGCGGACAGAGGACGCTGAGCTTACGGCGGACGAAGGAAACCAAGAGGTTGAGGTCGCCGAGGTCGCGCCGGACAAGAGGAGGCCGCAGCGAAAAACGGGAAGCAGTGGACCCCACAGGATGGCTATAAATAGGGGGCCAGAGGAGGAAGGAGAAGGCGGGAGGAGAGGTGGTTCCACGGGAGGAGAGGTGGTTCCACGGGAGGAGAGGTTGCGGACTGGACAAGGGAGGCCGCAGGAGTGAAGCGGCTAGAAGATGCGGACACACTTTCGCAGGCCGCAGAGGAGAGGTGGTTCCACGGAGGGAGAGGCTGCGGACAGGAAAAGGGAGGTCGCAGGCCGCAGGGCGGACAGAAAGGGGAGTCCGCAGGAGTCAGCAACCTGCCTCTGATACCATGTAGAAATGGAGAAAGCCAACCTTGTATATATGTCCACTTGATACAAATACAAAGAATGAGTACATATATATAGATGAGAGAAAGAGAGAGAAAAGGCCTATACACAATGTGGGACTAAAGAGAGGAGAGAAAAACAATAAATGCTATACAAATGGGCCTAATATTAAGTGGGCTTTTCCAACAGTACGCTATCGCCAGGGCGATATCGATATTGTCGGGCGATATCGAATATAACTGTATGTCGTGGAGATCATGCGGTAACTGCCACATGAGCTATTGCCTGGTGGCGATACTGGATATCGGCAGGCGATATCACCTTAACTTCTCTTCTTAATCCCGAATCCAAGCCAAAACAATTTGAGTATTAGACCTGTTATATCTGCACATCATAAACACATTATGATCAAATACAAACGAAATTTGTTATTAGCAAACCAAGAAGCATGAAACGCATGCTCCAACAATCCCCCCCCCCCCCCCCGTTTGATAATAACAAATCCACTTAGAAAGACATCATGAATGACCTATAAAATGACCTATAAAATGTTAGAAAATGTGATGAGCAAGACAAAGCATTTGCATGTGCACAAACTTCACTTGGATGTTACGCTCCCCCTACATGTGTACTCCCCCTAAATAGAAGGATTCAGAAATTTAATTTTTATTTACTAACCAGGTAGCAATTTAAAATAAACCTAACTTAATGAATGGTTTCTCAGAAATTTTTTCCCCTTTTGATATTATCAAAAGAAATTTGAGAACGGAACAGGTCATGTAAATAAGAGAAAAAAGTAAATTTGAGAGTGTCTACGGAAGCAAAATAGGAAAAACTAAAAATTGAAAATCAAGTATAGAACATGCGAAACCATGTATAGTAACGAGGAATGTGAGTGAACACAAACATTATCAAATTCATTCAGTTATGTCATAGACACATACACTAGTGATCATAAGAATTAGAATTATTTTTGGTCCAATTCTCATGAGAAGAAATGTTACTGATGATAATGTAGTGTACATGTGAGAGTTACATGAAAAACACATATGTATAAACTTAAAACGTACATGAACAAGTGAAATGTACAATCATAACATAGAAATATACATAAAGAGTCCAAGAATTCATAGCACATAGACTGAATTAATAGTCATATAGAGATTACACAAGAGACTTTACAATTCTTTCCAAGATGCTCAACCTCACAATGCATATGAAGACTTATCAAGATGGTGAGTAGTGCTTGGTGGAGGTTCCTTGTCATCGATTTTTTTTTTTTAATTAATCAATAAAGATGTTGAATTATCTTTTTTTTTGACGTGATAAAGGATTCTGAATTCATTTGTGTGACAATATATGATAACCAAAGTTGAATTGTACAAAGAAAATAAAGATAAAGTAAGAGTTTATGAAATTCTAGCGGTTATGCTATAACACCCACAATTCACATATATAGTAAAGATAAATTCATATGAAAATTTTCACAATTGTGTGCGAGAGAGCATTATCACAAATAAATTATTTCTCATACTTAAAGGCATGCAAAAACAATTGCACAATTATAATACACTAGGAGAGTTGTATATAAAAAATAATATTAAAAGCTTGAATAAGTGAACAATGTTAGCGATAACCCAATATATTAGAATACACATTGTACAATGCCTAAACGAGATAAAGTAGGAATATGTGGATGAAAAGAATAGTGGCAGTCATACAAATACGAAGATCTGATCAGAGAAGGTATTGTAGTAATTTTGGGCTACTGCCAGGCAATATCGGATATCGTCGACCGACGATAGTGCTAAAATATAAATAACGTCAGATCTAGAAGGAAGGCATCGGTTAGAGCTTTTTTCTGAAACCCTCGAAGAAAAACGCATCCGGGCGCCGACGAAATCTCCAAATCAAGGTATGTTTATGCAATTTTGGTTTCTTTTCTTTAGAATTTATGGATTCAAACGCATTGAGGAAGGATTGTTGAGATTTCATGAAATTTTAAATGAGAAATTTTCATATTTGAGGTTGATTTGTGTAGATTTAGGAATGAATTAAAAAATTGTAATTTTTAAGTGAAGAGTGCATAGATCTAGTTGATAGATGAAGTGTAAACATAGATATAGTAATATGAAGTATATAAAAATATATATCTAGGATTTGGATGAGTGGATTTCTTAACGAAAGTGAATATTTTATGGAAGAAGATGATGAATAGTAGTTATTTTTTTAAATGTGTTAAGGTAAATTTTGATGAATTGATCTATGTGTGGTTGTGTTTATGGGAAAGTAGTAATGATGATTTGATGAAGCTCATGTTTTAGATTTGATTTGAATGATTTTAGATATCGTCCGGCGACTGTAACAACCCATATATAAGAAGAACAAATCAAATAATACTATTGGATGATAGTTTTGTAATTATGCAGGACTTCTCTCTTCCCTTCTAAAACCGAGCCCCTCCTCTTTATTTCTCCGGTAATCAAACCCGCTCGGTCTAGGTTTTTTCACGTTCCCACTCAAAGCCGCAAGCCGCGATTTTCCTCCGGCGTCATTTTCCCGGTCCTGTCTACCCCCCCCCCCCCTCCCTCTCCCGCAAGTGCTCATCCCGTCGCTCGTCTCCCTGTCCTCTGGCGGCTCCTTCTCCTTTCGTTGGCACCTCCTCTTCTGTTAGGATCGGCGGCCTCCTGCGGCTTCTCCTTCTCCATTTCTTGAGGCCGGCAGCAAGTTTCTCCTTTTTCGGCTGACAGCAGCCTCATCCCTCTCTTCTTAGGTCGACAGCCCTATTTTCCCGGCTTCTTAGCCGGTGATTTCAAGAGAAAATGTCTAGGGTTTGGTTCTCTCTCCTCCTTGAGCCCAGATTTAACTTCCTATGGGGTAAGATTCCGCCTTCACCCTTAATCAGAATTTTCTTGATTCCTATACTTTTTTGTGTGTGCATACTTGTGATTTCATGATTTTTGCCCCTATCGTAATCGTCTAACCTTTGGGTATTTGTGATTTTTAACGTCATTCGTCGCATCAATTGACGGTTCATGAAGGAAGCTCTCTCTGATTTAGGGTTTCCCCTAGCCGAGCGCCTCCAAGCCTCCGTTTTCGTGTGATAGTCTCTTCTCCCCTCACTATTGAGAGAGGTAAATCACTTAACCCTCTTGTGCTTTATGTTTTGTAATCGATTATTCGTGTTAGGGTTATGCATCTTGCGAGATTTGTAACTCTTTCGTTGTTCTTAAACAGGTTCAAATAAGGTTTCTATATTTGCAACGTCACTTAGCAGTCGCCGCCAATTTCAGCTTCCTTAAGGCAAGTAGAAATCCCTCCTTTTTGCAATCATTGAATTTAATTTAATGTCTCTGCTCTTATAATTACATGACTTCATTTGTGAATATGTTGTTCTGTCAAATGAATCTAGAACTTGAATGCATATATGACAAGTTAATAGTTCGAGGTTATAAAATATTTAAAATGTTTGCAATGACTTGTGTTTGTGATCGCGAATGATCTTATTTAGAAGTCACTTAGATGATTAATCTTCTCATCTGACATGAAATTCGAGGAATAGTAGATTATTGGACATGCGCGACAAGCGTCGCGATGAAAAAATGAAACAATTTTTGGTTAGCAATCAAATTAATGATTTGTGATTTTATATTAAATGTTCAAATCAAACGCATGTTTACTTGGGAGATAACCGTGTCTTGGAATGAGTCAATCTAAATGAATGTTTGATGTCCAGGAAAATAACGTATTATAATTGTATCACTCGTGAATGCTTGGACCCGCAAAACATAAAGTCCACTATTTAGTTTTCTTATGTCATCTAATCTTATTCCTCATGCCTGTCTGGTTGTAAGTCTTGAGTAAAGTCAATTCTTCATCTGATCTTTCACTTTTAAGTGAATTCGTTTCTGCTAAAATCTCTAAAATTTGAATCATATAACTCGTAATATCATAAGCAAACATTGGAATGTGTTGGGGTCACTTGGGTTGCAGACCTCACGGTTGTACCAGTCGGGTCCCATTAAGGCTCCTTGAGTCGGGCCTGAGCCATGACAATGGTCACGACAAGCAGGAAGTTTTTCTAATAAGGCTTGCATTTGAACTGAATGTGAATCATGCGCACCCACAAGAAAATACACACTTCATTGATTACAACTTATGATATTGTACGATCAAATATACGTTATGCTCCAGAGTAAGCTTAATTCAGGTTATTTTCAGTTTGACTTTCTTACTTGTCTGTTTTGTTAATTTTGCTTAATGAAAACTAGTACATTCATACATTCATGCTTCTATTATTGTTCTGTATTTTATTCTGCTCACTCTATTTATTTCAATGATCTGAGGCTTTTCTTCTTATTTTGGAATTGTCTTAGCCTCGTGGCAGTGCCGCCAGGTTCCTGAGCCCGATCTGCATCAAGCTTCTGCTTTCAGATGAATGATCTTCTTGTCATGTCAGGTTCGATGGTTATGATTAATTTCTTTTACTGTCAGATGTTTTCTTTATGTAATAATTATGAACAGTAAAATATGGACAACTGATATGCTATATTAAATGTACTGCAATTTAACATCATTTGCATGTTCATGCTCTTTCGAATCATAATTGCACGAAATATGTAGCAGTTCCCTGAAAAACTTGAATTTTACAAAATACATGTGTATTTAAAATCGCATTGTTTTAAACTTTAAAAACTTTCGCATAAAAATCAAAATATTTTTACTTAAAAGTAATTATTTTAAACTTATTACCAGTATCTCTGCATCCACCATAGTAGGCATGGTTTTCTTTCGGCCGATGTCTGTGGCATCACGGCCTTCCCGAAACGTACTCTGACTTTTGTTAAGACGTGTCTTAACAACGACAGTCACTGTCGCCCGGCGATACCGTGGCAGTGTATAAAATTAACGTTTGTTACTATTTTTAGAAATGATTTCAAGTTCTAAAGTCAGGAGAAGCACAGAGAGTGATTCACATTCCGCTTATCAAACATTTCCTGGAATTGAGAACGCAAATATCGGAGTGGGCAAAGTCATTGAATTCGATCAAGTTTGTCATGCACACATCCATGATCTACTAGCAATGACAGGTATAATGTCAGTTATAATTCCAGACATGTTCTCATCAGTTTTAATTAGAGAATTCTACAATCATTTAAGAGATCCTAATTTTACTGAGTTGAATGGGGGAGTGAGATCAAAAGTGCAAGGGTAAACAGTGGAGATAACTCATAATAATTTGAGAGATGAGTTTGGTCTGATAGAGCGGGACTGCGTACTGGATGTAGTTGAAAACTACATGTAAGATGGAGATTGGACTCTTCTGAATATGGTTTTACATGGAAATTCCATGAAAAACCTAATCCAGTCGACGGACACACTCACCCCGGATGCACGTTTAGTGCAATAAATTTTAAGAAATACTATTATGCTCAAATTCGGGGACACAAGAAAAATAACGGCTCAATTAAGTTATGTGACGTATATGATTTTGGAGAGGGAGCCGTTTGATGTGACAGACTTGATCCTGTCTATCATATGTTACACGTATAGACTGAAAAATCCTATGTGGAGAAAGCTAAACACACTACCGATGGGGGCTATCATCCAACGAATCATATATAAGAAGGATTGACCAGGAGTTTTACTTTGACAATTGTGCACCTATGGTTTTCCATACGGGTGTCACATATACTAGTGCTCGTTTGTCACGAACATGTAGTAGTGAACCCTCATCAACCATTAGAAATCCACCATTACCAAGAGGTGGATCACTTCGAGAAAGATTAGATGACTTACAAGAGTCATTCGAGGGGCATAAGAGAGAGGTGAAGAAGCACAATACAGGTATGCAGAAATTCATCAAGTTTCTGACGAAAAGCCTCAAGCTAAAGCCAACTCCGACAGATGTGGCGGAATGGGAAAATTCGGTCATGGAGCCTCCACGACATTCAATGCGCCAACCTCGTCGAACAAGGAGCATCGGTCAAAGCTCGACTGAGGACCTGGAAGAAACATGTGATAGTGACAACAGAGATTTCTGATATTTTGTGTTGAATTCGACTTCAGGGATATATTGTTAGGTGATACCCGATATCGCCAGGTGATAGTATATTTCATTTAGTTTCCTGTTTTTTATGATGAACTGGTGTTGTAATAATTTTGTTAGACTATGATATAACACTTCTGAGTTTTGCCAAGTACGATAATGCTTTAATATGTTGGTTGTTTTAATATTAATTTTTTAAAAAATTTTAATTAATTTTTTTTAATAATATTTATGTTAATTTATCAGTTTGAAATGTCTAGGATTAACTCTTCATTAGCACTATCCATTTTGTAATCATTGTTTAATAAATATAAAGTTAATCTATCATATCATGCTCGGGGTGCTTGCTTTAAACCATAAAAAACATTTTCTAATTTATACACATGATCAGGAAATTTTTCATGAACAAAGCATGGAGGTTGATCTACATAAACCTCTTATTTAATATACCTGTTAAGAAACGCAGTTTTCACATGCATTTGAAACAATTTAAATCTTTTAAAATTAGCAAATACAAGAAAAATTCTAACTGCTTTTAAACGTGCTACGGGTGGAAAAATTTCATCAAAATCTATCCATTCAACTTGAGAATATCCTTTTGCTACAAGCATAGTTTTGTTTCTAACGATTCCAGACTCACTATCTAATTTATTTGTGAATATCCACTTAACTCCTACAATAGGATGACCAGAAAATTTTCAACAACATTCCAAACCTTATTACGTTCCAATTTACTGACTTCATCTACCATAGCTAAATACCAAGATTGATCATTTAAAGCGGTTGAAACATCTTCTGTTTCAATATTAGAAACAAAACAAAGGTTTGAAAATAAATCATGTAAAGACGAACGAGTACTTACCCCTCTTGATGGTTATCCAATGACCAAATCTTGTGTATGATCTTTTGAAAATCTTAGTTCACTTGGAGGCACATATTCTTCAACTTCTTTTTCTTCTTTATCTTCTTCTTGATCTCCAAGTATTTCATCATCATCCGACTTTAGTGGGGAAAGTGATTTTTTATCATTACTTGTAGGGTTAGTTTTTACACAAGAAAAAAGTTCATCAAATTTAACATGAATTGATTTTTCACCTATTTTTGTCCTTTTATTATATACTCTATAAGTTTTACTAGTTGAAGAATAAACAATAAATATATGTTCATCACATTTTTCATCAAATTTTTCTGATATGTCCTTAGTATTCAAAATAAAACATTTGCAACCAAACACTTTAAAATAAGATACACTCGTTTTCTTTTGAAAATATAGTTCATCGGGTGTTAATTTCAAAAATGATCGAAGCATAACACGATTAATAACATAACATACAATATTTATAGCTTCGACCAAAAATGATATAGGTAATTTGTACTCAGATAACAAATTACGAGCTAGTTCTTGAAGGGTCATATTTTCCTCTCGACCACACCATTTTGTTGCGGTGTGCGGGCAGCGGAAAATTCATGCTTAATGCCTAACTCATTACAAAAAGAAACAAACCTATCATAATAAAATTCATCTTCATGATCTGAACGAATGCATTTTATTTTTAACTCAAGTTTATTTTGAATACGTATACATAATTTAGTAAATTTTAAGAATGCATCAAATTTTGACGTTAAAAAAATTGTCCAACAAAAACGTGAATAATCATTAATCAAAACAAAAATGTATTTTTTACCTCCTACACTTGTGTGGTAATTGGACCAAACAAATCCATGTGAATCAATTGTAAAGGTCTATTAGTAGAAATAATATTTTTGCTTTTGAACGAAGACTTTGAAAATTTCCCTTTTTGACATGTCAAACATAAATAAAATAAACTTTCCCTTAAAATCGGTAAGCCTTTAATTAATTTATCTTTTGATAATTTTAAAATTAATTTGGCACTAGAATGACCAAATCGTTTATGTCATAAGTCTAACTCCTCATTTTTGGAAAAAAAAATGTTAAAGACAAATGTGATAAATCATGAAATTTTATTATATAAACATTTTGAAACTTTGGTGCAGTAAGAACAACATCATTTGTTTTGGAATCAAAAATTTTGCAAAGGTTTGTGGAAGAGTCAAATAAAACATTTAGACCTATATCATATAGCTGACTTGTAGAAATCAAATTGTGTTTAAAACTTTTCACATACAAAATATTTAATATAGTAAAAAAATTGTTACCTACTACTGTAATGCCAATGATACTTCCTTTACTGTTATCGTCAAAAGTAACTACTCCACCTTTCTTCATTTCTAGGCTAAGAAACTTTGACTTGTTGCCCGTCATGTGTTTTGAACATCCTGAGTCCAAGTAACACACGTTTTCCTTGTCATTAGCATGTCAACACACCTAGAAAGAGGATGAGGTAAGATCTGGTCACCCAAGTAATTCCTCTCATAGTGTAGGTGGAGGGAAACCTTATGTACACAGACTTGTTTAACAAAGTTGTGGTTTGTCTCCTACAAGTGTGAGTGGTGTGACCAAACTTATTACATTTGTCACACATGATAAATAAGGTTGAAGGATTTTTCAAAATGTTTTTAGAATTCTTGTTGGAAGTAGCAGTGATAGCAGATTTAGTGTTTTTATCCGAAAAGGTTGAATTTTTGAAATTTTTATTATCGTCGACGATAGTGGCTCTCATCGGACGATAACTTCCAGAAGTGTAACCAAGACTAAATTTTGTCGAACCATAACATTGATTCGTCAAAATCATATCCAGTGATTTTCGGCCCACTCCAAACTTTTTAACGGTCATTTCTAAATCACGAACTCGGGCTTTCAAGGCAGTGTTTTCAGCAACTAATATCTGCATCGGTTTGCAAAGGTCACCTTCTACTTGAGACTGAGAAAATTTTAGAGACCTAAGTCCCATTTTTTCTTTGAAAGAGAATCAACATGAGATTGAGACTTAGCAAGATCCTTTTCTAATTCTAGTATCCTTGTTAAAGAGTGACAATCCTCTTGACAAGTCATTTTCCCCTTTCCAAATACTTTTAATTCAGTGGTTAATTTGTTGTTTTCTTTTAGCAATATTTTGTTTTCAGATTTAAGTAACTCAATATTTTAAAAACTTTTATCACAATATTTACATGTTTTCAGAAATTCAGAATATAATTTATCATAAGTTGGAGGAGTTACCTCAGTGTCGCTCTGAACACTGCACTCGTCATCAGATGATGAGACGTTCTTTCCCATTAAGCACATGTTGACCTCCTCATCAGCTTTTGAACTTGATCAATTTGACCCCTCAGATGTGACGTCATCCCAGGTTTCAGTCTTAAAAACTTTCTTCTTGTCCTTCTTGTGCCTCTTCTTTTTCAACTCTTTCAGATATTTTGGGCACTTGCTCATAATATGTCTGATTCTTTTGCAGTGATAGCATTCAGGTGGTGGAAGCTCATCATCATCATCTATATCAACTTTCGTTTTTTCTTTCTTGTATCCAGATTCTTTTTTGTTGAAAAACTTTCTGAAAGAATTTCTTATTTCAGGATTTCTCTTAAACCTCTTAAACTTCTTAACAAACAAGCTTTCATCATCTTCTTCATCATTCTCATCAAATTCACTTTCCTCTTCCTTCTTGGATTTCAACGGTAACGCTTTCCCTCTTGACTCCAAATTGTACTCTTGTTGTTAAATCGTTACTTCCACCTCATGAGTTTTCAGAATCCCGATGAGATTCTCAATTTGAATAGTTTTTAGATCGTGTGACTCCGAGATGACAGTCACTTTCGGATTGAATTTTGGGAGAAGCGATCTAAAAATCTTACTCACTAAATCACCATTTGAAAAACTCTCTCCAAGAACCTTAGTCATTTACAATTTTGTTGAATCTCGTGTATATGGTGTCTATGTCTTCATCAACCTCCATCTTGAACTTTTCAAATTCTGACTCTAACTGGAATAACTTTGAGTCATTCACCTGCGATGTACTTTCATGAGTAACTTCAAGTAAATTTCAAATATCATATGCAGTTTCACATGCACACACTCGATTAAACTCAGTTCTATCTAACACACAGAATAAAGCATTCATTGTTTTAGCGTTATTTTTACACCTTAGTGTGTCAGTGTCATCACATTTGTCCTTAGCTTTTTCCATAATGACACTTCCAACTACTGTTGTAGGTGGAGTGTAGCATTGTTCTATCATGCCTCATACTTCAATATCTAAGGCAATTAGAAAACATCGCATTCGAGTTTTTCAATAGTTATAATCCGTGTCAGTGAATAAGGGGGATCTACTAATCCCTTGCTCCTCAGAAAACGCGTGATCGTTATGCACCATTACTCTCGGTGATGAAACCGTTTTAGAGTAACTTGCCTCTGATATCAAGTGTTCGATCGTGAGGCGCCCTTAGAGGGGGGCTGAATGAGGGTTAACACTAATTCCGCTCTTAGTCTATTTTACTTGGTGAAATAATTATAGAAATCAAAAATAAATTTTTCTTAATCAATGATAAACACTTAGTAAATCATAAGAATACTAATGATTATATTTAATTTAATAAACATTAAAAACAAAGTACAAAGATTCTCTATAAAGCTAAATATCGAGGCTATAGAAAAATAAACTCCTTTTGATTTCACTAGTCTTTCTACAAAGAACTAGCAGGCTATAACATATCTCTCCATATATCTTGTTACTAGTCTACCCCTACATCTCACCACGATCTATTCGTTGCACACAAGGCGGCGAAAACTCTCTAAATCATACAAGGACCTAGACGTCACGCACAAGGCGGCGATTTTCTCCTAAACCACGCAAGAACTTAGACATCACGCACAAGTCGGCGATTTCCTTTATCGATTACAATGATGAAATGAAGAATTACAAAGAGTAACTTTCAGAATGAAAACTCCCTCTAAATGAAGTGCTGAAGATGACGACGAATTCTTGCCAATGTTGCTTGCATTGTTTTAAATGTCCTCTGACATGTCCGACATGTCATTTTTTAGCGGAAAATGATGTGTTTTTCTCAAAATAATAGATTGTCCTTTTGTAAAATATAGGCCGACATGTTCGATCTTTTCTGATATATCAGCCGACACGACTTTTATATATATCACCCGCTATTTTATTTTATGTTATATTTGCAGACAAATATCATATATTTAAACAACTTATGAATATTATATTATGTATGTTTAAATCGATTAAACTTATTATTTCAATTTTTTAACGTTTTATTTTTACAATCAATTTTGTATATTTATTTCACAAATTTTTAATTTCATATTATAAAAAATAGGAAAATATTTAATACATTTATTAGGTGATTGTTTCATATTTTTAATATAAATTTATAAGTTTGAAAAAACTTATAATAAATCAAGTATTTTTAACTTTTAAATCTTTTTAATTTGCAATAAACATATTGTTATCAAAATAAAATTAGTGTATAGTATTAAATATATTTTACAATGTATTTGTTAATAATATTTTCTCTTAGATACTATTTAAATTTATTTCATAATATAAATGACTCATTTTTTATCTATTTGTTATATTATTTTTCTATTTTTATAACATATAATTATAGTTTTATACATTAAATAAAAAATTTATTTATAATATATGGAAATCCGATATTTTAAAATATCTCCGACATGTCTTCGACTTCCGACATCTGACATTTAAAAACACAATCTGATGTGTCTGACATCCGATATTTAAAACATTGGTTGCTTGAGATGTCGTGTACGAGTTATTGCGTTTTCGCTCTTGAACCTTCTTGGGAAGATGGAGTTTTCTGGATGCTGGAGCTCCTTGGACAAGTTGCACGGGAAGGAACACTCCAGATTATGAAAGTCGTAATCTCCACAGAAAAAATGAGCCAAATATATACTTTGGAACTATCGTCGGCGATACTGGGTACCGTCTACCAGCGATACCATATCCGGTTGCCACGTGTCCCATGATTCTAAGGATTCTGCGGGATGATCCGGTCGAGCCCAATCGTGCATTATCGCCTGGGTGATATCGATATCGCTGGGCGATATCGAATATAAATGTATGCCGCGGAGATCATGCGATAACTATCCCGTGAGTTATCGTCTGGTGGTGATACTGGATATCGCCAGGCGATATCACCTTAACTTCTCTTCTTAATCCCGAATCCAAACCAAAACGATTTGAGTATTAGACTTGTTATATATGCACATAATAAACACACTATGATCAAATACAAACGAGATTTGTTATTAGCAAACCAAGCAACGTGGAACGCATGCTCCAACACCTAGTACGTGCATGTGTGTTATGACACGGATTTTGCGCCCATATATTGACAAGTTTCTCATTTCTTATTTTGAAGATATCCTAGTTTATAATAAAACTCATGAGGAGCACCTCACATTTATGATTGTTCTTCAACACCGTTCAAAAGGAGCACTTTTATATAAATCTAAAGAAGTGCACCTTGTCCACTTTCTAGGGTTTATCATCTCTGTCATAGGCATGCCTGTAAATCCTGATAAAGTCAAGTATATTCGAGATTGACCAATCCTCCCTGATATTCATGAAGCTCGAAGCTTCAATGGGTTAGCCACGTTTTACAGACACTTCGTCATAGGTTTCAACACCATCATGGCTCCCTATACGAGCTACCTTCGTAAAGGAGATTTTTAGTGGACACTCGTCGCCACTCAGGCATTCGAGGACATTAAGGCAAAAATGACTACAGCCTCGGTACTCCGATTACCTGATTCCACCCAAGAATTCGAGGTAGCTTATGACGTTTTCGTCGAATGCATATGGGGAGTACTCAGTTATGAAGGTCACCCGATTTCTTAGTTTAGTGAGAAACTGAACAACGCCCGACAAAGACATTCCAACTACAACCGAGAGCTTTACGCGATTTACATTCACTAAGATATTAGAGACATTACCTCCTCCCTCGTGAGTTTGTATTATACTTGGATCACTAGGCCTTATGTTATTTGCACTCTCAAAAGAAGTTGAGTCACTGTCATACCAGATGAATAGAATAAATGCAGGATTTCCAGTACGTTCTTAAACACAGAGCTGGTGTTGAGAACAAACCAACAATCACGCTTAGTCGTCGTGTGGGCCTACTTTGCACCCTTACCACTGAGATCACGGGATTCAAGCATTTGGTCAGAGTATCTGACAAGTCCAGACTTTGCAAATATATACTCCGCACTATATCAGGAGCCGCCTGAGGTTATCCCTGACTACTCGATCACCGACAGATATTTATTTTGCGGCACACTCTTATGCATCCCAAGACCTCCCTCTGAGATCATCTAGTGGAGGTGGTGGCTGCCGGAGGTGGCCGCCAGAGGTGGTTTTCGGTGGTGCAGCCAATCACTTTGGTAGGGATAAAATCACCGCACTTGTAAAACATCATTTCTATTATCCCGCACTCAAAAGGGGCGTTGCTCGAGTCGTCTGATATTGCTACATCAGCTAAACGACTAAAGAGACGCGACAGAACAAAGGTCTATATACACCACTTACGGTAACACACTAGCTTTGGGTAGACATTAGTATGAACTTTGTTCTCAGATTACATCGCACCCTGCGCAAACACGACTCTATTCTTGTCGTAGTTGATCGGTTTTCCAAAATGACTCACTTTATCACATGCGGTAAGACCGTCGAAGCATCTCATGTTGCATCAATATTCATTCGAGACATCATTAGACTTCATGGTCTTCCGAAGACCATTGTCTCTGATCAAGTTGTCTGATTTATGAGCTATTTCTGGAAAACCCTCTGAAAGAAGACTGACACTACATTGCAATTCTCATCCGCCTACCATTTGCAGACGGATGATCAGACTGAGGTAGTAATTAGGAATTTCGGAAATCTTTTGTGAAGCCGTGTTGGAGACCACACAACCTTTTGGGATTCTGTATTACCCATAGCCGAGTCCATTTCAAGTAGTCTTAGGTTATGAGCCTCAGAAATCCATAGAATGTTGGGTTTCTACTTGAGTCAAAACAACATCAAAATGCGCAGCTAAAGAATCAAGAAACCCAAGAATAATTGATCTTGCAAAAATGAAAAATCAAGAAGTAGGAATATATGATGCAGAATCGAGTCTCACTACTCAATTGGGATTCAAGAACAGCAGAGATTGTTGTATCAGAATCAAGAACCCAAGATTCATTGTCGATTGAATCCTCGAAAATGAAAAATTAAATCTGCGTCTTTACGAGTATCCACACTAACACTGAGAACTCCATGCTTTCGTCAAACGACTGCGGGTTGGACAATGATCGAGTTCTTCTCCACGAACTGCTACGTTCAATTCCAGGAGAAGATCGACACTTATGTATTAGTTCTCCAAAAGAAACATCCTACTCTCCACTTTTCGCGACCTGAACTGTTTCCTTTCGGCAGCTATTCGGAAAACCCTGGACCAGTTATTTATAGCGATTTCATGAAAACAGTTTAAGCCGATAATCTAATCGACAGACAGTTATATATTCTGTTGACTTGAGATCTAGTCGATAGATATTCATGTCAACTTGAGATCTAGTCGACAAAGATCCAGTCGACAAACAGTCAAGTCGATATCACTATATCGACTTGAGGTCCGGTCGATAAACATTCTAGTCATGTTAATAATGTTCAAGTCGACAGACAGTCAAGTGGATATCACTATATCGACTAGAAGTCTAGTCGACAAATATTCCAGTCACGTCGACAATGTTCCAGCCGACAGACAGTCAAGTCGGTATCACTATATCGACTTGAGGTCCAGTCAATAAACATTCCAGTCAAGTCAACAATTTTCCAGTCGACAGATAGTCAAGTCGATATCCTTATATCCTACGCTTTGAAAGGCAAGCCTGAGGCACCGGGCGCAAGTAAGCGCATCTTGGCAAGGCCAAGGCAGGCAATTTGCCTCAGGCACGGCTCGATCGCGCATAAACACGCACCTCATAGGTTTTATAGACGTAGTTCAGGCGCTCTGGGCCCAATATCTGTTTAGGATTAAAACCGGTTTGTTTTATCCATTTTTTAGGGTTATCATCCTGTTAAGGCGTCCTTTTTCCTGTATCTGCCATTCTTCCGCCCGATGTTGTCCGTCTCTCCCGCTATCTATCTCTCCCGCTGTTGTTCGCTCAATCTAAAGTCGTCGCCGCTCGTCGGAGATGCAAATCTGATCCTCTAGCCTCTCTTCTAGTTGGAGTAGTCGTCGCTCCTCTAGATGCTCTTCTCAAATCAAGCCGCCACTTTGATTCCTTGTGTTGGAATATTTTAGAAAAATGGGTTTAATGTTGTTACTGTATTATCATCATGTACACCCATATATATATGAGAGTCTCTAATGTAATGATGCAGTGATTAATTATTTTCCCTCAACATGCTATCAGAGCGAGTTTAGGGTTTTATGCATCCCTCCGCTCCAGCACAACGTCGACCCGCCAGACCCAGCCCCCGAATCCTGCAGCGTGTCGTCGCCCCGTTTCCCCCCACAGCGCGTCTCGCCCGACTCCCGCGTCGCTCGACTCCTGTGTCGCCTTCTTCTTCTTTTTCTTTCATGCTTTAGGGACGCCGAATCCATGGAGTCTTGATTCTCCCGATGTCGGCGGTCCCTTCGTCTTCTTCCCTCTTTCTATGAGTGTGGTTCTCCCTCAACATCCTTTGTGATTATTTGGTGCCTCCTCAATTTCTATTCAGGGTTTCCTTATGGCGGGCAGTGAGTCCTCTACCACCATGTCTTTCGATGAAGTGGCCTCCCCTACTCCGACTTCTATTGGACCTTATCGCGTCCCCTCAGATCATGGTACTCCACAAATCACCACTATGAAATTGGATGGTTCCAACTACCTGTCGTGGGATCGCTCCATCTCTCTTCCTCTCAAAAGCCGTCGGTTATTTGGTCATGTCAATGGCACGGTGAAGGCTCCTGTGTATGATTCTCATGAGTGGCTTCAGTGGGAGTCTGACAACTCCCTGACGATGTCTTGGTTAACTCTATGACGGAGTCCATTTCTCGAAACTATCTGTTTTTGTATACCGCAGCGGATATTTGGAAGCGCGTTGAGACTACCTATTCTGGCCGAGGCAATGCATCTCAGATCTACCAACTTCATCGCTGGTTGTTCCTCCTGTGACAGGGTGATTGACCCCCGTCGGCCTACTACTCGGAGTTCACCCAACTCTATCAGGAGTATGATCATTTTGATTCTCTGACCCGGGTGTCTATGGAAGATGAGGTGCTTGTCTGAGCAAGAGAAGAACGCAATCGCATCTTTGAGTTCCTCCACGGCTTACATCGGGATTTTGATCCGATCAGCATTCAGATTCTTGACCGCTCTCCTCTACCTTCTCTGCCTGAGGTGTACAGCCTAGTCCAACAGGAATTCGATCGCCTCCTGACTCTGCTTCCGGACTGTGCCCCCGAGGGATCTGCCCTTGTCTCTCTTTCTCATCCTGAGGCTCGTCCTGCTCGTGACACTAGATTGAGGACTGCGGAGAAAGATCACCTAGTATGTGATTATTGTGGGACGGCCCGCCAAACTAGAGATACCTGCTTCAAGCTTCATGGTTTTCCTCCTCGAGGCGGCCCTGCCTCTCGTGGTGATCGGGGAGGTGGTCGCTTTCAACACATGCCTCATCTGCCCAGATTAGCCCACTTGTCGGACGTTGAGGACTCTATTGCTTCTCACTCTCTGGATTCCAACATGGCCCCCTTGGCTCTTTCGGCTGAAGAAATTCTGGTGTTCCGCCGGATGATGCTTGGTCCTCCAGCGGAGCCGTCCGGTTCTGCCTCCTCTTCCTATGCTCATCAGGGACCTGCAGGTGCTACTCGGCTTCCTCCCACCTCTCCTCTCAGTGGATCATTGATTTTGGGGCTACATACCACATGACCGGATAAGCCACAGGTTCTATTACTCTAACTATTCCTCCATCTATGGTGTCACCTCCCGTTCCGGTCACCCCACTGTCACCTCTTGTTCCTACTACTCTCGTTCCTCTGATGCATCCTCCTATTTTGCAGGTCTACATTCAATGTAGAAGGGGCACAAACACTCAGGCTCTTGCTATTCAACCTGTGCCATCATCTGATCCACCGTCAGGTATTAGCAAAGATAGTTCTGCTTTACTCTACATCCTCTTTCTCATTTGGACTTATACTCCCTATCTCCTACACATAGAGCATTTGTCACCTCCTTGGCCTCCATTTTTATTCCACAGTCTTGGTAGGAAGCACTTGAGCATAGTAAGTGGAAGACAGCCATGCTGGAAGAAATGAGAGCCCTTGACAAAAACAATACCTGGGAGCTGGTCCAACTCCCTAAGGGGAAAACTGTTGTGGGATGCAAGTGAGTTTTTTCTGCGAAGCAAAATTCCCAAGGCCTTGGGGAACGATACAAAGTCAGGTTGGTGGCTAGAGGATATACGCAGACAACGGGCATTGACTATCAGGAGACATTTTCTCCAGTGGCAAAAATGAACGCCATCAGGATCTTGCTTTCATGCGTTGTGTGTAAAGGGTGGAGTCTCCTTCAGTTGGATGTGAAGAACGCATTTCTCCATGGTGATCTTGAGGAGGAAGTCTACATGTCCTTACCTCCTGGTGTTATCCAAGAAGGATTGGCAGAGAAAGTTTGCAGGTTGAAGAAAGCTCTGTATGACTTGAAGCAATCTCCACGTGCATGGTTCAAACCGGTCTATGATCTCTTTCGGGTACAAACAGAGCAATGCTGATAACACCTTGTTTGTGAAACATAGTGAGGGTAAGGTGGCTGCTCTCAGTCTATGTGGATGATATAGCAATAACCGGCGATGATACCGAAGAGGTTGAACATCTAAAATCCAGATTGTCTCAGGAATTTGAAGTGAAGGATCTTGGCCCCCTCAAGTATTTTCTGGGCATCGAGGTGGCTAGATCCAAGCATAAAATCTTTATATCTCAAAGGAAGTATGTTCTAGACTTGCTCGAGATGACTGCAATACTCGGGTGCAAGCCAGCAGATACCCCAATTGAGGTCAATCACAAACTAGGAAGAGATGGAGGAGTTGTTGATGACATACCTGGCTTCCAAAGATTGGTGGGAAAGCTTATCTATCCATTTCACACTCGACCAGACATATCCTATGTTGTAGGGCTCCTTAGTCAGTACATGCATTCACCTAGATCACATCACCTGAATGTTGCACACAGAGTTCTGAGGTACCTCAAATCCACTCCTGGCAAGGGAATTTTGTTCTCACCCAATGAGACATTGACCGTAGAGGTCTATACGGATGCGGACTGAGCAGGATCAGTTGATGACCGGAGGTCAATATCACGGTACTGTTCCCTTGTTGGGTATATTTGGCAACCTAGAGAAGCAAGAAACAACATGTTGCTGCCAGATCTAGCACAGAGGCAGAATTTTGTGCTATGACACAAGGGCTATGTGAAGGGTTGTGGATCCAGACGATCATGAAGGACCTTGGCATGAAGTGTGATGGTCCAATCAGGATCTATTGCGATAACAAAGTTGCGATCAACATTGCCCACAATCCGGTGCAACACGATCGCACCAAGCACGTGGAGATCAACAGACACTTCATCAAGGAAAATATTGTTAAAGGGATTGTGAGTACCCTGTTTGTCTCATCAAACCAGCAACTTGCAGATGTGCTTACCAAAGAGATGAGTCAGAACTCGTTTGACAGAATACATAACAAGTTGGGTATGACAGACATTACACGTCTAACTTGAGGGGGAGTGTTGGAATATGTTAGAATAATGAGTTTTATGTTGTTACTGTATTATCGTCATGTATATATATGGGAGCCTCTACTGTAATGATGCAGCAATTAATTCTTTTCCCTCAACACCTTGCTTTGACCTCGTGTGTGTTTATCTGAAACTTGTTATTAATTATTGCCAATTTGTCAGCTTTAGTGTTTTATTTTTGTTATTGATGCTTGTGGTCCATGTGTTTTAAGTTGTTTAATGATTGGCATATGCTGATTTGTTAGCACTGATCTTCTGGCGGAAGTCACGAAATTGTAGGTGTAGAGCTTCTCATCTTCTTGAGGACATCCTGTATGTCTCTCTGAGGTCGTCAACGAGCAGAGTCGAGTGATTCACTCTCAATGATCGTGTTTATTTAAAGTCAATTTTTTGTTGAGCCTGACTCAATGTGTGTGTGATTCTAACGCTAGCTTGTTCACATTAGTTCATTTGCATAGTCAGTCTCCAATTTTGTTATTCATTATGTTCATCATGCGCATTCTATCAGAACTGTTGATTTCCTTTCTTCAGATAAGCATCCTGATCCCTCTTTTGCTGCATTGGAAGGGTGGTTTGCTAACTGGGTTCTTCATGGATTGTGGGTTTTTATGATTTAATCTTTTAGGGATGAGTGTATAGATTTAGGCTCCGTTTGCGGGAACTTATTTTCACCGGTCAAGCGGTTACGACCGCATGAATCGGACCTTAATTGTGGTCTGATTTATGCCGCCGTAACCGCTTGACCGGTGAAAATAAGTCCCCCCAAACGGCGCCTTAATTATAGCACTGTGTTCTTTCCATATATTATTAAGTTGAGGTTTGTAAATTTTCTCTATCTGTTTGGCTAAAGACTCAAATTAATTTTTTATACAGCCTTATAAATATGTTTTCTATTATCATAAGTTAACAAAATATGTTTTTGCTCTGCTAATGATATATTCAACAATTTAAACATGTTTTGCCTTTGAATTAAAGATCAATTCACTGAATTTCACTAATTCTCTTGTTGTATACACTCAATCTTTAGGTTATTAAAATGATTTAGGTTGCGTTTGGCGCGGCTTATCGCGGCTTAATTGCTCCGGTGAGGTTGGACAAAAATATCATTGTCATATCAAAATTTTATGCCCCAAACTATTTTTTTTGTAATGGTAGTAACATTTGTCATACCAAACATACATTCTATGGCAATGACGTTTTTGTCCAACCTCACCGGAGCTAATAAGTGGTGATAAGCCGCGCCAAACGCAACTTTAATAGGTTGAAATGGATGCGAGTGGTTTTGGATCATCCAGTGTCCAATCTAGGATTGATCCAGTTTGAAAGTATGTGCGTCAGACTTCTACCGCTAATAAAACTGATTTAACAAGCAATTTTTCTGAGAAAGTAACAAATGGTGGAATTTTTCGTGCTAAACAACACCTAGTTGCGGGATTTAGAAATACAAAAGTTTGTCTCAAGTGCCCACAACATGTACGGAAGGAAATTCAAGAATATATGAAAAACAGAATGAATGCATGCAATACGAAAAAACAAGCATTCTCTGACTTTGCAAATATAGATACTTTTGGAAGCGATATGGAAAATCAAGCATTCCAAATGTAGTTTCTTCAAAAGAGGCACTAGCATGACAATCCAAATTTCTTTACATAAACTGAAATCTGTGAAATTGTGAAGTGATTTATGTTATTTAGCAAACATCTCAAGACTAAAGTTAAACATCTATGATTTTCAGTAAATTGGGCACCTAATTCACTGATTTTATTTCAATTTTAATTTTTACGCCTGACGTGCCTCTGGCGCGCACCTGCACCTTGCACCTAGATTCCAAGACTGTTTTGCACCTCGGTGCGTCTTTCGTCTTTAATAGCATAGCATATATCGACTTCAGGTCTATTCGACAAGCATTCGTGTCGACTTGACATCTAACCGATATACACTATATAGACATATAGTTTAGTCGACACAAACTACCTCTAATCAGTTCAAGCCTGGCTCTTTACTCATATCTAATATAAGTAGAGCCACCACGATCATTTATCCAATTTTTTTTGTAAGTTATTATGTGTGGCCCAATAAGCTCGCATTATGTTGGTAGTAAGAATAACTCCTTAATTACTTCTGGATCACATAAGACCCTAACAGTCTCTCACTTGAGCTAGAACATATCAACGATAGTCTTACAAGCAATGAGCGGCATCTAGCATTGCATCATTGCTACCCAAGTAATACAAGAGTTGACAACTCAATGAACCTATCAGTGACTAATGTTTTAGTGTTGGCATGCCCCTTGTCGTACAACCATATTGAACTTAAGGCATGGAGTATGTCACCCTCTTAATAATTCAATCTTTGTTTATTGATCAAGAATACACTGTCAGAAATCGGTGAGCTCAATATCATATATTGACTCATCCCAGCATGACCTTATATTTCACAGACTCATTCAATCAAGGGGTCCATAGATGTAACTCTTGTCATATACAATGAAAAATTCAGTCTACATCAACTCACAATAATCTACATGATTCGTAACGTACCCAATTACCACTCTTATTATCAATCTTTCTCAATGATGACTTTAAATGGCATCAAAGTACGCTCCTCCTTATGTAATGACTATAGTGACTTCAGGTCAAAGAAATCCATGGGAATTCCTATATGCCTAATTTCTCTCTCCTTCATTTCCGACCAAAGTAGGGTGGACTTGTCAATTCCATTGCGCGGCGGGTTTAGGGTCAAGCGTGATCGCTTTCTCATGTGATTTCTTCTTATCTTTGCACATGCCGACAAGATCTGCACACGCAACCGTCAAAGACGCTCGATCAACCTCTCTCGTGGCTCACCTTCTTTCCCCCGCACAGAGAACGACGCTTAGAGAGAACTCCAGATCGCACGCAGACGACGACGCCTTCTTTCGCACGCGCAATTTTCGCAAGCAAAAAGGCCTACGGTAAGGTAATATTCCTTATTTCTCTTCCATTTTTGCTAGATGTTGTCTTTTACCTTTGATTTTGCCTCTCATCAATTGCCCCATCCTTCTTCCACACGCATGTTTTTTTTTTCTTTTAGTATTTCATTTTTGTGTGTTTTGCTACATGGAAGGGCTTCATTTGTTTCCAAACTTAGAGAATGAGGCAGCATACAAGTCCAGGAAAATTCATATTCAAAAATCAAGGAATGAGGCACTTGATTCCAAACCCTCCCGTGCCTAGAACTATCTTTTGCTGTTGATCAAGAAATTAACAAAGCTTGATTATTTTTTTAATATGTATTTTGTGTTGTTGATCAACTAACTTGATGTTAGCACGGGAGAAAATGATATTGTATTATTAAAATAAGCAGACAATCCTCCATATATAGGAGTTACAACTATAGAGTCATAAAATAAATAAGTTGGGTTTGTGATATCCATCACATCTAACTTGGATATAATGTTACCAAAAGACATATGAGACAACCTTTTTAAGCACATCAGCTAGTAGTTAATCAGAGCGGACAAAAAGAGTGTTAATAACTCCCCTCACAATGTTTTCCTTGATGAAATGTCGATCGACTTCCACATGTTTAGTGCGATCATGCTGGACAGGATTATGTGCGATGCTAATGGCGGCATTGTTATCACAGTATACCCGGATGGGGCCTTTGTCGCGAATCTCAAGTTCAAGCAAAAGAGATCGAATCCACATTCCTTCACATATTCCCTGGGCCATAGCCCTAAATTCTGCTTCTGTACTTGATATGGCAACATGTTTTTTGCTCCTCCAAGTCACCATATTTCCTTCAACTAAGGTACAATACCCGGAAGTGGATCTATGATCATCAACTGACCCTTCCCAATCAACATCTGTGAAAACTTCATTGGATAGTTCTTTGTTCGGAGAGAACAAGATGCCACGTCCCGGAGAGGTTTTGAGATATCTGAGAATCTGATGGGCAGCATCCAAGTGGTGTGATTAGGGAGTATGCATGTACTGGCTGATAGCTCCAACAGCATACGATATATCTGGGTGAGTATGTGATAGGTAGATGAGTCTCCCCACAAGGCGTTGAAAGCCAATGATATCCATGACAGGTTCTCCACCATCCCTTCCCAATCTATGGTTCACTTCAATGGGGGTATCAGCAGGTCTACACCGACTCATCCTCGTAGTCTCCAGCATGTCAAGGATGTACTTCCTCTGTAAGATAAAGATACCGTGCTTGGATCTAACAACTTCAATGCCAAGAAAATACTTGAGGTTCTGAAGATCCTTGACCTCAAATTCACTAGTCAGTCTAGTCTTCAGATTTTTTTTTCGACCATGTCATCCCCAGTTAAGACATTGTCATCCACATAAACTATCAGCGATGTCAGTTTCCCTTGTACGTGCTTTACAAATAGGGTATGGTCAACATTACTCTGTGTATATCCAAATGTCACCATTACTCGTTGAAACTTTCCAAATCAAGCCCTCAGGGATTGTTTTAGGGCATATAGAGTCTTCTTCAGTATGCATACCTTTCCCTCAGATCCCTCAGAGATAAGACCAGCAGGTAGAGACATATAAACTTCCTCTTCCAAATCTCCATGGAAGAAGGCATTCTTCACGTCCAACTGGCTGATACTCCACCCTTTGCAGGCAGCACATGAGAGCAGAATACGGATAGAAATCATCTTCGCAACAGGAGCAAAGGTTTCCTGATAATTAATTTCGGCCGTTTTAGTGTATCCTATTGACACCAACCTAGCCTTGTAACGGTCCACAAGACCTTGAGAGTTTTGTTTCACTGAAAAAATCTATTTACATCCAACCACAGTCATGCCTTGAGGAAGGTAAACAAGGTCTCATGTGCAATTCTTCTCAAGATCTATCATCTCTTCTCGCATACCATCTTTCCACTTTTGATGCCTCAAAGCTTCCTGCCACGAAGAGGGTATGGAAATGGAGGACAGAGAAGTGACAATGGTTCTATGCCGGGAAGACAATGAGTCATAAGTCACATAATGAGATAAGGGTTGACGAGTGGAAGCACGGTTACCTTAAAGACCGGTGGATGGAGCAGGCATGGATTCTGGTACAATGTGCCCAAGATGACTCTTTGTGCCCCTTCGTTGACGAGTATAAACCTGCAACAGAGGAGTAGGGCGAGGTGGCAGAGACGGCGGAAGAACCACAAGTGGGATAGTAAGCTGATATGGAGGATAGGTAGGGGAATTGCTGAGGAGCTCACTTCCATGGTACTAGTCTCCCCCTGAAGAGAGCTCCTGTAATAAGACTGATTCATGGAAGGTGACATCCATGGAGACAAAAGTCTTGCGGGTCTCGGCATGAAAACACTTACACACTTTTTGGGTGTTCGAGTAACCAACGAAGACACGCTGAAGCGCGCGGGGATCAAGCTTAGAGGTGTGGTGCATATGGACAAAACACACACAGCCAAAGATACGAGGAGTGAGCTCGCTAGAAAGGATATTGAGAGCTTCTAACAGAGTTTTGTGGAGAATACGAGTTGGTAGGTGATAAATTAGATGTGTAGCTGTGAGGATAGCATCCCCCCAATAGTAATTAGGTAGGTGCATCTGAAGTAATAAACAATGAGCGACCTCCAGGAGGTGCCGATTCTTACGCTCGACTACCCCATTCTAGGCAGGATTGTACACTTAAGAAGTTTGGTAGATGATACCCAAGTCACAAAGGAAGAGTTCAAAGTGAGTCAATGTACTCACGATCATTATCATTTCGCAATACACATACAGTGGCATTGAATTGAGTGATAATCATTTTATGAAAACGCTGAAATAAAAGAAAAATATCAGATTTGCTTTTCATGAGATAAACTCATGTGTATTTAGAAAAACAGTCGATAAAAGTGACAAACCATTTGCACCTAGAAATATAAGCAACTGAGTTATGGCCCCAAACATCAAAATGAATAACCTCAAAAGGTGCAGCACAAGGAAAGAACATTCGAGAAAGAGGTGCCCTCTTGTGCTTACATAGTTCATAGACATTGTAGAAATGGAGAAAACCAACCTTGTATATATGTCCACTTGGTAATAGTTACAAGTATACACACACTTATATAGGAGAAGAAGGAAGGGAGAAATCCTAATACATGATGTGGGACTAATCCAAGAAGAAAAACAAGAAACAACATGGGCCCTTAAATGGGCTTTTCTAACACTCCCCCGCAAGCTGGAGCGTACAAGTCATAGGCGCCAAGCTTGGATAAGAACTGATAGTAGAGCGGCCTAGAGAGAGCTTTCGTCAGGATGTCCGCAACTTGGTCGGTAGCAGGAACATGAGCCAGATCTATCTTCTTTGACTGTACCTTTTCCCGGATAAAGTGACAGTCAACTTCGATATGCTTTGTTCGTTCGTGAAAAACCGGATTCTTGGCAATATGAATTGCTGCCTGACTGTCGCAAAATAAGGTAGCCGGAGATGAGAGACGAACACCTAAGTCTCTCAGAAGGCCTTCAAGCCAGGTTAACTCAGAGACAACAGCTGTCATAGCCCGGTACTCGGCTTCGGCAGAGGAGCGTGCAACCACATTCTGTTTCTTGCTACGCCAAGTTATGAGGTGTCCACCAAAGTAAGTACAGAATCCAGTTGTGGAGCGCCTATCATCAATAGATCCTGCGTAGTCAGCGTCAGAATATGCGACGAGAGATAGAGATGTGGACGGCTTATACACAAGTCCTTGTCCGGGGGCGAGCTTGAGATATCGAAGGATGCGCTCGACAGCTTGAAGATGAGATGTCCGAGGAGCGTGCATGAACCGGCTCACAACTCCCACAGCAAATGAGATGTCTGGTCGAGTCACCGTAAGGTAGATCAGCTTCCCAACCAAGCGTCTGTAATATTCCGGATTTGTAAGTAGCTTGTCAGAGTCAGAGCTATGGGCCGAGAGCTTGTGATTTGCGTCCATAGGAGTCTCCGCAGGTTTGCACCCAGAATAACCTGCATCACGAAGGAGGTCCATACAGTACTTCCTTTGAGATAACACAAGACCATCAGGGCGTCGGGCGACCTCGAGCCCAAGAAAGTACCGAAGGTTGCCCAGATCTTTGGTTTGAAAGGCAGAATTCAACTGTGCCTTGGTCTGTTGTATTCCTGACGTGTCGTCGCCAGTAATCAGGATATCATCAACGTAGACCAGAAGAATCACAGTCCCGGTTGACCGATGTCGGGTGAAGAGAGAAAAATCAGCCGAGCTCCGAGTGAAGCCACTAGCACAGACCACTTTACTGAACTTTTCAAACCATGCACGCGGGGACTGTTTGAGACCATAAATGGATTTCCGAAGGTGGCATACCAAAGACTCCCCCGTGGTCTCAAACCCGGGCGGCTGATGCATATAAACGGTCTCCTGGAGATCGCCGTTGAGGAAGGCATTTTTGATATCCAGCTGATAAAGGGGCCAGTGACGATGAACAGCTAAGGAGAGAAAAACGCGGACCGTGTTCAATTTGGCCACGGGAGAGAAGGTTTCCTCATAATCAAGGTCATGTTGCTGAGTAAACCCCCGTGCCACAAGACGGGCCTTCAGACGATCGATAGTGCCATCCGCCGCATGTTTAATGACAAAGACTCATTTGCAGCTAACAGGGGTGTGGCCAGCAGGAAGAGGAACCAGATCCCAGGTCTGGTTAGCCCAGAGAGCCTGCATTTCATCGTGCATAGCAGCCCGCCAGCCAGGGTGGTGAAGCGCCTCCTGCACATTAGTAGGAAGAGAAATAGAGGAAAGGGAGGTGGCAAATGCGTAGAGAGGTGGTGTTAGCCGATGTAGAGAGACGTAGTTGGCCAAGGGATGAGCTGTAGAGACGGAAGCGTGATCGACCGTAGCGGAGCTATCGCTGGCAGCAGGGAGCTGGGTTACGGGCGCATCCTTGGATGGGCGACGAGAGTAGACATGGATGAGCGGTGGAGGAACCCGAGGAGGAACAGGGGGAGAGGAGGAAGAAGGCGGCACAGATGGCGTGACCGGTACAACGGGCCGGGGAAGAGAGGGAGCAGAAGACGAGGTGGTGCCGGGTAAGTGGAAGGGCTGGTCTTCGCAGAAGGTGACATCTGCAGAAACGACCATTTTGCCGGTAGTAGGAGAGTAGCAGACGTACCCCTTTTGAGTGCGGGAGTAGCCAACAAACATATACTTGGCGGCCCGAGGAGCAAGTTTGTCGGAAGGAGGGCCAAGAAGGTGGACGTAACAAACACACCCGAAGATCCGTGGTGTGAGAGAGGTGAGGGGGATAGAGGGATAGAAGAGTTGGAGAGGTGAGGCAAAAGCAAGGACAGAGGAGGGAAGGCGGTTGATGAGATGACAGGCGGTGGAAACAGCAAAGTTCCAATATTCGGTGGGAACGTGCATTTGGAACATAAGGGAGCGGGCAACATCGAGAAGATGACGATTTTTGCGTTCTGCCACCCCGTTTTGCTGAGGGGTATACGCACATGAAGTTTGATGGATGACACCAAAGTCAGTGCAGAGAGTGGAGAAGGCACGACCGGTATATTCCCGAGCATTATCAGTGCGAATGACTTTGAGAGGAGTGGCGAACTGCGTACGCATCTCAAGTAAAAAGGCGCGAAAGACAGAGGGAAGTTCAGTGCGATCGCGTAGGAAGTAGAGTCACGTGGTACGGGAGTAATCGTCAATGAACGTGACAAAGTACCGAAAGCCAAAAATACTAGGGAGCCGATAAGGACCCCAAATATCAGAATGAACTAACGACAAGGGAGTAGTACTCCTGGTACAGGCAGGGGGGAAAGAGGAACGGTGTTGTTTGCCGTAGACACAAGATTCACAGAAGAACTCCTGTAAAGAAAAATCAGGAAGAGCCCGCTTGAGAATCGAAAGGGGAGCATGTCCAAGGCGGCAATGCCAATCAACAGTAGAGATGGTGGAGAGAAGAGTTGGTGGGATATCCAAAATGTACAACCCATTCACCAGCTGCCCCTGACCAATGGTACTCCGGGTACGGCGATCCTGCATAAGAAAAGAATGGGGTGAAAAGGTAATACAACAGTCAAGGTCGTGTGTGAGACGACTAACTGATAATAAATTGAAGGGAGACCCCGGAACGTGAAGAACCGAGGAAAGAGAAAGGGTTGGCGTAAGCTGAAGATCAGCGGAGCCAAAGACGGGGAGGGTTTCACCGTTGGCCACAGTGATGCGAGCAGGATGAGGCGTGTGGAGATATGCTGGGGGCTTCTGGGAGGAGATATGGTGAGTAGCACCAGAATCAACGATCCAACAAGGATGATGAGAGAGGCAGGTGATACCCTCCGTAGAGGACACAACAGAGGTGACAGCGGAAGCAACAGGTGCCATGCGGAGAGCAGAAACAGCCCGCGGCGGACTGGAGCCGGTCGAGGCGAGTAGGGCAGACCACAGCTGCAGAGAGAGGCCACGGAAACAGAAAGAGGCCGCAGCGGGAAGAGAGTCCGCGCGGACAGAGACAGGCCGCAGCGAGCAGAGACAGCGGACTGGATGAGGTCGCGGCGAGCGGGAGTAGGCCGCGGCGAGTACAGGCACGCTCAGCAAGGAGCGGGCTATGGGAGGCCGCGGCGGACTGGAGGAGGCCGAGGCGGACTGGATCAGACCGCGGCGGACTGGTTCCGACCGTGGCAAGCAGAGCACAACAGCGGGCCGAGAAGAGAGGGCAAGCTGGGGGAGCTTGGCAAGTCGCGGGAACGGGGCAAGTCGCGGCGAGCTGGAGGGGGTCGCGGCGAACTGCAGGAGACCGCGGCGGACTGGAGGTAGCGGCGGACTGGAGGAGGCCGCGATGAGCACAGACGCTCAGCAAGGAGCGGGCCAAGAGAGGCCGCAGCGGACAAGGGGAAGCAGTGCGCAAGAGATGGCGGAGAGAGAGTCCGCGAGCACAGAGGCTCGAGCGGACAGAAATAGAGCGAGCTAGAGGGAGCAGTCCGCGAGCAAAGAGGCTCGAGCGGACACAAACAGAGTGCAGCGGACAGGAATGATCGTCCGGAGCGGATAGAGAGAGGTGGGCCCCACGAGTCAGAGCAGAAGATGGCTATAAGAAGCCTGAGGAGGGTGGAACCACGGAGGGAGAGAAGAGGAGCGGAATCAGAAGGGCAGTCCGCACGAGACCGGAGCGGACAGGAATGTAGTCCGCAGGGTAGCCGAGCGGACAGATACAGAGGGGCAGTCCGCAGAGAGGCGGATGCAGGAAGGCAGGCAGTCCGCACGAGACCGGAGCGGACAGGAAGGCAGTCCGCAGAGAGGCGGATGCAGGAAGGCAGTCCGCAGGAGACCGGGCGGACAGAAAAAAAAAAGGGCAGTCCGTAGCTAGACGGAACCTGGCTTTGATACCATGTAGAAATGGAGAAAACCAACCTTGTATATATGTCCACTTGGTAATAGTTACAAGTATACACACACTTATATAGGAGAAGAAGGAAGGGAGAAATCCTAATACATGATGTGGGACTAATCCAAGAAGAAAAACAAGAAACAACATGGGCCCTTAAATGGGCTTTTCTAACAGACATCACAAAAAAAATGTTAAAAACAGAGGACGACATAACAGGAAATAATAATTTCATAACAGAGATAGAGGGATGTCCAAGGCGACAGTGCCAGGAATCCAAAGTAGAAGACGAAGCCACATGAAGAGCACGCGGAGTAAAAGCCGGGCTGGAGGGGTCAATCACCTTCCTCGTCGCCAGGTCCTGAAAGATACAATAAGATGGGAAAAAATTCATTGATCAATGCATAGAGTTAGTCAATTGACTAATAAATAAAATTTCGAATAAATTTAGCAACATGAAGAACGGATGAGAGAGTGAGGGAGCAGAAAATGGTTCATTTGCCAGTAATAGAGGAAAAAGAATCATAAGTAACCAGTGTTGTGGATATCGGCCGACATGTCGGCCGACATGTCCAACATGTCGGCCGACATGAAGGTTTGGGAGCAAAAACGACACAAAACCGGTACAAATTATATGTGTGGCGTTTTGAAAATATCGGACCGACATGTCGGTTTTACCGACATGTCGGCCCCAAAAAACGCCCATATCGGGCGTTTTTTTAAGCTAATTTTTTTTTATTTAATTATTAACTTTATATTTTAATTTTTATTAATGAAATGAGCGGGGTCGGGCTACTGTTTTAACACCCCCGACACGCTCATTTCATTTCATCCCGTCGCTCTGCCCTAGCTCTCCCTGTCGCTCCTGCCCTAGCTCTCCCGCGCGCACCTGCGACACTATCTCTCTGGTTCTTTCTTCTCCCTGCTCGTTGGTGCTCTCTGATTCTCTGGTTCTCTCTAGCTCGTTGGTGCTCTCCCTCTCTCGCGCACTGTCGGCACTCTATCTCTCTAGTTCTTTCTTCTCCCTACTCGTTGGTGCTCTTTGGTTCACTGGTTCTCTAGTTATCTGGTGCTCTCTAGCTCGTTGGTGCTCTCCCTCTCTCGCGCGTTGTCGGCACTTTATCTCTCTGGTTCTTTCTTCTCCCTGCTCGTTAGTGCTCTGTGGTTCTCTGGTTCTCTGGTGCTCTCCCTCTCTTGCGTGTTGTCAGTACTTTATCTCAGTGGTTCTTTCTTCTCCCTGCCCGCTGGTGCTCTCTCGGCTGGTTCATTCTTCTCCCTACCTCGCCCTCATTCTATCGCTCTGCATTTTGTTTTTTTTTTGTGTTGGTTGTTGTGCTAGCTGTCGGCTGTAGCATGGTGGCTGCCTTGTGGGTTGTTACTGGTGGCTGCCGACCCATTTAGTTGTTGGTGGCTGCCTTGTTTCTTTATTTGTCTTATTAGTTGCCGTCGGAAGCTTTCATTGATTGCCCTGTGCAAACTCTCTGGGCTACAAGAAAGAACTAGAGACATGTTGTAGGACATGTCGGTCTGCTATTTTATTTGTGGCTGCCTTGCTGGTTGTAGCATAGTGGCTGCGTTGTTGTTTATTTGTCTTATTAGTTGCTGCTTTATTTTTATTTGACACATTTATTAATCAACAAATGATTTGAAATACCCCTATTAATAGTTATTTATTCAACTTCATTTTGCAATCAATGATGCATGTATATCCAATCACATTTTTAGTTGTCCTGCTGCTTTGTGTCTTTTAATAAATAAAATGTGAGATGCTTTGAAAATTTGAATGATACTTGAATGCTTTGTTCATTTTGTTGGATACTTTAAAAGTTTGAATGATAGTTATAACTTTGTATACTAGTATACTACTGAGAATGCAAAATTTTGTTGGATAAATAAAATTCAAGTATCATTCAAATTGGCAATATAGTCGACGCTGATCATGATGAAAGGAGACCTCAAAGATTAGCTACAAGCAAAGAAGTGGCAGTTAGTTATCAAAGAAGGGGAAAGAGAAAAATATCTGAAGTGGACGAGTGAGATCTAGAGGGTTCATCGGATGAAGATCATATTCTATCTACTCTGCCGACTATAGATGAGTTTTCAGGTGATGAAAAATGAGGTATGTTTGAGTTTTGATCTTTAAAGTGTTGTATGTTAAATGCTACATATAGATTTTAATATTTAAAAGTTCAATAGGTTGTAAAATAGGTAGTATTATGATATGTATAAAAATTAAAAAATAACATTTAATTACATATATAATTAATTAAATATTAAATTCCGATATATGAAATATCCCCGATATATCCCTCGATATATAAAAAACCGACATGAAAACCCAAACCGACGTGTCCCCGACATCCGACATCTGTAACATTGTAAGTAACACTCACTTTGTCACGACCCGACAACGAAGAGTAGGATGCACAACCTGAAGCACTGTCAGTCATATGATCGGTGGCTCCGCTGTCGATGATCCACTAGGTAGAGGTACGACTAGAAGGAGAATGAGCACCTGGGGGCCCCTGGTGGGTATTTGAGGAGGATAAAGTAGAAGTCTTCGAAAGATGGCCTTGCATGAGATGACGAAAGTCAAGACTTTCATCCGAAGTGAGAGCTGGAGGGGCTGTCAGAGAGGACGTACCATCACAAGCATCAGAGAGATGAGCATAGCGGGGCTGGGAATGACGGCCCGGAGAGCGACCATAGCCACGACCACCATAAGTAGCAGGACCCCCTCTGGGTGGGGGAAGTCGTGGAGCTTGAAACAGGTTTCCCTTGTATGACGGACCTTCCCACAATAATCACAGATCAGGTGAACTTTCTCCCCAAACTTAGGCGGTAAGTCACTAGGAGGACACCCACCAAGGCGAAACCGAGCGGCAAAAGCAGAGCCTTCCCAGGCAGTGTCAGAATGTAAAGTCTGACGACAATTGAATTCTTGCTAAACAAGACTATAAACCTATGAAGAGGGAAGAGGAGACCACCCAAGTATCTGGACACTAATTTGATCAAAGCCACGATGCAAGCCATACAGAAACTCAAATATCCGATTACGTACTTCACAAGCCCGAACAAGAACTTCGTCTTCATGGGATATGAGAGTGAGAGCATCGAAGTGATCATACTATTGATATATTTGAGTAAACTCCAGGTAGTAGGACGACGGAGAGCGATCCACTTGCCACAACAGGAAAATCCGGCGACGAAGTTGAATGATCTGAGAAGCGTTCTACAGGAATAGGTAGCCTCAACACATTGCCAAATATCAGCGGCAGTGTCCAGAAATAGATAATTTTGAGCAATGCATTCTTGCATGGAGTTGAGCAACCAGGAAATCACCAGGGTATTTTCAGACTCCCATTGAGACCACTCAGGAGAGGTCGAACCAGGAGCAAGCATAGTGATATTGATATAGCCAAACATATGACGACATTTTAGAGAAAGGGTAATGGAAAGAGCCTATGGCAGATAGTTGATGTCATCAAGTTTCATGGTGGTGATTTGAGGAGTCCCATGATCATGTAGAGGGCGGCCAGAGCCCAAAGCTGATATTGGGGAGGAGCCAGACAAAGAAGTGGTTGATTCCACATTCTGGTTCATAGCAATCGAAGCAAAGAAACCCAGGAAGAGCATACTGTTGAAACCGGAAACCGGTCTCTGTGGAGTTCGAGGTCCCAAAAGAGGGGTGACCGCGCACCTACTACACTCAAGTGAACAATCGAGGCTCTAGACTAGGAACGTAAGGGACAGGCCCAAGGTCTCAGCGTGGAGATCCCACCACACACCCGGAAGACTAACGAGTTCTTCCCCTCCTAAGCCAAATGCTGAGCTAATTGGGCACCTTTGGAAGGCTCTCTTGGCCGACCAGAACCTCTAGGGAGGATCTCAAAATTCACTCCCTCTTAACCAAGGATGACACCTCGGGTTTGTGCAAAACGCCTTTTAACTGCCCTCCTAGTAGCATAACCTCGCCTAGCAGTTCTATTTTTCCGCAGCCCCTTTTGGACCGCCACCAACGTAACACAAGCCTTCAAGGGCTAGCAAAAACATCGCGGACATCTCAAATTACAGGAACGTACGTTCCATACCTCGGCACGCAGGCCGGCAACATAAACAAAAAAGGCCTTCTAGGGCCGACACAAACTTGGGCTTAAGCCCGCTGCTTTCCGCTACATAAAGAATGCACAACTTCCTCGGAGTCCTCTCCGGGAACCCCAGAACATCGTCAATCCGGCTCATACGTCTGGATGAGCTTCACACAGCATGCCTAAACCCGTACTCACGCTTCCGGGTACTAAATGAAATTAACTGCGGGGACGTACACGTCAACCCGTCGGAGAGCACCCTTCCTCCACCCATTGGTGAAGAGGGGCCTCCATGCAAATATGTAAATTTAGGGCTTCACCTGCCTGAGTAGAAATTTCGTTACCCTTGGCGCGGATATTGGCGGAGTCGCGGCCGCGTAACTTGCACGAGGCTCGATGCCCGGTGAAGGGCTCCTAGCTGATTTTTCTGATGGCGGTGCTGGCCCAAACCCTCATCACAATCTTCTCCAGGTCGAACATTGCTGGAGAAACCCGGTCCCTATTTCCTTGGCCGAGCCCTTGCTGGAGGAGATGGAAAAATACATCCTCTTGCTCCGTTTTTCTGGTGGTGGCCGAGCCCTCGCAGGGAGGAGGACAATGACTCGATCTTCATGTTCCCGGCCGAGCCTAGTCGTATATGGACGATCAATGCCTTGCTCCAAGCGGCCGTGGTGGTGGTCGGGCTCCCTTCCCGGCCGAGCCCTGCTCCAGGCCGTGCCCTAGCTCCAGGCCGAGCCCTGCTCCAGGCCGTGCCCGAGCATCAGGCGGTCGTGCCTTGCCCCAGGCGGCCAGCTTTTTCTCCAGGCGGTTGAGCCCCACCTGCAGGCGGCCGGCTCTTCTCCCCTTGCTGCTTCACCGAGAGAGAGGGAGAAATCGGGAAGATCGGGGAGAGGGAAAAACCTGCGGCTGGCCCCTTTCCTCCTCCTCCTGCCCGATGCCCTCTCCTCTAAATAAATCCCTCTCTCTATGTATACATAAACGTATATACATATATATAATAAATATATATTATAAATAGAAATATATATATAGTAAATATATATATGTTTTTTATAACTCAAAACTTAAAAACTCCACACGCGCGTACGAGAGCCCGCACGTCCTCGAACAGGGCTGCACCAAATCGTCGCTCGTAGTACGTCCCGAGCCCGCTCCCTGGGGAGGATCCCACTCGGCCGGGTACGGGGTTGTACACATACACTAGAACAAAGAAGCACTAAACAAAATGTTGCTCATAGAAAGACAGTCGACGAAGGTTCGGAGCCACTAAGACCAACAGAGGAATTGAGGGGTCATCCCCGCAAGAAGGAGAAGGACTGGACGCCAAAAAAAGAGAGCGGGCCTACGAAGGCATTCGAAGAGGCAGCACCGACATCCAGCACCTAGGAGGAAAGAAACGACAGAGAGGGAGGCGGAGACGGGAGCCTCCCGCCTGAAGAGGGGGCGAGGGAAAGAGGGGGGAACCGAGAGTTGGCGGCACTAGCGGGGGAAGGGCGGAGCAGGCGCAAGCGAGTGCGGCGGAACCGTGCGAGGGCAGCGCAAGCGAAGGCGGAAACTGGCGAATGCTGCGCAAGTGGACGGAGCCGATTAGGGCTTCGCTAGATTTGATACCATGTTAGCAAGTGAGAAAATGGTATTGTATTATTGAAGAAAGCAGATGCTCCTCAATATATAGGAGTTACAACCATATAGTCATAAAATAAATATAACACCAAAACATAAACACTTGATTTGAAAAATTGGTAATTCAAATTCCAACCTAATGAATTCTTAACCCCCCCCCCCAGACACCCACCCACCCACACACTCAAACAACAATTCCATCCAAACGAACATACACTTACGGTACTATATAGGGAATCTTTTTCTTCATTTTCCCTTTCCTTTTTTCGCCATTCATAAATTTTATGCTAACATTCAAGCTATTTAGAAAACTATCATATGCTAAAAATGGTGAGGATTGTGTTAGGTAGACGTCCAACGTAAAATTTAATCACCCTAATAAATATGGTCATTTGAGAAATTGTGCAAAAGTTATGTTGTTCCTCCTAAAGAACGTGATGTATGGTCTGAATGCGACATCTTGGTAAAAACCGCTACATTTTCAAGATTTTGGTGTAGTGTTACATATGCAAGAGTACTCGCCATATAATCTGAATGCGGCGTCATTGCAAGAATCATTGCACCTCACTTGGGTGTAGTATTAAATAGACAAAAGTTCTCGCATATTAGACGTCCTAAGAAAATATATTGAATGATTTGTGACCAATTTAGGTTTGGAAGTTGGAATATAAGTGCGTTAATGGGAAAAACAATGAAAGTAATGTATATGATGATTAAAGGATAAATATCTTATACCTGCAAGAGACAATATAGGTAGATGAGAAAACTAAATTTCTAGACAATTCAGATTTTAAATTATGCTACACAAGAAAAAAAATAGCAATGAAGTAGGTATTATTATGGATACTACTTAGAGTAATGAAGTTGTTGGGGTTAGTAGAAAAAGTGATAAAATTCTACCTCTTAAATTGAACATAAGAAATGAAACTATTCATAACTAGGATTAAGTGAAACTATTAAAGTGCAATTTTTGGAAGATTTAAATGAATAAAGAAAAATCCCACAAAGAGTGAAGATTTTTATAGAAGCTGACTTAAATGGACATATAGAGAAGAAAAATACATATTATACAGCCATTCATGGGGATTTCGGTATCGAGAAAGAAATTAAGAAGGAAGAACCATTTAGACATAGTCATAGAACATGAGCTAATTGTGAAAAATACATTTTTCATGAAAAGGGAAGAACATTTAATTACGTTTAAAAGCGCATCAAATAAGTCACAAATTGATTATTTTATAACTCGTAAAATGAATAAATGATTTGTAAGGATTGCAAAGTCATACTAGGAGAAAGTTTGACAACATAGCATAAGTTAATGATGTCAGACGTGCAAATTAAAAATAATAAATTTAAGACAGGTAAAAGTGTTGCAAACAATTCGATGGTGACTTGAAAAATGAAAAAATAGGTTGTTTTTAAGATAGAAGTTATGGAACTAGTTGATGACTCTTATGCTAAGTTATCAAAGGCGCAAGGCGCACCGAGCCGCAAAGGGTCCCTGGAGCCTAGGCGCAAGGCGCAGGCGCGCGCCTGAGGCACGTGAGGCGCAAAATTGGGGAAAGAAAAAATTGAGCGAATTGGGCGCTCAATTTGCTGAAATTGAGCGAATTGGGCGCCCAATTCGCTGAAATTGTGCGAATTGGGAGCCCAATTCGCTGTATTTGTGCGAATTGGGCGCCCAATTCGCTGGAATTGAGCGAAATCGCGGAATTTCAGAGATTTGGGCGCCCAATGCGTGGAATTTCAGCGAATTGGGCGCCCAATTCGCTCAATTTCAGCGAATTGGGCGCCGAATTCGCTCAATTTCAGCGAATTGGGCGCTCAAGTGCGCCTAGGGGGTGCCTCAGGTGCATCTAAGATCATGTTTTTGCCCATATCAAAATTTTTTAAAAATAAAATACCTTGAAAGGCCCGGGCGCGCCTTTGGCGCGCCTGGGCGCATGTAAGGCGCGCGCCTAGGCGCGCCTGGGCGCGCCTGAGGCGCGCCTGGGGCACATCGCCCGCCTCAGCTGTGTTGAGGCGCGGCGGCTGCGCCTGGTGCGCCCGGCGCCTCAGGCACGCCTAGGCGCGCGCCTTGATAACTATGCTCTTATGTTAATTCTACTGTTTCATGAGAAGTTATGTCATTAAATTTAAGGATAAGTGAAAAGAACGTAATTGGAGAATCAAAAGGTCGTATGCCACAAATAAAGAATCTTGGTGGTGGAAAGAGAGTCAGCCATAAAATATTATACGCTTGTAGAAATGATGAAAACTTGGCAAGGTATAAAATCGTCAAGAAAGAAGCTAAGCATGCAGTATGTAAAGCAAGAATTTAAGCTTATGAAGAATTCTATAAGCGACTAAATACCAAAAATGGAGTGAAGACGCATAAAATTGATTGAGCTAGAGAGAGAAAAACAGGAAATTTAAGCAAAGTTAAATGCATAAATGATAAAACGGATATAGTTTTTATGAATAATATGACTATTAAAGAGCAATGAAAAAGATATTTTAATAACTCTATAATGAAACAAAAGACAATGGATTGAACTTAGAAAAGATAAGTAAATTGGCAAAGTATAGAAACATAATATAAAAAACAAGCATCATAAGTAAATGATGCTCTAAAAAGATGAAAAATGGAAAGCGGTTGGGTCAAACGATATACTCGTCGAAAAATAAAAATATCAAGGGCAAGAAGGAATGTTGCAGCTCGCGTGCTTTTTCAATAAGATACTGAAGTCAAAAAGTTATCGGACCAATGGAGAGAAAATATTTTGGTGTATTTGTATAAGAACAAAGAAAATATACAAAATTGTGTTAATTACAGAGGAATTAAATTAATGAGTCATGTCATGAAATTATGAGAATGAGTATTTGAAAGACGAGAGACTAGCATCACAGAGAATCAACGTCGGGGCGGTCGACCGTAAAAGTTATACATTTCTTGAGAAGACTCATTGACAACTATCGAGAAAGAAAACAAGATTTGTATATGATGTATATCGATCTTGAGAAAACGTATGATATGGTTCCAAGAGAGATCTTATAGTCTTTAAAAAGAAAGGTATAAATGTATCATACATTGATATAATCAAAGATATGTATAAACTTCAGTGACGAGGGTGAGGATATCTGAAGGATTGACACTGTAATTCGATATCATTGTTGGCTTACATCAAGGTACAGCTTTAAACTCATATCTCTTTACTCTTATTTTAGATGAGCTCACCGGACATATCCAATAAGCAATACTTTTGTGTTAATTGTTTGCAGATGATATCGTTTTTGTTGATGAGACGCGCAAGGGTGTAAATGCAAATTTAAATCTTGGCAAAACACTTCAGAAAAGAAGAATTTTAGGTTGAGCAAGGCAAAAACGGAGTATATGGAGCTTAAATTTAGAAGGGCAAGAAAGGCGGAGGACTTATTTATTAAGTTGGGTGATCAAGATATTTCCCGCAGTGAATTCTTTAAATATGTTGGATCGATATTTCAAAAAAATGGAGGTGTTGGTAAAGATGTTTTACATAGAATCCAAGCAAGTTGGTGGAAGTGGAGAGGCGTGTCACGGATCTTATGTGATCATAAAGTATCATTAAAACATAAAACAAGGTTTATCGTGCAGTAATTAGACCAGTGATGCTCTATGGTTCTGAGTGTTGGACGGTGAATTGCATGGGAGTTGCGAAGATAAGAATGCTTAGGTGGATGTATGGACACATGAGACTGGATAAAATTAGTAATGAATGTATCAGGGATAAGACAGGAGTGGCACAAATTATAGAGAAGATGCTAGAAGCTCGACTAAGATGGTGTGGACACGAAAAAAGGAGACTATTAGAGGTGTCTGTTAGGAGTTGTGAGAGTTTGGTCACATGTTAAATTGGGGAGGGGTAGACCAATAAAGACTTGGAATGAAACTATACGGAAACACATGATGTACTTCGGCATTAGTGAGATTATGACTAAAGATAGGGTACAATGGCAACAAAGGATCCATATAGCCGACCCCACTATAGTGAGATAAAGGCTTGTGTTGTTGAATCCAAGCTATTTAGAATGATCTTATAGCTTCTTCAGTGAAGCTTGAGGGAGTTGAAGTTGACCAACAAAATGGAATAGAAAAGTTAGTGAACATGATTAGTTGAAATTGATGTAAGGCTGAGTTGGTGTTTAACCTCTTAAGGACGAATTCAAGGTATAGAGATTTTGATAGTACACAAGCCTCATGCAAATGTCTGGTCAAAAGATCGATGAATTCCAACAATATCTCTTCTTGAAAAGTTGTTGTTCAGTTCAGTAAAGCTATTAACTTGGGTAAATGATTAAATGTTTGTGATTTTAAGACCAAGTTGGATCAGCTCATACAAACAAATCAAATATTTTTATAAGTTACACTACTGTCTCTCTAAATATGAACCCATTTTAATACGAAAGAGAAAAAATTAGCTCGCTAAAAAGCCACCAAGACGTGTCATCTTTCTAAAGATCTGATACGATGCGGGCCGCCACACGCCGATATTAGTCTATGTTGCTCATGGACATTATTACACTTTGTATTTCTCAGTCGCCACTATATATGAGTGGTAGCATCTTTACAAGAGCATCTTTTTTGAGTCTTAGGTTTTGGCTCTATTGGGAGTGGAGTGTCAAGAGGACCCAACAAAAGAATGCATGGCGAGAACTTATTTCTTGATTTTATCATTATGTTTATTTAATGCAATGCAAATTTCATCATATTGATCTCGATACGACTCTAGCGTATCAACTGGTCCGACCTGCCTTCGTTTAGGGTTCCACCGAACCCTAATTCCGCTGCTTTGTCTCATTCAGATTCCGCGAGTGTGAATTTCCACCCCGCTACTCAGTTCACTTCTTTCAGATTCTGAGAGATCACGTTGTCGAACGTCTGCCTCCACGTTCCAGCCAACCAGCACCGCGATTTACACGTCGCTGACTGCGCCGACCGCCTCTCTGCTCTCCTCTGGCTCCTCCAGCAGCTGCGCTGACATTTTTCTGCGCCTTCGCCGCATTCTGCCCCTTACAATGGTTGCTCTAGCCTACCCGGCGTCGTCTCATTCTTCCAGCAGTGATTCCGCTGAGTACAGAGCCGCCCACCTCCAACAATGCCTTCTTCAGCTCTTTCCCCCGCATTCTGGAGGCCCTCCCGCGGCATCTGCGGCCTTCCATCAGACACTTCTCCTCGCCACCTTCCACCATGTAGGGCCGCCCTCCTACAGATATTGCAACCTTCCGGCGCTCCACGCTACGCCATCTAGTCGATGTCCACGAATCGGGCAATGGACTCCATGCCGACAAGAACACCTCCACTGCCATTTTGGACTCTCAGCACATAGATCACATCGAAGCCCGGCTGGAGGATCTCACTCTTCTCCTTTGAGGACTTATGACCACGATAGTTAATCACCCTTTGGCCTCTCCACCGACACCAATTCAAATCGTCCCCAAACACATGGAATTTTTTCACCCCGCAACGGACATTCCCGCGACCCATCTCCACTGGAATGAGATTCCTGTGTTTGATGGCACTGATCCTCTCGGGTGGATCGTGTTACGGTTCCAAATGTTACGGAACTACCCGACGACGAGCCACCATGACAAGTCTACACGTGTTAGGAGCGTATATCGCAAGGGCCCACCGAGACCGCGGATAATATTTAATAATAAATAGGCTGCTATGTTTGTTGAAGCATTTTTAGTATTTTCAGTATTTCTTAATTTCTAGTATTTCTTAATTTCAGTATTACTTTTTATATTCGCCTCTCGCCACTATAGGAGAGTCGATGGACCTTGTAATCTTTATCATGGAATGTATGAAGGTATCTAGGATTGCTCCCTAATTCCGTCTCTTCTCGTCCTCCTTCATTCTCGCTCACCCCGCCGGTCCTTCCCCTAGTCAGATTCCTCCCGGAATTTATCCGTGATCGTATCAATTGGTCCGACCTGCCGCACCGCCTTCTCTCACCGTCGGTGCTCAAGTTTGCCCAAGGAATTCAGAAATCTATCTCCCTGGTCCACTACCCGCACAACACCCAATCCCCTCCGACCCGCGTCATCGCAACACAGCCCCGTTTCCGCGACAAAACACTCAATCATGTGGCGCCTTAGGAAATACAAGGGACCCGATCGTTGCCACCGTTCCGCACGGCGCGCGACCCAGTAGACGCGCGGTTCCCCCTTGTCGGACACCCCGACCACGATCTGCCTCCGTCATCATGCCGCAGTGCCGATCCGCCACGTCCTGCCCTCCAGCAACCGGATCGGCACTCCAGCAACCAGATCGGCACTCTAGCAACCGGATTGGCCCGCTCCACCTCCTCCAGCAACCGGATCGGCCTCCAGCGTCCTTTTCGCCCTCGATCTGCCCCGATCTACCACAAAGCCACCTCCAACAACCGGCAGATTCAGCCGCGCCCCAACCATGGGCATGAGTAGTCTTGCATGAACATTATTTTTTTTTACGTATTTTCCTCTCACAATCCATGGGCTTGTATTGTGAATTGAGCACAGTTGCACATGCAAGAATCCAAAGAATTAAATATCGTTAACTAATATGACCAGCAAAAGGAATCATGCTTTAGAGTTTAGACTGAAGAAAAAGGAACAAATTATGTCATGCATGTAATACATACTAACAAGATAAAAAATGTGGTTTTAGAAGATCTAAGACATAATAAAAGCTCGATAAGAAGTTATTATCACCCTTTTCCAAGAAGCGTGGGCATGGCTGGCAACTGAGTACCCACTTTTGACAAGTTTGTATGAGGAAAGTTGGAGTATAATTCACGTGCTTGACCACCACTAGGTCCAGGTAGCTTCTCCATATCTAGATAAATTTGTTGTGGCTCGCTTACCTTGCATATCAAAGACATAGTAGAATCCAGTCATAAGTCATAGAAATGGCAATCAGGGCTCAATGGAGATGCATTTACCAAAAAAGGGAGGCTCATATCTCCCGCATTTAACCTCTTTTTGTCCCAGTCATTAACAAACTCTTCGGATGCCAAGCGTTTTGTTCCTGAAGCTGCAAAGAAGCAGAGGATAACATATTTATAGCTATGCAGGTTAAATGTGACGGTATATAAAAACAATTATTAAGAAAAAATAAGAAGCTTTGAATTACTTAAGATCTGGCAAATACATTATTATTTATGCTGTACAAAATTACTGGATAATGCAGCAAGTGAATTGCAAGTTGCAACCCAATCTCATGCCAGATTCAGGCCTTGAAGTAATCTGTAGACAAGCCGGGTGGTTACCCGTGTGTAACTGCAAGGTGTTGAATGGTAAAGCACCCTGAATAAAGGCCGGGCGGTGACACAGGTTACCCTTGTGTAACCATTCAGAGTTGCGGCTATATTGTTTCTACCTATTGTAGTATGAGCGGTTATTTGCATGGTAACCACCCGATGTATTTAGTACCACATTGTCTTTTGTGAATTCTCTCACCTCCACTATTCTATATAAAGAGGGGTGCACCCGTGTAATAGATAGATTTCTGGAGAAACAAAATATATTATTTTATTTGAATTTAAGCTATCTACAGGTATCAGAGCCATCAGTCCTTGGTAAGAACTCTTCTTTGTAACCGCCGGACCACCTTTGTGTGGTCTTCCCTTTTGCTCTCCCTACTAGACCTTCACGTCTCTCCCTACTAGACCTTCACGTCTCTCTGATTGACCCATGTGCGGTCTCTCCGCATAAGCCCGTCGTAGTGTTCGCGATTTATCCGATTGTGCTCGTTGTGACCTCTGTGACCCCTTGTGAGGTCTCTTCGCTCGAGCCAACTGCGGCCATGGTATATCCTCTATGGCTTCTTGCGGACTCTTGTTATTTTTTTCGTGAACTCCTTCTGGTGACCTTGTTTGGGGACCACCTTTATCCCACTCCTTGAGACCGACCTAACAAGCTGCTCCCCGACGGAGTCCGTTGAGCTCGCAGTGCTCGCAACTCCCCTACTGTACCCATGGAGACCGTGGTGTTCGCTGATTCTTGTCTGAGACCACTTAACCTCTTCTCTTCTCCGGTTGTGAATTCTTCCCTAATCGCGGGCCCATCCCAGTGTTCTCTTCGTGCGGCCTCTCGATGGCACCATGCAATCTCCCTTCCAAAGTCTCGGTAATTTCTCTTCGTGTCCTGGCAATAGCCTTCACGTCAACCACTCATGGACACATCTGCGGCGGCCTCTTACCTTGTTCCGACTTCCCTACCTGAAGTGCGGAATGAGCTGAAGATTACTACTATTTCCTTTAATGAGGAAAATAATTTTGTTGAATGGGTGCATTCAGTGCGTCGTGTTCTTCAAATTAAAGGCATGCACCATCATGTTACCCATGCTCCGCCTGCAGAGTCTACGGAGTAGTGGCTCCATGATGATGGTCTTGGAATCATGTGATCTAGAAGTAGTTAGGGATTAATTTTATTACTAACATAATACGAGGTTATAGGGTCGCACATAAGGATGTGCAGAAATTGGAAGTGATTGATCATGTTAGTTTATGAAACCAAGTTTAAATACATATATTAGATATACGGTGTGTAGTACTAGAAACACATGCACACAGCACATGCCAGTGTTTCAAGGGCGTGTGAATCCAAAATGCAGGATAACAATTGGTGGCAGTTCTGGGGAAAACTGCACGATTTCTGAATTCACACGCCCGTTGCACATGCCCGTGTGCTAAGGGCGTGTGGGCAGTTATGCGCGCCAGACCCATGTGGAGACCGTTTTGCATGAACCGACACGACTTTTGGGGTACGCCTGAAACATACGACTGTGTCGAGGGCGTGTGAATAGAACTTTTGCGTACGGATTCGCCCTTATAGATAGGTTAATTTATCCTAAAGAACTAAGGTCTGATTCAGAGTTCTTAATACCGTCAAGCCAAGAAGAACAGATCTCTGCAAAACGGAAATAGCATTTCGTGACAGAGAGAAGCATTCATCTTCCGTCCCCGAGTTCGTTAGACGGATTGCGATGTGTTTGCGGCATTCATGTTGATACCTCTAGAGACGCATATATCATTTTGTGTTTGAACTCAAACGTCAGTCATTCTTCTCGAAACCCAATAGTGGTATTTTGGATTTCTTGATTTGTTGTGCTTCGTATGGATCCTGACGAAAATTTCCTATATTTTCATCGCGCATTTTATGTCTTTGAAACTCAACAGTGATATCAGAGCAGGCTGTGAAACCTCTCATTCAGATATTGTTTTCCACCCTTTCGCAATGTGAATGTTGTAACTTTATGTTCTTATTTAAATGATTTAAATAGCTCTTGATTAAACATTAATGACATATATTAAATTTAATTGATTTAAATAAGTGCACGATCAAATGTTATTCAACTATCTTGTTTAAAAGGTCTAAACATATGCACGACAATCTATCTTGCGGGTGCATTCGAATAATTTTGATATCGAGTTGTTGACAATGCGATGTAGATCAAAATTATGTTTTTTGAAAATAAGATAACACAACGCAAATAATTTTGACCATTGTAGGCCAAAAGGGATCATACAAAAACTCTCAATCGACAAACTTCGCTAAAGCCGTTAATCATTATTCAATATTCTCCCCTTGAGTGTCTATCGGGTTGGACCAAAGCGATATCTATACATCCACAAGCAAATTATAAATATTAATTTATGGAATTAACGATAATTAAAGGTAGTAAGAAAGTAGAGGCAAGCCTATAATTATTTAGCTGGATTGCATAAATTTAAAACTAGTTAATCCGAGCAAGGATGTGACAAGGATACAGCAGAGGCAGTGGTCCACTCCAAATCCTTCCTGCAAGAGGAGAATGGTCTTCGGTAATAGTTCATAAATCGCCTCGTACAGATAGCTGGAGTCGGAGTTGTAGTTGACGGCTTTGGACGTAACCAGGTTGTCAGAATAATGCTTCGGTGTCGACGACAACCTGACAAGCGAGATCCAAAGAGGGACTGACGACGACGGACAGTATCGTTAGCGGGAACTCCGGTCAAACAGGAGGGCGCTGTGGACGATTGTGGAAGCCGGTGTTAGAATGAGGCCTGGCGGGAGGTCTTCGTTTTGACGCAGGAGGCAACTGTTCTGGCGATGGAAGGGCGTGAGGCCAAGAGATCCTTCTTCAGAGGTTTTCGATGGCTTTCTATGGCATGAACGGCAATGGGGAGGCAGCTAGGCTTGAGTATAGCAATGGGAAGTCGGCGGATGTCAAGGATTGCCACCGAAATTATAGAAAGAACGAAGTTTTTGTTCCTCTGTGTACCCAGCTCCCCTTTTCCTCTTCACGACAGGAAGTTTTAATAGGGAGAAATTATGACTCTGCCTTTAATGTTTCTCCCAAATAAGTTTCCAACTTTTAAAACAATTCCTTTTTCTAAATATTTACTTTCATATAATGTCTTTTCCCAGACAATTCCTTATTAATATTTCGGCGATCTTGATTTGAAAAACATCCAAATAAACTTCCCTCATTGATTTCCTAAATCTCTTATATACATATTTTGGCTTTTGAGTTTAAATTTTATGCAATTTTAAAAAAATTTGGCTTGCCTTTTTCATCCTTACTACCCACATTATCGAACCTTTTATTTATGGTCCCGTCGGGTGGTCAAAATGATGAGCCGAAAAATAAACTGAGTACGCGGGAAAGAAATACAAGATAATAAATAAATGCGTGATAATAAAAGATCCACGACGCATGATGATGTCATGCATATTTGGATGCGACGGAGAATGCATCACATTTGGTCCAACTTAAATAGGTGACCTCAAATGTTAAGTGTCTAAAAGCATGCACCATAAGATGGATGTGAATAATGGTTATTCACTAAAAAATACAAGAGTTGCATGATAATGCAACTGATAAAAGTTATCAACCTAAATAGCTGCGTTATGGGTAATTAGTCAAAGTTGACTCATGATGGGGGTGATACAGATCTTGTCGCACTAGAGAGTTGTTCACTTAAACTCTCTGAATTAATATCGAGAGCTATTAATTTGAAGAAAATAGTGAGAGAATTTTAATAAAAGATCTTATTAAAATAAAATATATTTTAAAATATAATACTAATATAAATTAGCATACTTTTGTAGAATATTCATATCTAGTGAAACACATCACACTTGCCCCTGCGATCGGTCCTTGAGACGGACGAATATTTTGGACAGGTACAAGAATTCGAGGATTATCCTCGAACAGGAATGTAAGCACCGGCTTAAAGGAAAATTCCCCCAAAGAGCCACTAGGATCTGCCTCTCATGCAAATAAAGATGCTTACAAGAAGTATCAGAACAACTCATTGGACGTCGAGTATCCCATGTTCGTAACCATGGACCCTGAGTTTGAGAAGCAACATGAGATCATGTGTGGTTATGTGATAGTCGAGCATTTCAAGAAAATGTTCCAAGTGAAAGCTCGACAGGAGAGGTACGACATGTCAAGGGAGTTGTTTCCGTGTAACATGGGAGCTCATGACCAACTGGAAACTCACGTACTCAAAATGATTTTAGGCATATTGAGAACCTATAAAGATTGGGTTTTTCATTTGGCCAAAAGTTAGTCATTGACTTGCTCATGGAATCATTATTGGACAGTTATGAGCAATTTATCTTGAATTGTAACATGAATAAAATTGACAAATCGCTACCTGAGCTCCAAGGCATGTTGAGAATCATCGAAATCAATATGAAGAAGGTTAAGTCTCAAACCTCATACAGATGGTGCATAAACGTTTATCTCATGTCTTCTACACTGAAAAGGGAAGGATGGGCTAAGGAAGGGAATTGTCACCATTGTGAAAAGGCAGGGCACTAGAGGAGAAATTGTCCTCTATACATTGAAGATATGAAAAGGAAGAAAGAAAGTGAGACTTCCAGTTCAGGTATATTTGTTATATACGTCACTCTTTCTACTCTTTAATCTTGGATAATGAATATCGAATTTGGTTCTTACATTTATGTAAATGTGCAGGAACTGAGCAGAATGTTAGTTAATAACGAGGTGAACCTATGAGCTGGAATGGTGAAAGAGTTGATGTCTTTGTTGTAGGGACTTACCATCTATCTTTGTCTACTAGGCTTGTAATAGAGTTAAAGAACTGTTATTACATCCTTGCAATTAGAAAAATATTATATCTATTTTTTGTGTGGATATGAAAGGTTTTGGTTCATTATTAAGAATAATTATTGTTCTATATTGTTAGAAACCACGGTGGGGCCCAGTTGAGGGGGGCACATGAATCCAGATTCGTGGCCGACTGCAGTCGTATGGCTAAATCATCCCCAACCAAATCTCCCGGGGCCCACAAGGATAAATACCCGGGTAGGTTGTTGGGAGCCGGGATAGAACCCACGACCTCCCCTTTATCAGGCTACTATCTCAAGACCTGATACCCAACCGCACCAGTGCAGTTGGGTATCAGGTCTTGAGATAGTAGCCTGATAAAGGGGAGGTCGTGGGTTCTATCCCGGCTCCCAACAACCTACCCGGGTATTTATCCCTGTGGGCCCCGGGAGATTTGGTTGGGGATGATTTAGCCATACGACTGCAGTCGGCCACGGATCTGGATTCATGTGCCCCCCTCAACTGGGCCCCACCGTGGTTTCTAACATATATATTTGAATGTTATTTATTTAAAAAATTGCATAAATGTTTATTAGTCTTTATATTTTGAACTTAGACCAGCTCAACTATAACATTAATGATACAAAGAGTAAAAACAAAATACTCTAATCCTGCATATCTCAGACATTGTCATTTGGGTCATATAAATGAGAAATAAATTTTCAAAGTCCATAGAGATGGACTATCAAACACGTTTAACTGTAAACAATTTGAGAGATGTGAATCTTGTTTGTTAGACAAGATGACTAGATCCCCTTTCATTGGTAATGTTGAGAGGGCAAATGATCTTTTGGGTGTAATACAAAGTAATGTATGCGGACTTATGAGTTATATGGATAGAGGTGAGTTTTACTAATCCATTACATTTAATGATAATTTTAGTGGATATATATATATATATATATATATATATATATATATATATCTTATGAAGTATAAATATGAATTCATTGAAAAGTTCAAGAAGCACAAGAATGAAATACAAACTCAACTAGGAAAATAGTTAAAACACTTCGATCTAATCGGGGTTGTGAATACTTGAGTCATGAGTTCCAAGAATATCTTAGAGAATATGGTACTGTATCATAACTCACTTTACCTAGGACACTGCAATATAATGTTGTTTCTGAGAAAAAAATTCTATCTTGTGAGACATGGTGCGATCTATGATGAGTAATGCAGATCTGTCTATTTCCTTTTGGCGATACGCTTTTAAGACAACTGCTTTTATACTAAATCATATTCCTACTAGAACGGTTCAAGAGATAATATATGAGATATGAACTGATAAGTGTCTTAGTATGTCTTTCAAAAAGATTTAAGGTTGTGAGGCATACGTACAACGTCAAATATCTTACAAACCTGAGGTCAAATATGATAAATGTTATTTTGTGGGTATCCTAAAGAAAATAAAGGGTATTATTTCTATAAACACTACAAGAACAAAGTTTTATCTCAAGAACTGGTGTTTTTCTAGATGAGTTAATATCTAGAAAAACTACTAATGTGGAATTTAAAAAAGTTCAAGAATCACAAATGATAAATGAACTTCAGATGAAACCTGAGCAAGTACTACAAGTTGTTGTAGTTAGAGAGTCTGCTCAAGAAATATAAGAAATATAAGTAATAAGTAGGTTTGACAGACCACAATTTGGCCTGAGAGATGAATTTCTCGTGACTCCAATTGGTAATGTGTTGTTAATGGATCATGATAATGATTTTGCAACCTATCAAGATGATATAAGTGAACTGGACTCCGAGAAGTGGTTTGAGGTCATGAAATCTGAAATGAACTTCATATATACAAATCATTTTAGACCTTAATGAAACCACCTGAAGTGGGAAGACCCATTAGGTGTAAATGAGTTTTTAAGAAGAGGAACGACAAGAATGACAATGCACAGAGATTCAAAGAGTGATTAGTGGCTAAAAGTACTAAGCAAATTTATAGTATTCACTATGGTTGAACTTTTTTTCAAGTTATTATGGTTAAGTCCATCATAATTCTATTTACTATTGTTGTGTATTATGATTACGACATCTAGCAAATAGATGTCAAAATGGTTTTACTTAATAAAACATCCTTGAGGATGTGTACATGACACAAGTCAAAGGATTTTGTATCTCTATATGAAATCACTAAAATATGCGGGTTGGAGAGATCCATTTATGCATTGAAACAAAATTCTTGAAGTTGAAATCTTCGTTTTGATGAGAAAATCAAAAAGTTTGGTTTCATCAAAAATGAAGATGAGTCGTGTGTTTACAAGTAGACTAAAGCAAGCACAGTTGTATTCTTAACATTGTATGCATATGACATATTATTGATTGGGAATGATATTCTAACCCAACAAGTTATTAAGAATAAGCTAGAGAACTACTTTTCTATAAAGGACTTGGGTAAAGCGGCTTATATAGTTGGTATTAAGATCAATAAAGATATATCTAAAAAGTTGTTCAGGTTATTTCAAAGTACATACATTGATAAGGTGTTGAAACGGTTTAACATAATTGAGTCTAAGAAGTGGTACTTACACATGTATCATGGTGTCAGTCTCTCTAAGACAGTGTCCAAAATCTAAGATAAAGAAGGACCACATGAGTTTGATTCAATATGCCTCGGCTGTTGAATCAATCATGTAAGCAATATTATGTACTCGTCTTGATATCTTATTTGCGTTGAGCGTGGCTAACAGATACCAGTCGGATCTAGATGATGATCACTTGACGGCAGTAAGGAATATCTTGAATAACGTGAGGACTAAGGATGTATTCTTGGTATATGGTGGTGAGGAAGAGTTCGTTGTAATGAGTTACACGGATGCTAGTTTCCAAATTGATAGAGATGACTTCAAATCTGAGTCAAGTTTTGTGTTTTGCCTTAATGGGGGTATAGTAAATCTAAGAGTTTGAAATAAGAGACAGTAATTGATTTTACAATAGAGACCAAGTATATTGTTGCTTCTGAAGTGGTGAAGGATAGTGTATGATTTAGGAAATTCATCGACGAGTTAGATATAGTTCTGAGCATTACTAATCCAGTAAATCTCTATTGTACCAATAATGGTGCAATTATCAAAGTTAAAATACTTAGATCTTATCAGCGCTCCAAGCACATACTTAGGCGGTTTCATCTCATTCGAGAGACTGTCGATCGAGGTTATGTGAACATATGCAAGGTACCGACTGATGACTATAACAGATCCGTTAATAAAGGCATTTCCTCGTAGAAAACATGATGGTTATACTAGATCACTTGGTATTAGATACTTGAATGATCAATTATAGTGGAAGGCTTGTGGAACTGATTTTGTCAGTTTTGAGTTCATGTGATGACTTGTATTATGATTTAAGTTAATATTTCAAATCATGTCTTTTCTTGTGTTTATTCATTTCTATAGTGATAGAATAATTGAGCATAATAAATGTTCATAAAATGATGGTCTCATAGGAATTCAAGTGTGTGACTTGAATAAGAGATCCTACATAAAATGAAACATCATTTTGAGATGTCCCTAATCGAGGTTTATAGAAATTGGGCAATATGATACACTTGAGACTAGTGTGTGGGATTGACTGATGACTGAGTCTCATAGGTCATAATATTGGATATAAAGTCATCATGTAGGTACTTGTTAGAGAACAACTTGTACGGAACAAACCCACTTATGAGTTTACTACATTGATTGTTATATACGTGTTACAAGTAATTCACATAGTGACAATGTTGTATGTTGTCCTTTTACTTGGAGTCATTGTATCAATTGTGTGAGAAAAAGCATACTTTGATGTCATTTAAAATCTTCACATGAGAAAGTTGATCATAAAGGTGATTATTGGGTGTGTTTCAAATTATGTGGGTGGTTGCGAGTGATGTAAATATGATTTGTCCTTCTATATAACATGAGTAACATCAATTGGACTCTTGATTAAGACTGAAATACACAGTCATGCTAACTTGAGTTAATTTGTTGAGCTCGTTTGTTTTATATAGTATACTCAGAGATCAGGAGAGATAGATCGAATGATTAAGAGAGTGTCATGGTTCACGCCTCAAATTCAGTTTCAACGTTAGGGACAAAGATGTTGGATCGTTCGGCGTCGTTAGAAGGCAATAACAAAGGCATGATAGGGAACGAATAAAAGAAGAGATTGACATAGTCCACGCCACCAACACGGGTGTATTCCTCTACACACAAATCAAAGAGTCGCCAAAATAAACAAGAGAACGAATAAAATTTATAGAATAAAAATTGTATTGAAAATTTGAAGGCGATAACAAAGGCACGAGAGAGATCGTCGTTATTGTAGTGTTCGTCCAGAATAATCTTTAATTCGAACTGTCTTCAAGTTATTTTGATCTTCAAAATTGTTGCAGGGATTCCTCTGGAGGTCTAAGATAAGAGCCCTCAAAATAATAATCGTTGTTCGAAGTCTTGAGAAAGAGCGAAGCGGCCTTTAAATAAACTCCGTGAGCTACCTCCATCGGTTAGGAGTGTAAGACTTATCGCCCGCAGTAATCGTAAGGAAACGAATTTCCCACTCCAGTCAGCTGAAAATGGTAGTCTCGTTCTGTATTTTAGATAATAGTTATCGCGCCTCGATAGAGTTAACGCGCCTTGATAGAGTTAACACGTCGCGTAAGTATAATATTTTCTCTCGTCATATTTTGATCTTATGCTTCATTTGGCTCCTCAACTAGCCTGATGATTTTTGGGGTTGTCTTCGAGGTGCCGCTATGTGATAGCATTACCGCCCTGCAACTATTGTTTGTAAGAATGACTTTTAGCTCTCACCAAGTATTCGTTCAAATGTCTCTTGTCAACTGTCTCATACAAACAATTGTTATCGTCAACGATATCGCTTTCCGTCGGGCAATAGTGTTCAATTCAGAACACGACCTCCTTAGATCATCCTCATCAATCTTTCTTGTAGAGTCTGATATTATACATGTTTGACTTGCACACTATAAACACAAACAAAGCAAATTAAATACATATTGAGATTTATTATTCTCAAATCAAGAGATGTAGAATGCATGTTCCAACAAACTCCTCATTTTGATAATAACAAATTCTCTAATGAGAAATCGGTCATTAGTATTGAAAGTAAGGGTTAGATCTGAAATACTCTAGAGGGGGGGTGAATAGAGTATCTTGAAAACTTAAAAGTTTTTTGTTGTAAATAAAAACGGACCTAAGATAAATTAATCTAGCACTATCACAAACACAGCAACCTAGCTAGCACAGCCACAGCAAGAACTAAAGAAAAAGTGCAACCAGACAACACAAGAATTTTATAGTGGTTTCCCAACCTGGGTACATACACTCTTCTACCACCCTGGTAGGAATCCACTAGCAGGTTTTTGATCAGGTGACTGCCACCAATGAGCTTTTGATCAGATGCTCAAAAACCAACCCAAGTCTTTTGATCAGGAGACTTGCAACCAAGAATAACTTTTGAATGGAGTTAAAGAACCCTTTTTACAGTGGGGGATGAGAGAGTGATTATGTCTTCTCTTTCTCAAAATACAACTGAGAAACCTTAGTGGATATATGATGTTAGCAAAAGCTCCCCCTGAGATATTGAACTCAAGAAGATTTGAGCCTTGCTGCTGGGTGAGTAGGCCTTCAATATTTCAGCCTTGACAAGCAGGTATCTAGGAGCTTCTTGACAGATAGAGTGTTTATTGTCCTTTGAAGAATCCTGAGATGAAGAAGGAAGAAGACTCTTGATTTGAATGTATGTTCTTCTTCTTCAGCTTGCTGTAATTTCTTTGGTCAAGTGCTAGGGCTTCTTGTATTTTTTTTTTGTTATTGCCCTATGTATGTTGTTCTCTGTGTTAAGACGAGAAGGAAGAAGAAAAGCCTAATGCACTGTCTTGTGGAAGAAAGAGGAAAAACCTTTTTATATTTTTCATGAAATCTTCTTTCTGAATTTTGAATTTCTTCCTTCATTCAATGTTGACGGACTGGAGAATATTTGCATTGATTGATTTCCCCAACTGTCCCATTGAAAAACGGCAAGCAATAATCCTGATGAAGTTCATAATCAATGCTGCGTCTAACGGTAATATTCAGAGAATGTTAAGCATTGATTACTCAGGAATTATCGCAATAAACAAAGGGACAGAGGAGAGGAAAAGTCCATGTCTGGAACAACACAGAAATCGTCGAGCAGAAAACAGAATTCGTCGAGCAGAGAACAGAATTCGTCGACCTGGGTCCAGAGTTCGTCGAGCTGAGAAGTCAAGTTCGTCGACCAGATAATAGTTGTTCGTCGACCTGAGATCCAAGATTGTCGACCTGAGGACAGACAACTGCTTTCTCTGTAACCTTGTCAATTCTGTGCATCAAGATCGTCGAGTTGAGAATTTAAGTTCGTCGACTAGTGTTCAGAGTAATGGTTCTTGGACTTTAGAATATTGAAGTGAAGTATCCAGAAATCATTGACCTGAGAATTAAATTCGTCGAGCTGAGAACTGCTAACTGCTACTTGCTATTGAGGTCTAAGTTCGTCGAGCTGAGAATATAAATTCGTCGACTGAAGAATGAATCTGGACTTAGAATATTTAAGTGTTTCTGGTCTTATAATGTTGAAGTAGATGATCCAGAAGTCATCGACCTAAAATCCAAGTTCGTCGAGCTGATATTCTAACTTCGTCGACTGGAGTTCAGAGAAATGAATTCTGGACTTGGAATGTTGTTGTATAGTGTCCATAAATCGGCGACCTGAGAGCCAAGTTCGTCGAGCTCAGCTCAGAGAATTTTCTCTGAGTTCGTAGAGTTGAGCACGACTTTCGTCGACCTGAGTTTGACGAACGTCGAACTCATTTTATAAGTCTTTGAAATTTCTCTAAGTCTTGAGTCTTTTGCAGTCTGTTGATGGCTTGTCCATGTAGTGTTGACCCTAGATATACATGACCCTAGATATACATGTTGGGTCAAACATCCTAGTTTAGTGAACCTAGCCCAAATCCAACTAGGGATCCAACAAGTATTATAGTTTTTTTATAGGTTGTGCGTTAAATGATAATCGCAAATACAAAGGTGTAATCATTTTGTTAAAAGTATATTCCCCCTACATGTTGATGGGGGACCATCGGGGCCCACTTTTGTCTATTCTCGCCGGAAGACTTGATCGGAGTGACGATTTGATCCCGCGGATGCGTCCGGATGCGGGCCGCGAACTTTTTTAATATATAACTTTGTTATTTTTGGTTTTATTTTCATATATTTGGCACATGGACTCTTCGGCCAATCATAGCCGTAGATTTCGGGTTGCCCTAATGCTGAGAATGTTATAAATAGGAGTGTTAGAGGCTTGTAAAGGTCATTGCTGGTTTTGGAGGAAGTCATTCCCGGAACTCCGCGATCAAGCCACGGTGTCGACGTCGTGGAGCCCTAGGTGCCGACTCCTAAGCGATGAACTTCATCCCCAAGGTAAACCATAACGCCCTCCATCATTTTCCACCTCCTCCTTCCCCATTCGGCCACCGAATCCTCTCCAAAACCCCACCCGAACTCCACCGGCCTGCAGCCAGGACAGCCGCCCCTCTCCCTCCCGTTTCCTGTTTGGTCGCCCCCTCCTGCGCCCGGAACTCCACCGTCGGCCTGCTGCAGACAGCACGGCACCGGCATCCCCCTTCCCCTTATAAAACCGACCCCCCTAGGGCCTCCTTTGCCCTAGCCGACCCCTCCTCTTCCCCTTCGTGGATCCACTTCCCACCGCTCCAAAAACCCTAGATCTATCTTGATCTAGTGCTACCACCCTCAACCGGCCTCCCCTCTCTTGGATCAACCCCGATCCGGGAGATCCAACTCCGATCTACAATTCCCCATAACCCCTTCACCATCCCTAACCCGGATCCGCTCTCCACCAGCGGATCTACCCTCCCCTTGGCCGGATCCTTCCATAGTTGGCCGGATCTACCCGTTTTAAGCCCACCGCAACCCTTCTCCACCGCGGACAGCTGTCGTCCCGACACGCAAACCCGGATCTGCCCTCAAAACCGCCGGATCTTCCCCGCCTCGTACATTCCCTTATTTGTGAGTTGTTTGTTGTATGGAAATGTTAACTTTCAGCACTTGAACATCTTTTGGATTACTTATATTTGCTTAGATATTTATATGTGGACTTGTGTCGTGAAGAATTTTGATTGCAGGAAGGAACCATTTGTGATGCGCTTATTGTAGGCCCTCCGTTTGGAGGAAAGTCTTTGCTTAATCGCCCTATTGGAAGCTTGTCTTCGCCTAAATTATTGAATGCGTGGGTTTAAATTTCTTACTTGAATTAATTGTCGGTCGGAATCTGAGCGTCGTCATAAAGTGTTCATGTATCCACTCACTCAAGTTAGCCTAAATTGCACGACACGCATCCTACCCTACATCACATGTGTGCTACCCCTATGCTAAGTAATACAATAATCATTTTCCCTTTATGTTCTCTAAATAATTTACTCCCCCTAGATTTCCTAATGTCAAGATTTCTCACTGTATTTACCCCTTTTTGATATTATCAAAAAGTGGAGTAAAATCATGTCAAACAAGACATACTTATAAAGAATGAAATCATGATTGAGCAAGAGTTTATGCAGCGAAAAAGTAGTTGGGAATAATAATACTTGATAGGGAAATACATGAGATAGATAATCACGAAAACACTTGATCTCTCGTAAAATAATAGTCATGTAAAACATAAAAGCACAACATAAGCATGTAACACAATTATCATTGGAAAGATTAGTTTTCAAACTCAAAAAGAATGGAACTATATTCCAAAAGGTGTCTTTCTGCTAAAAAGATATTCATAAAGGTATGATTTTAGAATTAGCCAAGCACGAAAAATATATCAAGAAAAGATTATAAACTACAATTTAAATGATTTGCAACTTAAACATTAGAAAATATTTTAGAGATCATACTTAACTAGAGAGTACATTAACTCATATTTGTAGAAAATCATGTATTTTTGATTTAGGCTTCATTTTGTTCGGCGGTGGCGGGTTGATCCGGCGGGTGGAAACGGAATGTTCGAAACGGAGGGGGAGGTGGCTGCTCCAAACGAAGCTTTTTGGGGCTTTTCTCAAGGCGGGCGGGTGGAAACGGAGCAAACGCCGTCGGAGGTTCATTTGTTTACCCGTCTTCCGGCGGCGTTTGCCCCAAACGGAGCAGCGAAACGCCGAACCAAATAGAGCCTTAATGTCCAATTCGCATTAGGGGAAGAACTAAAGGATAATGATCTGGGCAATATGTGATTTGATAAAGTATATACATACGCAATAATCAAGACACGTGTGACATGTAATGAAAGGTATACAACATCATCAAAATGTTACGTAAAATTACTTCCACTTATTCCAATGCATGCATAAAAATAGTACAACTATCAATGTGCTTCACACACACAATGCTCATGAAGGTCATGTTTGGCTAAGCTGTGGCGGTGCAGGAAGCAGTGGTGGGAAATAGTGGTGCAAGAATCAGCTGTTTTGCAGTGGTGAAAAAATTTATGAAACTGTTTGAAAAACTGTATTTGCAGTGCTGTGTGAAACAGCGGTGCAGAATTAAACAGTGATAGTAATAATTAAACCCGGAAAATTTACGAAATCTAAAAATAAATAAACAATTTGCTCGACATTAATTTTATTTAATTATAAAAGTAAATATATTAATATTGATGGGGTTCCCCAAAATATGTTCGGACGAGTCGAAAAATTTTTTCCTGTGATCTCGTCCAGCTTTTGCTGCCTGCCGCGGGAGGTGGATTCTTGCCACCGCCCGCATGATTTATCTGTTTGGCGGAGCGGCAGTAAAAGCAGCTGCATGCAGCAGTGCTGCCGCTCCGCCAAACAAGGCCCAAGTCTTATCAGAGTAAAGTAGTGTTTGATAGATTACATAACATTATTAAAATTTTTGCTTTGCTGATCTGGTGTACTAGAGAGAAGTAAAACTGTGTGGCGTTTTTGTAAATTATTTGCACAAAATACTTTACAATTTTTTTCAAAGTGCTCAATCTTACAATGCTTATAAAGACTTATCAGGAGAAAATTAGTGCTTGGTGGAGTTTTTCTTATCAATTATTATTTTATTTTTATTTTAGTGACCAATGACTTTGAATTCAACTGTACGCAAACATTCATTTTTATTTTCAACCACGCTTCTCTAATGATGAGTGCATGAATATTCATTAAATACAAGAAGACAATCTAATGGTGTGTAGGTAATTTATCTGTGTATTTCAACTTAATTATAACATTACTCTACACATACATGCATAAACAAAATTATTATCAAATGTAGGAATCAAAAGAGTGAATGTGAAATATCATTATCAATCATAAAGCACTGATCAGACTTATAGATATCCATGCTCAAGCATTTTTACACTAGTTCCAAACATTCAATTTCATTGTACATTACAAGATATTACGTAAAGTATGAATAATCAAGACAATGTTCAAAATATTTGATACTTAAATCATACAGTGTAGTGAATCTTCAAATGTATATTTATTCATGCTTGACGTTAGCAAATAGCAATATAATAGTGTAGTGAATCTTCAAATGTACATTTATTCATGCTTGACGTTAGCAATATAATGTAATCAACTTTTATGGATTTTTATGAGTCAAACTTAAGAAAAACATATTTTTATGAGTCAAACTTGTTTCGTAATTTCTATTTAATTTTTCAAAAAAAAATGAGAATAAAACCAAAGTTTTACTAAAACACAGAAGTCATTTTAAGGCCAATCAGTAGAGAAATCTTCCATGCCAGTAAACTGGATAAATGCAGTAAAATAAATAATGAAATTAGAGCTATCGTCGGTGTTAGCAGTAACTGTCGGGCGGTAGTCGTTGTTAGCAGTAACTGTCGGGCGGTAGTCGGTGTTAGCAGTAACTGTCGGGCGGTAGTCGGTGTTAGCAGTAACTGTCGGGCGGTAGCAAACACAGTTTCGTATTTTTGTGAAAATCATGTTTTTCAATATTTTTCTTTTCTAATTTTATGAATTTTGGGTGTCTTCTATAAGGAGAACCAAATGCAACAAAAAGTCAAAAAATATGCAAAAAATTGCGGATCTAAAAAATTTAGGTTAAGATGTCCAAAACACTCAACTCCAAGCTAGGTAAATTAAATCGTACATCGGGGAGTGGTTTTGTAAATATGTTTGCAAGTTGAGATTCAATTCCAATAAAGCTCTAACATTTTTTCTTTATATGATCATGAATAAAGTGATACCTAACATCAACGTATTTAGATCTAGAGTGGTGAACTAGATTGTTGGTTAGCTTGATAGCATTTTTGTTATCACACTTCAGCTCTGCATTCTTAAGATGAACTTCAAAATCCTTTAGTGTTTGAGTCATCCAAAAAACTTGTGTGCAACATCTACGATATACTCGATCACGGCGGTGGAGAGGGCAACAGAATTATGTTTCCTACTCGACCATAACACAAGTGAGCCCATGAAATGACACGTGTCACTAGTGCTTTTACGATATAAAGAACAACATGCATAAAAAGAATCAGAATAGTCATGCAAAATAAAAGAATTTTTGTGAGGATACCAAAATCCTAATCTAAATGTACCTATCAAATATCTAAAAAGATATTTAACCACTTTTAAATGAGATTTTTTAAGATTAGCAAGAAAACGAGAACATAAGCATACAACAATCATAATATCCGGTCTAGAAGCCTTCAAATATGATAAATATTCAATCATTCCTCGATATAAAGTTTGATCAATTGAAATTTCAGTTGTAAAATGTTATTATCAAGTCATCTTTGTCATTTTTCTATTTTCACCTCAGGTTGGGGTAGTTTAGTCTTTTCCTTGTTTTAGGTTTTCCCTTACTCAAGTATATGTATGAGTAAGGGACCTTGTTTGTTTAATACAATATATTTTTTCTCTCCACTTGGTATCAGAGGGAATCACGTGCCCTAGCCTCTCGGTTTTGCCCCGACCGCTTCCTCCTCCCGCTCCGATCGAACCCGCTACCATCGTCGCTGCTCCTCCACTTCCGCTCCTCCACTTCCGTTGCTACTCCAGCGCCACTGATGTCCCGTGTCGTGTTGTTGTTGCCCCGTGTCGCTGTTCCGTGCAACTATCTCATGTCGTTGTTTTTTTTTGTTGTCCCGTGCCGCTGTCCCGTGCCGCTGTCCCGTGCTGCTGTCCCGTGCCGCTGTCCCGTGCCGCTGTCCCGTGACGCTGTCCCGTGTCGTCTTGTGCCGCTATTGTCCCTAAACTGAAAACTGAATCCTGTGCCCTGCTGTTTTTTACTGTCGTTACAGCCGTTCTCTACTTCTGATGATGAGTTGATCCTCCGCTTGCTCGTGTCAATATGGGTGAACCTGATTCATCGATTTCTTCTCCAGGCATGATCCAGTCGCCGATGGTTGAGGCTCAGGGGCCCCATGGCCACTCTAGCTCCTTGAAGATTACCACGGTCCCTCTGGATGACACGAATTACCTTGAATGGTCTTGTGTTGCTCAACATGTCATCTGTAGCATACAGATGTTTGGCTATATCGATGGGGCGATTAAGGCGCCCCCCGTGTCTGATCCCTCCTGGAAGCGTTGGGATTCTAACAACTCTCTAGTTGTGTCCTGGCTCCTGCATTCGATGTCTCCTAAGGTCTACCAGAGTTATATGTTGATGGACTCAGCTTCGAGATCTGGACTCGTGCTCGTGAAACATACTCTCAGATTGGCAGTTCCACCCAGGTTTATGAGCTCACTCGCCGAATTTTGGAGTTGCGTCAAGGATCGATGACTGTTTCATCATTCGTCTCGGAGTTTGAGCGTCTGTCTCAAGAACTGGACTACTTTGCACATTTCACTCCAGTGTATACAGCTGATGTCGTTCTGTTAAAGCAACGAGAGGACCGCTTCCGTCTTCATGTCTTCTTGATGGGTTAAACATGGAATTTGATATGATTCGACACATGTTCTCCACCGTTCTCCTCCTCCCTCTCTTTGGGAGGCGTTCAGCATGGTTTTGGGTGACGAAGACAGCTGCAAGTATCTCAGTGTTATGGCTCCTCCAGATCATTCTGCCCTGATGAGTGTTGGTCGTAGTCTCATTCTTACTCCTGCATCTTCTATGCCTACCTGTGATTACTGTGGTTGAAGGGGACACTCTCGGGAGGCATGTTTCAAACTTCATCCGCATCTGGCACCTTCTGGCCGTAGTCGTGGTCAGGGTCATGGACCTGGCCGTGGGGGCGATAGATACAGTGGCTATCGTTCTCATGATTATGCTTACACAACTGCTGTCTATGATGAGTCCTAGTCTTCGGCTTCCTCCTCTCTTACAGCACAGGAATTGGATGCTTTTTGCCGCCTACTTCACTCTCAGCCCGATCCGGTTACTAGAAGTTCTACTTCTCTTGTCACCGTTGTTATGCCTAGTGCTCATGCTGCCACCACCTCAACTTTTGGATTGGTGCTCGACTCTGGTGCCACTCACCACATGACTGGGTCTTACTCCGGTTTTCTCTCTTATACTCCTTTGTCTGGTAAGGAGAAAGTTATTTCTGCTAACGGATCGTTGTCTTCCATTGCGGGCAAACGCAACATCTCTTGTTCTCCATCCATATCACTTTCCTTCGTCTTCATGTTCAGTCTTTTCCACGCAATTTACTTTCCATCAGCAATCTTATGAAATGTCTTAACTACTCTGTAACATTTTTCCTAATTCTTGTGTTTTTCAGGAACTGGGTATGAAGTGAAACATTGGCAGTGGTAAGTGTAGTGACGGCTTGTACTCCCTGGACACTCATCTTCTTTCTCAGGCCCTTTCCAGTTCTACTGTTACTGTGGAGGATGTTCGTCGCTGACATCTACGTTTAAGACATACGTCCCTTGTTTACCTGCAAAAATTATTTCCTGTTTTTTTACCTTTTCTTCAGAACTTTCCTTGTGATGTTTGTGATCAGTCTAAACATGTGCGACAGATCTCTTCACATCTTTCTTTTCCTAGTAGCATTCCCTTTGATGCTATACATTCTGATGTTTGGGGGTCGTTCCCCATTGTATCATTAACTGGTTTTTGTTGGTTTGTCAACTTTATTGATTGTTTCTCACGTTCTACGTGAGTCTATCTGTTGAAAAAGAAAGTGATGTTTTTCCTTGTTTTCAAGTTTTTCATAATGCAAACTCAATTTAATGCCTCTATCTGAGTTCTTCGAAGTGACAATGGAGGAGATTATGATGATCGTGACACTTTTGGCGCTTACCTCACCTCTCACGGTATCATCCACCAGAAAACTAGGTCTTACACATCTACTCAGAACGGAGCGGCCGAACGAAAAAATTGGCACCTCCTCAAGGTTACTTGTTGTCTCATATTGGGGTGATGCGGTGCTTACAGTTGCACAACTTATCAACAGTCTTGTTTCTCGTGTCCTCTGTTTTACTACTCCTCTAGCCCGTCTCCCCGCCCCTGGCGTGGTTCATGCTTCAAATTTGCCACCTCGTGTCTTTGGGTGTGTCTGTTACGTGCATGTGCACCAACCTCAACGTGGCAAACTTGACCCTCGGGCTCAACGTTGTGTCTTCCTGAGATATTCTTCCACGACCAAAGGATATCGTTGTTATCACGTCCCCCCCCCCTCCAGGCGCATGTTTTGTACCATGGATGTTACCTTCCGTGAGGGGGAGTCCTACTTTCTGTCCTCGACTCATGTTTTTTTCGTCAGGAGGAGAGTAGTAATAGTGATACAGATGTTAATGTTGTCTCTCTTCCTCTTCTTTCGTCCATCTCCTTCATTCCTTCTCCTCATTCCACTTCGGTGCCCATAGCTCCTCTTATCCCGATATCGGACTCCTCTACTACGATTTCTCCTTTTCCCCATGTATACCACCGTCGTCCAGGTATACAGGTCACCACAGCTCCACCTTTACCAGTGCCGACTTCAAACTCAGATTTTGATGATGTTGATCTGCATATTCCTCTTGCTTTGCTAAAGAAAGGTAAAGCTACTTGTACGCAACATCCGATTTCTAATCATGTGGCTTGTCATCATCTTACTCCAATTTATGAAACTTTTATTTCATATCTTTCTCCAGTTGTTATTCCTAAGACATGGAATGAAGCTTTGGAGATACTTGCTTGGACACAGGCTATGCAAGATGAGATGTCTGTCTTGGAAAAAAATCATACGTGGGATATCTCCGCTCTCCCTTCAGGAAAGAAAGCTATAGGTTCCCGGTGGGTCTTCTCTATTAATCAGAACCAAGATGGCAATGTGGACCAGTACAAAGCGCGTCTTGTCGCTCAAGTAAACACCCAAACTTAAGGAGTTGATTATCAGGAGACTTTTGCTCCGGTAGCGAAGATGGACTCTATTCGGGTTTTGTTATCATGTGCAGCTTGCCTGGATTGGAAACTTCATCAACTGGACATGAAAATGTGTTTCTCCATGATGAGCTTGAGGAGGAGGTGTACAGAAAATTCCCTCCTGGTTTTGTGAAGAAACGAGCTGAAGGGCTTGTTTGTCGCCCCAGGAAATCCTTATAAGGCCTGAAGCAATCTCTGAGGGCCTGGTTTGGAAGATTTCTCACAGCAATGCTCAAGTTGGGGTACAAGTAAGCCCAATCTGATCATATCATGTTTATCCGGAGACATGACCAGCATATTGTGGTTCTCATTGTCTACGTGGATGACATCGTGATTACTGAAAATAATACAGAGGAGATTGTCAATCTCAAGACCCTCCTGTCTGGTGAATTTGAAGTGAAGGACTTGGGAAGATTACGGTACTTCCTGGGTATCGAAGTGGTTAGATCTGAGCGGGGTATCTTTATATCCCAACGGAAGTACATATTGGATCTCCTAAAGGAAACCAGTATATTTGGTTATGTTCCTGCGAACACCCCTATGGAGGAAAATCACAGGATTAATGAATATGGTGATGGTGATCACACGAATGTATCACGTTATCAAAGATTGGTCAGAAAACTTATATATTTATCTCACACACGACCCAACATTACGTATGCAGTTGGCATCTTAGCAGATATATGCATTCTCCTAGAATCTGGCATCAAGAAGAAGCGGTGTATCGTCTGCTGCGGTATTTAAAGAAAGCTCCCGGTCGCGGCCTCTTATTCTCTAGGAACAACAACTTGAAGATTGAGATTTTTACTGATGCTGATTGGGTTGGTTGTCATGATGACAGAAAGTCCACAACAGGATACTGATCCTTTATTGGTGATAATCTCGTAACGTGGCGTAGCAAGAAGCAGAATGTGGTGGCAAGGTCAAGTGCAGAGGCAAAATATCGTGTCATGTCCCAAGTCTTATGTAAGGGACTATGGTTGCGTACTGTGTTACAGGATTACAGGATCTGGGTTTCTCTGTCACAGCCTCTTTCTCCTTATTTTGTGACAATAAGATGGCTATTAATATTGCTGATAACCCGGTCCAACATGACATGACAAAACATGTTGAAGTGGAACGACACTTTATTAAAAATCACTTGGATAAAAAAACAGTTGTTACTCCGTTTGTTCATTCCAGATATCAGTTGGCCGATGTGTTCACCAAAAGCTTGAAGTGTGACGTGTTTACCGATGATATCTAAAAGCTTGGGATGACAGATATCTTCCGTCTGAGTTGAGGGGGAGAGTTGTAAAATGTTATTATCAAGTCGTCATTGTCCTTTTTTTTGTTTTCACCCCAGGTTGGGGTAGTTTAGTCTTTTCCCTATTTTATGTTTTCCCTTACTCAAGTATATGTATGAGTAAGGGACCTTGTTTGTTTAATACAATATTATTTTTCTCTCCACTATTTCGACTTTATTTTTTTTCTAGTTTTAGTTTTAGTGATCCAAATCTTTTGATCATATCATGAACATATTTAATTTGACAAATGAAGATTCCATCATGACGGAGAGTAATTTGATATCCAAAAAATAAGTTCTCCTATCAAGCTCATTTCAAATTCATTTTGTATCACTTTAATTACTTCATTACACAACTCTTCATTAATAACTCCAAAAATAATATCATCAATATAAATTTGAAAAATAAGCAAATTATCATTTAAATGTTTAATGAAGAGGGTAGTGTCAACACTTCCCATAACAAAATCATGCTCTAATAAAAAAGAATTCAATCTATCATAGTATTATACCAAGCAGTAAGCACAAAGAGTTTGTTTTAATTCATAAAGCGTTTTTTAATTTGTAAACATAGTTAGAAAATTTATCATTTATGAATCAGGGGGTTGTTCTAAATAAATATTTTCTTTGATTAACTCGTTTAAAAAAACACTTTTTACATCAATTAAAAATAATTTAAATCGTTTAAAACTAACAAATACAAGAAAGATTTTAATTGATTCTAAACATGCAACAACATGCAACGAGTGCAAAAGTTTCTTCAAAATCAACCCCCTCAATTTGAGAAAATTCTAGTACTACAAGTCTAGCTTTAGTCCTAGTAATCTTAGACTCGTCATCCAATTTGTGTTTGAAAATCCATTTAACACCTACTAATGGATGGTTAGATGGTCTTTTTACTAGTTTACAAAAATTATTTTGTTCAAATTGATTAACCTCATCATTCATAGTCATAAACCAAAATTCATCATTTTCAGCGATTTAAATATTTTTAGGTTCAATTTCAAAGAAAAAGCATAGGTTTTATAACGATTCATACAAGGATAAGCGTGTTGTTAACCCTTTTGAATGTTCTCCAATTACCAGATCTCGTGGATGATCATTTCTAAATTTTAGTACACTTGGTGGCATGTACCCCTCATGTTATTCTTTATCCGCCTCAACATTACGTGGCTCATCATCCGTAAGTTCCAAAATAGTAGTTAGGCTCCTCTTCATTTCCTGTATTATCATTAGAATCTACACAAAAGACAAACTCATCAAATTTAACATGAAGGCTCCGTTCGTTTCGCAGGAATTGAAATGCAGGAATTGGAATTGACTTCAATTCCAATTCCCGCAGAAATTGGAATTGAAGTCAATTCCAATTCCGTCGTTCGGCTAAATGCAAGAATTCTGTCATGGTAATTGAAATTATTAATTCCAATGTTCCGCTAAATATTAGAATTTTTCCGTCCGAACGCGCATTTTTCTCCCGACCGCGCATTTTTTCGCCCGGGCGCATATTTTTTTGCCCGGTCGCTCATTTTTTGCCTGAGCGCGCATTTTTCGCAAGGCGCGCAGTTTTCGCCTGACCGAACATTTTTTTGCCCGGACGCGCATTTTTCGCCGGCCAAAAAATGTGCAGCCGGGTAAAAAATGCGCGCCCAGGCGAAAAATTCGGGACTGGGCAAAAAAAACGCGTCCGGCCCGAAAATGCATGGCCGACCGGAAAATGTGCACCCGGGCGAAAAATTCACTCCGGGGCAAAAAATGGGCACCCGGGAAAATAAAATCGCATCCGGGCGAAAAATGGGCACCCGGGCGAAAAATTCGCATCCAGGCAAAAAATTCGCGGCCGAGCGAAATATTCGCGCCCTGGCGAAAAATACGTGCACGTGCCGAAAAATGCGCTCCCGGTCGAAAAATTCACGCCCGACCGAAAAATGCGCGCTCGGGTGAAAAATGCGCGTCCGGACGAAAAATACGCTCCGGGGCGAAAAATACACCCCGACCGAAAAATAAGCCCAGACCAAAAAATGCGCCCCGACCGAAAAATGCAATCCTGGGTGAAAAATGGGCGTCCGGGCAAACAAATACGAGCACAAGCCTTAAAATGAGTGCCCGGTCGAAAAATTCATGTCCGGGCGAAAAATTCGCCCTCGGGCGAAAAATGCGTGCCCGGGCGAAAAATGCTTGTCCGGACGAAAAATACGTTCTTAGGAGAAAAATGTGCGGTCGGACGAAAAATGCGCGTCATGGCGACAAATGGTCGCCCGGGCGAACAAATGTGTGCCCGGTCGAAAAATGCGGGCCCGGGCAAAAAATGCGCGCCCGGGCGAAAAATGCGATCTCGGGCAGAAATATGTGTGCCCTGTCGAAAAATTCGCTCTTCGGTGAAATATGCGGTCATGAGCGAACAACAAAATTTGCGTTGATATTTTTTTGAGAGTCGGGGACACGCTACTCGGGGTGGGAATCACGAATGAAGACCCCGTGAGGTAAGAATTGAGGGAGCCGTGTTTCTTCTATAATCAATTCTCGTGGGAATTGAAATGAATTCCAATTCCGATGCAATATTATGGCAGTCGAACAGTCACAATTGGAATTGGCAATTGAATGCCAATTCCAAAGCCCCAATTCCATCGAAACGAACGGAGCCGAATTGATTTTTCAACTATTCTTGTCCTTTTATTATAAACTTTATAAGGTCGACTAGTTGAAGAATATCCAATAAAAATACCTTCATCATATTTTTCATCATATTTTTCATCAAATTTGCTTAAATTATATTTAGTATTTAAAAGAACATTTATGTCCAAAAACACGAAAGTAAGATAGATTAGATTTCTTTTGAAAATATAATTCATAAAAAGTTAATTTAAAAATATGACAAAATATAACACGATTAATAACATAACATGTAGTACAAATGACTTCGGCCCAAAAATGTTTAGGCCACTCATATTCAGAAAGCATAGTGCGTACTAATTTTTGAAGAGTTCTATTTTTCCTTTTTACCACATCATTTTGTTGTGGTGTATGTGGAGCCGAAAATTCGTGGTTAATACCTAAACTATCACAAAACGAAGAAAATCTTTCATTTTCAAATTCACCTCCATGATACGAGAACGTATACAGTTTATTTTTAAATCAAGCTCATTTTGAATATGTTTACAAAATTTTGAAAATTCAAAAAACACATCAGATTTGGAAGTAAGAAAGATAGTCCAGTAAAATCTTGAAAAATCATTTATTAATACAAATGTGTATTTTCTTCCACAAACACTAGGTGTACTAACGGGACCAAAAAGATACATATAAATCAATTAAAGTGGTGTATTGGTGGAAATTTTGGTTTTGCTTTTAAAAGATGTTCAAGAAAATTTCCCTTTTGGCAAAGGAACTTTTCCTTGTTATCCACCATGTGTTTGGAGCATCCAGAGTCCAAGTTTCACATGTCTCATTTGTCCTTAGCCTTCCAACACACCTAGACAGAAGTAGGCAGTAAAGATCTGGATACTCAAGAGGTTGTTTCCATGGGCGGATTTATGTTCAGGCCAGGGGGCACGTGCCACCCCAGAAATTTTTTTAAAAAACCTTTAATTAAAATAAAAATCTCATTCAGCCTTTAAAAAAATAGGTGCCGGCTACCGCCATTCCCGAACCAGAGAAAAGCCCTAATCTAGTTGATCCCGCCACTCTTCTTCTCCCTCAGGCATCGGCGCACGGCTCTTGATCTCCGGCGAAAACCCGAAATGCGAAAACCCTAACCTCGCCGATCCCTCCACTCTCCATCTCCGTCTGCCCGTCCCCATTTGTTTCTCCGGCCAAGCGGCAATTCCAGGCGTGTGCCGCGCGCAGTGTGTCCACGACACCCGAAAGGCCAACTATTCCTCCAACTCTCCAAGCGTACAAGGCCGCGTGCTTGACTGGCTTTCCGACTTCCAAATTCCAAAATCCAGTCTCCAGTATTTCTTGATCCTCACAAAGTCACAGTCACCGGCTACTGGAAGTCTGGAACCCTATTTCCATCAGAGTCGATAGATGGAAGGTTATTCCAATGTTTGGGCTAATGAAAAATTTAAAAATCGATTGATTATTGTAAATTACACAACTGTTGTCTGTTGTGTTGAGAAACCACTAGCATTTATCCATTAAGACCGTCATGTTTTTAAATGTGTAGCTGAAATTGATGAATCGATCGCAGATCGGTGGATTGGAGTTGAAAGTGACTTGCTTTCTTGGAATTGTTTTAAATTGTATTTCTTATTAGGATATCTTTTTAGACTTCATTAAAATTTTATGCCCCCCTAAAAAAGGTTTTTGTCTCCTTCCTTGGTTGTTTCTCTAAGAGTGCAGGTGAAAACTTTAGGTACCTAGATTTGCTTTATAGCATGATATCCCCTCTTCCTACAAGAGCCCGATGCATGTCAAAAAATGTTACATTTGGCACACAATAGAAAAGCGGTGGAAACGACTTTCTGAGTTCTAGGCGTACTTTTGTTGGAAGAAGAGTAACTGCCAGAAAAATTATTCAATTTTTATTTTACCTAATTATATTTCTGCAATTTGCACAACCTCCGGTAGTAGTCATTACCACCTACGATAGTAATACAGATTTATATCAGAGTCTGAATTTCACAGTTCCATGACATTGATTTCCCAAGAGCATATTCAAAGTTCTTTGGCCAACTCAAATTTTTTCTATTGCAACATTTAAGTCATGGATGTGAGCTTTGAGAGCAATGTTTTCGGTCACAAGCATGACGCATTTATTTGCAAACATCTGTTTATTGTTCTCGATTTGGCCAATAGAAGATTGCAATTTGTTTTCTAAATCCCTCCTCTCATTTGTAAGAGTCTCACTGTTTGAGGAGTTTTTAGAGCAATTTTTCTAATTCTTTGATTCATGAAAAGGAGTGTTCGCGCTCTTGACAAGTCATCTTCTCTTTGTCAAACTAACTTAAATCTTTTAATACTTTTTTATTTTTTTAATAAAATATTGTTTTTGGATTTCAAAATATTAAGATCGCTTAAAGTTTTATTAAAATATTTACATGTTTTCATATATTAAGATCATCATAAGATGGAGGAGGTACCTTAGTGTCTCTTAGAACACTGCTTTCATCATTGAAAGGAGTGTGATTCTTTCCATTAAGGCACATGTTTGCCTCTTCATCATCACGTGAACTTGAAGAGTTTGGCTCCTCAGTGGAAAAGTCATCCTAAGTAGTCGCCTTCAGAACTTTATCCTCTCATTTCTCCTATGAAGTTTCTCCTCCGCTAAATATTTCGGGCACATGCTCCTAACATGTCTAGGCTTTCAACAGTGAAAGCACTCCGGCGGTGGTCGGTCCTCGCCGTCGTTGCTCGTATGTACATTCTTGAACCACAATCCCATCTTGTCAGCACTCTTCTTCATATATTTCCGAAAGGCGATTCTCCTTTCCGGATTTCTCATGAATCTCCTGAAACCTTGAACAAACAGGCTCTCCTCATCGTCCTCATCATACTCGTTTGTCTCTTTCATTTATTTTCAATGAAAGCTTTTTCTTCGGCTCTTTATTGTATTCTTCATGTTGGATTTTGAGTTCAACTTCATGTGTTTTTAGATTCTCAATGAGGCTCTCAATCTCGAGATGCTTCAGATCATGAAAATATGCGATGGTCGTCACTTTTAGATTGAATCTAGGTGGGAGAGATCTAAGTATCTTTCGCATCAAATCTCCATTGAAGAACGTCTTTCCAAGTACTCTTGAGGCATTCACGATTTTCGTGAACCCTGGGTACTCCACCTCTTCACCAACCTCTATCCTGAATTGTTTGTATTCAGTCTTCAATCGGAAGAGCTTTGAGTCATTTACCTGCGAGATACATTTGTTAGTTAATTCCCATAAATTTCAAATATCATATGTCGTTTCACAAGTACAGGTACAATTAACTTCAGTCTTATCTAGAGCACAAAATAAAGAATTCATTGTTTTTGCATTGTTTTTGCATTGTTTTCTATCCATATCATCTCATTTATCTTTTGATTTCTCTACAGTTTCTCCTTTAACTATAATTGTAGGAGGGGAATAACGTTGCTCTAACATTACCCATACTTCTAAGTCAAGGGTATTCAAAAAACATCCCATCCTAGTTTTCCAATAATTATAATTGGATTTGATGAAAAGTCAAGGTTGGTTAATCCCTTGTTCCTCATTAAAAGTGAGATCATAATACGTCATTATTCTATGAGATTAAACCTTCTGGAATAACCTATCTTTGATACCACTTGTTGTATCGTTAGACGCCCTTAGAGAGGTGAATAAGGGATTTATAAAAATTCTTTTTAATCAATTATCTCTTATAAAAATATTAAATCAATTCATAACAAAGTTTAGAAATCAGATCTTCATAAACAAAAAGGGATGCATGATTTTATATCACTAGAAATAATTACAAGATGTTGATTTCTATGACGCTAGGAACCAATGTGATATGTCGAAAATTATTTTTGGTTTTCTATGTCGACTCTCCCATAGAACCGGTTGGCTCAAGCCTATCTTCCCTAGATAGGCCTTGAGTCGCTCCCTAGATCTAATCTCAATCTACCGCATACCAACAAGGCAAATTATTCACTAAGTCGCACATGGACCTAGTCACCACCAATACGGGTGAATTCTTCGACGCTCAAATCAAAGAGTCACTAAAATAAAAGAAGAGATTACAACAAGAGAGGGAATAAATTTTTTGAATAAAAACTCCCAATTAAAAATCTGAAGAGGTGGCAAAGGCATGAGAGAGATCGGCGTTGTTTTAGCATTTGTGTTTCGTGTAGAATAATCTTTAATTTGAGCCGCCTTCAAATTTTTTGATATTCGAAATTGTTGTAGGGATTCCTCTGAAGTTCGAGGACAAGACTACTCAAAATAATATTCCTGGTTCCACGCCTTCAGAAAGAGCGAAGCAGTCTTTAAATAAACTCAATAATTTACCGCCAGTAGTAGGACTTACTGCCCCACGGTACTCGTAAGAAAACGAATTTCCCGCTCCACTCAGCCTGAAATGATAGCCTCGTTCTGTATTTTAGGCAATAGTTATCGTGCCTCGATTGAGTTAACACGCCACGTTGGTATGATATTTTATCCCGACAAATTTTGATTTAATGCGATAGCGTTATCGCGTTGCGGCAATTGTTTACAAAAATGGCTTTTAGCTCCCGCCACGTCTTCGTTCAAATGTTGTCAGTTGTCACATACAAAAGACTGATACCACCAGCAGTGTCGCTTTCCACTGCACGATAGTGCTCAGTTCAGAACACGACCTCCTTAAATCCCCCTCATCAATCTTTTTGGTGTATTATACATGTTTGACCTGCACACTATAAACACAAACAAAGTAGATCAAATACATATTGGGATTTGTTATTCTCAAACCAAGAGATGTGGAGTGCATGTTTCATCAAAAGAGACAAGACTACACATTTGGCATTAAAAAGTTCTTCACTGAGTTTGTAACTCTTGTATTACTTGGGTAACAATGATGCATTGCTACATGTCGTTCAGTGTTTATGAGATTATGGTTGATAGGTTCTAAACCAAATAAGAGATTGTTGGTATCTCGCGATCTAGAAGTAACAAAAATATTAATCTTATTATCAATGTAATGCTAGCTTATATGGTTGCACTTAAGTTATAAATGATTGATTGTGCTGGTTTATGAAATCAATTTATAAATACGTATATTCGATATACAGTATGCATTATTATAAATACACGTCCATGTGCCAAGGGCGTGTGAATCCAAAATGGCGGGATAACGGTTGGCGGCAGTTCTAGGGCAAACGGCATGACTTTTGAAGTCATGCGCCCGTGTGCTAACGGCGTGTGGGCGGTTATGCGCTCCAGACCAACTTGGAGATGGTTTTGCAAGAACCGGTGCGACTTTTAGGACACACGCCCGAAACACACATCCGTGTGCCGCGGGCATATGAATCAAATTTGGGTACGGGTTTGCGCTTATAAATGTCAATTTATCCTGAAAAACGAAGGTGTAATTCGGAGTTCTTAATACTGTAAAGCCAAGAAGAACACATCTCTACAAAACAAAACTAGCACTTTGTGGCAGAGAGAAGCAATCATCTTCCAACCCAAGTTCGTTGAACAGACTGAGAAGTGTTTTCAGCATTCGTGTGCATACCTCTGGAGAGGCAGATATCATTCTGCATTTGAACTCAAACGCCAGTCATTTTTCTCGAAATCTGATTTTGACACAGGTATAATACTATTTTCTTGATTTGCAGTGTTACGCAAGAATCCTGACAAAGGTTTCCTATAGTTTCGCGCCGCATTTGATGTTGTTGAAACCCAACAGATGGTTGTGTTCAGTCTTGCCTTCTCAACTCTATGAAGATTGATTCATACTGTATGGTCATGTATCACGAGATTGCACACTCCATATGGACTGAACTTTAGTCCCTTTAATCTGGCAAGATAATCTTCAACATTTATATAATATAGTTGTTGAGCTTCGTGTTGTTGATCCTGGTATGACCGCTGACCTGACCTCCTTTGTTTCCACATTCAAGACTCTCGTTAAGGCATGGCTAGCACCAGCGCCCACCCCCCCCCCCCCCACCCCCCTTAAATTTCACCATCCAACGGGCGCAAGATGTCGTGGGGATCACTCTCATGATGGTACGGTTACCTCCCCACCAGCACAGTGTCAGGGCGATCATCATGTCATCCCCCACTATTTTGTCTCTGGCTAATGTGTGCTCGATGATACTAAAAGTCAACTCGACGCTCGAAGCTGTGATGCCTCCTTCTCTAGGCCTTCTGCAACACTCCAATCATGCATCCTCCTCCTTGGACTCAGGGCGGTCGACCTGCCTCTCGCGACGGCGACCGTGATAATCGAAATCACTAATATTGGTCGATCAGTCGCTTTTGTACTAATTGTGTCCGCCCGAACCATATTGAGGCCAACCTACTTCAGGAAACATGGATTTCCACCGCGCATTGAATGTGCCACCTCATGTTGTTCCTGCGATGATTGTGCCTACCCCCCATTCTGGCATTGATGTCTTATGTGAGGAACTTCAACATCTTCGAGGGATGTTTAATCAGGCTTCTGACTCTATCCGTTTCTACCTCCAACAAAGGTATCCCCTGTTTTTTTCATAGTCCAATGTGGATAGTGGACTCGGAGGCTACCAACCACATCTCCGGATCTCCCCACATAGACCTTCTCAGTACTCTGATACCTCATCTCCGAAGTTTATCGCAATAATCAATGGTGATATCACAATAGTTTGAGGTTCTGGAGATGTGTCCACTCCATCTCTCCTTCTCTGTCATGTCATTCATGTTCCTATCTCTCAGTTTAATCTTCTTTATGTCAGTTAGTAAATTAAGAACTTTGATTGCGCGCTCACGTTTTCTTCATCTTCTTTTGTGATGCAAGATCGGCAGACTCGACATATCATTGGTATGGGTGACTCAATAATGGTAGGGGAGACTCTGTAATGGGGTGTACATTTTGGATCTTCCCCCTCAGTTCTCTCCTCCATCACCTCCACTGACTGGCACCGGCGTCTTAGACATGTTCTTCGACCTATTCTGAAGCGAGCTCTTCCAAATATTTCTATTTTTGATTTTCAATATGAATCTTGTATTTACAAGAAACAGCATCACCTTACTTTTTCTCCTCACTATACTCAGAGCGCTGCTCCTTTTGATTTAGTGCATTCAGATATTTGGGGACCCTACAAAGTGTCTAGTATCTTTGGTCGTTGTTATTTTGTTACTAATGTTTATGATTATTCTCGAATGACGTGTTTGTATATGATGTGTGATCTCTCTAAGTTGTTGCGGATTTTTCACTCATTTCTCGTTGAGACTAAAACACAGTTTTCGCACACCCTTAAAATTCTTCAAACTGATAATGCTCACGAATATATCAGTCACATTTTTCAGGACACCTGTAACACCTTGGGCATAATCCACCAAACATTTTGTCCCTATACGCCACAACAGAACGGTGTGGTCGAGCAGAAGAATCATCACCTCCTCGAGTTTGCCAGATTTTTATGTTTCAAATGCAGGTTCCTACCTTCTATTGGCATTTTGCAGTATCTACTGTCTGCTACCTCACTAAACGTCTGTCCTCTTCAGTCCCGACTTTTGCCGCATTGTTTTCCGTACAACTTCCCAACACATCTCATTACTCTGACACCTAGTGTCTTCGCATGTGTGATGTGAGACGGTCCTTTATAAAGGGGGTATAATGAGTGCTCACTACATGGAACAACATACAAATCCAACGACGTATACTTGCAATAATAATGATTTATAAAATGTAAACAAAAATCAGAATAGACAAATAAACTTCAAAATTAGGAAAGCAAGTGTAGTAGTATTAATGACAGAGTACATGAATCTTAAGCAACAAGTAAATGAAAACCAACACTAGCTTCAAGTGGTGTGGAAACAAAATTTACAAAGAGATAATGCAAGTGATAAAACAATCACTAATTTAACATGAAATAAAAGACAACCAAATTGAAGACTCATATAAATACTAACGGGGAGAGCTGGAGATGCCCGTTGGAGGGCTGTTTGGGGCTGCCTTCAGCACTCACCTGTTGCGTGTGGCTGTTCAGAAAATGGTACAGCAACTCTGAACTGTGCAGGGAGGCAGTTTTGGCGGCGGGCTGCAGTTGTCGAGGCCGGGACAGCTGCTAGAAGGGGCAAAGAATTGAAGGAAGCAGACAGGAATTTTCTCCAGCAAGGATGGTCTATTGGGAGGTGGTTCCACGTGGGGGAGAGGGGCAGGAATAGTGGGAGAAGCGGACTGGAGGAGAGGGGGGCTTGCTGAATGGGATAATGGCCCAATGGTGAGGGTTGTTCCACGTTGGTGATGGAGGGTGGGCGGTTAACAGGGAGTTGGAGGGGATGCTAGTGGCTCCACGTGAAGTTGAGGGAAATAAGGAAGGGGGTTGGCTGCTTTGCTGAGAGTGGGGAGTGGAATGTGGAGGGATAGGTAGATATGAAGTAGTGGGGTTGGTGGGTGGTGATTATGGTAGTTATAGAGTAGTGGGGTGATGGCTGGCCGGAGGTGTTCATCGGAGGCGGGCAGAGTTGGCCGAAGGTGTTCGCCGAAGAGGCTGCTGGTGGAGGTGCCGATGACCAGAGGTGTTTTTCGGCGATCGCCGGAAAACTGAAAATGAAGGAAAGTTGATGGAGGTGGTGATAGTGGGAGGCCGAAAATGCGTTTTGGTGATCGCCGGAGATGAATTTAAGGGGCTGTTTTGGGGGAGGACTGAAATGGAGGTGGAGGGGGTCGGTAATAAGGGATACGAGGGGGACCAAGGCTTCTCTCCAAGGAGGGATGGGAGGCGGTCCAAGGCTTCACACTCAGACTCGGCATCAGCACCGAAATGACCAAAAATTAGGCTTCTATGCTACAATCTTCAATGCCCAAAATGAGCGCTCTCACCCTCAATATAAAGACTCAAGGAAGCAATAGACGGTTATGATTGGCCGATTGTCGCAACTCAAAAATAAGTAAAAATACAACTCAAAATGAAAAATGAAAAGAACAACCAATGCTCGGATCGTCGATCAGCATAAGATGAACGGTTCTGATCATCGTGTAAGTCGATGTGTGTGTCGTGATCCCAATCTTCATCATTGTGTTTGTTTTGTTTGTCATCTTGGTCCTCCCGTGGATAAGTTCGCTCCTCGTGTGACCAAGTATATGTTGTGGGTTATTCTCGTACCCAGAAGGGTCATATTTGTTACTCTTCAGCTCTTTGAAACTTGTAACCATTGTCGACGTCACCTTCCTTGAATATCAAACATTCCACCACTCTGAAACCCATAACACCTCCTCCTCAGGCATTAAACTTCCTCACGCGCTTACCTTCACCGATTTTCCTTTGCTACCCACTCCTTCGGCAGTGGCCCACCCGTCGTTACCTTTTCTTTGTGACTACACACGTCGACGTCCACGGTCTGATGCCCTACAAGAGTCGCCCATGCCTGTTGATGCTTCGCAAGCCGCTCATCAGGCACCAGCCTCAACAACACATCCACTTTCGAATTATGTCTCTTTGCATCGCTTATCTCTAGCGCTTCACAGATTGGCAACTTCTTTGTTATGTATTTCCACCCCTTCTTCTCTACATGAGGTTCTCCAGTATTCGGGGTGGTGGGACGTCATGGATGAGGAAATGACTGCCCTCTGGGCTAATCACGGTTGGGACCTTGTCCATCTTCCTTTTGGCCAACATGTGTTGGATGTAAGTAGGTCTTTACTGCGAAGCATGATCCGGATGGAGTAGGTGAATGTATGAAACTCGACTTTTGGCTCGTGGTTTTACACAACAACACGACCATAACTACGAAAAGACATTCTCACATGTCACAAAGCGAAACATTGTCTGAGTCCTGATCTCCTCAGTTGTTCATCGGCATTGGTCATTACATCAACTAGACATCAAAAATGATTTCTTGAATGGAGACCTCGTTGAGACTGTCTAAATACAATAGCCTCCTGGTTATGAGACCACGGGGGAGTCTCGTATATGTCACTTCAAGAAATCTCTATATAGTCCCAAACAATCTCCTCAAACTTTGTTTGATAAGTTCAGTCGGGTTATTCGAGATGTTGGCTTCACTCGGAACTCGACTGATTTTTCTCTATTCACTTGTCAACCATAACAGGTACAGTGATCCTTTCAGTGTATGTTGATGATATTCTCATCACAGGTGATAATCTCCTTAATATAACTGATCGAGAAATACATGGCTTCCATGTTTCAGACGAAGGACTTGGGATCTCTTTGATATTTTTTTAGCATCGAGGTGGCTCATCGACCTGATGGTCTCGTTTTGTCTCAACAGAAGTACTGTCTTGACCTACCTCACGACGATGGCTACTATGGATGCTAGCCCACTGATACTCCTACGAATGCCTACCATAAGCTCTGTGCTTATGCATCTAATTCTAATCTGGTCCTCCCTAACGTGGAGTATTATCGTTGTCTTGTGGGTAAGCTATTTTACCTTACAGTCACGAGACCTGATATATTTGATATCGTTGGGGTGGTCAGTCGCATTATGCATGCTCCACGAATCTCTCATCTCCAAGTTGTTGAGCACATCCTCCGATATATAAAGACTACTCCGAGACAATTTCTTGTGTATAATCCATTCTCTTTATCATGTGTTGTCTACTCTTATGCTGACTATGCAGTTACTCTTGATGATTGTCGATCCACAAGTTGGTACTGCACATACTTTGGTGGGCATCTTATCACATGGTGGAGCAAGAAGTAAACTGTGGTTGGACAATCATCTGCAGAAGTTGAATACCCATTAATGGCTTTTGTCGTTTCAGAACTTACATGGTTAGAGAGTTTTCTGAGTGATCTAGGTGTGAAACTCCCCTCTTCGGTCACTCTCTTCTCTGATAGCAAAGCTGCTATTAATATTGTCAAGAATCATGTATTCCATGAACGTATCTGTAAAAAATCAAAGTACCAAGCACAATGAGGTCGATTGTCATTTTATTCGGGAAAAGACTCAACAAAATTAAGCATGGGACATATGTCTGTTGTTGGGCAAGTTGTTGATATCTTCACTAAGGTCTTACCTCGACCATTATACCATCAATTTTGTCCAAGCTTGGCTCCTATAATTTGTATGTTACAGCTTGTGGAGGAGTGTTGAAGTAATTTCTATACAGGCCGAGCGATTACTCATGTGTAACCGCCCGGTGTTGAATGGTAAAGCCCCGTGGATAAAGGTCAGGCGTTACACAGGTTACCCATGTGTAACAGCTCGGTGATGCTGCTCTGTTGTTGCTACCAGTTGTAATCTGAGTGGTTACTTGTATTGTAGCCTCCCAATGTATTTAATCTCACATCGTCTTTCGTGCATTCTCTTAACTCCTCTATTTTATATAAAGAGGGATGCACCGGTGTAATAGATAGATTTATGAAGAAATAAAATTCATTATTTTATTTGTATTTTTGTTTTGCACATGCATTAACCATGAACATCCTTGGGCAAGGAGTGGATTGGGCAAGGGAATACAAGTACATATTATGAACTAGACTTGTTCATGTAGAATTTGAAATGGAAGCTAGCGAGTGAATAGATTATGTTAGACACAGCCCTCTGTGGCTATGATGTACATAAGAAAGATGCTACCATAAAAAAGTTGTAACAGTTTTGATTTAGGTAAAGATCGGCATCTGTTCCATTATTGACAGTTCAACAAACAATTGTGCAACAATACCAGACAGTGCCAATGGGGGAAATTCCTCACCTTCCTGCTTTGAGAGATAGGAGGATGGAGGGGAGATGGAGAAGATGAGTGGTGTTGAGTGTACTGCAAAGAAGGGGTAGTTGCTGTAAGGTTGCATGGACTTTTTTCTTTTATGCGATTCTATAGATTTCAAAACGAAAGCTATAGAATCACATCTGAACCATAACAAGTTAGGATTTCATCCTCAAATTACATTTAAATTAATGGGATACAGTATTTCTGTAAAAAAAACAAGTTATGTGGATTGTTTAAACCCATTATAGCACAATCAACTCAAATTAAATCAAGAACTACTCTGAAATGAACATTAAAGAACTGTGAAAAGTTTGGCATTGTAAATGAAAAAAATAAAAGGGGAAAAGGGAGAAGGTAGAAAAATTTACTCGTGAATTTGAAATGTTAAACTAATTATGTGGATTGTTTAAACCCACTACACCATCACCAAATATATTACCATAGTCATCATTATTAGTATTACCCCCAACTACTTGTGGAGCTTTACATAAGTATTACCCTAGGTTTTAACTCTACTTGGCAAAAAACATATAAACCATTCTGCACACAACCCTCCACATTAGGCATGTAAAAAAGCCTCTTGAACCCGAGACTTTCAGGTGTAAGCATCCCCTTTGTCAGAATCCCCCCTTTGTCAGGGCTCTTTTGGTCGGCTAACATCAAGTCAAACCAAGACATAGCCCGTTCCAGTCAAGCGCCAGGCATCCTGCTTTGTGGGAAACCAAGCCCAAAACCATGTGGCTCTGGTTGGAGCACCAGGCCTGGTGCTCAGGCCTGGCCTGGCATGGGCCGGGTGACAAGGTAGCGCCAACAGTAATATGGGGGCCGATTAGAGCCCCATAGGCCTTTACATGTCCTGGACCCGGCCTACCCGAGCCCAAGACTAACTAGTTAGGCTTCCCGGGTTAGGGCGTTATTTACAGACCTACTACAAGTAATACTTATTTGCAACTCAACATATTTCAAGGAAATTATTTGTATTACCATGATACAAATTATAATAGCTTGGAGGCTAAATTGGAACAGGCCGAGCGCCAAGCTAGGTCCAGCTTTAATAATGGGACCCATAATGCCCACTAGGCCTGGACCAAGCCTATCTGAGACCAAGCCTGACTGGGCAAGCTTCCATATCTTAGGCTTTATTTACACACCTACTACAAATAATAGTTATTTGCCACTCAATATATTTAAAGAAAGTTATTTGCATTACCACGATATAAGTTTGCATCGGTTGAGTTCACTGTTGAAGAACGCATGTCATTTGTAGGAAGAGGTTCACTGCACTTTTTGCACTGCACAGTAAACAAACACAAAGCTTTGGAATCCTGAAAGAGTGATCCACAATGAATTGCAGGAATGAAATTAATTTTGACAAGAATTGGGAAAAAAATATCTCAGCCAAATAGTTCCTCTCTCATCTGAAATAAAGGAAAGACTCCAACAAAAAATGATATGTTAGCAAACACGACAGTAATGTTAACTTTAGATGTCACTGATAGCTTATTATAAAGAGCTGAAAGCCTGCATTCTAATACCTTAAAAAGAAAAATTAAGTGGTTACTGTTGTTGCGTTTTTACACAAGCTCCACACAGCTCTTCTGAGCTGTGGTGGGTCTTGGCGCGTCGAGTGACCGTTTACTTTGATTGCAAGGTTTGGATACGAGAGCTGAGTTCTTTTTAGTTAATGATCTCAAATTGTTTAGAGTGTTTAAGAGGTGTTTTAGACTACTCGTGAGCTCTTTACTGGGAGGGAGCGAGTACATTGACTTGATGCCCCTCTAGCTACAGTGCAGGCCCTATAATAGGCTCAGGGGAACTGCCCTATGGGCAACTTTCTTTCATCTGGGCTGCCCGCCTGCTAAGATGGTTGTAGTGGATTCTAGCACCTTCCAGGGTGCTCCATGTGATGCCAGAATGACGTGTGAGTACTCCTGATATGCGAGTACACACCTTGCCCTTATAATACGGGGCATGTAGGAGAGCTTGTTAACTGGCGAATACACACCTTGACAACCCTCTTCTAGCAAGTACACTTTTGGCTAGAGCACAAATCTAAAACCGCTTCCTTGCTTAGGAAAAATGTGTACGATGTAAACAGCCGAAACAGTTATCCCCGCATTTTTCCAGATCTCTAAAAAAGATTTTGGAAAAATTAAAACCGGCGAGAGCTCTACTCACATTTTTCAAAGCATCCTTAGGCCTATAAATACCAGTAGATAAGTCATTTGGATTGTACGTTTCTTGTATGTGCCTTATCTAAGTCAATTGTCATTTTATCTAGGAAACATTTCAACTTTGCAAACTTTATCTATGACATATACCCGTTGTCGAGCAAATCTCTAGTATCCTCACCAAGGTATTACCTCGCCCCCTATACCAAAGATTCATTTTCATGTTTGGAGCCTACAATCTGTATGCTTCAGCTTGTGGGCGAGGATAGAAGAACTATGTATAATCACAATGTAAAGACCAGTAATTAGGAGTTCCCTCATGAACAAATTAGTCACACACCTTGGTTTGAAGTTAAGATCTCACTTGTCCCTCCTATATATACGTGTACAAATACTTGTATTTTTCGAGTTAAATAGAAGAAATAAAATAATCATGCTTTATATTCAGTTTTTTTACAATTAGAACTATGTTTTATAGTTATTGCTTTCATTCCATTTTAGAGGAAAATGCACACTACTAGGAATGAGCTTGAAGAATTCAACATGATGACCCTAATATCCTTTGTTTTACTTTGTTTTGCGTTGAAATAGTAAAAGATAAGTGTGGGAGTATTTGATGATGCTCATATTATATATATTTATAGCATCATCTTTAAGTATATATTAAATATATATTGCTTATCTTCATTCATTTTAATACCAATTGATATGCTTGTATGTTTATATTGTAGATGGAGATAGTTACGAAAGAATGAGAGGAACCATTGCAATCTAGAGGAAATAAAGAGGTATTTTGGAGGCGACAAAAAGGTAACATAAAGGACTACAACTTTGTTGAAGAACGCAACAGTTGAATTGCACTCTAAGGGGGTCAAAATAGCGTGTGCACGCCAAGAATATAGTGTCATGTATATGAAGTTCACATTACAATGTTCTGACGATCATATCTCTTGATCCAGAAAGAGCCACGGGACACACAACCCCATCTCAGAAAGGCAGTGATGTTATTTACATTTCTGGAGAAGAGTTTTCCATAAACAGCTAGAGCACGGCCAGGGCACGGTATGTTTGAGGTTGTGTGAATCGCACATATAGATAGTCATCTCAAAACTGGAAGAAAGGGATCTGGTTTTTGGAGTGTCCTTTCAGTGAATATTGAAGAAAAGAAGAAGAAGGATTGTAGAGATCAAAGTCAAATGTAGGAAGGTAGACGTCATGAGGAAGATGTTTTTATTTTATTTTCATGTTTATGCCCTCTTATTTTTGTATTTTCATTTTATCTCTATGATGCATAACTAAACTCACTAGTGTTAGGATTGAGATGATTTATAAAATAATACATGATGTAGGCTGGGTGTGCCAAAGTTAAGTTTTGTGCGCAAAAATCAAAATCGTCGTTATGAACCTTAAGAAATTCGTTAATTTTGTACGGATTGACCTATCACGTGTTGACGAGTCAAATAAGTAGAATCACATGCAATAATTTATGAAGTACGGTAATAAAAGCAATCGAACGTTCGGGGAAAACTTAAAATTATTCAGCGGAGCACATAAAAATAAACTAAAGAATTGGAGCAAGAATACCAAAAGTTATGTCAGAGGGAAATCGTTCCAATCCAAAACCGTCGAGCACGGGAGAGAACAACAAAGACTTGGCTTCTCGGTGTGCACCAAACAGTGCAAATGAGCGAACACAACGGGTGCCGGAATAGAGCGTTGAGGCCGACGGCACACCTCAAGCAACAGGCTTGGGCGAGCGCAGAAAATTGGCGGTGAAGTCGACGGTGACTGGTTGTAGGTCGGAGATGGAGATGAAGAGGGGCCTCCGTTCGTCGATTCGGGCGCCTGGTGCGTCGCGAGAAGACAACGGGCGGTCGGTTGGGTCGTCCGATGTGGGGGAATAGTTACGACAGAGAAGGGGGCTTCTTTCGGTATTACAAAGAGAACGATTTTATCGTTCACCTGTACATTCGACTTCCCCTTGCACTTATGTAGAATGGGTTTTCATAGAAGTTTGGCTTTTCCCTTTTTTCCTTCTAGAAATACAGTATTTTCAATTCATGTCTTTACAAATCACTCCATGAATTATCTTCTAATTGATATGAATATACTTTTTTAAAAATTTTAGGCACCTTAAATAGCTTAAACTTGCCTTTTTCATCCTAATTACCTAAATTATCGGACCGTTTTAAATTAAGTCTCGTCGGACAGGCAACTCGATGAGCCGCAAAATAAAGACGGTTGCGCGGAAAGAAATACATAAAATGAAATAGATAATTGCATAGTAAACGAAGCTAAGATGCGTCGCAGGATGCATCAATTCCCTCGGGATTGATATAGCTCGACCCCGACGAGAACTCACAGACTAGTAATTGAGACATCCGGTCGGCGTCGTTGTAACTCGTCAATGTTGATCCAAGAACCGTCTGTGATATCTCGTATCCTCCATGAAACCAATTAGCTTTGGTACGTCCCGTGAGAAGTGTGAAATTCATGTACATCAAGAACCTGGTCTATCTCCTCAGTGGTGGGTGTCTGCACTGGTACTAAGTCAGGTAGTATTTATGGAGCTGGAGCAGGTAGGCTGGGGCTAGAACTAGGCGGATCTCCGTAAAATAGCATTAGATTGACCACATTAAATATCGGTGAAGTGCTGAACTCAACGGGCAAACCCAAGAGAAATGCATTCTCATTGATGCGCATCCGGATTTGGATAGAACCAAACTTACTCGATTGTAGCTTATGATATGCATCCGGAGTGAATCTCTGCTTTCTGAAATAAGCAAACATTCAATCTCATTCTGAAAAGTACAACTCCTCGAGATGACGATCGGCCATGGATTTATATTTTTAAAAACTTGCTCGCAATTTATTAGTAATATTTTTATGTAATTACCTTAAATAATCAATATGAGTTTGCGCATCTGAGGAAACACGTTCATGAGATGGAAGGGAGGGGCGATCAAGTAGATGGGGTATAGAGAACCCGTAAACCATTTCGAAAGGAGATTTATTAGTGGATCGATTAGTAATATTAAATGTGAATTCAGCCTATGGCAAAATAAGATCTCAGTGTTTTGGATTCTCCCCAGTCAAACACCTAAGAAGATCTCTCAAACTCCTATTAACAACCTCAGTTTGTTCATCGGTCTGAGGATGATATGCACTGCAAAACTCGAGTTTGTTTCTCAATCAGGCCCGCAGTATTTTCCAAAAATACCCCATAAAATGAGTATCTCTATCAAAGATGATCGATTTAGGAATACCGTGTAATCTAACGATTTATTTAAAGAAAAGTTCAACGACGAGTACAACGCTCGAGGTTTTCCTACACAGTATGAAAAGTGTCATTTTGAAAAACGATCAACGACTACAAAAATAGAATTGACTTTCCTCTGAGTGCGAGGAAGTCCTACCACGAAGTTCATCGAAATTTCATCCCACGGCCGCTCCAGTATCGGTAAGTGGGTGTATAATCTAGTGTTTTAAGTATGCCCTTTATAAAGTTGACATGTAGTGTGGTGCCTAATGAGTTCGATGACGTCATGTATCGTTTTCAGCCAATAGTTTCTAGAGCAAGCGAGGTCTAGTAATTTATATTGCCCTACATGTCCAAATATCTTTAAAGAATGGGTTTAAAACGTGCTAGGAATCTAAATCAGTGATATGTGGCTGAAGGGTGACTAACAAATGAGAGTGGAGGCTAAAGGCATTCGCCACTCGATTCATGACATCGGGTCTGTGCTTCAAATAAAAGGTGAACTCCTGAAGGTAGGCAGCCCACTTGCCATGCTCTCGAATCTCCCTTTGAGAGTTCAGGTGCTTTAATGCCTCATGATCCGTATTTAGCACGAGCTCACGCTGAATCAGATAACGTCTCCAATGGTCAAAATTCTGAACGATAGCAAAAAAGACTATCATAAGTTGAATATCTAGCTCTTGTCTCTTTCAACTTATAACTACAGAATCATATAGGTTGACCTTCAGACTAAAAATTGTGTCAATGTCTATAATAGATGTGTCACAGTCAATCTTAAGAATTTTATCAAAATCAGGCAGCGCTAATATAGGTGCACTATTGAGCTTCACCTTTACTAATAAAATGCGTGTTCGACTTTCTCAATCCAAATAATTAATCCTTTTTTAAACAATCGGTCACAGGTGCAATTAGGGTATTAAAATTCTAGATAACATGTCGATAAAAGGAAGCTAGCCCATGAAACCTTGAGCCTCAGTGATCGTCCTAGGGCTAAATCATGATTCTATCGCATTGACCTTCTCTCTATCAACTCTAATGCCCTCAGATTAAATGATATATCCTAGGAAGGTCAGATTATCAGTCATAAAAGTGCACTTATTCAAATTTACATATAATTTATTCGTGCGCAGGATTTCTAATACTTGCCTCATATGAGTCGGGTGTTGGTATAAATCAAGACTATAAATCAATATATCGTCAAAATATACCATTACGCAGACTCTCATAAGCGGTCAAAGCACCGGATTCATTACTCAAATAAAGGTGTTGGGAGCATTCGAGAGACCAAAAGACATCACCAGCCATTCGTATAAAACATTTTGTCTTAAATGCAGTTTTTCAGTATTCCCCAGGTCGAATCCTAATCTAGTGGTATCTACTCAAGTCAATCTTCGAAAGCACTTGGGATCCACAAAGCATATCAAGCATGTCATCCAATTGGGAAATCAGAAAGCGATATTTAATAATAACATTATTAATCGGTCGATTGTCTACACATATACGCCAAGTTCCATCTTTCTTGGGAACTAGTAAAGCATGGACGGCGCACTGACTAAAACTCTCTCTAACATGACCCTTCGAGATTAGCTTGATCACATGTCTATGCAACTCTTCGTGCTCTTTCGGACTCATATGATGAGGTAAATAAGGTAAGATAATTCCTGGCATAAGATCAATGCAGTGCGGAATATCTCTCGTCGGGGGTAGCTGATCGGGAAACTCCTCTGACATAATCTCAGAGAACTCGTAAATGAGAGGTTGCATTATGCTAGGAATGTCTAGAGTAATGGGAGTGGCATCAAGACCAGATAACGTATAAACTACATCACTAACCCTCATCTCCTCCTGAAATTGTGCCCAATCAAGTAACATAGTACGGGGAAAGAATACAGCAGAAATAGTGTTAGATGGGCATGCAGATATTTCTTGAGCTCTAGGGTTCTTCTGGGGAAGAAGAACAATCTTGCGCTCATTGCGCTCGAAGAAAAGAGAGTTACGTTGCACCGGCATTGACACGCAACACGCGACACGACACGTGACTCGACAATTCTCAAAAAATACCATATTCCGACACGCTGGGACACGTTTATTAAATTTTTTTTATAATTATCAAAATTCTAAAACATCCACGTCTTCTTCAACTTTTTCATCTTAAATAGATCACTCCTTAAGGCTTTTACACACTTTCCAATTTCTTTTCCACCATTCATTAACAAATGTGTTCACACTCTTGTATATGAACTTGTAAAATATTTTTCACAAAAATTGCACGTCCAAAACAAATTGCTTCCCTCATCGCCATGAGTAGCTAGCTTATTGACGTTTATTTGGATCATCATCAATAAATATAGGCTCTTGTGAACCACTATTACTACCTTTGTTTGAATACATTCTATAAAATAAAATAAAAACAGTCACAGAGTGTCGGAGCCTAGGGAAGTGTTGGCGATTAGCACTGAAGTCTGGAGTAGAGACGGTAAGGAGCGCTAGAGCCTGGGGAAGTGTTGGTGAGGAGCGGAGGGTGGAGAATCGCAGAAGCTAGGGATCAGAGAGTCAAGATCAAGAAGCGCAGGTATGCGGGCTATCGAGCAGCGAAAGGGATGAGCCGCAATTTTTTTATAAATGAGCGGATGAGCGGGACACGCGAGTCTTGCATCACGCGAGTCTTGCGGCACGCGAGTCTCGCGTGAACCAGCGTGTCGGACTTCCAACATGCGTGGCTGCACATGTCCCCGTGTCGGACGCGTGTGAGAGAGTCGGGGACACCGACGAGCTGGGCATTTTGAAGTGTCGGTGCTTCATGAATGAGACTTCTTAACACCATGGACGACGTGTCTATCATTCTGCTAAGGACGTCCCAATAGGATGTGACAAACCTCGATAGTAGCAATGTGACACCAGACTGTGTCCTAATATGTACTATCTATGGAAAACTAGATGAGACACGGATGTGTGATAGGAATGGTCATAATACTATTGACCCATGACAGGCTGTAGGGTTTTCCTAAGAGTTGCGACTTCAATTTTAACTTATCCACCAAGCATTGAGAAACAAAATTCTCCATACTATCGTTATCTATGATAATGGATCAAAACTGCCCTTGTATGCGGGAGATCGTACGAAAAATATTGTTACTCAACCAATCGTCTTGAGTATAGGCTATAGGGGTTAGTAGTCTATGGTGGAGGATACTCAATAACTGCTCAGGTTGCTCTCCTTCTACCTCTAACTCGCTCTTTAAGTCTCAAAGGTCGAGTCTAGTTGTAAGTCACTAAGAAAGACCTCATATTCAGGTTCTGAACTACACTTAGAATCAATGACGACGACGAAGTGGTGTCGTGGGCACTCAAAATATTTATGACTCGGCTCAATACACTTAAAACATCGAAAAATTCCAGGATGTGGTCTAGTGTCTATAACCTCCTTGCATCTACAAGGTGCGGCAGGAAGTGCAAGGGTACTCGTGGATAGGGCTAGACGTGAGGGTCTGACAGTCCTAACAGCAAGAGTGAAGGTGTGAGTAGGCGGGGGCCTATCAGTAGACCTAATCCCGGATGTCTTTTTCGGCAAGGCCTCTGCTTTACGTGCGCGGTTCGAGACCTCTCTTAAGTCCTTATAGTCAAGGCGTTCTAATTGATCTCGAATGGAATAGCGTAACTCATTCAGATAACAGAAAATGGTCATGTCATCGTCCTCTCAGAGGTCGAGACGAGACTGGAGTACAAGGAACTCATTTGTGTACTCATTTACGGATAATTTGTCCTGTCGTAGGTTATGGAACTTGCGATAGATAGCTTGCAAATAATCAGATGGGACGTATCGCTTTCGTAGTTGTCCATTAAATTCGGTCAATGTGGTGATGGGGGCATGCCTAAATTAAATCTAGATCACTTTAACTGTCGCCACCAAACTAAAGTGGACCTTTTCAGTCTAAGGGTGGCATATTCAACTTGTCTAGCTTGGGGAAATTGCTTTCAAGCCAGGAAATGATCCATCCTAACGCACCATTCTAAAACCCTCGAGCTTTACTTGTCCTTCAAAGTAACCAACATTTATTTTGACTTCCATATCCCAATAGAGTTAGTTGCATGGTTCGGGATCTGGTTCGGGTTCGAGGTGTGCAAGTTTCAGAAGTCTAGGGTTAGAGTTTACTTCATCAGTCGGGAGAGGTGCTTGATTTAAGTGCATGGTGGCTTTTTTATTGTTAACCGAAGTGCACAATTCGTTCACTACATGCGTGACACTATTCATGTTGGGTGAGATTTTCAACCGTTTTCATCAAATCGCTCATTCGTTGAGTTAAGTCCTTTCCGCTATTTTTTAAATGAACGACTTGCTTTTCCATTTAAAATAGTTTGATTTTAATCTTCTCAGAAATTTTTTTTGCTTTTTTTTAAATTTAAATTTAAATTAAATTTTGTTTTGTTTAAAATAACAATAACTCAAAAAATTTAAAAGAATTTATTTAAAATGAGAGATCACCCGAGTGGGTCGAAAAAGAAATTTTTTGGGGTGTTGGACGTACAAATTAAATATAATAAATTAAAGACAAGGACAAATGTTGCCAAAACTTTAGTGGTAGAACTTGAAGGTAGAAAAGGAGGTTGCTTTCAAGACAACAATTATGCAACAACTAGTTGATGATCATTATCTTGATCTTATTATCTCATGTGAAGTTGTGATTTCACATTTAAGGATAAGTGAAAAGAATGTAGTTGTAATATCAAAAGGTCGTGCAAACTCAAATAAAGAATCTTGGTCGTGGAAATAGAAAGTGCAAGACAAAATGAGTGCAAAGATGTTCAGCTATAAATCATTCTATGTTTATAGAAATGATGAAAACTTAGTCAGGTATAAAATCGTCAAAAAAGAAACTAAACATGCAGTAAATAAAATAAGAAGTCCAGCTTACGAAGAATTTTATAAGCGACTGGATACCAAAGATGGAGAGCATGACATATATAAAATTGTTCGAGCTAGAGAAAAAAGATAAGAGATTTAAACCCGGTAAAATGCATAAAGGATAAAACAGATACAGTTTTGACGGATGATGTGGATATTAAAAAACGATAGAAGAGATATTTTTAGCAATTCAAAAATAAAACAAAAGACAATAAATTGAACTTGAAACTGTTAAGTAAATCAGAGTAACATAAGAACATATCAAGTATTGAAAGTAAATGATGTTCTAAAGAAGATGAAAAATGGAAAGGTCGTTGTGTCAGACGACATATCCATCGAGGTATGGAAATGTCTGGAGAATAAATGAATTTTTTGGCTTACATGTTTTTTCAATAAGTTACTAAAGTTAAAGAAGACGTCACAACAATGGAGAGAAAGTATGTTGGTATCTTTGTATACTAAAATAGATGTACAAAATTGTGTTAATTATAGAAGAATTAAATTAATGAGTCATAATATGAAACTATGAGAATTAGTAATAGAAAGAAGAGTAAAACGGGAGACTAACATTTCGTAGAATCAATTATGATTCATGATAGTGCTGTCGACAATGAAAGTTATACATCTCTTGAGCAGACTCATTGACAACTACCGAAAAAAACAAGATTTGCATACGTTGTTTACTGATCTCGAGAAGTCTTATGATAGACTTATAAGAGAGATCTTATGGAAGTCTAAGAAAAGAAAGGTGTAAATGTATCATATATTGACATAATCAAAAAAAATGTATACAAATTCAGTGACAAGGGTGAGGACATCTGAAGGATTAACATAGGAATTCTCTATTGTTAAAGCATGCATTCTGCATCTCTTGTTTTGAGAATAACAAATACTGTGATATAATTGAACTATTTTTTGTGTTTTTAGTGCGCAGATTGTACATGTTAAATGATGAGACAAGTCATCGGTTATGGGGATGACTCAGGGTGTATACACTTTAGAAACCGCAAAAAGATGAGCATTGATAGCTGAATACTAAAACGGTCATAACTTTCAATCCGCAAGAGTTACGAAACATATCACCCAATTGCGAAAAGAGGACGACGACATTTACAATCTGGAAAAGGTTCGGGCGACAAAAATGAAGAGATATCGTCAGACGAAAGAGATATCACTGACGATAGAGAAAATGACGTCAGCGTGATGACGGTCATGTTCCACACAATCCAGATACCGCACGCACTATTTGGCAGTATCGATAGGCGATAGTGTTATCGCCGCGTGATAGCCCCACGATCTCCATCTTCCCGACACGATCACCGTGACGTGAGACACGTGGCAGCTTGAGGAGATATCGCAAGCGATAACTACCTATCGTCCGGCGATAACGATTTTTCTATAAAAGACTGAAAATTCGTACTTTCAAGTGGTACATCTCCTAAAGCTTGGATTCCTCCACCAAAGCAAGAACTCGGAATATTTTGAGAGAGGTTCGTCTTCAGAGATTGAGAGAATTCCCGTGGGCAAACACAAAGATTGAAAGAGGATTTTGAAGAAGAAAGGCTACAATACACATTCTACACAGGCCGAACGCACCAAGAATGTCAACGTCCACATCACATTCGTATCCATCTTCAGAAATCCTTGGAGAGTTTCTCTTACTTTTATATAACTTGTAATCTTTTATTTTCATGTTTGAAGAAATCGTTTGGGGAGAACGTCGGATTCCAGGAAGGATTTCGTAGGAAATTTGTCTTTTTTTGTGTCGACTAGGTCACTGTGTGATTTAGATGGAAATTCATCATCTTGTGTGCAGCGACTATGTCAAGACTAGATCTATAGGAGAGGCTAGAGGTCATATCTGGGGTAAGATATACTATAGTCGGTCGGTCCTTGGGAGAAGGACCGGTGAAGCAAGAAAAGAGATTTTTATATTCGTCTTGATTTCAAGCGCCATTGAAATCAAATATTTTGTATTTAATTCAAAAAAATAAAATCATGTCTCTCTTTGCAGTATTAACTTGATTTTATTTTCATGCACAAAATGTTTTAATTAATTTTTATTCCAAAACCATATTGCAAAATATATTGAAAGATTCGTTTTTGTAAGAAAAATACTCTTGAATTTAATATATGTAAGCTAACACCTGGCGATAAAACTTACCGATGGCGGTAGTGAAGAAACATTGAATTCCTATGTTTTTTTAACTAATATTCAGTATTATCTTTTCTAAGATATTTAAATATATTTTTCTACAGAAAATTCTGAAACTTCATTAATTAACTCTGATATTATTTTAAGTATTAAATTCTAAGGGCACCTCAAGATCCAACACGCGGTGTGCAATCCCGTATTTGGCGAGTGGGCTCAGTCAGCAGGGGGCGCGTAGCAAGTGCCTCGCTTCACCAGGCACCCGCTACCCAGGCAGACAAATAAGGGGTGAGTGGAGTCGGCGAGCTAGCACTCGTCCCTCGGTTATGAGGCAAGCGGCAAGTGCCGGCTTCACCAGACACACGCCACTCGGGCGAGATCGCGCAGCCCGCTCGGCTCGCCCGCCTAAGAAAGTATTCTTCATTTTGTTGGCATTCCATTTTCGGCATGTCATTGGCCGTTCCAAACAGCGGAGCTTCGTTGTTGGCAAACCAATTTGGGATGTGTTTAGTAGAACCAAAACGCGGGATCTCTCTATCCGCAGACCACTACCAGAAAACTATAAATAAACCCACAAGGACACCTTTGGACAAGACCTCTTCTTGGCTTCTCTCTCCTTTGGTTAGCATTAGAAGGCAAGAACTTCAACTCACTATTCACCGTAGTTTCCGGGCGGGTAGTCGGGAGCTCTCCAAGCCCACCGAAGGTGCCCAGTCCAGCATTGGATTGGGAAGGGAAGTGGCCTACGAAATTTCGGGTGTGTGGCGGGACCTTTTCGATGCAACACGGGGGACTGTTTGAGGTTCTGGTGAAAAGGACTTTGAACTCTAAATCATCAGCTCAGTGTGCTTGTTTGAGAGAAGTAAAGGCAATCTACAGCTCCGGTCTAAACTCCTCGTTGAACCGTGATTTTCGAGTTCAACATTTTTTATGCGTGAGCGTGGACTGTAGTCTGCCCAAAAAATCCTGAGCGGGCACCATGGCTGGAGATGAGGGGCAAAGAACTGACCTAGAGAGCTCTCCGCCCGCAAATTGCTTCATGACCGAAAAGAAATTTGAAGACTTCACGAATGTCATCATGGAGACCCTGCACTCTAGCCTCATGATGCGAGCCGGCGAGTACTCGACCCCCACGGTCCCAGTACTCGCACAGCCGGCATTAGGCGAGGAGGCACCAGGTAGGCGAGCCGAGAAGAAAATAGTGGAGTAAGGGAGCGAGAGGTCGCTTCAGGGGCGCAAGTTGTTCCCCGTCTCGCCGGCGGTTCCCCAATCGGGCGAGCTGGTCCGACGAGATTCTGCAGCTCGTCGGGAAGGCTCTGGGAGCCCCTTTTGCGAGCTCATCCTTTCAGCCCCGGTGCCCGAAGGCTTTAGAGATCCAGTCATGTCCTATACGGGCAAGGACGATTTGGTTCAACATGTGCAATAGTTCGAGGACGCGGTCTCTATTAGGCAGATGACAGATGCCTTCAAGTGTAAGATGTTCGCCATCATTTTCAAGGACAAGGCAAAGGATTGGTTCCACCAGCTTCCCTCTAGAATCATATACAGCTTCGCACTGCGATTTCTTGTTGCGCTTCTCGGCGTCGAAAAAGAGGAAGAAGGGAGCTGAGGCCATCTTTCTGATAAAGCAGTGGATTGAGGAGACATTAGCGGATTATACTGATCGCTTTTTGAAGGAAATCCTCTTGATCCAGGAGGTATCAGGACACCTCCTGCAGATGGTCTGCATTTTTGGGTTGCGGCAGGGAATGTGAAGGATGGAGCTGACCAGGGACCCCCCCCCCCCCCCCGCAGTCTTTCGAAGAATTGATCGATCAGGCTGCAAGGGAGATCGAGTGCGAGGCAATCAATCCCGACATCTTCTTAGGGTTGACCTCCCCCGTGCTATATATAAGCTTTGGTGAGACCCACCGAGGGATTCCTTAAGCCTCCACTTGCCAAATAACAGTGGGGTTGAACGGTCCTTTCGAGTCTGGGCCAGGACTCGAAAAGAGCGTGGATTGTGTGCAACCCCGTATTTGTCGAGTGAGCTCAGCCAGCAGGGGGTGAGTAGCAGGTGCCTAGATTCACCGGGCACCCGGTACCCAGACAGGCAAGGGGCGAGTGGAGCCTGCGAGCTCGCACTCACTCGTCCCTCGGTTAGGAGGCGAGCGGCGAGTGTCGGCTTCACCAGACACTTGCCACCCGGTCGAGATCTCGCACCCCGCTAGGCTCGCCCGCAAAAGGAAGTATTTTTCATTCCCGTGACATCTCATTTTCGGCCTGTCATTAGCCGTTCTAAACAGCGTAGTTTCGTTGTTGGCAGACCAATTTGGGTTGCGTTTAGTAGAACCAAAAGGCAGGATCTATCTATCCGTAGACCACTACCAGAAAACCATAAATAGACCCCCAAGGGCACCATTGGAGAAGGCTTTTTTTCCTTCTCTCTCCTTTGCTTAGCTTTGGAAGGCAAAAGATTCAGCTCACTATTCACCATGGTTTCAGGGTGGGTAGTAAGGAGCTATCCAAGCCCTCCGAAGGTGCCCGGTCCAGCATTGTATTGGGAAGGAAGTGGCCTAAGAACTTTCGGGTGTGTGGCGGGACCTCCTCGCTGCGGCTCGAGGGTCTGTTTGAGGTTCTGGTGAGAAGCTCTCAAAAATCTAAATCCTCAGCTCAATGTGCTTGTTCGGGAGAAGTAAAGGCAAGCTACAACTCCGGTCCGAACTACTCGTTGAACTGTAGTTTCCGGGTTCAACACGTGGTATCAGAGACATGTTATTCTAAAACGGCTTTACAACCGGGAATTATGACGTTTTATGATCCGCAGCCACTAAAGGGGAAAATTTTTAGTTTAATGGAAAAATTCTATCATCTTTATTTATAGGTGAAAAGTATAAAGGGTGAAAAATTATAATGGAAAAAATTCTTAAATCCTTATATATTGAAGTTTGGAATATTACTATTAGAAAGCCCTCAAGTGATATAAATAGAACTGAAATGATTTTAAATGCAAAATCAATAAATAACTTATTTTGTGCAGTAGAGAAAAAATATTTTTGAACTTATTTATACGTTTTTCACTGCTTATGAAATTTGAAAATTTCTTTTAAGATATTAATGATTCTTCATCTATAAGAACGAAACAAGTACAAGACAAGGAGAATATGCATGCTTGCATAAGTATTCAAGAAAGCTCATTTATTGAAGGATCCGTTGAGTACATGTCAATTGCAATGGAAGAAGAGAACATATCATGCAAAAAAAGAAGATGAAATCTCATCTATGAAAGAGGAATGCCAAGAAAATGTCAAAGGAACTTTATGTTTAAATCTTGTCTCATCCGATAGCAATGTAAGAAAATCAACTTCTTCTCATGTTGTTAAACGTATGCTTGAAATTGTTATGTATAGTATGCTTGAAATTGTTAAACGTAAAATTAAAATTTTGAAAAATGCTAATTCCGAATTACATTAAGAAAATAAAAGCTTAAAAACAAATTTAATGTAGAAACAAAAATTGATGTGTCTTGTTCTCTTTTTTGCACTTTAATTGAAAATTCTACATGTTGTTTTGATTATAATTCTTTTAACGAAGAATTCAATATTTATGGAAAAGAGCTTTTAATTTCAAAAAAACATAATGAAAATTTGATAAATGAAAATAATATTATATCGCATAAACTTGAATCTTTAAAATCACTTGTACAAAAATTTTCAAATAATTTTGAATCTCTTATTTCTAGTTATCTTCAAAATTATGCAAGGATTCTACTAATGTTTTAAATATTACACATCATACACCTAGTAGAATGTCAAATCATAAAAAGATATTGAATTCTGATAATGAGAGTGGAACTCATCAAATGCTTTTGCATGTAATTCCAAAACATAATTATCATACTCATTTACAAAATCAATTCAATCCCAACATAAAATTGAATGAACATAAATTTTCAAAAAATCATTATCCTAAGAGTCTTTATATTAAACAACATAATTTTAACTTGAAAAACAATGTCAACATTTTTAAATTCTCAACGTATTATTTTTCAAACAAACATCATGACATGAAAACTCAAGATAAAAATAATTACAATGGAAATTTGAAATATAAAAATGAAATTAAATCAAAGTATGAATGGAGGGTCAAAATTAAAAATGAAACTTTAACTCCATTTGAAAGGACTCATTCATCAACTTCTCCCCATAAAACATCACGCTATATTTGGGTACCCAAATGAACCATCACTTTTGGTCCTCTTTGGATACCTAAATCTATTATTCATTATTTTTCAATCAAATGCATGAAGTAGAAACGAATCAAAATGAAATATACAAAACTCTACTTTACGATGTACTTAATATCGGTTTTGTTTTTTTTTATTTTTCTTTTGTTTATTTGGATTTTCCTTTAAGTCAACAAGTATTATGGTCACTTTATATATTTTGTGACATGACTTACACACATTAAGTCTAAATTCTTTAATAAATCAAACTGAATGAATAACAAGTTATATTATTTTCAAGTGGCCTTTCCATGTTATATTATAGCTTTCGTACTTATTAAATGTATTGTCTATAATTGTCTTATAATTTAATTATAAATTGAATACTAAATTTCTTATGTGATATTATCAAGATTAACAAAATTATTTTAAAAATGGATTTAAATAAGTTATTAAGGGGTCTTAAGCTAAAATATTAAATGCACAACTTTTGGATTATTTTTCTAAATTATTTGCTACATATGATAGCCCCTAAACTATAAAATTATAATCAAGAGAAATCGAAATTGAAAAATCACGAAAATCATGTTTTTTGCATGAAATTTAAAGTCTCGGTTTGATACCGTCGGGAGATAACCCTACCGCTGGCGGTAGGTGTATTTTTGAAAAATCCAATTTTGTATGTGCGGTGTTATGGCCACACCTAATTTGGCTATGGCCACACCAATATACAAAAGCAAATACTTGAAAGCAATTTTTCTTCCCTCTTATTTCTACCACTAATGACAGCCAAGCCCATGTCTAGGTTTATCATGTCACCTTTTCCTTCCTCCTGCGCAAACTCCCCCGACGATCTCGAGTGCAGCATCCCGACAGCCCACCGCAACCTCCCTCCAACATACATTTTTTGCTTCCCACCGTATGGGATCGACGTTCCCCTTCATCGCGCCGAGCAGGAATCGTCCCTGCAACTCCCATCCGCCATTGTTGGGTGACTTCATCTTCATTGTTTGGACAGTCCTTGCAACTCTAGTCCACCTCTCTAGGATTATCCAACTTCTGCATTGATAACAACAGCCGCATCAAGGTCGCCGGTGGGCTGCTCTAGCTTTCTTCCTCCATCAAGGTCGCCGGGCTACTCTGGATCGTCTTCTTCCCCAGTAAGGTTATTTGAATCGGACGCCCGAAGCATATAAAAGCGTATGACATGCATTCCTAGGGTAATTTATTAAAATTCAAATAGAAGGATCCAATTGAATCCCTTCAAGAAATCCCTGTTCAACAGTCAAAGGATCAAAACCCTGTTTTGGTGCATGCTTTCCAAGGCAAAATGATCCTTTCGTTTGGTTCTGGATAGAAATAATGGGTCTCAAGAAGCCAGAACATCTTCAGGTTAATAAATCTATGGTTTATTATTAAATCTTCAGGTTGCAACCTCTTTATTCATAATTGGTTTTCAAATAACAATTTGGTGCGTACATGGTGAGATTGAGACGTGCATAGCGATATTGGGTTGTACATAATCATTGGTTGTTCATAGCCATATACGGTGTCTATAACACCGCTCTTTTTTATAAGTGATATTTTCGGGAAAAAAATTTTGTTATGTTAAGTATCATTATCTTTTACTATCCGATATTTTATATATGTTTTGGGTAATTTCTAAAATTAAAATTAAAAAAATTTACAAAACAATTTAAATATCACCAAAACATATTCATATTAAAAATTTATGATCTTCACAAACACTGCAATGATATATTACGATTAAACTGATATCCAATTCTTAAATTCACTTTAATCATATATCATCATTGTTTTAAATGTCCACCGACACGTCCGACTTGTCTTTTTTGGGACAAAACGATATGTTTTCTAAAAAAATAGATTCTGGTTTTTCTGTAAAATATAGGCCGACATGTCCGATTTTTAACAATATATCGGCCGACACAACTTTTAAATATATCGTCCGCTATTTTATTTTATGTTATATTAGCATACTATATATTCTATATTGTGTGCATTTAAATCTGTAGAGAAAAACTAAACCTTGTATATACTTTCTCAAAAATCAAATACAATGTATGAATGTATATTTATAGGAGGGAGAAAGAGAGAAGAGTGTCTTATACAAGATGTGGGACTAAAGAGGAGAGAAGAAGAAAAACAAATAAATGGGCCTAATTACATGGGTTTTTCCAACACTCCCCCACAAGCTGGAGCGTACAATCGTATGCACCAAGCTTGGACAGACACTGGTAGAATATGGTGCAAGGTAGAGCCTTTGTGAGGATATCAGTCACTTGTTCAGTATTAGGAACATGCTTCAATTTTATCTTCTTCATTTGGACTTTCTCCTGGATAAAGTGACAGTCTACTTCAATATGTTTTTTATTTCATGAAAGACTGGATTCTTCGCAATATGTATAGCCGCTTGGCTATCACAAAACAGGATGGCAGGTGAGTGAAGTTTTACTCCCAAATCGGCCAGGAGACTTTCAAGCCAGGTAAGCTCAGAGACAACAAACGTCATTGATCGGTATTCTGCTCCAGCTGATGATCGAGCAACCATTGCTTGTTTCTTACTCCGCCAGGTAACGAGATGTCCTCCAAAATAGGTACAAAAACTACTGGTTGACCGACGATCATCCAAGGAATCGACATAGTCAGCATCAGAGTACGCAACCAATGTTGGAGTAGAGGGTGAGGTTTTGTATACCAAACCTTGACCTGAGGTTGTTTTAAGATATCTAAGAATACGTTCAACAACCTGAAAGTGAGATGTTCGCGGAGCATGCATAAATTTGTTGACCACCCCAACAGCGAAGGAAATATTTGGTCTTGTGACCGTTAGATAGATCAGTTTTCCAACCAGTCGTCAATAGTATTCCGGATTTTGAAGAGGAAGGTCTGTGTCAGAAGAGTGTGCACACAACTTATGATTTGTGTCCATCGAAGTAGTAGTAGGTTTGCATCCTAAGTAACCAGCATCCTAAAATAGATCCACACAGTATTTTCTTTGAGAGATGACGAGTCCATCTGGTCGTCTTGCGACCTCAATACCAAGACGAAGTTGTCCCAGATCTTTGGTTTGAAAAACGGAGCTGAGGTGTTGTTTGACTGCTTGGATGCCCTTTGAATCGTCTCCAGTGATCAAGATATCATCAACATACACCAATAGAAGAACAGTTCTTGTTGTCTGATGGCGTGTGAATAGTGAGAAGTCAGCTGAACTCTGAGTGAAGCAGACTTGCCGGACGGCCTTACTGAACTTGTCAAACCATGCCCGAGGGGATTGTTTGAGACCATAGATGGACTTCTTGGGATGACAAACCCGGGACTCCCCGTGGTCTCAAACCCGGGCGGTTGCTGCATGAAAACCGTTTCCTGGAGGTCGCCGTTGAGGAAGGCATTTTTGTTATCCAGTTTGTGTAATGGCCATTGTCGACGCACAGCTACTGAGAGAAACCCGAACGGTGTTCAGCTTGGCCACAGGCGAGAAGGTCTCCTCATAATCGAGGCCTTACTGCTGGGTGAAGCCACGAGCCACCAGGCGGGCCTTCAGACGGTCAATCATTCCATCAGGAGCATGCTTTATCACAAAGACCCATTTATACCCAATAGGTGTCTGACCGATAGGTAATGGTACCAATGTCTAAGTCTGGTTAGCCCAGAGAGCAGTTATCTCTTCTTCCATAGCCGTCCGCCAGTCAAGATGTTGGAGAGCCTCCTGCACAGAGTTAGGTACCGAAATCGAAGATAATGAAGTGGCAAAAGTCTGAAGTTTTGGAGAAAGGCGATGTAAAGATACATAATTCGCCAGGGGATGAGTTGTAGATTCTGGTGTCGGATCAGCGGGAAACGGAGCATCAGAGGGCGAGTCAAACGGCAGTGGGGAACCGGAGGCCGGAGGGGGACGAGCTCGTGCGGGGACTTGAACTTACGATGATACTGTCACTCGGAGACTTTAAACATTGTTGGAGTCAACAGCTCTCAGGAGCCTTGCTCAAATAGAGTGGTGTAAGTCCACTCGGGGAGGCAAGTAGTCGGTCTGCAGGAGAGAGGCTCGTACAGTGTTCACGGACTACGACATCACTCCAGCGAGGAACTTGGTCTCATTCGAGGAGGTCGTTGGTCAATATGCAGGAGAGGAGCTCGTGCATGAACTTGTACTTACGATGACACTGCCACTCGTGGACTTTAACATTGCTGGAGTAGTTTTTCCCTGCTGCTTAAGAGATTGTCAATGAACCAAATGCATCAATATCTTTGAGGACGAATAAATTATAAAGAGAATGATGATCCTGTTGCCGTCGAGTTGGGAGGTTGGCGTCCAGCCCTATTCCTGATAGTTTCTCCAGTCAGAGGAGAGATGCAATCGGGGGTAGCTAGGCCGACATGCAAGGGGGGAGCTGATCTCGACCGTCAATGTAGGGGTTCGGTATTACAAGGACGCTTACATTCCGAGGCATCGTCTCATCGTCCGTCCTGTGCTATCTAGGAGAAACAGGTCGAAGGCTCACTTCCCAATCCAATCGTGGAGATCATTTTCAGCTTTGCCACCTGGCTACGAACGCAAGTGTATGAGCGAGGGGTAATGTTCTTCCGAGGGTCCTTTGGGACGCACTCGCGACTAACATATTACCTTGGGCCTTCCCCTGCCCTTTAGCTGGTTATTTTGCCTTTGAAAGTAATCGAAGGGTTGTTGCCCAAAAGAGAGTTTGGCAAGATCGATCCTTCTTCGAATCCGAGAGATTGGAGTCCAAATCTATTCCTGATAGTTCCTCCTGTGAGAGCAGAGATGCACTCAGGGGTACCTAGGCCGGCATACAAGGGGGGAGCTGATCTCGGCCGTCAGTGCAGAGGCTCGGTCTTACAAGAGCGCTTCCGGAGGCATCGTCCCATCATCCGCACTGGGTTATCTAGGAGGAACGGATCGATAGTTGGTTTCTTGGATCGAGCTCAGAGCTGAACCCTAAGGCCTCAGAAATCTTGAGATGAAATAACACAAAGATAAACCACAGTGTTGCCACTATTTGTATATATATGTGAAAACAGAATTTATAAGGAAAGTACAGCATAAATGCTAGGGATAGAACCTTTTCAGGTTATCCCCGCTTCAAGTACCTCTCAGCTGCTCTTCGACTTGATCCTGAAGTAATAGCGTCCGGTGGCCAAGGCTTCTTGGACGATGAAGGGACCTTCCTAATTAGGATGCAGCTTGCCGATCGTTGCACCCCCTCCCGCGGCGTCCACCTTTTTCACAACTAGATCCCCTGTAAGGAAATGTTTTAGGCTGACGTTTTTGTCGAAGTGCTTTGTCATGCGTCGCTTGATCTTCTCCTGACGGATAGCGGCTAAGTCACTAAGCTCTTCAACAAAATCCAGCAAGAGCCTTTGAGCGTCTTCATTCTCCAAGCACCATTCTTCGTCTCCTTCTCCAGTTGCTATGACTCTCGGGCTCCGAACCTCAAACTCCACTGGGATGAGTGCCTCAGACCCGTGGGACAACTTGAAGGGAGTTTCCCCCGTAGCCGAGTTTGGAGTTATTCTCAGAGCCCAAAGGACTGAGGGGAGCTGCTCTGCCCAATTACCCTTCAAGTTGGTGACTTTCTTCTTCAGGAGGTTGATGATCATCTTGTTGGCAGCCTCCACTTGTCCGTTGCTGTGAGGATAATACACAGAGGCGAATCGAAGATCCGTCCCTAGCCGCTTGCAGAAGTCCTCTAACTCTAAGCTGGCGAACTGCGGACCATTGTCAGTGACGATGGCGAGAGGAATCCCGAACCTGCATGCAATCTCTCCCCAGATGAAATTCTTCACAATCTGAGAAGTGGTCTTGGCCAGAGCTTTTGCCTCGATCCATTTGGAGAAGTAATCGATCATGACGAGTACGAACTTCCTCTATCCACTGGCCTGAGGGAAAGGACCGATCAAGTCCATTCCCCAGATGGTGAAGGGTCATGAAGCAGTGATCGATCGAAGGTGTTGAGTTGGTTGTAGTTGAAGAGGCGCGAAGAGCTGGCATTGCAGACATTTCTTGGAGAAGGCTTCTGCATCTTTTTGAATGGAGGGACAGAAATATCCATATCTTAGAATTCTTTGTTCCAGAGTACGAGTCCATGAATGACTGTTGCACTCTCCTGAATGAATCTCCTCCAGAACATGAGGGACTTCAACCTCTGATAGACACCGGGCCAGAGGGCCTGAGATAGTCTTACGATAGAGCTCTCCTTCCTACAGTAAGTAATATACAGCCTTGTAGCGAAACTTCCTCTGATCTCCTTCGCTGACAGGAACCTAACATGTTGCTAAGAAAGAAAGAAATGGATCCCTCCAGGATGTCCTCTCTTCGATCTCCATCATCTCCCCTTCTTCGATAGACGGTCGGAATAGTTCGGTTACGGTCCCCCCAGCCCGAGGGCCGTACTTGGCGAGCTAGTCGGCCTCTGAATTCTCTTCTCGGGGTACATGTTCGACGAAAAAAGATTAAAATACCCCGATCAGGCCTTACAACTTGACTAAATATTTTTGCAGGACCGAGTCATTTACTTCAAACTCGCCTCTGATCTGGGATGCGACTACCATCGAGACGGCGAATGCCCTGATATCCCAAATGGCTAACTCCTTGGCGAGACGCAAGCCAGTCACCATAGCTTCGTACTCCGCCTGATTATTTGTAACGGGGAAGAGGATCTCGACTGCCTGCTCGATCCTGGTTCCCTAGGGGCTCACCAGCACGACTCTGGTTCCCACGGAATACCTGCCCGAAGTCCCGTCCACAAACATCCTCCAAGAGATTGGGCTAGAAGAGCCTTCATCTCCTTCTACCTTGGTCGAGAAGTCGGCCAGGAAATCTGCCCACCGCCTGCACCTTGATCGCTACCCTTGGAGAGTAAGAAATGTCGAACTCGCTAAGCTCCACCGCCCATTTTGCCAACCTGCATGAATGCTCCACCACATCCAGGATACTACGCAGAGGGTGATCGGAGACGACCCAGATGGAATGAGCCTGAAAATAAGGACGGAGCCTCCGAGCCGAAACCACCAGAACAAACACCAACTTCTCAAGAATAGGATATCTCGTTTCCGCCTGCCGCAGCACTCTACTCACATAGTAGACGGGGAGCTGTCTCTTGCCTTCCTCTCGGACCAACACCGAGCTAACCGCCTCTGCTCCTACTCCCAAATATAGCCAGAGGTCTTCATTCCCCCGCGGGCCTCGGATTATATTTTTTGTGCTTTCCTTTGTAATGTTATATTTGCTACTTATGTGTTAGTGTATATCATTGTCTAAGGTTTTGACTTTTTCAAATAGGGGAAGATTGTTGGGTTCATTGATCACAATGTCCCAGATTTGAAGAAGGCATACAGGACAATGGTATACACATGTTTATATCTGATCCATGCTATAAGTTCTATGTATGTAGGTGGTTACTTATTGCACTGATTAGACAGGTTGTCTAAGTAACAATGACAGGTGGACACATGGAAGAATGTTGCAAAGATAGAAATCTGTCTAACTCCACAGACGTTGAGTGAAGACCGTTCACTCAACGCCAGATGACCTCAAGCATTGAGTAAAGACTAGACAATTAAAGACTCAGCATTGCCAAGGTAGAAATCTGGTTAAGTATAGAAGCATTGAGTGAAGCCAGTTCACTCAACGCTCACAGTCAGAAGCGTTGAGTAAAGCTCATGCTGTCAAAGATACAGAATATGTGGACAAAAAATCAGTCTAAGTCCAGAAGTGTTGAGTGAAGATAGTTCACTCAACGCCAACTCAATAGAAATTCAACTAAGTACAGAAGCATTGAGTGAAGGTTGTTCACTCAACGCCTAAGCGAGATGACGGGCAAATAGAGAAAGCGTTGAGTGGAGAAGCTTCACTCAACGCCTTCATACAGAGAAAATTGACCAAGTCCAAATGCGTTGAGTGATGGAGGTTCACTCAACGCCTAATCCGTTAGATAGCTAAAAATCTATATTCGTTAAGCGATGACTGATCACTCAATACCCAGTGTTGCAGAAAACTGGCTAAGTGTTTTGGCATTGAGTGACAAGCCTCCACTCAACGTCTATGCTGAATTGTCTGAATTTGACTAAGTCCACGGGTGCTGACGTCAGCAAAAATTCAAATGTTGCAGGAAGTGAACAGTATACGACAAATGGTGTTGCTTGCCTGTTGTACAACATTTAATGCAGAAGTAGAGCTGCAACTATCAACTCTTGGTGGTCCTAATGCTCAAAGAGCTGCTGAACGGCGGGATAGAAAAGACGAGATCAAAGAAGGAGAAATCAACTTTTTAAAAGTGCTGAACTTCATCTTCTTACTCTCGACCAAGTTGCAGAGCCTGTAAAAATTACTCATTTTGTTGATCTAAAAGTTCAAGAAAGTTAGTTGTTGATCTACACAACTTTAACATCAAGTTCAGAGAGCTTTCTCTTTGAGGTAGAAGAAGCAACATAGCAAGCCCTTGTTGCAGTGACTTTACAGTTCCAGCAGGCTTAATCTTGAAGATGCATTCTTGGAGCTGTGAAGGAGGCATGACTGAGTCATCTCAGTTTAGGAAGAGAAAGACACATAGTTTACTTCTCTGATGTCTTACATCAACAACCATTTCATTCTATAGGATCTTAACAGATCGGAGTTGTAAGCCTAAATCATAAAGGCTGAGTGGTAGAGCCTGTGTGTCTGAGGTAAGATTCTTGTGTGGATCTGAGCAGTAGGGCCTTTGTGCCTGAGTAGTAGGATTCAATTGTGAATCTGAGTGGTAGGGTCTTTGGCCTGAGGTAGGATCTGGTTCAGATTTGAGGTAGGAGAGTCATTCTCTCTGAGCAGACATACTACATGCAATTCAAAGCAGCGAGGCACTCCGCAATCCCAGACCCCTTGCCAAAAATACAGGGGACCAGACAAAGTACCGTGAGTTCCACCAAGAACGGGAACACGACATGTAAAATTACTCAAAACTTAAGGATGAAATCGAGCGCCTCGTCAAGCAAGGCCTTCTAAGGAAATTCTTACAGAATTAGGCACTAAGCCTGCCAATAGGAGGTTAGCCAGTGGTACACCAGAGAGGGCTGGGGGTCAATCCCTAAGGCAACCATCCCAGGAAAAAGCTTCATACCTAATAGCGCAGCTCTACCTGCACCACCACAATATTTACCTACTTCAATTTTTTATAAATGCTTTGTGTAAAGTACCACCGTGACTCTAATAGCTTATAAAGCTTATTCATTTCAGGCTTGTGTGAGGAAAACATTGTCTACGCTGATAGAGCTATGCACTCAATTCACTCAAATAGAAGGACGCACGTTTACATGAACAACAACTGCCTCCGGGCAGCATACTATGAACAACAACTGCCTCCGAGCAGAGCGCTATGAACAATACCTACCTTCGGGCAACGAGCTATGAACAACAACTACCTCCTGGAAGCGTGCTTACAGTGGCCTCTCTACCTGCGATCAAAGATTCTCCCTCTCTCGCAATTGGTCACGACGTTACTAGGGCCTGCCCCCCACATTCGCCAGCGATCTGCAAGTTTCTGAACTTCGTCGTTCTTTCAGGGCTCCCAGCGCTTGTGGCGTATTTGCCTGCGATCAAAGGTTCTCCCTTCTCCCGCAATTGGTTACGGCACCACAAGGGCATGCCCCCCCCCCCCTCGTGTTTGCCAGTGGTCTGCAAGTTTCAAAACTTCGTCATTCCTTCAAGGCTCCCAGCCTTTGTGGCCTCTTTGCCTACAATCGAAGGTTCACCCTTCTCCCGCAATTGGTCACGCCATCGTCTGGGCCTGCCCCCACGCATTCATCATTGGTCTGCAAGTTTCAGAACTCTGTCATTCCTTCAGGGCTCCAAGCCCTTGTGGCCTCTCTGCTTGTGATCAAAGGTTCACCCTTCTCTCGCAATTGGTCACGACACTGTTAGGGCCTGCCTCCCTCGCGTTCGGCAGCGGTCTGCAAGTTTACAAACTTTGCCATTCCTTCAGGGATCCCAGCCCTTGTGGCCTCTCTGCCTACGATCGAAGGTTCGCCCTTCTCCCGCAATTGGTCACGATGTCACCAGGGCCTGGCCCTCACGTTTTCTAGCGGTCTACAAGTTTCTGAACTTTGTCGCTCCTTCAGGGCTCCCAGTCCTTATGGCCTCTCTGCCTGTGATCGAAGGTTCGCCCTTCTCCAGCAATTGGTAATGACATCGCCAGGGCCTGCCTCGCTCGCATTCGTCACTGGTCTGCAAGTTTCCGAACTTCGTCGTTCCTTCAGGTCTCCCATCCCTATGCAACCCTCACTGCATGCGATTGAAGGTTCGCCCTTCTCTTGCAGTAGGTTGCAGCACCGTTAGGGCCTGCCCCCCTCACGATCATCTTGGTTCGAAGGTCCGCCCTTCACCAACACACACTCAGCGACATCCCCCAGCATAGTGAACCCGACGTCTCACTACATGTCTTGAGGCATTCACCTTTTGCCCTGGTAGTAGGTCGCAGAACCATCTGGGTCTCGCAATTCAACAGTCGACCTCAAAGGAGTGCCTCGAAGTTACCCGCGCAAAGAAAGTGACACCGACACTACAACTTTCACAAGAGCTCAAGGACGCAGGGCATCAACCAGTCCAAGGCCAAATGCACGTTGTTGCTACGACAATATAATGATACAATATCCAATCAATAAACACGCATACAACGCAACTATAACCAAAGTAAGAAAAAACAAAGCTGGAGTCTACGCCTCTTCAAACTCCGAAGGAATGTGCCAGAGACAAATCACCGAAAGCAAAACAATAGACGTTCCAAGAAAAAGTATAAAGCTAACAACGAACTGTAGAAGAAGACAGAAGCCCGCAAGGCAACTCATGTTATGAGATCAAGCACGCTACCCGGGCAACAAGTGCACAAGACCGTACTAGGTATAGTAAACCGGGGAGACAACTCCGCATTAATGACATACTCAACAAGCTCATCCTCATAAAGGTCATCAAAGTCGAGACCAACAACGACGCACTCATGCTTGCAGGAAACCATCCGCCCGTTGCCCAGGTAGTGGCCTGGGCATCGTCTGAACCTCTCCCTCCAACCATCAACATATAAGAAGCAGAATAGGTTTACTTACGCAGAACGATGTTTCTAACATCGCTAAAGCTTGATCATCACCCCCAACGAAGGTGCAAATCTAGATCAGTGAACGTGCAGTCAAGCGGTGCTCAGAGAGCTACCAAAGATCTGCAAACAAAGTGCGAAACCATTACATAACACAAATGCGCAAAAAATAATAAAGACAAAGCCACGCTGGTGTAGGGAGCGCTTTCTCGAGGGGTCTACCGAGTTATAACTCTGATCTGGCGCACGGTATGACCACTGACAAAGCACATTTGCTGGCACCCTATCGCCCTCAACAACGGAATTACGCATCCCACAATGCAATAAACAGCGGAAGAAGAGTCGACTAGAAATAGCGATTTGAAAGTTAGTCAACTCGATTCCCCGAAACTAACACAAAGGTTGCCAATCTTTTAGAGAACAAGACCACGGCTATATGCCTAGATCCGTTCAAGTAAATAGGATCCACACGATCTGGAAAATAAAAGATTTCGGAAAAAACGATTTTGATTCAGATTTTTGCAAGAGATCGCTTTCAATGCGGCGGAAGAGGCGTCGGTTTCAGATCACCCCAAACGCACAAGAAGAAATCTCACTAGGTTTAAGAATGAGAAGTTACTCAACCGGATGGATATTGTCACACGATAACGTGGTTGAATCTCTCTTCCACAGTCCACCTGTGTCGCACCAAATGGAGCTGCAGCCGTCTTCCTCGGAGTCGCACCAAGGATCCGTGCTAGGAATCTCCAGGGGAGAGGCCGAAGCTCGACGGAGGCAGCAAGGGCGGCGGCTTCAACATAGGCGGGCCGAGGTTTTCACCGAAGCTTTAGGGTTGTAATTTTTTCATCCCATTAATCTCCAAACAAACCCCTATAAATAGGAGTTTCAAAACAAAGCTAACCATCCAAGATGGAGATGAAATCTCATCCATCCGGGTGGTTAAATACACACCAACCATGTCTAAATGCATAAAATAAAATACACACCAAGTCCAAATGAATATAAAATTATTATCAAAGCGCGGTATAATTTTATATTCAAGAATATGAAATAAAACATGAAAACTAATTAAGTTTTGCACGCGGAGGGTGGAGGTTGTAGTGTCGCCGTCCGTTAGTGTCCTCTGACTCGTCGTGTCGCCGAAAGTCCTGTTGTAGCAAATCTGTCATATCGCTTGAGTCTTTTGGATCAACATGCGGCGGAGAGTAGGCGGCATCAATCAAATATGTCATATCGCTTGAGTCTTTTGGATCATCATACGGTGCAGAGTAGGCGACATCAATCATCCCCCGCTTAAAATCACGTATCTCCGTTGCGTGGTCCAAGAGGTAGCGGTGAAGAAGAGCAGCATCCAATTGTCCAAGCTCGGATTCGAGAACCCAGGAGTCATCAGATGGCGGGCGATCACGCCATCCGATGAGGAAGCGGTGGAGGTCACCATTGGTAGAAGTAATGATCACATCAGCTAGTATCCTGTCAGGTATAAGATGGGTTTTGGGAAAAATTGGAAACGTGCCAGCACAAGGAATAAAAGCATGTGAACTATCATCCAAAGTGTGACCTGTAGTGGACGTGTGAGAGAGATCTGCGGAACTACCACTCCCCATCCCCGGAGAAGTTTGAGTGGAAGGAGAAGACGACAAAGAAGTCAACTCAGGTGGGGGAGAAACATACAACGTCAGATCTGAAACATTGAAAATGGGTGAAACACCCCAATCCTGAGGCAAATCGAAAACAAAAGCATTATCTCCTAATTTCTTCAGAATCCAAAACGGGCCGACTCTCCTTGGTGCTAATTTTTTAACGGTGCCAGTGGGCATCCGTTCGGGAACTAAGTGGACTAAAACCAAATTACCTACTTGGAAGTGAGACACTCTTCTATGTAAATTGGCTTGTGTTTTGTATGATTCATATTGAGAGGTTAGAGTTGCTTGAATGTGTGCATGAAGGTCGTGAATGTGTTTGGCGAAGGTTTGTGCAAATTGACTTGCTTTATATGTTGGTGGCAATGGAACCAAGTCAAGAAGCACAGGGGATTTATACCCGTGGACGATCTCTTTAGGCCACAATCTCGTAGATCTATTCTTAGAGTTATTATAGGCCAATTGAGCATGGGGAAGAAGCATATCTCAAGTACTCTTGTGATCACTCACAAGACATCTCAAACGAGTCCCTAGGCTACGATTGACCACTTTTGTTTGCCCATCGGTTTGCGGGTGATAGGCGGCGGAGAATAATAGCTTTGTGCCCATAAGGATCCACAATGTCTTCCAAAAATAGCTAGTGAATTTGACGTCCCTATCCGAGACTATAGTCTTTGGAACTCCTCGGTGACTAATGACCTCCTTAAAATATAACTTAGCTATATGGGACGCATCATTTGTCTTACTACACAGGACAAAGTAGGCCATTTTGGAAAATTGGTTTACAACCACTAAAATAGAATCATGTCGGCTTAGTGTAGAAGGAAGGCCCAATATAAAGTCTATGCTCACATCTTCCCACGGTATGGATGGAATCGGTAAAGGTGTGTATAGGCCCGTGTTAGTCTTATTACCCTTAGATACTTGACACGCACGACAACTGCTCACAATTTTTCCGACCATCATCTTAAGCTTGGGCCAATGGAATTTCTCTTCACTAATGTGATGGTCTTGTCTCTTCTGAAATGTCCCCCTAACCCTCCACTACGAAGCTCCCATATAATATGGTGACGTAATGACGAACGGGGAACACAACTTCCCATGCCAAAAGAGATATCCGTCCCGAAGAACATATGCGGATATAGTCATAGGGAATCATCATGGGCGGATAAATACGCATCCTTGAAGTTCGGGCACGTGGCATTGTACAACCTTGGGCTCGCGGGAGGTGGCTCAAGCAGCGAACAGGAGAAGCCGGCGAGAGGAACTGGATGGGCGAGTGGGACCATGTGGTCCACTCGCAGGAGGCGAGACGGGGGTCCTTTGCAGTAGGCGAGACGTCCTTTGGGTGCGCGAGTAGGCCCTTGAGGGTGAGACGACCCCCATAATGCGGGAGGCCTGCGAGACGAGCAGGAGGGCTCATCTCGCCTGCAGGGTGCTTCCCCGCTCGCCGTATAGAAGGATGTTATTACCTTTTTACCCCCAAGGGGGATTTTACTCTTCTACCCCGGGTAATTTTACCATTTTGCCTTTGGTGACCTGCGTATAGCCTTTCAGAACAGCGGAGTTTGGCTGTTGGCAGACCCACCTTAGGGCATTTTGGTAATTTTAGGTCGGTTCAGTATGGTTATTTGCAGATCCAACTCAGAGGCCTATAAATAGACCGATAAGGTGCCTGTGAAAGATTGTTGAACCTTGTCATATTCTTCCACATAGGCACCTAGCTCAGCATTGGCTAGGGAGGGGAAGAACTACAGTTTCTTCCGGGTATGAGGTGGGACCTCCGAGCTGAGACCATCGGTCTGTTTCTGGTCCTGTGACTAGCGTCGGGAGGGCGGTTCGAGAAGAGTAAGTGTGAGTTGCAGCATCAGGTCCGAACTCTAGGTGGAACCGAGAGACTGGTTTCAACATTTTTGGTGTGGTGAGCGTGGACCGCAGCCCACAGAGAAGAATCTTGAGCAACCTCATGACGGGAGGTCACGAAGAAGGAGATGGAGATGGGTCAGATAACTCGGGAGGATTCGTTGGAAGGGAGGAGTTCATGGCATCAATCAAAATCATCATGGACATGCTCCAAGGATCTCGCGACAGGGGGATTGTTCGACCCCGCTACCACAGGTGCATGTTCTCGCGCCGCAGGAAGAGCTCATCTCGGCGAGAGTGGGAGAAGATGCCCCGGGGAGGCGACCGGGGAAGGAAGTGATGGTGGAAGGAGGCGGGCGAGACATGGCAGGAAGGGAGCTATCCCCAAGCCCAGCGAGCGTCGTCTCACCCGGGGAGGTCGTCGCGCGAGTAGGGGCAGCGAGACCAATGGCGAGAGAGTCCCCCTTTTGCGAGTTGATCCTGTCGGCTCCCGTCCCGGAAGGGTTCCGGGAACCCGAGATGAACTATTATGTGGGGAAACATGATCCCCTCCAGTACCTAAAGTGGTTCGAGGACGCAGTTTTGATCCGACCGATGACGGACGCTTTTAAGTGTTGTCTTTTTGCCATTACTCTGAAGGACAAGGCTAGAGATTGGTTTCATCAGCTCCCGACAGGCTCTATATACAGCTTCGAGGGCCTAAGCAGGAGCTTTCAGCTGTGTTTCTCAACTTCGAAGAAGAGGAAGAAGAACCCGGAGTCGATCTTTTTGATTAAGCAGAGGGCAAATGAGTCGCTAGCTCTGTATGTGGACAGATTTCAAGAGGAGATCTTAAATATTCAGGAGGTGCCTGGATTCGCCCTCCAGATGGCCTTTACCGTGGGACTGCGGGAAGGCTTATTCAAGATGAGCCTCACTCAGAAGGCGCCACTGTTCTTTGAGGGGTTGATGGAGGAGGTTGAATCAAGAGAGTCCGGAGGGAGACATTAAGAGGGGAGGAGAAGAGCCGAGGGCACCGGCGTACCAGGAGTTAGGATGGAGGCAGCAGGGGGGCCCGGCCCCAGGGCAAGGGAGAGGATTTTCCCAGGGAGTAAGGAATCAACCAGGAGGGCCTGGAAGATTTAACCAGCAGGGGTGGGGGTACGGTCATAGACCACCTCTACCCCCGCCGCCGCAAACTATGGCCATCGGCCGAGGGAGAGGAAGAGGCCGAGAGAGAGAGGAAGAGGAGCAGGAGCTGGAAGGAGGAGAAACCCTCCGGAGGGGAGGCGAGGAGAGGAGGTAGCATTGTCATACTGTGACTTCCACGAGGAGGAAGGTCACGCAACGGCTACTTGCCCAGAATTCTTGGAAATGAAAAGAGCTAGGGGAACAGGAGAGCAGCAGACGCCGGTACGGATAGTGGAGGTGACTGGTACCGGGGAGGAAGATCGATGTGTGGATCGAGCGGACGTAGGAGACTGAGGGGGAATTGGAGTAATCCATGGGGGGGGATCGAGGCTGCCCAGAAGGCGAGCCTTCATACTATATATCGTCGAAGCGTAGCCTCGACGTCACAATCCCCTCCCCCGGATAAGAAAATCACCTTTTCGAAAAAAGACATGTCAGACCATAAAGACCCCTTTTGTGACGCACTGGTGATCCGGACCGCCATTGAGAACTTCACGATATCGCAGATCCTGGTTGACAATGGGAGCTCAGTGAATGTTATTTTCAAAAAGGCATTTAACGAGATGAGGGTGGAGGCCCGGAGGGTGCTGACAGCGGATGGACCGTTGTTTGGATTCTCAGGAGATAGGAAGGAGGTCGAGGGGGGAATGGGACTCCAGGCAACCCTAGGGGGACTATCCAGGAACTATCGTTTTGTCATAGTGGATGCCCCCAGCAGTTACAACGCCATTTTTCGGCTCCCCTTGATCAGTGCATTTTGGTGTGTGTCGTCCTCTTTCCACTAATGCCTGAAGCTCAATGCGGGAGGTACTCAAATCAGGGTATGGGGAGACCTGAAGGCGGCCAGGGAATGCTACGTGATAGCAGTAAACACCATCTCATGGCTGGGAGAGGCCGAAGAAATGGAGAAGAGGATGAAACAATGGCAGCAGGAGTTTGGTAGCAAGGCAGAGGAGGAAGGAGAAAGAGAAGTTGGAGGAGAGGGAGAAGTGGTGATGGTAGGAGGCATTGCGGGGGAGCCGGAAATAGCGGGAGAGAAGGATGGAGAGACGGGGGTGGAAGAGGAGGAAGAAGAAAGAGAGGTTGGAGGAGAGGGAGAAGTGGTGATGGAAGGAGGCATTGCGGGGGAGCCGGAAACGGCGGTCGAGAAGGATGGAGAGATGGAGGAAGAGGAGAGATGGTCGAAAGAGGTGAGGGGAGGAGGAGAGAAAAGAGAAAGAGGGGGGAAGCAGGAGGGTCGCCCGGAAGGGAGACCCGGCTGAAAAAAAAAAGAAGAATTGCGCTACTGGGAGGAGGGGCACTGGCGAGCTGGAGATGAAGAAGCTTGGGGAAGAAATGGTGGTGACTGTCATGGAACACGAGGCAATAGGCCAGGAAGCTGGAGAACATGATTTGTCGGGGGAACAGGAGAAAGAAGAGGAGCCATCAAGGCTGAAGGTGGCCGTAGAGGTACTAGAGATGGAGATCTTCACCAGAGAAGGAAGAAGAGAAAAGATAAAGGTCAGCGGAGAGCTCAGTCCAGAAGATCAGGAGGAGGTTCTGAAGGTCCTGGAAGAGATCCATTCAGGGGAATGTGGGAGTCACTCAGGGAGACGAACTTTAGTGGGGAGAGTGTTGAGGCAGGGGTACTTCTGGCCTACCCTCAGGAAAGATGCAGAAGAGTTCGCAAAAAGATGTCGAAAGTGCCAGGAGTTTGCCCCCCTCTAACTCCTTCCCGCACAAAGGCTACAAACGATCACGGCTCCCTGGCCCTTCGCAATATAGGGGCTAGATCTGGTGGGTCCTTTTCCGCAAGCTAGTGGACAGAGGAAGTTTCTTTTGGTCATGATAGATTACTTTTCAAAATGGCTGAAGATGAAGGCATTGGCCAAGGTGACATCGTAGGTGGTCAAAACTTTTGTATGGGGAGAGATCATTTGCAGGCATGGGCTACCGCGGGCCATTGTGATTGATAATGGACCACAATTTGCTAGTAGGGAATTCGTTGATTTCTGCATCCGTCCAGGCATAGACCTCTGTTTTGCCTCGGTTCATCATCCACTGAGTAATGGACAGGTGGAAGCAACAAACAACATCATCGTCAATCTTTTGAAGAAGAAGGAGAATTTAAGGGGGAGCTGGGTGGAACAGCTCGCTTCAGTTCTTTGGGCCTTGAGGACCACACCAAACACCGCCACGGGAGAGACCCCATTTAAGCTCTCTCATGGCTCGGAGGCGGTCATACCAATAGAGTTCAAGATCACATCTCCAAGCGTAGCCGTTGCAAGGGAAGGAGACGAAGGATGGATGGCAGAGAACGTGGAAGAGCAAAGACTCTCTCTTGATCTCGTGGAAGAACTCAGGGACTTGGCGTTGATCCGGCAGGAGAAGGTCAAGCGTCGGATGGCGAAGTACTTTGATAAGCATATAAGGATCAAGCAGTTCAAGAAGGGTGACTTGGTTCTCAAAAAGGTGGATGCAGCGGGCAGATGAGCCTCAGTACGAAAGCTCAATCCAAATTGGGAAGGTCCTTTTGTAGTAAAGGAGGTCTTGAAATCGGGAGGGTACCACCTCCAAGATGTGGACGTGGTGTCCCTTGATCGCGCCCGAAGTGGCGATGACTTAAAGAGATTTTATCCATAACATTCTTCATTCATTACATTTTTATCGTCCAATACTTGTAATTTTGATGTGGACTTCTGATATGATGAAATCGCAGGTGTCCTTTTTCATGGCATTAAAGGTGAAATGGAAGCAAGGAGATCCCGAGCAGACCCGCTGACCAGGCTCTCATCTAGCTGGCAGGACTGTAGGCTCACTCGGTGGTTGGAGATGGTTTGGAGAGGAGACCCCGAGCAGACCCGCTGATCAGACTCTTATCTAGCTGGTAGGGTTGTAGGCTCACTCGGTTGTTGGAGATGGTTTGGAGAGGACACCCCAAGCAGACCCGCTGACCAGGCTCTCATCTAGCTGGTAGGGCTGTAGGCTCACTCGGTGGTTGGAGATGGTTTGGAGATGAGACCCCGAGCAGACCCGCTGACCAGGCTCTCATTTAGCTGGCAGGACTGTAGGCTCATTCGGTGGTTGGAGATGGTTTGGAGAGGAGACTCCGAGCAGACCCATTGACTAGCTCTCGTCTAGCTGGCAGGGCTGTAGGCTCACTCGGTGGTTGAAGATGGCTTGGAGAGGAGACCCCGAGCAGACCCGCTGACCAGACTCTCATCTAACTGGCAGGACTGTAGGCTCCCTCGGTGGTTGGAGATGATTTGGAGAGGAGACCCCGAGCAGACACGCTGACCAGGCTCTCATCTAGCTGGCAGGGCTGTAAGCTCACTCGGTGGTTGGAGATGGTTTGGAGAGGAGACCCCGGGCAGACCCGCTGAACAGGCTCTCATCTAGTTGGCAGGGTTGTAGACTCACTCGGTAGTTGGAGATGGTTTGGAGAGGAGACCCCGAGCAGACTCGATGACCAGGCTCTCATCTAGCTGGCAGGACTGTAGGCTCACTCGGTAGTGGGAGATGGTTTGGAGAGGAGACCCTGAGTGGACCCGCTGACCAGGCTCTCATCTAGCTGACAGGACTGTAGGCTCACTCGGTGGTTGGAGATGGTTTAGAGAGGTGACCCCCGAGCAGACCCGCTGACCAGGCTCTCATCTAGCTGGCATGGCTGTAGGCTCACTCGGTGGTTGGAGATGGTTTGTAGAGAACACCCCGAGCAGACCCGCTGACCAGGCTCTCATCTAGCTGGCAGGACTGTAGGCTCACTCGGTGGTTGGAGATGGTCTGGAGAGGGGACCCCGAGCAGACCCGCTAACTGGGCTCTCATCTAGCTGGCAGGGCTGTAGGCTCACTCGGGGACAAGTCAAGTGGTAAGAGTTCATGAAGAAAGGTGCCTATAAGAGAGAGAGGGGTTGGGGCAATACAAGGGAGGAGGTGCACTTCAGACTGGCGCTCGGCGAGGGGGGTCTCGCCCGTAGCGAGCGAGTAGTCACTATCAAAAGCACATGTCTCGCACAAAAGGGGGGAATTTATCGTAAACAGCAGTTTGGTCTCTGGACTTGACTCGCGCGGGGTATATCTCGCGGCGAGACAAGAGTTAAAGGGCAAACTATCTCGCGCTCGGCAGGGGTGAAGAGAAGGCCAACAACCAATGCTCTAAGCTAACTTTCATGCGAGACAGCAATGGATAAAGCAAAAAGAGCGAAAGGTTATAATAAAGAGCTCTTTGTTCATCACAGAGAAGAAGCATTTCACTATCAAAAAATTTTACAAGTACATGAGACATAGAAGAAAATAGGGGGGGGAGTCCTAAGACTCTGACACCCTCACTCCTCGTCACTGGAGGCAGAGCTGTCATTCGTCTCGCCATACAGCTGGGGGACCAAGTCGCGGACGGTGACCATCTCGGCATCTCTTTGACCACCCCCAGTTCCTTCATCATCTTGCGGACGAGCTCAGCCGTCTTGATGTTGGCGTCTCGGCAGATGGCATCGACCTCGTCCAGGGAGTAATGAGTTGGCGGAGGAGCATGGAACGGATCTGGGTGGAGCACGGTGCTGTCCAGGAGACGGGCGTTCTCAGCCTTCAATTTCTTGTTCTCCCCCTCCAAAGCCGCTATGCGCGAGCGCATTCGATTGGCAGTCTCGGCATCCTGCGAGAAGGCTATCAGTCAACAAAAGTTCATGAAGAGCTAGCAAGTGAAACTGGCGAGTGGCAGTTAAAAAGCTTACCACACCACCCGGGCTTCGTGCGAGAAGGTTGTCGGCGACGGCTAGCCACTTCTCGAGGTCAGTTGACTTCATGTGTTACGCAGCAAGGCTGGTCTCAGCCTCCTTCCACTTTTTGTTGTTGAAGACCAGGCGGCGCGAGATCCGGTGCGAGAGCTCCATGGAGCAAAATTGGGCATGAGCAGCCTTCAGAACAAGGTCTCGCGACAGCTCGTTGTCGAAGGGTTCAGCCCCAAGACCCCCATAGATCCCATACCCGAGGGAGAAGGCATGACTCGTGGGTGGGTCTTGCTCTTTCTAGGAGGGAAGGAGAGTAGACACCGACACGCGGTTGGAGTCCTCCCATAGGAGTACCGGCTCGCCAGCGATGTCATTCGTCACGGGCCCCATGTTATAATTTGGATGCGAGGAGGGGGCAGGGCAGCTGGAAGAGCCAGCCTCGCGAGAGGGGAGCTCAGTGGGCTGGATTGAGGTAGCAGTGGTCTGGTCAGGTGGCGCTGCCTCGCGGGTTGGCGAGACGGCTTGATGGCGAGGTGAGGGAGTTCTTTCCAGAGAAATGGGGGTCAGGGACCCCGACATTTCCTTCCTTTCCTTAGGAGCAGCTCCTTTTTTCTCCTTCGGGAATGACACAACCTTTTTCATTTTCTTCTTTGGGCTATGCCGAGAGGTAGCGGCATCTTCCCCAGACCTCTTCTTAGGGGCGGGGGTTAGCGTTTCCTTTGTTGCCTCCGCCGCCATGCTAGCAAGGGCGAGACCCTTGTTGCTTTGGTAAGGGGGGTGGATGGGGATAGTCCTCTCTCCTGAGCAAGAAAATGGTTAGAAGGAAACAAGTCGGTAAGCAAAAACTAAGAGGGCGTGAGTATACCTTCACCAGGGAGGACGGGAAGGAGCGAGTCGAGGTCTCGCCGGAGGTAGTTGACCTCGAAATTTTTCCCTGCGAAGAAGTCGCAGAGAGCCTTCTCGACACCCCCAACCTTGGGGGTCTCGTAGTAAACCTCGACAGGCGACACCGGTGCGAGTGGGACTCCTCCAAGGTTCCCGCGGATGAAGACAAACCGGGTGAGCCAGTGGTGGTTCTTATTTGGCGTCTCGCACACCTTGAGGACCTGGCCGGTAAAATAGGAGACGCCATCGTACTTAGCATGGTAGATGAACAACTTGCGGAAGACGGTCAGACTGAATTCGATGTGCTCTCGCCGTAGGTAGCTGGCGAAGGCGACCAACATCGAGATTGCATTTGGGTTGACCTGTGCGGGAACAACTCCAAAATATTTGAAGGCCTGTTTTACCTCTGGCCAGAGGGGGAGTCTTAGCCCCGCCTCAAAGTGCGAGACGGGGAAGGCTAGCTCGTCGGGATGGAAGGTGTTAACAGATTTGCCGACCTTGGGCGGGCGAGACAGATACCCATCAGCCAGGAACTCGCTAGTGAAACAGTTGTAGTCCTCTTCAGAGATTCTGCCGGGAGGAAAGTCGTGGTCGGTAAATCGCCTCCCGTAGCGGCTGCGGCCCTCGCCTTCTTCTGTTTTTTTCTTCCCCATGGCCAGCGAGACAACAGAAATAGGAAGGGGTAGAAAAGAGTGAGGTGGAAGCGAGACTCGAGAAGAGATAGGCGAGGAAGAACAGGCGAGAACCCTGAATCACGGCAGCAGCAGGAAGTGATAGCGCAGCAGATGTAGACCTTCTGGATCCGGGGGAGGGGGTATTTATAGCAGATGGAGAGAGGGGAAAAATGGGCGGGAAAATAAGAATTGAAGGAGCCGAAGGGGCAACCTGACGTTTCATCTTCTCTCTCTCTCCTGACCCCGAGGCGCGGAACGACGCGACGACTTTTCCGATGAGCCAAAAATAAAATAAAAAAGTGGATTAATTAACACAACAATAATGAGAATCCAGCAAGAAAGAAGTTGACAAAAATATCATAATAAATTATTTCGTCCCGCATGAAGCAGGCATCTCGTCCAAGGGACCTAAATAACAAATTAATAATTAAAAAAGGCGGGTGGCCGATTGATACATGACAAAGTTACAAGGAAACATCAAACAGGCGAGACGACTCCAGGACCCCTTAATCCTTGTGCCACTTCCAACGGCCACTGCGAGATCCCGCGCATGGAGGGCGACCAGGTATATGAAAGGCGCGAACGACGTCTAGACTGTGGCGCGCGAGATGGAGATGTTGGTTAGTCTCGCTTATGATGGCCTGGGTGTCTGTCCCATCTATTACGGCGTCAGGGTCGACCTCGGTAGAGAGGCGGGTGCATTCAGTTTCCAGCCAGTCAATGCGCCGATCGGTGGCTTGCTTCTCCCTTTCCATCTCGCGAATGACGTGAGAGTATTTTCGAAACATCTGGGTCGTCCGGCGCTTCATCTCCAGAGGGTCCATGGGATCACCCAGGTACTCTTCGATCTCATCTGGGCCAGGAATGGGCGAGAGGGGAGACGGCGCGGGGGAATCCTCAGTACCCGAGTCAAACTGGATACCTGCGCAACAAAAATGTGGAAGATCATAGTGACGGGGTGGTCTCACAAGAAGGCTAGTTCAGTGGTCTCGAATATACCTGATAGGGGAATAGGAATCTGGGGGAAGCGAGAGGGCAGGTTGAGTTTACTTACTTGGAATGCGAGAGTTCCCCACCAGGCGCGAGAGGTCTTCTTTCCTCGTGAAAGGGGGGAGGATTCCTGAGGCGCGTCGGAGAGTTGATAATGTTGGTCAGTACTGTCAGGAGGATTCGCAGGCATGAGAGAGTAGGCGAGGTTTCCCTGAGAGAGAATGGTCAATAAGAGAGACGACAAATGAAAAGAGGCGCGAGGAGGAGCCAAGAATCACCTGTCTCTCCTCGGAAGACGCGGGAGGAAGTGTATCGGCTGCCGAGGGGGCCGAGGAGGCCGCGCCGGCCGAGAGTGGAGGGCCCGCGGTTTTGGCCTTCTTCGGGCGAGATGATGAAGGTGCTGAAGCGGGGGTACGGATCGAGGATGGGATCAGGGCAGCCACATTGGCTTTATTTTGCTTCCGGACCATTGCGAGACGCTCACGGAAACTCTGGTTGTGAGACATGTCGAGGGTAGAAGAGAGGTGGAAATGAGAAAAGGGGCACTCCATGATGAGGTGGGGTCTCATATTTATAGACTCCAGGTTGGGGGACCCACCAAAGATTCTCATAAACGAATCCCAACACCGCGAGCCTCGGTTGGACTTTCTTTCCGAGCATGGGGCAACCTTGAAAAGAACGGGGATTGTGTACAACCTTGGGCTTGTAAGAGGTGGCTCAAGCAGCGAACAGGAGAAGCCGGCGAGAGGAACTGGATGGGAGAGTGGGACCATGTGGTCCACTCGCAGGAGGAGAGACGGGGGTCCTTTGTAGTAGGAAAGACGTCCTTTGGGTGCGCGAGCAGGCCCTTGAGGGCGAGACGGCTCCCAGAATGCGGGAGGCCTGCGAGACGAGCAGGAGGGCTCGTCTCGCCCGCAGGGTGCTTCCCCACTCGCCGTATAGAAGGAAGGTTGTTTTTACCTTTTTACCCCCAAGAGGGATTTTACTCTTCTACCCCGGGTAATTTTACCTTTTTGTCCATGGTGGTCTGCATATAGCCCTTCAGAACAGCGGAGTTTGACTGTTGGCAGACCCAACCCAGGGCATTTTGGTAATTTCAGGTCGGTTCAGTATGGTTATTTGCAGATCCAACTCAGAGGCCTATAAATAGACCGATAAGGTGTCTGGGAAAGGTTGTTGAACCTTGCCATATTCTTCCTCATAGGCAGTTATCTCAACATTGGTTAGGGAGGGAAAGAACTACAGCTTCTTCCGGGTACGAGGTGGGACCTCCGAGCTGAGACCATCGGTCTGTTTCTGGTCCTGTGACTAGCGTCGGGAGGGCGGTTCGAGAAGAATAAGTGTGAGTTGCAGCATCAAGTCTGAATTCTAGGTGAAACTAAGAGACTGGTTTCAACAGGCATACTCGTCATTGATACGTTCAAAACCTATGACATTCACTTGCATGGTGGTAAGTAACAGGGATAGGCGACTAAGAGCGTCCGCCACTCGGTTGTCAGATCCCTTAAGATGTTTAAGCGTGAAAGTGTACTCTTGGAGGAAAGCTACCCATTTGGCGTGTCGTGGGCTGATTTTATGTTGGCCATTAATGAACCTCAAGTCATCATGATCGGATAGAATCACAAACTTCTTGGATACGAGATAGTGTCTCCAATGATGCAAACAACGCATGACCGCATAGAATTCTCTATCATAGTTTGAATAGTTTAATTTTGCGTCCGCTAACTTCTCACTAAAATAACTAATGAGGTGCCCCTCCCGACTCAATACGCCTCCAACCCCCACCCAGAAGCGTCACAAGTGAGCTCAAAAACCTTATTAAAATCTGGAAGTCGTAGTACGGGGGCTTCGGTCATAAGCTTCTTAATCCTATGAAAGGCATGAGTGGCGAACTTTGTCCAGGTAAAGTCGTCCTTCTTCATGCACTCAGTAATGGGAGCCATGATGCTACTAAAGTCACGTATAAAACGCTGATAGAATGTAGCTAAACCATGAAAACTACGCACCTCCCGAAGGGTCGTGGGCTCAGGCCAGTCCTTAATAACTTTCACCTTGCTAGGTTCGACTCGAATGCCTTCCGAACCGACTAGATACCCTAAGAACTCCAACTCTTGAACATAGAAGGTACACTTTTTAAATTTAGAAATAAGGTTTCCTTCCTCAGCGTGGAAAGGACCGCCTCAAGGTGGGTAATATGCTCCACGGCGGTGGTGCTATAAATAAGTATATCGTCAAAATAAACTACTACAAATTTCCCCATATAAGGTTGGAAAATATGCGTCATCATCCAGGAGAAGGTGTTGGGGGCATTGCAAAGCCCAAAGGGCATGGCAAGCTACTCATACAACCCTCTCTTAGACTTGAATGCAGTCTTCCATTCATCACCTTTGCGTACCCTAATCTGGTGATAACCACTCCTGAGGTCTAACTTAGAAAAGATAGTGGCTCCAGATAACTCATCTAGAAGGTCGTACAGATGTGGGATTGAGAATTTATATTTGACAGTAATCTTGTTGATGGCTTTACTATCCACACACATCCTCCAGGAACCATCCTTTTTAGGAGCTAGCAACGCTGGCACGGCGCAGGGACTCAAACTATTCCTAATAAATCATTTCTCCAGTAAATCCTCAATTTGGGCCTGCAGTTCTTTATGACCCGCGGGGTGTAATCTATAATGTGGTTGATTGGGCAAGGAAGAACCCGTGATAGGGTCTATAACGTGTTGAATATTCCTAAGTGGAGGAAGGGTAGGTGGTAACTCATCCGAGTATACATCTATATACTCCTCCAATAATATCTGTAACTCCTCAGGCAGATCGTCCATAGCTCCAGCTTCCTTCCCCGCATTCAAAAGGACTAACACATAAATCACTCCATCCACAAAGGGGCCCTTCACAAACTATTTCCTACCAATCAGACTCAATGTCTTTCTTTCAACTGGTATGGTAGTGTCCTTAGCCGGACCTACGGGTTCTTTCGGGGTGGTCGGTCTTAGGGTGATAGTCCTACCGTTGTTCTTGAACTCATACATGTTGGCCCTACCAAAATGGGTCACATCACGGTCATAAAGCCAAGGGCCGCCCAACAACACATGACACGCATCCATTGGGAGTACATCACACCAAATCTCGTCAGAATAAGATTTGATGGTGATAGGTACCAAACATTGTTTGGTAACTGGGATGGTTACCTTGTTTATCCACGCTACCTGGTACAGATTCGGATGAGACTCTGTAACCAAAGACATACGTATGACAACATTTTCAGATACGACGTTCATGTAGCTTTCACTATCGATAATCAGTTTGCAAAATTTCTCGCCACTCTTCAATATCAGGGACAATATACTTGATCTCTTCCAATCGTCAAATGAACGAGGGGTGGCTAAGATACATCTCATCACCATGAGGTGGTGATCATCCTCCATGTCGCTTGGGACACCCTCTGGTTCAGACTCTCCAGCGACCTCATACACTAAACCAGCAGGATCGGCCATAGACTCCAATAGGGCCAAGGCCTTGATCTTAGCCGGGAATTCAAAGGCATAGTGGCCTTGAATACCGCAAGCATAACAGGTAGCGTCATCCTTGCTAATTTTTCCTATAGGGATGCACTCACTCTGGGGACTTTTAGTATTCCTAGCCGTGATTACTACCGACTTAGAATCACTGGACCTATATTTTCCCTTATCCTGGTAGGTGGAAGTGGATGCACCCGATGCGGCCTTACCCTTATGTTGGGTGTAACAGGATTGAGCCTTAGAGGCTATATGATTTTCAATGTCCAGGGCAGCATTGAAAGTCGTGCTCAGGTCTGAGTGACCATAACAGAGGAGATTTCTCTGGATATCTGGGTGAAGCCCTTTGCGAAACCCAGACAAAGTCACCTCGGGCATTCCATGCACCTCACAACGGATCATCATGTCCTTCAGTTCACCCATGTAATCAGTAACGTATTTAGAGCCATGTCGTAACGAGGCTAAGTCGTCGATCATCTGTGTGCGGTGGTACTTAGAAACGTATTGATCTGATAGGAGATTCTTCATAACTTGCCAACCTACAAGTGGTACGTCATGTTTTGTCCCTAATCGTCTCTCCTCATTGATCCAAAAAATTTTGGCTCGGCCAGATCACTTCATCCTTGCGACCTGAACCTTTTGGAGGTGCGTCAACTTGTGCCACTCGAAATAACACTCCATGTCGGTCACCCAGTGAAGGAAGATTTGGGGATCGCCCATCCCGTCGTAGGTGGGTGCGTAAATCTTAATCAACCTTGTAATATCAACCTCTCGTTTGGCCTCCCGATTGTGTGGTCGTGCTCGGGGGGACTCGTCGTGAGAATCATCTTCATCGATATGTTGGTGCCGGTTGGGGGGCCTGAGCTCACCTTGTGGCACGGGAGGATGGTTAGTCATAAGGAGGGCTAACATATCACAGATTTCCTCCATTTGACGATCCATGTCCCGCCTTAAGTCATCTACTGGGTTTTGTGCTGGATTAGGGTTCCGCTCGTCAGTCATTCGTGTCGTAGATGATTTGTTGTATTTGTGCCCCGTTTTAGTGCGCATGCGGGGAAATTATTTTACCCCCTCTTTTTGAAGAGACAAAGCATGCACGTGCGTGTACGTAACCTAGGTGAACGCTATACGACGCACTAGGCGAGTGTAGGTCGCCAACGGAATGGATGGTGTCAATTAGGGAATTGACACAACCTCGCTCTGATGCCAAAATTGGCATAGGGAACGCTTTCTCGAGGGGTCTACCGAGTTACAACTCTGATCTGGTGCACTGTATGACCACTAACAACGCACATTTGCTGACACCTTATTTCCCTTAACAACGGAATGACACATCCCACAATGCAATAAACAATGGAAGAAGAGTCGACTAGAAATAACGATTCGAAAGTTAGTCAACTCGATTCCCCAAAACTAACACAAAAGTTGCCAATCTTTTAGAGAACAAGACCATGACTATAGGCCTAGATCCGTTCAAGCAAATATGATTCACACGATCCGAAAAATAAAAGATTTCGGAAAATACGATATCGATTCAGATTTTTGCAAGTAATCGCTTTCAATGCGGCGGAAGAGGCGTCGGTTTCAGATCACCCCAAACGTACAGGAAGAAATCTCACTAGGTTTAAGAATGAGAAGTCACCCAACCGGATGGATATTTTCACACGATAACGTGGTTGAATCTCTCTTCCACGGTCCACCGGTGTCGCACTGAATGGAGCTGCAGCCGTCTTCCTCAGAGTCGAACCATGGATCCGCACCAGGAATCTCCAGGGGAGAGGCCGAAGCTCGGCGGAGGCAGCAAGGGCAGCGGCTTCAACAGAGGCAGGTCAAGCTTTTCACTGAAGCTTTAGAGTTGTAATTTTTTCATACCATTAATCTCCAAACAAACCCCTATAAATAAGAGTTTCAAAACAAAGCTAACCATCCAAGATGGAGATGAAATCGCATCCATCTGGGTGGTTAAATACACACCAACCATGTCTAAATGCAGAAAATAAAATACACACCAAATTAAATGAATATAAAATTATTACCAAAGCGCGGTATAATTTTATATTCAAGAATATAAAATAAAACATGAAAACTAATTAAGCTTTGCACGCCGAGGGCGGAGGTTGTCGTTGTAAAAGCCCAAATTTCAGAATGGGAAGAGATTGGGTGACACGGCATGTGACACGGGCGTGTCCCAGGGCGTGTCCTGCTCGAGTTGAGCAGATGGGCGCGTGGTCGACGAAATTCGTTCGCGAATTTTCGCGAGGTACACGCCCGTGACACGGGCGTGTCAGGGGGCGTGACCTAGGGCGTGACCTAGGGTGTATCCTCCCCTGGTCGACGATTTTCTCTCGAGTAGTTGAGGTCGACGAATACTTGAGAAAGAAGGTATACGGCCTGTGACACGGGCGTGTCACAGGGCGTGTCCCGCTCATACTCGAGTAGTTCTCGTGTAGGTCAAAATGTACTCGAGTAGGTGGAAAAGTACTCGTGTAAGAGGGGGGTGACATGGGCGTGTCATCCTTGTGACACGGGTGTGTCCTATATGGGTACTCGAGTAGTTGGTTTTCTCTCGAGTAAGTCCTCTCGAGTAGGTCTCGAGTGGGTTACACGCCCCGTGTCACGGGCAAGACTAGGCTGACACGGGCGTGGCATGGGCGTGTCACCTTGTCGTAGATAAGTCAGAATAAGTCGGTTCGTGTACCGCTTAAGGTACACGCCCTGTGACATGGGCGTATCACAGGGCGTGTCAGGCCCGAAAAGTGTTTTTGTCAGCATTTTTTGGCCGTTCATTTCCTTGTTTTGGATCTAATGGTTCAGAACTCTTCCCGGTGGTTAAAAGGGGCCGAGAATGAGGTTTCTTCCCTCATTTTTCATTCTCCTTCTTCTTCTCATGTCAAGAGAGAGAGAAAGAGAAAGAGAAAGGGAGAGCAAGGGAAGGAGGAGGAAAGAGAACCAGCTGCTGAAGGAGCTGTGGAGTGCGGATTGAAGATCTGAGAACGGATTCGTGAAGCCAAAGCCGAGCCGGTGACTTCCATCCGGCTACTTCATGGCGCCAAAGCGATCTTCAAGGGTAACGATCTCCTTCGTGGACATCGAAATCCTTTCTTTATGCATGTGCGTGGAATCCTCCACCAAGAGGTGGAACGCGGAAGTGATTCCTTGGTTGAGTATGCATCTAGAGCCGGAAGTGTGGAGTACGGCGTAGGCATGCTGTGGGAAGCCCATCTGGACGGTTAGACTGGATTGGTGATGCTCATGGGTAAACCGGAGAAGACTCCGTGTATTTGATGGATGCATATGAATTGTATGTGTAAGCTTTGTTGTATGATTGCTCGTTTTTTTTTTTTTTTTTTTGGGGGGGGGGGGGGGGGGGGGGGGGGGGGGGGGGGGGGGGGGGGGGGCTTGCGCGTCCCTTGTGATGTGAGCGCGGTGGGGGGGCGCTAGTTGTGGCTACTCAGGAGGGAAGGCCGACCCGCGTCTAGTACTGCGCTAATGACGGATTGGGCAACGGGAAAGGCCAACCTGCTCCTGGTGGATAGGTCGATTACTGGCAAGGTGTGGGAGGAAGTGAGGCAGACCCTACTTGCTGCACCATAATGGTGGATCGATTTGTTAATGCTCAAGTTTGTCGTGAGGTTCTCACCTCTGAGTGGTCTGGGCGGAATGTCCACGTCGGTCTTCGCGCTGGTGGACTAGGACCGGCCAGCCAACATGTTAATAACCTCTAATCGTTGGTGTTGTCACGGAGTCTGGTACACCGTAAGGTGCCCTGAGTGCACGAAGCGTCTGGTGGATACCGGCGTTTGTGATGTGATTGTGATTGGTAGATTTGCTAGATTGAAATGATTATGTTATGGCAATGCATACAGGGAAGTAACCACTGCCCCGGGTAAGGGGTAGGGTCGTTATAAGTGGTCAGCTAAAGCTGACCGTTACTTTGTTTTCCGCTTTGGATTGGATGGCTAATTGCAGGTGTTGATGCTTGAATTGATTTGCTTGAGCGGAATGGAGGCTTGCTGTTAAAGGCCCTTGAAGGTCGTGCGAATCGTGGTTGGATTTCATGTGTGGCCGGCCTGCGTGCCGATGTACAAAATTGTATTTGTGCAAAGAGAAATCTGTAAGGCTTTAAGGCCAGTGTGCGTGAGTTGTATACATTCCTGATTTGGATATATATAAATGTGGAGTTTATATAGTAGTGGACATTCTCTAAGTTGAGTTCATGTTAACGTAAAATGGTGCGCTAGAATGGATTGAGTTAGGATGTGCATCGATTTTGATTTCCACAAGTAATTTCGTCTCTTGTCTGTGACATATGGCGTGGGGCCCCGGCCGGACCCACCATTATATGTCATGTGACGAGTGGAGGCGTTACAGTAGTGTCGTCGTCCGTTAGCGTCCTCTGACTCGTCGTATCGCCGAAAGTCCTATTGTAACAAATCTGTCATATCACTTGAGACTTTTGGATCAACATGCGGCGGAGAGTAGGCAACATCAATCAAATCTGTCATATCGCTTGAGTCTTTTGGATCATCATGCGACGGAGAGTAGGCGACATCACACGCCTCGTCTATATCAACACCGGAGCCCCTCACTCATCCTTGGAAGGATCTCCAGCGACGGGATCAACCACTCCACAACAACGCTTCAACAACGTCATGCGGATCTTCACCTCTAGTCTCACACCAAGTTAACCATGCACGCGACTTAGGGAAAAGTCCCCGCCCTTCATTCGCTTCGGCTTTGAGCTGCGGGGACTTGGGAGGCAAATGATGTGGTCCCCTTGACATGATCAGGTTTGTGGCTAGCCGAGCTACCCACCTCCTTTGATGGAGGAAGTGGGGTTGACAAGTCAACCCCACTACCGCCGAAATTGTCGCCAAAACTGCTGCCGAAACCATCACGATAGCCACCGTCGTCGTGGCAACCGCCGCCATCACGGTAACCGTCTTTGTCTTCCTGGTCATGACCGTCATCGCCGTGGTGACCGCCGTCGTCTACCCCGACATCGCCGTCGCGACTTCTCTCCAACCACCCCTCTCCGACCGTGCCTCCCCATCGCCAAGAAAGGGCGGCCATGCGGCCACCCGTTTCCCTCTGCCCCATTAAGGGGCAGCCTCCCTTCCGTCGAAAATGGGCGGCCTCCCGGCCGCCCGTTTCCCGCCGCCTCCCCCGTTACGGGGAGGCCTCTCTTCCACAATAAACGGTCGGCCCCTGGTTCCCGTTTCCCGTCGTCGCCCCCATTAAGGGGAAACCTCCCTTCCGCCAAAAATGGGCAGCCATCCTGCGGCCGATTTCCCGCCTCCGCCCCCGTTGAGGGGAGGCCTCCTATTTGACAAGGACGGGCGTCCATATTGGCCGACCGCTTGGCCCACGGCCCTCTTCGGCAGCCGCCCTTGCCAGCCGCTCCTCCCTCGCGGGAGGAGCGATTATTTTCCGGCATGGGCGGTTATTTTTCTGGCCGGGGCGGTGTTGTCTTTTGCATAAACATGGTGATCCGTGTGCTCTAAACGGAGCGATCCTATTTATTTTCATCTCTTCCTCAACAGAAAAATTCTTGTACGGATTTTCTCTCTCCTCTATTCCTCCTACAAATTTTCTCTCTTCGTCCTTGCGTGACTTTCTTTCTCTTTCCATTTTATTTCCTTGTGCGCACTCCCCTCTGCGCGCACATTCCTCTGTGTGCATGTCCCTCTTTGTGCGCATGATGCTTGTGCGCGACTCCAGCGCATGTCGCCTTTGTGTGCTCCGCCGCCAAGATCGTCCGAGCTCGCTCCCGTGTGTTTCGCCCTCAAGACCACTGCAAGCGCTCCGCTCGCTCTCCGCCAGCAAGCGCTCCGCGCGCTCTCCGTTAGCATGCGCTCCGCGCGCTCTACGCCAGCAAGCGGCCCACACGCTTATGGACAATCACTTCAACAATTGACAAACCAACCATCCCAGACTCCTCTCAACACAACAGGAGATAAACCACAATGGATAAGGCACGCAAACGTCATGCAAGCTTCCAAGACACAAGAATTAGGACGAGCTAAGCGGGCCGCTTCTACTTCCGAGCTTCAACAAAAGACTTCGAAGTACAACAAGTTCGTCCCTCGCAACACAAGAAGAAGTTCATGGCTCCATGAAAGGTGCCCTGTCACCCTCCGAGCCCAGCTTTCTCTCTTCTACAACCTATAACGAGAGGCGTCCTGTCGCCCTTGAGTTCTTCAAAGCAGCTCTGTACAACAACTAACAACAAGTGGAAGTTTAGTCGACACAACTCCGACCACGTGATTTTCACCCTTTTTCAGGGTTTCCCCTCTTTTTGTGATTATTTGCACACTCGACCGCTCCCGGGTTAAGACAGTTCAATTTAGTCTGATTTATCGGAGTCTCGAGCAATCCGCAACACTCCCAGAATGAGTGAATTTTGAAGAAGTGCTTGTATGCCACCTATATAAATGCAGTTCAACTTAGGCTTCATTTGGTTCGGTGGTGGCGGGTCGATCCAGCGGGTGGAAACTGAGGCCTCATTTGTTTTGGCTTATGGGTCCACCACGTTTAGGCAAAACGCAACAGCCAACCCAAAAAGCGTTTGTTTTTCCGCCTATTTCTCGAATCGCCGGTCTTTCCTCCAGCGAAAAGAAGCAGCGGGACGAAACCCTACGGAATTGCTCCAGTTCGTCGCGTTTGGGAGGAAATCGTGCGGCATCGCATCTCCTCCGCCATTTCGCCCGTCCCCGCGAGGAAGCATCCCGCCGCATCCACGGTTGCCGACTCCCGATCAATCCCATCTGGTATTTTCTTCCTCCTCCTGGTTTGTCGCTACTGTAAAGATTCCCGTCGCTACACTTTTTGGCTCGTGCCCCTGCAGATTCCCGTTGCTACTGGAGAGCTTCCCGTCGCTAGTTGGGTCGTGCTGCTGGTTTGTCGCTACTGGAGTGTTGGCGCGTGCTCCTCCACTTTCTTTCCAGATCTGCAACCTGGAATCTACAAACAGAGCCAGAACGGGTCGCTCCATCCGTAAGCGTCGCTATACTTTCCTCTTCTCCAATCTTACGCTGTTGCTACTATTCTCCTTCCATGTCTTACGATTTCTACTGAAAGCTTCTCCAGGAATACGAAGCATAGCTCTGATTTCGAACACATATGCCCTACTGTTTTTCAGCAGGGATCTCACCTCTTCCCCTTTATTTGCAGCAGGGATCTCACCTCTTCCCCTTTAATTGCAACCCCTGAAATATTTGGACCAGTTGCAAGCTTCATCCCTCATCTGCAGCAGCGATTGATTTCTGAAACATCAAGTATATCTTCTTCCCCGGCTATGATGGAACATATAGATTTGTGTAGGTGTGTGTAAGCATATTATTGTCTAGATTTTTGCGAGCTTTATGTAGGCTATGATGGTATATCTTCTTCCGAGATCTATATAATGTGTTTGTTGGGGTGTGTGTAATGTGTTTTTGTTGTAATGTGTGTAATGTGTATTTGTTGTAATAGACAAACAAGTGTGTGGGTGTGTAATGTATTTTTGTTGTAAGTGTGTGTGTGTGTAATGTGTTTTTGTTGTAAGTGTGTGTGTTTGTTGTAAGTGTGTGTGTGTGTGTGTGTGTGTTTTTGTTGTAAGTGTGTGTGTGTGTGTGTGTGTGTGTGTGTGTGTGTGTGTGTGTGTGTTTGTTGTAAGTGTGTGTGTATTTGTTGTAATGTGTGTGCAAGTGTGTGTGTGTGTATGTGTTTTTGTTGTAAGTTTGTGTGTGTGTTTTTGTTGTAATGTGTGTAAGTGTGTGTAATGTGTGTAAGTGTGTGTGTGTGTGTGTGTTTGTTTGTTGTAATGTAAGTGATAACAGGAGATTTGGCAACAGGAGGGGCCTGGGCTGTAGGTCTTGGTGGTGGAGTGGTAACGGGAATAACTGGGCGTAAGACAGGTGGTGGTGGAGATGTAGGAGCTGAAGCAGTGAAGAAAGGTAGATCTTCCCGAAAGATAACATCAGCAGAAACTGTCCCCTTTCGGGTAGTCGGTGAGTAGCAGACGTGGCCTTTTTGTGTTCGTGAGTAACCAACAAAGATGTGTTTAGCAGCTCGGGGGTCCAATTTGTCCAATGTTGGACCAAGGTTGTGGACATAGCAAGTGCACCCAAAGATACGAGGTGTGAGAGAAAAAACCATAGTTGATGGGAACATGAGGCTGAATGGAGTGACATTGTGGAGGATAGGGGAAGGAAGACGATTAATCAGGTAGAAAGTCGTCAAAAGAGCAAAGTTCCAATAAGTTTTGGGAACGTGCATTTGGAGCATAATGGAGCGGGCAACATCGAGAAGGTGTCGATTCTTCCGATAAGCGACTCCGTTTTGTTGGGGGGTATAGGCACATGAAGTTTGGTGAATAACCCCAAAGTCAGAGCAAAGAGTTGCAAATTCGTGGTTAGTTTATTCACGAGCATTGTCCGTGCAAAAAGTTTTGATGGTAGTGGAGAATTGCGTTTGGATCTCAAAGAGAAACGCCCGAAAAACACGAGGAAGCTCGGAGCGATCACGAAATAGATATAGCCATGTCATTTGCGAATAATCATCAATAAACGTCAAAAAATAGCGATAACCGGAAATGCTATTAATTTTGTACGGACCCCAAATATCAGAGTGTATCAAAATAAAGGGAGCAATGCTCCGAGTACATTTAGATAAAAAGGATGAACGAGGTTTCTTGCCTAACACACATGATTCGCACTGAAAAGAAGGTACAGATACATCGGGTAGAGCCTTCTAGAGGACTGATAAAGGGGCATGGCCAAGACGCTGATGTCAATCTACGGAAGAGACTGAAGAGAGGTTAGAGGGAGATTCATCAAGGAGGTAGAGTCCGTTCTGCAGTCGTCCCTTACCAATGATAATCTACGTCTTGTGATCTTGTATCAAAAAAAAGAAGAGGTAAATGTTACAGAGCAGTTTAAATCATTAGTCAAGCAACCAACAGAAAGGAAATTGAACGGGGAGCCCGGAACATGAAGAGCCAAGCGTAGAGAGAGAGAAGAAGTGAGAGGGATGTCAGCCGATCCAGAGACAGGAATAGTGTCCTCATTGGCCACTGTGATGCACTTAGGATGAGGAGAATAAAGGTATTGATGTGACCGCAGGGAGGTGATGTGACGAGTGGCACCCGAGTCCACTATCCAGCGCGGACTAGTGGAGAGACAAGTGATACCTTCTTGAGAGATAGAGGCAACAGAGGCAACGGAGGCAGGCGGGCGACTGAGCAGACCCTGGAGCTGTTGGAGCTGAAGGCGGACCTCTTCAAGGTCAATACGAGCAGAGGAGTCGGTAGCAGCAACAGTCGCCTGTGGACGAGGAGGAAGCCCATGCTTTCGATAGCATGTGGCCTCGAGATGGTCGTCCTTTCCACAGAAGGAACACTTTGGGCGAGGCTGACCTCCCCGTCCGCGGCTGCGAGAGCCAGTTTGCCCCCCGCGAGTAGGGGGGAAGGAAGCAGAGGAGCAGAAGTTTGCTGCAGGAGAGCCGGGGACGGTGGAGCAGAATGATCGGGAGGCGGGGAGACCTTGAGCAACATAGAACACACATCTGATAGTGAGGGGGTAGCAACCCAGGAGACGACCTGGGCCCAAATGCTGTGAAGGTGGGGTGGAACACGAGCCATCATCATGGCCACCCCGACGGCTTCTTTCTGAGCGTGTTGTGTAGCAAGGTCCAATGTAGGAGGTTGATGTTGGATCCATGGCTCAACAAGAGTCTTTGCATCAATAAGAATAAAAGGGATATACAAAATTATATTAATTATATGGAAATTAAATTGATGAGTCATACCATGAAACTATGGGAACGAGTAATAGAAAGAAGATTAAGACGCGAGACTAACATCTCGAAGAATCAATTTGGATTCATGTCAGGGAGGTCGACCATAAAAGCTATACATTCTTGATGAGACTATGGACAACTATCGAGAAAGAAAACAAGATTTGCATATCTTGTTTATTGATCTAGAGAAGGCTTATAATAGAGTTCCAAGAGAGATCTTATGGAGAATCTTAGAAAAAAAGGTGTGAATATATCATATATTGACACAATCAAAGATATGTATACAAATTCAGTGACAAGGGTGAGGACATTTGGAGGATTAACACGGGAATTCTCTATCACTGCTGGCTTACATCAAGGTTCAGCTTTAAGCATTTATCTCTTTACCTTTATCTTAGATAAGCTCATTGTTTTAAATGTCCTCCGACATGTCCGACAGGTCTCCCGACATGTCATTTTTTAGAGAAAAACGATATGTTTTCTCAAAATAATAGATTTTATCCTTTTGTAAAATATCGTGCGATATGTCCGATCTTTTCCGATATATCAGCCGACACGACTTTTAAATATATCCCCCGTGGATATATTATTATATTTGCAGACAAATATCATATATTTAAATCACCTGTGGATACTATATTATGTATGTTTAAATCGATTAAACTTATTATTTCAATTTTTTAACGTTTTATTCTTACAATCAATTTTGTATAATTGTTTCACAAATTTTTAATTTCATATTATAAAAAATAGGAAAATATTTAATACATTTATTAGGTGATTGTTTCATATTTTTAATATAAATTTATAAGTTTGAAAAAACTTATAAATTAAGTATTTAACTTTTAAATCTTTTTAATTTGCAATAAACTTATTGTTATCAAAATAAAATTAATGTATAATATTAAATATATTTTACAATGTATCATTTTGTATTTGTTAATAATATTTTTTCTTAGATACTATTTAAATTTATTTCATAATATAAATGACTCATTTTTTATCAATTTGTTATATTATTTTTTTATTTTTATAACATATAATTATAGTTAGTATACATTAAATAAAAATTTTATTTATAATATATGGAAATCTGATATTTTAAAATATCTCCGACATCCGACATTTAAAAACACAATCCGATATGTGTCCGACATCCGATATTTAAAACATTGGATAAGCTCACCAGACATCCAACAAGCAATACCTTGGTTTTTTTGTTTGCGGATGATATCATTTTGGTTGATGAGACGTGCGACGGTGTAAACGCAAAACTTGATTATTGGCGAGATAGTTTAGAAAAGAAGGGTTTTAGGTTGAGCAGGGCAAAGATGAAGTATATGGAGCTTATATTTAGCAGTACAAAGTGTTTTAAATATCTTGGATCGATAGTTCAAAAAGGCGGAGGTATTGATAAAGATGTGACACATAGAATCCAAGCGGGTTGGTTGAAGTGGAGAGGTGCATCAGGGATCTTATGTGATCGTAAAGTACCAGTAAAACTTAAGGGCAAGTTTTACTGTACTGCAATTAGACCCGCAATGCTCTATGGTTCTGAGTATTGGGAAGTGAATTGTGTACATGAGCAAAAAATGAAGTTGCGGAGATGAGAATGCTTAGCTGGATGTGTGAGCACACGAGATTGGATAAAAATAGGAATGAAAGTATTAGGGATAAGACAGGAGTAGCATCAATTGCAGAGAAGATGTGAGAAGCTCGTCTAAGATGGTTTGGCCACGTACAAAGGAGACCATTACATGCACTTGTTAGGCATTGTGAGAGTCTAGTCACTAGGCATGTTAAATGAGGGAGGGGTAGACCAATAAAGACTTGGAATGAAACTGTAAGGAAACATGATGTACTTAGGCATTAGTGAGATTATGACAAAAGATGGGGCACAGTGGCGACAAAGGTTCCATATATCCGACCTCATTATAGTGGGATAAAGGCTTCGATGTTGTTGTTGTATAGTTTTATTTTCAAAAGATTATAAAGTATTGTAAAATCAATGATAATTTCAATTGAAATAAATATTATTAATTTCAAAATTTTGTTTTGTTTTAGCTCATGATCATGAATGTATTGTGTTTTTTTTTGTTTGTATGACCTCATCTTATTTAGATACTAGAATCAATTTTAGACCAATAAAAACAAATTAAATAGAATAGTCATTTCATTCTAGGTTTATAAATTGAAATTTTATTTAAAAAATACACACAACATTATCATTTATTTATTTTATGACATAACATTAAATTCAAACTCATCATTCTAGCATTATCATTTAATTAATAATATTATTCATGCTAGTTATCTCATATTATCACGATGAATTAAATTATGAGTAAAAAATGAAAATTTGAAATTTATGATAACTATGTCATGTTTAAATATACTATAATTATAAACATTAAATAAACTCATAATTTATGAATTCATCCTTACACTTAAACGTTTATTATATTTATGATTATTTACTCATAGTTTGTGTCTCACATTACCGAGGGCGTATGATTGTGTGCATTGGAGACATAACCTCTAAGTCATGTCTTGTCCTTAATCGGGGAAGGTTTCAGTGGGGCCTTGCGAGGCACTGGGGGGAAGGAGTGCTAGGTTGATCGTTCTCTTGTGTGTGCATATGAGACTAACATCCCAACCTACGGCATGTGTGCAGCCCCACATGCTCATCTGTCACTTAGTGCGAGGTTAGATGTGTTAACATATAGTTGGATAGTTTTAATCTTAGGCATAATTATCACATATTCATTGCATGAATATTATTTTACACTTTATGATTATTCATGTCATTCATATTGGTTCGAATATGTTATCTTGTGTTTTTTATTGTATATTTATTCTGGCATTCATGATTTTTAAAAATATAAGTATTTTGAAAAATAACAATTTTTACACCATAGGCCAAAAATATTTTATACATATCTTTTTCATAATTTTTTTAAAAATTTTATCGTACTTTGTCGCTTATCTTAGAAAACATGAATATAGCAAAATTAGAATGAATAATTATCAAAAACCAAGTTTTTAAACCAAAATTACAATTTTTTATTGCTAGCATCGCGTGATAGTACTAGTGCTGGAAGTAGCATTAAAACTAGTTTTTTATTTTGTTTTTGCAATTTTTTGCATAGAAAATCATATTGCAGATAGGCTCCTTAAAGAGTTCTATGTTTTCAAAAAATTATTTATTTAAAAATATTTGAAAATTAAATATAAAATTACAAAATAATTTAAATATATATATGCTTTTTCTGTTATTTATTTTTTTTTGTTTATTGTTTTATATTTTTATAAAAAAAATTATAAAAACTACTAACACTTCATTGTCAAAGTCAACGTTGATTTGTTATATCAATTAAAGAATAAATACAATGTTTAATTTAATTTTAAAAATCTTAAAACATGTCTTGTTTATGTCATGTCTTGAATATTATTTTGTTATGTGAAATAAAATTGAATGTAGAAAACATGTGTAGGATTGTTTAGCAAGTCTCTAAGTATGAGTAATATTTTATGTTTGATAATAATTCATTCACTCCCTTATTTTGAAAATATACATGTGTTTTTAATCTTATATTTGCTTAATTGTGTATTATAATAATATAATAATTAAAATGCATTAATAGATTATCTACAATATATTGAAAGGATTATTTCAATTCGCTGTTTTTCATGTACTAATTCATCAGAGAAATGTGGTTTAAAAATTAAAATGTTATTGTTTGCAAAACAAGTGAATTCGAAGACTTGACCACAAGCCTAAAAAACAAATAAAAAATGACAAGAAAAACACCATCATGCACTACTCACCCTCCTGATATGTTTTAATGAACATTGCGAGATTAGGTACCTTTTAAAGGATTGTAAAGTGTCTTATAGCAAACAAAATATTCACTTCTCCTATGTACACAAGATCACAAAATAAAATAAAACGTAAAAAAAAATGATCCACGAAGCACTACTTCGCTTACTGATAAATCTTAATGAACATTGTTTGTGTGAAGCACATTGGTAATTGTACTTTATATGTTTATGTATTTAAATATTGTGCAAGTAATTTTATTTATGTATTTTAATGTTGTGGTATTCTATTATATATTATCATGTGTTTTGATTAATTTACATGTAGACTTTGTTAAAACACTATTTTATACACATCATCTTTCATAAAAACTTTTACTCATAAGAATTGGATCCTAAAGCATATTTACACAACTCTCTACAAACTTAAGTAAATGCACTACAATGTTTATTTTTACTTGAAATGCAAACTAAATTACATTATTGTTGATATCTATTTTTGATATATTAAAATCATGCTTGCAAAATTTAAATATAAGCATATCACTTCGATTTTTATTGAAAATATCTTCATATCATGCTAAAACTCTTTATCTTTTATATGAACTTATTTAAAAAAAGATGTTTATTTTTAAGAGTACAAATTATTTTCTCAACATGTGGTATTTTAAAAGAAGAATGTTTACCTTAAAGTTTTCACTGTGATTATGTTCATTCATGAACTGTTTTTTAACAAGTCGTATCTTCAAATAATAATTCTTACATTATAATTTTTTTTGTATGTTAACTACTACTATATTCAATCATGTATATATATTTTCTCTCAACAAGTGGTATTTTAACAAACTTTTTTATAGCATCTTATTTTTTCTTCTCTACATAGACAAATTAATTTTTATTACATATGTTAGAAAAGCCCATATAAAGAGCCCAGTATTGGACCCATTTTTGTCTTTCTTCTTCTTTCTCCTTTGTATTTACACACACAAGCAATACATACACGTTTTGGTGCTCTCTCAACATGGTATCAGAGGGAGTCGGTCTCTCCTTGCGGCTAGCCTTCTGCTAACCACCCGACCTGCCTCTGTTTGCGCTAGGAGCGATCTATGTTTATCTAACCGGACAACCTTCCATTCTCGCGCACGGCGCGCGGCTAGCCTTCTCTAACTGCCTCTCCTCTATCATGTGGCCTCCACCTTCTTTCTCTCTACTCTCTATCCTTTTATAGGAGTTTCTCTCGCCAGTGGGGCCCTTTCCCACCTCCTCTATCCTGCGCGGTTTCCTCTCTACCCGCGCGGTCTGTTTCTCGGACCCTTCTTTGCTCGCGGCCTTCTCTCTGATTTCTTCTCTCGTGGGCCCCTCCTCTGGAGTTACTCGCCCGGTCTCTCTGCCTATCAACTCGAGTTCTCTAACTCGCGACCTCTTCTTCTATCCGCTCAAGTTCTCTAACTCGCGGACTCTTCTCCCATCTGCTCGAGTTCTCCTACTCGTGGACTCTTCCTCTTGCCCGCTTGAGTTCTTCTACTCGCGGCTTCCTCTTCCTGTCTGCTCGAGTTCTACTCGCGGCTTCCTTCTTTACTCTGACCGCTGGTGTGCTCAATAAGACCTTGTGGTCTATTTTCTTTCCGCATTTTTTGCTCGCGGTCCGTCTGGCCGCTGGTGTCCACATTGTGACTGTGCGGTTTGTTTCTCCCGCATTGTGGTCGCGGTCTGATGCGTGTAAATCGGCAAGCGCACCGGTCGCACAAGTAATAAAGTTTGGGAATAAATCTCCGAGTGTCGGTCTCTTGAGGAATGCAATTAGCATAGAGCGGCAACAGTTCAGAAAATATTGTTATGAGGGTTATACTTAGAAAAAGAGTAAAAAAAAGGGACTTGAGAGATTGTGGTTGTTTGATCTAATAAACTAACAAAAGCTATGCGGGTCGAAGGCACCGCTTCGCAAGGTGAAGTGAGTGTTTCGGCCGCGATGCCGAACTTCGGCTGGGCGAGTGGACGGAAAGCTAATGGATGGAAGTGTTCTTGTGTGGAGTGCAATCGGGTGAGACACGGGTATGGAGTGGATGTGGAGTGAGCGAGGCGCATTCACAGACACTACTCACATGCATAAGCAAACTACAAACATCTCATTAGATATAGAATAAAACTTGATGTTCATTACAGTGTTAAATCATTCCATACTACAGAGGAAGGGGAAGAGGAGTAAACCAAAAGAGAGTGAAGATCCACCGCAGGTCGTGGCCGGAATAGTGAATCGTCAATCCGCTTCCGGGCTCAGTCTGAGGAGGCTTCCGGTACCAACGAGTTGTCACCTCGAAGGCCTTTAAGTCCGTTCTCTAGGTTGTCTTCTTCACCAACTCCGGTGGAAAGCTTGGAGTTGAAGTCGTCAATGGCCGGGGGCTTCGCCGGAGAGTTAGAAAAGCTTCGAAAAAGCCAGCTATGGACTCCCGATGAAGGTGGAGGTGATGGAGCAGCTGGAGAAGTAAAATGGCGATTCCCGCGCACTCCCCGATCGCAGCAAATGACGGGCGTTGACCTAAATCGCGGAACAGGGCCTTAAATATGGAGGCAGCAAAAGCAGTGCGCACGATCAGTGGCGCACGACCAGTGGTCGTGCACACTGTCGATCGATGATCGTGCGTCATTTCCAATTAGACCTGCAACCTGGATAGAAACATCAGCAAATATGCGCACGAGTAGTGGCGCACGACCAGTGGTCATGCGCACTACGGCCAGTGCTCGTGCGATTACCCTGGCAGAAATAGGAAAAATGAGAATGCAATGCGCACGATCGATGGCGCACGACCAGTGGTCGTGCACAATAAGTCCAGTGGTCGTGCGCAAAAAGAGATCGACGAACAGAGAAAAGTTCTTGAGAAAGTCGTCGAACGGAGATCGACGAATGAAATGTGCACGACCGATGGCGCACGACCAGTGGTCGTGCGCAATAAGTCCAGTGGTCGTGCGCAGTATTTCTGCATCGTCGGGGTCTCCCGAGCGGTTCTGGAGCACGCACACGAACCCTGCACCAGTAGAAGAGGCAGATAGGCCACCAAACGTGCACACCACATTCCCAAGACAAGGCTAAAGAACAACAAAAACACAGAAACAAATAAAGCACACAGAAACGGGCATATAGTGCACTTAATCGTGAAATCGGCATGTAAGCAAATATAAGCAATAATGGCTCTCAGTGTAAAATGTGGACTCATCACACCCCCAGACTTAACCATTTGCACGTTCTGAGCAAATCATCACTCCGTGTACTAGAAAATAGCTAGCTGGCTCAGAAATTTCAAAAAGAAGTAAGACGATAAATCAAATACATCATGAGCATAGAAAATATAATAGAAAAACTTTTTTAATTATACGACGTAGTTTATTCGACAGACGTAAATAAATATTGTAATTGCTCAAAATTAGAATTCTGGAGAATCTTGTGATCATGTATAGGAAGAAAGTAGGCAGGCAACTAAGGTGAGCATTGCCAAAGATCGGGGCTCAGAATCACCTCCAAAGGAATCCGCCAATGTCGGGGACCATACGCTTGCACGTTCACACTCTCTCAACGGCGCGGGTTAGACTCAAGCGTGAATCAGTAGGACTTGTAGGAGAAAATGGGGCTTAGGCTAAGGTTTGGTAGTCAATGATAAACATGAAGGCTACACGCAACCAAAGCGAGCGAATAAAAACTTAAACCAATACAGCCACTTAGAAATGTATGGGTAACACACCCCCAGACTTAGCTTGAAAATCGGGCGTGAACACGGCCTAACCCGACCAAAATCAATAAATAGGATGGGGATAAAATTCTCAAAGCAATTCTTTCAGATTTTTCTCTCTTCTTTTTTTTTTCTTTTTTGCTTATCTGCTTTTTTCTTTTCTGCGCTTGCAATCCCCAAACGTAGCAATCAAAACGTGAATGAATTCAGCACCACATTAAACGATGTTCACATATCACAACCTTGGCAAAATAGTAAATACAAACAAGCTCAAGTATTTGATTGCGATGGTGGGTTTAGCATCAGGCCTTGGTGAATGTGAGTGGAGCTGGATCAAAGAAGGGGTAGGCACAAATTTGGCATGCAACGGTTAACGGGTAGGAAAGGCTAAACAAGGCTCAAACTAGCCAAAATGAAGGCCTGCGTCATGCGCACGCTGGACTAACCGGGCATCAATGCTTCGAGAGTAGCTTAGGGCAAGTTCTTAGCCACCGAGAAAGATGATCTTTCCTCCCGACTCGAGCAATACGAGTCTAATGGCGGCTACACACATTCCTACATTATCGTTCGATTACTCCAGATTCAGATTTTGAGTAGTACAAACAATATTTACGTCTGTAGAAAAATATAAATCTACGAGCATAAAGAAAAATTAATTTTATCCTAGTTCTACACAAACCATGAGTACTCGATTAGGAGTACTGCATGAGTTTCGAACTACTCAATCCTGAAATCCTAAGCCAACACCACTATTTTAAAGTTTACAAAAAAACAATACATTTGACTCGGGTTGTGCGCGTGGATAAGAGCGCACTCGTGTGGGTGACTCAGTGTGTGCAACAGAGATCAAAAAATAATTAAACAAGAAACTAGTATGCAACAGAATGTGTTATGTAGTGACCACATGCATGTTCTCCCCCCCAGACTTAAATTCGACAACTAGAAAAAAATAAACATTCCAAATGGGATAAATAACTAGGGTAGGAAGTACTTATGCTCAAATTGAGCATACCAGTCGTGCAACGAGATGTCCAAGTGCGGCCAAGTTGCCGTGCCTCAAAAATTCTTGCACCTGCGATTGAAATATGCACGCCAAACAAAATATGGACACATATATATAAATATATAACAAGAACTCAAAACACAGCATAAGACCAAACGGTCCAACTTGGGTTGTCTCCTGAAAGCCCTTTTGTTTACCGTCCTTAAGGTGGACCAAATACCTGTATTAGCAGTTATAGTAAAGAGTTCTTGACAGTAGAAAAAAGGAAAAAATAAAAGTAGAGCAACCCAGCGTTCAAAAAGTAACGAGAAAATAGAAAGAGGGAAAGTGGAATGAAGGTGGTGCAATCAGCTATAAGCAGATTTGTGGTAAGTCTCTCCGGTGGGATGCGAGATGACAGTAGATTGTCTTTTTGCATTGAGGGTAGGCATTTTCCCTTTACTTCGATTGCACTCTTTCTCGCACCGGAAGGCAGCGTAGCGCTCTTCGCGTAAACGCTTTGCCTCTTTCAGTTTCTCCACCGTGGGAGACTTCCAATGGATGTAGGCTGTGGGGTTTCCTGGTGTCGTGGTTTGTGGCGTCCTGTCCGGCACCGTGACGGCGACCGGATCTGCCCAAGCTACAGATCGCTTAGCAGAGTTATACAAATAAGTGTCTAGGGATTTCTCCCAAATAAAACTTGGTTCGCCATGCTCAACAACATAGTTGGCTGGAAGTAGAAAGGCAGCCGTGGCTTTGGTACACTCGATCTCTTCTTTGACCAGTAGCTCTTGATTCTCATCTACCTTCTGGGAGAGTCCTTTCTTTGTCTTCTCTTCCAGATGTGCTTCTTCCAATGTTGGGAGACCTGAATCTATTTTGGTATCTGTGACACTCAGAAAATTGTTATTTTGGATGAGAGAGGAATGTATGGACGTGTTATCGAGGGTGGAATCTTCGGTCGGCCAAGTGACACGGCCTTTGGAAAAGTCGAGGGATGCGCCACTGGCTGTCAGGAATGGGACTCCTAATATAGGAAAAGAGTTATTTTCCCTTGGTCCCAAAACCTGGAAGTCAATGGTTATACTTTTGTCGTTAACCTCGATTTCAACTTCTCGAACACCTCCCTCGGTGTCAACCAAATTGTCATTCGCTAAGATAAGCGACTTCCGATTGTCAATGTCGACTTGTAGGTGCATCTTCGCAACATCTTGCAAAGTGAGGATGTTGCTGGACGCCCCGAAATCGCATAATGTTGGGGTTTCGATGTTGTTTATTTTATAATTGATGACGAGCGCGTTGTGGTTTCCCAAATTTTCCTCCCCAAGGCTTTTACCTTGTTCATGGGGGTTCTTTTCAGTGTTACTAGGTAAGGTGTCTTGGGTGCGCTGGGAAACCACTTGGGCCAATTGGCCTAATTGTGCCTCCAGTTTGCGCATCGAGGCGGCTTGATTTGTCATGTTGGTTTGGGAAATTTCAACGAATTTCTCGAACATCTCTTCCAAAAAACTTTTTTTTACGACGGGGGGCACTTGGGAATAATTCGGTTGAGGGGGCCGCGGTTGGCTTCCGGAGGCATACGCATCGTTTTGATGCTGCCCCAGTTGCCATCTTTGGCCAGATGCGTTAGGATTCCAAGAAAAGTTGGGGTGGTTTCTCACCCCCGGGTTGTATGTGTTGTCGTAAGGCACTCCCCTGTTTTGATTAGCTACAAAATTAATTGACTCGTTCATAAAAGAAGATTCGTCTGGTACCTCAACTCCTAAGCATTCGAAGCTGTGGTGGTCGGTGCTTCCGCACCCTTGGCATGAGATTGCAATCACTGGGGCGGCGACAGCAGGCTTGGGGATATCCACGGCAAATACTCCACTTGTGCTTCATGGGATGTTTCTTCCAGCGGTCCAGTAAGCGCTGTGGGTGGCGGTGTCTTGTAAGATTCTCAGAGCATCATCTGGAGCAAGATTCATGATTGTTCATCCAGAGGCGGCATCGATCATGGCTCGGTGGTGGGGATCAATAGCGAAGTAGAAACTTTTGACGAGGTTCCACGTTTGGAATCCATGATTAGGGCACTTCCTCAGCAGCTCGTTGAAACGCTCCCAAACTTCGGCTAAACTTTCTTGATCGGCTTGCCGGAAGTTGGCTATTGAGCGCCCCATGCTCACGATCTGATCTACCGGATGGAACTTAGCTAGGAATTTTGTGGTCAAAGCCTCTGAGGTGATGGCTGTTCCAGGTGGGAGGGAGTGAAGCCATGTCTTGGCTTTGTCCCTTAATGAAAAAGGGAAGAGGCGGAGCTGGACTGTTTAGTCTGGGATTCCAGCGTAGCGGAACGTGACGCAGATTTCGGAGAATTCTGTAAGGTGAAGATGGGCGTCTTCAGTGGCCATTCCGGAGAACTGAGCATTGTTCCGAATGATATTCAGAATAGCTGGTTTAATCACGAACTGTGGGTTGGTGATAGCAGGTCCGAAACCGGGGTATATGCTCCCGACAGTGGGTGTAGTATAATCCCTCATGGTGCGGACCTGGGGAGGGTTCACTTCATTTTCGTCGCCATTTCTGTCGACATGAGGTATCCCTCCAACTCGGTTGTCTGCATCAATATTCAGCTGGTCTCCCATTGGGGCAAAAGAGATGGCTGCGTCGCGTCTTCGCGCTAGGATAGTACGTTCGATCTCTGGGTCGTAGGCGACAAAATCTCTTGTAGCTCGGCCCTGCATTCACTGCGGCAAACACAATAGAAGGAAACAGCAGTCAAAAAACACTAACTCTTATAACAATATTTTCAGTCATCCTGAGTCGCTCTACAGTTGCATTCCCCGACAACGGCGCCAAAAACTTGATGGGTGTAAATCGGCAAGCGCACCGGTCGCACAAGTAATAAAGTTTGGGAATAAATCTCCGAGTGTCGGTCTCTTGAGGAATGCAATTACCATAGAGCGGCAACAGTTCAGAAAATATTGTTATGAGGGCTATACTTAGAAAAAGAGTAAAAAAAGGGACTTGAGAGATTGTGGTTGTTTGATCTAATAAACTAATAAAAGCTATGCGGGTCGAAAGCACCGCTTCGCAAGGTGAAGTGAGTGTTTCGGCTGCGATGCCGAACTTCGGTTGGGCGAGTGGACGGAAAGCTAATGGATGGAAGTGTTCTTGTGTGGAGTGCAATCGGGTGAGACACGGGTATGGAGTGGATGTGGAGTGAGCAAGGCGCATTCACAGACGCTACTCACAAGCATAAGCAAACTACAAACATCTCATTAGATATAGAATAAAACTTGATGTTCATTACAATGTTAAATCATTTCATACTACAGAGGAAGGGGAAGAGGAGTAAACCAAAAGAGAGTGAAGATCCACCGCATGTCGTGGCCGGAATAGCGAGTCGTCAATCCACTTCCGGGCTCAGTCCGAGGAGGCTTCCAGTACCAACGAGCTGTCACCTCGAAGGCCTTTAAGTCCGTTCTCTAGGTTGTCTTCTTCACCAACTTCGGTGGAAAGCTTGGAGTTGAAGTCGTCAATGGTCGGGGGCTTTGCCGGAGAGTTAGAAAAGCTTCGGAAAAGCCAGCTATGGACTCCCGATGAAGGTGGAGGTGATGGAGCAGCTGGAGAAGTAAAATGGCGATTCCCGCGCACTCCCCGATCGCAGCAAATGACGGGCGTTGACCTAAATCGCGGAACAGGGCCTTAAATATGGAGGCAGCAAAAGCAGTGCGCACAATTAGTGGCGCACGACCAGTGGTCGTGCGCACTGTCGGTCGATGATCGTGCGCCATTTCCAATTAGACATGCAACCTAGATAGAAACATCAGCAAATATGCGCACGAGCACTGGTCGTGCGCACTACGGCCAGTGCTCGTGCGATTACCAGGGCAGAAATAGGAAAAATGAGAATGCAATGCGCACGATCGATGGCGCACGACCAGTGGTCGTGCGCAATAAGTCCAGTGGTCGTGCGCAAAAAGAGATCGACGAACAGAGAAAAGTTCTTGAGAAAATCGTCGATCTCCCCAAGACAAGGCTAAAGAACAACAAAAACACAGAAACAAATAAAGCACACAGAAACGGGCTTATAGTGCACTTAATCGTGAAATAGGCACGTAAGTAAATATAAGCAATAATGGTTATCAAGTGCAGTGCTAAGACGATAAAACTGGCTCAGATGAGTCCAAAAATCAGTGTCAAATGTGGACTCATCACGGTCTTCTCCTTGCCGAGCGGTCTCCCGTTCTTCTTGCAGCGGTCTTCGACACCCGCTTCAGTCTCTAGTCGCTACGACTTGCTAACCGCCCGGCTTGTTTCGGTCTCTCTCCTGCTGCTTCTATGGGCTCTTCTGTCAACTCCAGCGGCCCGGCGACTAGTCCTCCTGCAGACCGCCCGGCTTGTCCAGCTGACCGCCCGGCTTGTTCTGCTGAAATTCGCGACGAGCTGCGGATAACTACCATTTCTCTCTCTGTGAAGAAAAACTTTATCCCTTGGGTGCATTCTGCTCGACGGGTTTTTCAGGCCAAGGGCCTTTTGCCTCACCTCACTCAGGCACCTCCTTCTCCTCCTACAGACGACTGGCTCTGCAATGATGGTCGTGTTCAGACTTGGCTCCACAATTCCTTGGATGGTGAGCCTTATCAGATGGCCATGTATCACGAAACCGCCAAGGTTATGTGGAATGAGTTGCATTCCTTGTACTCAGGTTGAGACAGCCTTCAGCATCTCTACGACACACTCACTGATCTTCTCGCTCTCGACACTGGGGGGGCTTCGGATATGACCTCATTTGTCGCTCGAGCCAAAACCCTTGCTGAGGCCTGGATCCAGCATCAGTCGTCTACCAATGATCATGCTGCTCAGCGCGCTCAGAAGGAAGTCGTCTGCATTGTCATCATGATGGCTCGTGTTCCTTCTCACCTTCAGAGCATTCAGACTCAGGTTCTGGCTTATCCCACAACATTGTCTTTCTCTGATGTTTGCTCCATGCTTCTCCGTGTGTCCCCTCCTCCAGATACTTCTGTGTCTTCTCCCTCGGCCCTTCTTCAACAGACCCCATCCCCCCTACCGTCCCCTTCTACCTCCGCTCGTAGCGGACGTTCGGGATCCCGGGGTCGTGGTCGTGGTGGCCGGGGTCGGCCGAAGTGTTCCTACTGCGGGAAGGACGACCATCTTGAGGCGACCTGATACCGGGAGATTGGTTATCCTACTCGTCCGACGGCGTATGTTATTGTTGACGCCTCCTCTGCTGCCCCTCCTGACCATGAGGCCATTCGTCTCCAGCTCCAGCAACTCCAGGGACTACTCAACCCGCCCTATGCCACCATTGCATTCGTCTCCAACACAAGTACTGCTTGTTTATCCACCAGTCTGTGCTGGCTCGTGGACTCAGGTATCACTCATCACATTACCTCGCGATGGTCTGCCCAGTACTCGGATTCTCCTCATCCAAAGTGTATCACTGTGTCCAATGGGGCGACGGTTCCCGTCTCCGGCTCGACGGATCTCTCTCTCAACCCATCGATCTCCCTTCGCTCTGCTCATCATGTTCTGAGCTCCCCGTTCAATTTACTTTTTGTCGGTCGCCTTACTAATGATCTTGATCGTTCTGTCATATTCACATCCTCTTCTTTTGTCATACAGGATCGGCGGACACAGACTACCATTGGTAAAGGCACACTGTGGAACGGGCACTACCTTCTCGATGACTCTCCTACCATCCTCTCCTCTGTCTCTTTCAGGGAGTGGCATCGACGTCTTGGGCATACCCCTCTGCCGATCCTCCAGCGGGCTCTTCCTGATATATCTCTTCATCTTTTTCAGTGTGAGTCTTGTATCTTCGGCAAGCAGCTGCGTTCTTCTTTTCCCGCGCATTGTACCCGGAGCGCTGCTCCGTTTGATTTAGTACATTCCGATGTATAGGGTCCTTTTAAGATTACTAGTATTTTTGGGTTTCGGTACTTTATCACATTTATTGATAATTACTCTCGCACTACGTGACATTACTTACTTCGTGATCACTCTGAGCTTCCCCGTATTTTTCGGGTTTTTGTCCTTGAGACCCGTAAACAATTCCACACCACCCTAAAAACATTGCGAACCGATAATGCTCGCAAATACACCGGTCACGGATTTACAGATTTGTGCTCTGAATTCGGAATTATTCATCAAACATCTTGTGCATACACACTTCAGTAAAACGGCGTTGCCAAAAGGAAGAACCGCCACTTACTCGATGTAGCCCGCTCCCTCATGCTTCAAATGCATGTTCGCAAGCCTTGCTGGAACCTTGCGGTCTCCATTGTCGGCTTTCTCATCAACCGTCTCCCTTCCTCTGTCCTCCACTATGCTACTCCGTTCATCCTACTGTTTCCCTCCACTCCGACCTTTCCTCTTTCGCCTCGTGTCTTTGGCAGCACCTGTTACGTCCACCGTCTTGGGCCGTTCACGGATAAGTTGGATCCTCGTGCGGCTAAACACATCTTTGTCGGCTATTCGCGCACCCAGAAAGGCTATGTTTGTTATTCTCCAGCTTCTCGAAAAATCTCGGTCTCTGCTGATGTTACCTTCCGGGAAGATCAACCGTTTTTCCCTGGTCCTTTACCCGCTCATCTACCACCAGCTCATCTCCAGCCATCCATCTCACACCCGGTTATCCCCGTTACTGCACCACCTTCACTGGTTCCACCTGCACCGGCTTTTGCTCCCTCCAAACCACCCGTTATACGTGTCTACACCCGTCGCTCTGTCGGTTCCGTTGACCCTCTGCAGTCGGTCTCAACCACGGATACTCCGCATCCTGCTGATCAAGTACCGCCCTCCACTGCTCATCCACTGGCAAACTATGTATCCCTTCATCGCCTCTCTTCCCACCTTCACACACTTGCTACTTCTCTTTCCTCGGTCTCTGTTCCTAACTCTGTGCAGGAGGCGCTCCAACATCCGGGCTGGAGGGCCGCCATGGAGGAGGAAATGACTGCTCTCTGGGCTAACCAGACATGGACTCTAGTACCCCTTCCTCCAGGTCAGAAACCGGTTGTGTGTAAGTGGGTCTTTGTCATCAAACATGTCGTTGATGGGACGATTGACCGTCTGAAGGCTCGTCTAGTGGCTCGTGGCTTCACCCAACAATAGGGGTTCGACTATGAGGAAACTTTCTCTCTGGTGGCCAAGCTCAATATTGTTCGTGTCTTCATCTTTGTAGTTGTCTATCGCCAGTGACCCTTACACCAACTGGATATCAAGAATGTCTTTCTGAATAGTGATCTCCAGGAAACGGTGTATATGCAGCAACCACCCGGGTTTGAGACCACGGGGGAGTCTCAGATTGTCGTCTTTTGAAGGCTTTGTATGGTCTCAAACAATCCCCACGGGCATGGTTTGACAAATTCAGTAAAGCCCTTCGGGATATTGGTTTTACTCGGAGCTCGGCCGACTTCTCGTTGTTTACTCGTCACCGAACAACGGAACGGTTCTTCTGTTAGTATACGTTGATGATATCATCATTACAGGAGATGACTCACAAGGGATACAGGCGGTCAAACTACATCTGAGTTCTGTCTTTCAGACAAAAGATTTGTGGCCCATACGGTACTTTTTGGGTCTTGAGGTGGCCAGACGGCAGATAGGCTTGTCCTCTCTCAACAGAAGTACTGCCTCGACCTTTTTCATGATGCAGGCTATTCAGGTTGTAAGCCGAGTGACACCCCAATGGATATAAATCACAAGCTCTGCGCCCGGGCATCTGACTCGGATCTCCTACTCCAGAATCCAGAATATTATTGTCGGCTCGTTGGAAAATTGATCTATCTCACGGTAATCAGACCAGATATTTCCTTCGTTGTTGGTATTGTCAGTCGGTATATGCACTCCCCTCGAAGATCTCATCTTCAGGCTGTTGAACGCATTCTCAGATACCTTAAAATAGCTCCCGGCAAAGGAGTAGTTTACAGAACCTCCTCTTCAGCTCCAACATTGGTGGCATACTCGGATGTTGATTATGCTGGTTCCCTTGATGACCGGCGATCAACCAGTGATTTTTGCACTTATATTGGAGGACATTTAATTACCTGGCGAAGCAAGAAACAAGCGGTCGTTGCTCGATCATAAGCTGAGGCAGAATATCGTGCAATGGCATCTGTAGTGTTTGAACTGACATGTCTTGAGAGTCTTCTCACCGATCTGGGTGTAAAATTACCTTCATCAGCTCTCCTCCTCTGTGACAGCCAAGCTGCTATACATATTGTCAAGAACCCGGTCTTCCACGAAAGAACAAAGCATATCGAAGTCGGCTGTCACTTCATCCGGGAGAAAGTTCAAATGAAGAAGCTCGATTTAAAGCATGTTCCAGGAACTGAACAAGTTGTGGATGTCCTCACAAAGGCTCTTTCCAGTACCCTCTTTTATCAGTGCTTGTCCAAGCTTGGCGCATACGATTTGTACGCTCCAGCTTGCGGGGGAGTGTTAGAAAAGCTCATGTAAAGAGCTCATTAGTGGGCCCATTTTTGTTTTTCATCTTCTCTCTTCTTTAGTCTCACATCATGTATAGGATTGTTCTCACTCTTTCTTCCTCATATATATTTGTATTCTCTCTTTGTATTTACACACACAAGCAATACATACAAGTTTTGGTGCTCTCTCAACAGTATACATTCACCTCTACCCTCTTTTTGATACTACCAAAAGGGGAGAATAACTTGCATAAAAGGTATAACTTTTAATAATTTAGAGGGAGTACAACGAAAATTTCATAGTCAACATCTATGTAGAGGGTAATCATATAAGAGGTGCATATATTATCATATTGCACGATCATGATTATTCTTCCAATAAATTGTCCCTAATCAATCTTAAAAGGTATATACTCATTCCTACCCACTTTTGATAATAACAAAAGGGGGAGAATAAATTGAGAAAAATAGTGGAATAGATATTTATGGGTAGTAAAATATATAGAGAACACTTATGTAAGAGGAGCTTTCATATACAAAGAGTATTCATTTGTGCTTTAAATCTATCACGTCATAACCATGTTTTTCATACATATCTTTTACCGCACTTACCTATAAACACAAATGTTTTAAAACTCACCAATTTCTCATATAGGTATTTGTTATTATCAAAATGGGAGATTGTTGGAGTATGCGTTCCGCGTCTCTTGGTTTGAGAATAACAAATATCGTGATGTATTTGATCTATTCTTTTGTGTTTATAGTGTCCAGGTTGTACATGTTCAATGAGAAGACAAGTCCGCGTTCATGAGCATGACCCAAGGGTGTGTATACTTTAGATACAGCAAAAAGATGAGCATTGATTATTGAATACTAAAACGGTCATAACTTTCAATCCGGGAAGAGTTATAGGACGTGTCACCCCATTCCTGAAAGAGGACGACGACATCTACAATCTGGAAAAGGTTCGAACGACAAAAGTGAAGAGGAGATATCACCAGGCGATAGCGATATCACCAGGAGATAGCGATATCGCTGGCGATAACGAAAATGACGTCAGCGCGACGACGGTCATGTTCCACACGATCCAGACACAATGCGTATTATTTGGCGGTATTGCCAGGCGATAGTGTTATCGTCGCGCGATAGCCCCACGATCTTCATCTTCCCGACACGATCACCGCGGCGTGGGACACGTGGCAGCTTGAGGAGATATCGCTTGCGATAGCTACCTATCGTTCGGCGATAGCTACCTATCGTTCGGCGATAGCTACCTATCGTTCGGCGATAGCTACCTATCGTTTGGCGATAGCGATTTTTCTATGAAAGGCTGAAAATTCGTGCATTCAAGTGGTACATCTCCTGATGCTTGGATTCCTCATCGACCAAAGTCAGAACTATGAATATTTTGAGAAACGTTTGTATCCAGAGATTGAGAGAATTCTGTTGGGCAAACACGAAGATTGAAAGAGGATTTTGAAGCAGAAATGCTACAACGCACATTATACACAAAGGCCGAACCCACCAAGAATGTCAATGTCTACATCACCTTCGTATTCATCTTCAGAAATTCTTGGGGAGTTTCTCTTACTTTTTTATATAACTTATAATATTTTATTTACACATTTTGTAACGGGTTTGAAGAAATTGTTCGGGGAGAATGTCAGATTCCAGGAAGGATTTCGTAGGGAATTTGACTTGTTTGTGGTGACTGGATCCTTGTGTGATTTAGGGAGAAATTTAAAGTCTTGTGTGCAGCGACTAGGTCAAGGCTAGATCTAGGAGAGGCTTGAGGACGTAATTGAGGTAAGATAGACTATAGCCAGCCGATTTTTGTGAGAAGTACCGGTGAAGCAAGAAAAAAAGGTTTTTATATTCGTCTTGATTTCAAGCGTTATTGAAATCAAACAGTTTGTATTCAATTCTAAATAAATAAAATCATGTCTCGCTTTATAGTCTTAACTTAATTTTATTTTCATGCATAAAATGTTTTAATTATTATTTTTTTCCAAAGCCTTATTGCAAAATATATTGGAAGGTTCATTTTTTTAAGAAAGAAACTCTTGAATTCAATATCTGTGAGCAAACACCTGATGGTAAAACTTACCGCTTGCGCTAGTAAAAAAATATTGAATTCCTACGTTTTCTTTAATTAATATCCAATATAATTTTTTCTAAGATATTTAAATATAATTTTCTATAAAATATTCTGAAACTTCATTAATTTACTCTGATATTATTTTAAACATTAAATTTTATAAAGCCCTTATTCACCCCCCTCCCTCTAAGGGCGCCTTAAGATTCAACATCTATCACTGTTGGCTTACATTAAAGTTTAACTTTAAGCCTTTATCTTTTTACCGTTATCTTAGATGAGCTCACCGGACAAATCCAACAAGAAATACCTTGGTGTTTATTGTTTGCTGAAGATATCGTTTTGTCGATGAGACGAGCAAGGGTGTAAACGCAAAACTTGAATCTTGGTGAGACACTTTAGAAAAGAAGGGTTTTAGGTTGAGCATGGCAAAAACAGAGTATATGAAGATTACATTTAGCAGTGCAAGAAAGGCAAATGACTTCGTTATTAAGTTGGGTGATCAAGATATTTCCCGTAATGAGTGTTTTAACTATCTTGAATCGATATATTAAAAAGATGGAGGTATTGATAAAGATGTGACACAAAGAATCCCAGTGAGTTGGTTAAAATGGAGAGGCGCGTCAGGGATCTTATGTGATCATAAAGTATCATTAAAACTTAAAGGCAAGTTTTACCGTACTACAACTAGACCAGTGATGCTCTATGGTTCTGAGTTTTGGGCAGTGAATTGTGTATATGAGCAAAAATGGGAGTTGCGGAGATGAGAATGCTTAGGTGGATGTGTGAACACAAAAGACTGAATAAAATTAGGAATGAATGTATCAAGGATAAGACAAGAGTAGCACCAATTGCAGAGAAGATGTGAAAAGCTGGACTAAGATGGTCTGGACACATACAAAGGAGACCATTAGAGACATCTATTAGGCGTTGTGAGAGTCCAGGCATTAGGCATGTTAAACGAGGGAGGGGTATACCAATAAAGACTTGGAATGAAACTATAAGAAAAGACGAGATGTACTTAGGCATTAGTGAAATTATGACTAAAGATAGGACACAATAGCGACAAATGATTTTTATAGTCGATAGTGGGATAAATGATTGAGTGTTGTTATTTTATAATTCAAACTCAAAGAAAATATGATAAAGATTTAAATTTAAAAGTAGATTTATAAACCTTTTTAGTAGAAAAAAAATTCTTTAATTTTTTTCAAAAAATTCAGATCACTTGATTCGCGATAAGAGCAAATCAGCCTAGATCTGATATCAAACTGATGTAGGCCGAGAGTGCCAAAGTTAAGTTTTGCGAGAAAATCAAACTCGTTGTTATGGACCTTAAGAAATTCGTTAATTTTGTTCGAATTGACGTATCACGTGTTATGAGTCAAATCTTTCGCGAGAAGAATATAGCCATAAGTAGAATCACACGCAATAATTCATGAAATACGATAATAAAGGCAATTGAACGTTCGGGGCAAGCTTAAGATTATTTAGCAAGGCACATAAAAATAAACTTAGGGATTGGAGCCAGAATACCGAAATTTACGGCCGAGGAAAGTCATTCCAATTCAAACCCGTCGAGCAGTGGAGAGAACGGCAAAGACTTGGCTTCTCGATGTGCACAAAACAGTGGAATGAGCGAACACATAGGGTGTCAGAATAGGAGTTGAGGTCGACAGTACACGGCACACAACAAGCTCAGGCGGGCACCGGAAATGGGCTGTGGAGTCGACGGCGTCCTCGGTGACTGGTTGCGGGTCGGAGGTGAAGACAAAGAGGGGCCATCGTTCGTCAATTCGGGCGTCTGGTGCGTCACGGGAAGACAGCGGGCGGGCGGTTGGGTCGTCCGATGGGGGGGAACAGTTAGGGCAGAGGGGGCTTCTTTCTGTTTTACAGAAAGAACGATTTTAGCGTTTTCCTGTACATCCGACTTCCCCTTGCACTGATGTAGAATGGGTTTCAATAGAAGTTTGGCTTTTCTCTTTTTTTGTTTCCTTTCGAAAATACAGCATTTTCAATTCATGCTTTTCCAAATCACTCAATGAATTACCTCATAATTGATATGAATATATTCTTAAAATGTATGGCTCCTTAAATAGATTAAACTTGCCCTTTGTGTACTAATTACCTAAATTACCGGACATTTTTAGTTAAGGTCTCATCGTACGGTCAACTTGATGAGACGCAAAATAAAGACAGTTGCGTGGAAAGAAATATATGAAATGAAATACATAAATGCATAGTAAACGAAGCTAGGATGCATTGCAGGATGCATCAAAATATATTATTTGACTTTATCTATGACATATTCTCGTGAATATTTTCTAAGGTTTATCTATGTCATATCTTGTCTTGAATCCATATTTCTCCAATATGTTTTCTTGTTTGATTTTGTGCTGTGAAATTGAGAAACCCTAGATACAATTAAATCTCATATAGATAAAAAAAGAGTTGTAAGCGCCCCTTAGAGATAGGATGAGATAAATATTTCCGATTAGAGTTAAATCTAATAGCGGAGTTTATGAATCGATAAATGGATCTAGGGGTTTCGATTAGGAAGAGATTTTGATCTATTAACCTAAGTTTAATTACCGGTAATCTCAAGGGAGGAATTTGTATAGTCAAGGAACTCTCACAGTGTAGATTAATTTACAAGACATGAGATATATCGTCTCTATATATGAATTTCTAGGAGAATTCAAATTCCAAATATTATTTCTTTATATTGATTACTGCCCATTGTTTTCCGCTATTTTTTGCATCTCAAACTTCAGCTAGTTAATTAATCATCCTTAAAATTATTATAAAATCCAACATCGAGATATTATCTGCAATAGAATAGAATCTAGGTAAGTAAGAATATTCAACAAAACCCCAAAGAATATGAAACTTGATATCTTTACATATCCTGTACTATGAAATGATATGTGTATTAGCTTAACGAGTTATAGACTGAGACAAAATCTCTATCAAGATTTTTGAAATAATAGCTAATCAAATCACAGAATTGATTGGATTTCATTGTAGCTGATCGAATCACGGTATCGCTGTAATTTCGTGACAATAATTTTTGGCTCTATTGACCAACAAATCACCAGATAAACACTGAGTAAAGAAATCTCCCGGGTTTATAAGCTTTTGTGGTAACTTGTTTTGTAGGATGATGGAGCATTCGTTATACAAAATAACTGTGGAGAGCTCCTCCAATTTCTTCTTATTTGAAAGATTATTTTCTACCAACTGCCAATGAAAAAACAATTCTCTGCACAGCGATAATTAAATTATAATATAAAATAGGAAAATAAAGAAAAACTGTCCATGCATGCAAACGGAGAGTATGGTGCTACAAGGATAGAGAAAACTAATTAGAACTAAGACATTGGATAGGATTTAAAGATTCAAACCTGAGAACGAGAAGAATAGTTATGAAAACCACAATTGCAAATCCAGTCACCATTACGCCACCCTTTTGGAGTCCCAGGCAACTGATCTGAACTAACTGTATATGAAATATCCCCACTGCTATTACGAGGTAAAATCATATAAGGCCAACCTGACATTGTTGGAAGGGACTGTTGAAATGCAGAATTTCCAGGCATCCACCGCTGAAAGGTAGAATTTCCGGCTATTCCATAGTTCATCTTTGATGCAAGTAGACCCTGCATCCTGGAAAAATAATGTGAATAAGATGACACGGGTGCTCCGGCCATTCTAATTGCCGGTATTTCATTTTCCTCCTTTGGTTGACCGCATTTTTTGCACATTTCTCGAGATGCATAATTATTGTTACTGCAACCTATTGGCCCGATTCCACACAAGACAACCACAATGATGCATCCAGAAATGAGAATGCAGCCCAAGTATATTATCCACAGGAGACATGCATTAAACAAAAGCAGATAGTCAATTAAACCAAAATACGAAAAAATGGAATTTGACACTTGCAAAATTGCATGTTATAAACTATAAAGGGGCAAGTTGAGATGGTATCAACTTGTGATTAATTAAAATAGAAGGCTATATATTTACCTACTTCATGATGTCTTAAAATTCATTGAAAACATGGCCACATAACTTCAAAGGCACAACTGGATTCTATCTCGTGGAGAAGGAAATGCTTACAAAAATGTTGTTATAATAAGTAAAAAATGGGTATTAAAAGTGATCAAAATGAGATTCGCATAAAAGAATACAAGAAAGACTACCTAATGACAAACTCAGAGAGAAGATCCGGACACGAGGGAAGAGCAGGCGGTAGAGGGCGAGAAGGAGGCTAGGGTTTAGAGGAATTCCAGGGAACAACCCTTTTTCATATTACTACCAAGATAAACATAACAAGTCCAGACCAGCCCCTCTTATAGTGGAAGGATGCAAATAACAAAAATTCCAAAATAACATAAACATAAAACAAAAACATATAATTGAATATTAATTGTCCTTCTCACCGACCCCACCTAGATCATTCTCGTCGGTCTGAGCCGCTCCCGATGCGTCTGGTTCATTTTCATCGGTCCACGCCACGTCCACCGCAACCACCTGACACGGTTGTCGTCGTCTGTAGACCAGCCACGGTCGTTCATCGCCACGAATATCCGTAACAATGCCGCTGTCTGGAAAATTCGCTTTGTCCTCAATGCAGAAGTCGGGAAACTAACAGCGAAAATCATCCTGTAGTAGCCAAGTGGCCACGGACAGGGGGCGGTGGCGCCACGCTTCGTGGAGCTCCTCTGGGTCCGCGTCGTCGGGTAGATGGTGGCGGCGGTCTAGTAAGCTGTGCGGATAAACGAGGGCGGAGTCGGAGTACTCCAGATCGCTCGGGATGTGGTCCAATGTCGGGTGGTCACCCATGACACGGCGAAGCTGAGAGACGTGGAAGATCGGGTGGATGTGGCTCTCCTCAGGAAGTTGGATCTTGTAGGGAGGTGTTGTATGAGTACTCGGCTCGGCCCAACCACTTGGCCCAAGTGCCCAGTCTCTCGCCAATGAAACAACGCAAGTATGTCTCCAAACAACGATTGAGAACCTCTGATTGGCTATCTGTTTGTGGATGGTAGGTGGAGCTCATGCGGAGGTGCGTGCCTTGAAGACGAAACATGGACGTCCAGAAACTGCTCAGGAAGAGGGGATCGCGATCGCTCACAATTGATCGCGGAAATCCATGTAGTCGTACAACTCCAGAGATGAAACTGTCGGCCACTACCGTGCTAAGTTGTTGAAAGATATGGTACCTAAACACCTAGAGGGGGGGGTGAATAGGTGACCTAAACCTTTTTGAAACTTTGTTGGCAGCAAAACAGTTATCTCACAGATTTCTACAGCTAACAGCAATAACAAAATATAAACTGCAAATCCACAGCACAGCACAGCACAGCAGACACACAAATTTATAGTGGTTCCCCAATCTTTGGGTACATCCACTTTCCCCCTTCGCCTATCTAGCAGTGTACTAGATTCGGCCAAACTTCTCCACTATCTCAGAACCCAACTAGGTTCCTACACCTCAGGCCCAAAGCCTTACACTCAGCCACCAAGGCCTACACTCAGCCACCCAGGCCTACACTCAGCCAATCAAGGCCTACACTCAGCCAATTAAGGCCTACACTCAGAGTTCTTCAACTCCTACACTCAGGCAACCAAGCCCTACCCTCAGCCTTTATAATATAGGCTTACAATTCACTCAGATCCAATGGATCCTACAAGTTAAAATTGAATTACAATAACTAACTCTACAACTCAGAAAATAAGAGAGGAGTTGAGAGTTTCTTGAAGAGTTCTTGAAAGAACTCAGCTAGATCCAAACTGACTTAGCTTCCTTCAAAGCTTCTTGAGTAGAACTGAATTAGTCTGAATCCTCTGCAGTTGATCCTTGACCTCTGCTTCTTGAGATCCAGATGATTCTGAATCCTTCTTCTCAGTCTTAGTTCCAAAGACTGAATTCTTGATTGGAGCTCTCTCTCTCCAACTTCTTAGATCTGCTGTTGGACAGCAAGATCTTCTTGATTTGTATCACTTGAATAACTTGATCAGCAACCCCTTGAACAAATCTCTTAGATTGTTCTGCACTGGGTCAGAACTTAATCTTCTTAACAATACTTCTTTTCAACTTCTTATTAACACCTTATCAACCCACTTTCTGTAAACAGTCTGTGCCTATTTATAGGCCTTCTTCATGGTAACCGGCTGGTCCGGTTCATAACTGACTTCTGACATCTCTGACAAGTGCTGTAAACCGGCTGGAGCGGCAGCTGTCATGTCATCCAGTCAATTCTTGAAATTCTCTAACTGTCAGATAGTGTCGAGACTTTCTGTTCTTAAGTGTCGACACTTATAGAACAAGTGTCGACACATGTTGTGTAAGTGTCGACACAAGTCTACAAGGTGTCGACACAACTCCTTGTATGTCTCGACACAGATTCTTCTTCAAGTGTCGACACTGAAATTAAGTGTCGACACAAGTACTTGATCTTCTGTATCTTGTAGTATTCTTCTAAGTGTCGACACATCTCCTTTGTGTCGACACATCTTCATGTGTTGAAACTGTCAAGTGTCGACACTGCTTCTTGGTGTCGACACAAGTCTTCAATTTTGTTTCTTCAGCTGAGTGTCGACGCATTCCCTTAGTGTCGACACTTGTACTTAGAATATTTTGTAAACTTTTCTGTTCTTTGCTAAGTGTCGACACAGCTCCTTGTGTCGACACTTTCTTCAAGTGTAGAGTCTTCAACTAAGTGTCGACACATTGTGCTGGGTGTCGACACTTTCTTCAAGTGTTGACTCTTCTGGCTGTGTGTCGACACATTGTGCTGAGTGTCGACACATACTTCAAGTGTTGACTCCTTTGAGTGTGTGTCGACACATTGTGCTGAGTGTCGACACATTCTTCATATGTTGACTCTGCTGATTGAGTGTCGACACATTGTGTTGAGTGTCGACACTTGTCCTTAGTCTCTGCAGAATTTTGCTGAGTGTCGACACAACTCCAAGTGTCGACACTTTTTGATGTAGACTCAGCTCTTCTAGGTGTCGACACTTCTGCTAAGTGTCGACACAGCTTTTCTGCATTCTTCTTCACTGAGTGTCGACACAGCTCCAAGTGTCGACACTTTCTGTCTGGTGTCGACTCTTCTTCTCAGGTGTCGACACAATTACTCCAAGTGTCGACACTGCTTGTCTGGGTGTCGACACAAGCTTTCTCAAGTGTCGACACTTCCCTCTGGGTGTCGACACATGGACTTAGAAACTTTTAGCTTCAGTCCAGTGAATACCTAACCTGCACAAGTAACTCAAACAAACATCAAATACATTATGATGTATATCATTGAGTTAGGTGAGGCTTCTTCAAATCAGGTACATTTGACCAATGTACCCAACAATCTCCCCCTATTTGGAGAAATCATAACCCTTAGTCAATGATATACACCACTCATAATTAAAAATTAGAAAATGATGTAAAGCAGGTATATGTCAACAGGGTAAACTTAAACATGTAATAAAGCACACATGTATACTCATTAAACATTGCAGAACAAACAAGAAATAGACACATGCTTCTGAACAATCATGAGATATATTTATCAAAAATTGTTCTAACATTGTTTTAATACATTTCCATTGTTTTACAAAAATATTTCATATGTAAAAGATTACAACAATGTTTCTTAGTCTAATCTTAGTCTAGTTCTGATCAGGTTCTTTTATAACTATTCCTTTCTCAGCTTGTACTTTGGCCTTTACAGCAGCAGGCTCAGTATCAGCAGTCTTCTTTCCTTTGAGATCGAGCTTATCAGCCTTGATCTTTTGCCTCTCAAAGTAATGATAGGGCTTAGGAAAGTACTTGCTAGGCTCCACAGCTGTAGGAGGTAGCTTTCCTAACTTAGCCTTCCTTCTATACTGGACAATGGCTTCCTGCCTAATCTCATGATTCCTCCATTCTGCTTCTGAGAACCATTTGTTCCTTTCATGAGCATTGTCCTTGGCTGCTTTCCAGGCAGTTAGAATTATGTTCCTAAAGGTAGGGCTCCATTGTTCAAAATCTGGCTTTTGTTTTGCTTGTTCCCTAAACCTCCTCTTTGACAGTCTTGTCTCTTCTTCTTTGTCTAAAGCCTCTTGCATAGCTGCTGATATAGGTTGAACAACCTTTTCCAGAACAACATTTGACTTTCCAGCAGTTGGGCTATACATTGTGCTTACATCTGCATGAACCATGTCAAAATCTGGAGGTGGATAAATCACTTGAGCTACTTCCTGTTGCTCACCTCCAAGATATGCACTTTGAATCCCTGATTCAGCAACATTATCATCATCACACAGGGGAGGATATCCAAGGGTAGCCCTGATGAAATTTGATATCCACTTAGCATGGTCTGAGCTTGCTTTGACTAACACCCTCTCCCCCTTTATGACTTCTTGTGCAACATGATCTCTTACATCATCTTTCTGGAACCTGATTTGGCTGTCCAAGTACCTGATTCCATCCTTAAAATAAGGTCTAAGCTTTGTAAGCTGTTCAGAAATGACCTTCTGTGAATCCTTGATTGCAGTCTTGACAGCAGCAATTTCATCTTGAAAAGCTTTATCAAATTCAGCCTTTGCAGCAGCAGATGTGGAAGATTCAGCTGACTTATTCTTTAATTCAGTGACTATAGCATTGTGGGATGCAGTCAAATTATCATTCATTCTCAACTGATTCTCCAGCACATAGCCTTGCTTCAGTGCTATATCATCTACTTGAGACTTTATCTTCTCTTGGTGGGTTGCCAGATAGACCACTGCATTACCACCCTTTGAAAAACATTCAGTCATCTCCTTTTTATTAAGGTTCATTTCAAACCTTATTGACTTGATTTCCTATGCCAGATCAAATTGTAGGGACTTGTGTCCTTCATCAACATAAGTCTCTATAGCCTTCCTTTGCTCATCCAGCTTGATCTGTAGTGCAATCAGTAAAGCACTATAGTCAGCAGTTGGAGCTTGCTGAACTATAGGCTGTGGGGCAATGGATTGAAGAGCTTTCTTGTAGCTCTGACTTCTTCTTTTGAAGACATAGAGTTTCTTCTTTTGAGCTTGTTCAGCCTCATCTTCCTCAGACTCTGAAGTACTGGCGATATCAACCATGTCCTTAGGGTTTGATGGTTTGTCAGCTTGCACATCTAGTGCTTTCTCACTTGCTTGCCTTCCAGGCTCTTCCTGAACTTGCAGTTGCTCCCCCTCAGCAGCAGCACCCTTCTCTTCAGCAGCAGCAACTTTATCCATGTCAAAGTCCTCTTGATCTAGATTTAGAAATAGATCTTCCATGGTAAATTCTACTGGTGACTGTGCAGGAGAAGTACTGGGTTCATCAACTACTTTATCAGGAACCACTTCTAGGATAACTGATGTGTCTTGGAGAACAACATCTGGTTCTTGATTTGCTTGCTGAGTTTGCTGATGGACATCAGACAAATCAGAATCTATTATAGAAAAATCTAAAGTATTGAGGTCAGTAAGTACCTCTTGGATAATGATTGTGGCTTGCTCACTGTCCAGAGTAGAGGGTTCTTCTACTGCTGGAAGCTCCCCCTGGCTTGGATCCTTATACTTGGGGCTAGCTGGAGGCAGCTCCCCCTGGATTTCAGCTGTCTCTTGAGGAGCAGGAGACTTCTCTGCAGCCACTTCCTCTTGACTATCAGGAGTGAAAACAACTTGTTCTTCACTACCTGAACTGCTGGAGGACTCCTGTGTCACAGGAGCTATCTTCCTCTTCTTCTTTGGAGGTGAAGCTTTCTTAGTAACTGGCTTCTCTGGGGTAGGTATTTCCTTAGATAGTAGTCTTTCCCACCTGGAAAATATTCTTTGATCCATCCTTCTCATGTGATTGATTTTAGTACCAGCAGCATTGCTCATTACCTCTGGTATTGTACCAGCCAGGTAGAGACTTAGTATTCTGCCCAGATTGGGCTTCTTCAGACTCTCCTTAATTTTCTCATACACAACCATTGACCAGTCTGTTTTTAGGTTGAAGATAATTCTGGTCATAACACTGAACATGGAGGCTGACACCTGTCATGCCCTCCAGTCTTGCTGAGTATAACTTTCCCCACAATTTCAGACAGGAATTTTCCTTGGTTATTCATTCCTTTCCTGTTGAATACAGATCCTATCTTCATCTTAGGATCTAGACCACACCAGGTAAGTGCTTCCCTGGTCTTAGATGTAGTCACTTCCTCTTCTGCTTGAATTTTAGGTAGCTGAAGTACCTTTCTCAGAGTTTTGGGTGAAATCTTGACCTTGGTTCCATGCACTCTTGATTTGATTCTGTAACCTGAGTCATCTACAGAAGCTCCAGTAAGGAATTCAAGAACTTCCTTCTTCCATATTTTGGTTGGTTCTGAAACCAAGTACTCCAATCCAGAATCGGTGACTAGGGTTACCACCGATTTGATTTCTTGATCGCCATCGTCGAACGCGCCACGAACCAGTTCATAGCCTTCATTGACGTTCTCCTCGAGCTTGGGAGCCATTAGGGTTTGTAGAATTAGTCTTTAGAAAAGAGAAATGTCGACACAGTAGTTTGGTCTCGAAACTCTGAAAGCGTGTCGACAAACAAAGACAGAATCCTATTTATACCTTTCTGGTTTGAAGACGAACAGGCGGGATGGATTACTAAAGATGTGTCGACACTGGCAATAAGTGTCGACACTGACTTATAATGTCTCGACACTCATGTGTCGACACAAGTTTAGTCAACAGATTTTATGTGTCGACACTTGGTTATGTGTCGACACCACACTACTCGACATGTAGTCGAGACGTTACTTAGAAAATTCTGAGTAAAACTTAAGTGTCGACACCTCATTGGATGTGTCGACACCAACTCGACATGTGTCGACACTAACATTCTGAAGTGTCGACACCAACTTCCTAGATGTGTCGACACCATTTTCCTGAAGTGTCGACACTTACTATTCTGTGTCGACATAGACTTGTCTATGTGTCGACACCTTTTTACTTAGCCAATTTTTAGTTCTGTAAACTTAGTCTAAGTTTATCATACCTAGTTCAATTTTGAACCTATTGAACTTAGCTTCTTCTAAGGGCTTAGTAAACATATCAGCTATCTGATTATCAGTTTTAACATATTCAAGTGCAATATCATTTCTTTCTACATGCTCCCTAAGAAAGTGATATTTAATCTCAATATGTTTAGTTCTACTATGTGATACAGGATTATTAGCTATTGAAATAGCACTTGTAGAATCACAGAAAAGTGGAGTTCTACTTACCTGAAATCCATAGTCTTCTAGCTGATGTTGAATCCACAGAAGTTGAGCACAGCAACTTCCTGCAGCTACATATTCTGACTCAGCTGTGGAGATAGCCACACTGGTTTGCTTCTTACTACTCCATGAAATGAGTCTTCCACCTAGGAATTGACAGGATCCAGTAGTGCTCTTTCTATCTTCTTTGCATCCTGCAAAGTCTGCATCTGAATAGCCTGTTAGATCAAAATCTCCATTCCTAGGGTACCAGAGGCCTAGATAAGGTGTGCCCTTTAGATATCTCAAAATTCTTTTGACTGCAGTCAAATGAGACTCTTTAGGGCAGGCTTGATACCTGGCACAAACACATGTAGCATACATGATGTCAGGTCTACTAGCAGTCAAGTATAAAAGGGAGCCAACTATCCCTCTATACAAGGTTTCATCTACAGGTTTCCCTGCATCATCCTTGCTAAGAGACATACTTGACCCCATAGGAGTCTTCATGGTACTGGATGAATCCATACCATACTTCCTTATGAGTTCTAGGGTGAACTTGGACTGACATATGGATAGACCACTTTCAGTCTGTTTAACTTGGAGACCCAAGAAAAACTTCAGTTCTCCCATACTACTCATCTCAAATTGACCTTGCATAAGTTTTGCAAACTTTTTGCAAAGGCTGCTTTCAGTAGACCCAAATATAATGTCATCTACATATATTTGGACTAGTATGACTTTGCCTCTAGATTCCCTAAGGAATAGAGTCTTATCTATTTTCCCCCTTGAGAACTTGTTCTCAATGAGGAAACTAGATAGGGTTTCATACCAAGCTCTAGGAGCTTGTTTTAACCCATATAATGCTTTCCTAAGTCTATAGACATAATGAGGTTGAGTTGGATCAACAAAACCTGATGGCTGCTCCACATACACTTCTTCCTTAAGATTACCATTTAAGAATGCTGACTTGACATCCATCTGGTAAACCTTGAATCCTTGATAGGTTGCATAGGCCAAGAACATCCTTATGGCTTTCAGTCTGGCTACTGGAGCAAAGGTTTGATCAAAATCAATACCTTCTTCTTGCCTATAACCTTTAGCAACCAATCTTGCTTTATTCTTAATGATGACTCCTTGTTCATCTAACTTATTCCTGTAGATCCACTTTGTTCCTATCACATTGTGATCTTTAGGTTTAGGAACCAGGTCCCAAACCTTGCACCTTTTGAACTGATTAAGCTCTTCCTGCATTGCTTCAGTCCACTGTGGATCTTGTATAGCTTCTTCAAATTTCTTTGGTTCTATTTGAGACAGAAAACTTGAATATACTACAGCATTCTGATTTCTGCTCCTTGTCTGAACACCTTGTCTTGGATCTCCAATAATCAGCTCTACTGGATGATCTCTTAGATGTCCTGTTGGCTGGAGGCATCCTTACTTCTGGTTGAACTTCTTCAGCATCTTCATCAAGCTGTACTTCTTGTATTTCTTCAGCTCCTGGTACATGTAGTTCTCCCCCTGGACATAAGTCATCTTCTTCTACTTGCTGTCTTGCAGCAGGTACATCTTCTATGGTTAGCTTGTCCATCTTCTTAGTAAGACCTGTGGGGCTGCACACACTACTAGACAACTCATTGTTAATAAGTTTTGTCTCATCAAAAACTACATGCACAGACTCCTCTACAACTTGTGTAGTCAAGTTGTAGACTCTATAAGCCTTACTATTATTGCTGTACCCAACAAACACTCCCTCTTGGGACTTGGCAGCAAACTTAGTTAAGTAAGACTTCTCATTGTTAAGTATGAAGCATTTGCAACCAAAAATCCTGAAATAGGATAGGTTTGGTTTACTGTCTTTCACAACTTCATAGGGGGTCTTATTTAACCTTTTAGTGATGGTAGCCCTATTTATCACATGGCATGCAGTGTTAACTGCTTCAGCCCAGAAATACTCTGCCAGTGATGAATCACTTAATAGGGTCCTACCAGCCTCTATCAAGGTCCTATTCTTCCTTTCAGCAATGCCATTTTGCTGAGGTGTTCTAGGTGAAGAAAATTCTTGAAATATCCCAAAGTCTTCACATAGTCTTGTCATGCTATCAGACTGAAATTCAGTGCCATGGTCACTTCTAATTTTGACCACTGTACTGTTTAGTTCATTCTGAATTTGCTTGACAAAGTTATGGAAAACACTAGGTGTTTCAGATTTCTGTCTTAAGAAGAACACCCAGGAAAACCTTGAGTAGTCATCTACAACTACAAAGGTGTAGACCTTCCTACCTAAGCTGTGAACTGGCATTGGACCAAAGAGATCCATATGCAAGAGGTATAAGCACCTCACAGCATCTTTGTTTTCAATGCTCCTAAAGGTGGATTTAGTCTGCTTGCCCTTTTGACAAGCTGAGCAAATGTCATCTTTAACACACTTAACTTGAGGATCATTTCTCACTAACTCTTTGCTAAAGAGTTTGCTAATAGTCTTGTAATTAAGATGGGCAAGCCTCTTGTGTCATTTGACACATTGAGAGACTGTCTCATCAGCTACAAGACAAACTGGAGAACTATTGTTCTCAATCATAATGTCTAGACAATAGACATTTCTCTTCCTATAACCTGTCAAAATGATCTCTTGATCACTTGACCTCTTGATATGACAACCATCTTTAACAAATGAGATGTCATACCCTACATCACTTAATTGACTTATACTTATAAGGTTGTGTTTCAACCCTTTAACATAAGCCACATGAGTAATGGTAACTAAGTTTGAGGAAATGTTACCAAACCCTTTGATGATTCCTTTTTCAGAACCACCAAAGGTCACCTTTGGACCATTTTTGATTGGAATGAAATCCTTCAGTAGTCCCCTAGTTCCAGTCATGTGTCTGGAACATCCACTGTCCAAGTACCATGTAGGGGTATGGCTACTTGGACTTACCTGCAAGACAAATTACTTAACCTTAGAACCCAATAGTTTTTTGGGTCCTTGGTAACTGTTAGTTTGCAACTTAACAAAACTACCTACTGGCTTTCCACCAGGTAGCTTGCTACTCCCATTGGCACTTGCATTGTGCCAACAGTCCAAGGCAAAGTGGCCAACTTTGCCACAGCACCAGCATTCAAACTTGTTGTACCTTTGCTTAGGTACAGACTTGGCTGTCTTGACTACAGCAGGCTTATTGAATGTTGGGGCTTTGCCCTTGGACTTGGACTGATCCTGAACAGTCCTAGCTGGTTTAATAAAACTCAATCCAGCCTTTCCTTTATGATGAACAAATTCATCAATCAAGGGTAGCACTGATTTAGGTTTTGAAAACCTAGCAACTAGCTCTCTTTCCTTCTGAAGATTGATCTCCAATCTCTTACTTTGATCATTTTTATAGGTGATAGTTCCCATCTGAATCACAGTAATGTGTTTCAGCCTGGCTACCTCATTGAGCTTTTGATCAAATTTCTTCTCAAAATCTGTTGCAGCTGCCTTGAGATCAGCAATCTCCTTTGCCTGACTTTTGGCTAGGGTCTTGCTTTTCTTATAGGCTTGCAACAGTACTTTATATTCATCTAAGAGCTGATGAATATCTCCCTCAGATTCAGAAACACTTCCATCACTTGATGAAGATGAATCTGACTCTGAACTAGAACTGGAATCTGAACTTTGAGTTGGACTTTGTACCTGACTAGGTCCTGGCTGCTCCAGGATTTTGGTACTTTCAGTCAATGCCATCAGTCTTTGGCACTGACACTCTTCTTGTTCATAGATTGATTCCATGATCTGCATAAACTCTTCTTCTTCTTCAGCAAATAGCCCTATGTAGGCTTCAGCATCTGTCTCAGTGTCTGAAGAAGAAATGTCTGAAAGAGTCTTCTCATTCTTTGCAACAAAGGACTTCTCCTTCTTTCCTTTGAAGTGAGTCTTCTTTTTGTCACTGGATTCTTTTCTTCTTTCAGGACAATCTGCAATAACATGACCATGTCTATTGCAGCAGTAACACACTATCTTAGACCCAGTTGCCTTGCTAGTCTTTGTCTTTTTCTTGTCCTTCTTTGAAAGCTTCTTCTCCTGATACTGGACTTCTTTCCCTTTGGAAAATGAAGGTCTGGACCTCCACTGTTTCTTCTTCAGGAATTTCTGAAAATGTCTGGTGAATGCAGCAAAGTCTTCATCACTTTCACTGCTTGTAGACTTTGTGCTAACAGACTCATCAGATTCTGATTCAACTACCTCTGGAGGAGGAGTTGATGACTTAGTCCTGCCCTTTCTAGGTACTTCTGACTTGAAGGCAACAGTCCTTTCCCTGTGTTCAGTCCTTGTTGATTTTTCCTCCTCTTTTCTCACTGACAGCTGCATCTCATAAGACAACAACTTGCCAAACAGTGTGGGAGGAGGAATTTCTCCCAACTTTGTCATTTCTCTGATGGCACAGATCTTGGTGTCCCAATCTTTGGTTAGGGACCTTAAGAACTTATCATTCAATTCATAGTTAGTGAACTCTCTTCCATAGGACATGAGTTCATTAACAATTCTATAGAACTTCTTGTAGCATTCAGTGATGCTATCTCCTCTTCCTTGCCTAAAGCTCTCATACTCTTGATTAAGCAAGGACTTCCTATCTTGCCTAACTTCTTCAGAACCTTCCATATAGACAATGAGAGTATCTCACATCTCTTTTGCTGTTTTACAGTGAATTAAGTTCTGAAAAGTGGCATCATCAATGGCACTTACTATAATGTTTTGTGTCCTCTTGTCCATAGTGGCTAGGACAATTCCATCCTTAGTCATCTCAGAGAAATCCTTTGGAGTTCTCTGTGTAGCATCCAAAACTGAAACCTTCATGGGCACATATGGCCCCTCTTTGACTGTGATGTAGATTCTAGGGTCAGAGGCCTCCATAAATAGCCTAACCCTTTCTTTCCAGATCCCAAAGATCTCTTTTCTGCATATGGGCAGTTTCATTGAACTCAATTCCTTGTGATTCTCTGAAGAACCCATGTTTCTTGATTTTCTTGAAACTGTGTTCTGACTTACACTGAATCTGCCAAACTGGATCTCCTCAGACAGTTAGTCCTTTTTGAGGAACCTCCCTCTGATACCACTTGAAAGATATGGTACCTAAACACCTAGAGGGGGGGTGAATAGGTGACCTAAACCTTTTTGAAACTTTGTTGGCAGCAAAACAGTTATCTCACAGATTTCTACAGCTAACAGCAATAACAAAATATAAACTGCAAATCCACAGCACAGCACAGCACAGCAGACACACAAATTTATAGTGGTTCTCCAATCTTTGGGTACATCCACTTTCCCCCTTCGCCTATCTAGCAGTGTACTAGATTCGGCCAAACTTCTCCACTATCTCAGAACCCAACTAGGTTCCTACACCTCAGGCCCAAAGCCTTACACTCAGCCACCAAGGCCTACACTCAGCCACCCAGGCCTACACTCAGCCAATCAAGGCCTACACTCAGCCAATTAAGGCCTACACTCAGAGTTCTTCAACTCCTACACTCAGACAATCAAGCCATACCCTCAGCCTTTATAATATAGGCTTACAATTCACTCAGATCCAATGGATCCTACAAGTTAAAATTGAATTACAATAACTAACTCTACAACTCAGAAAATAAGAGAGGAGTTGAGAGTTTCTTGAAGAGTTTTTGGAAGAACTCAGCTAGATCCAAACTGACTTAGCTTCCTTCAAAGCTTCTTGAGTAGAACTGAATTAGTCTGAATCCTCTGCAGTTGATCCTTGACCTCTGCTTCTTGAGATCCAGATGATTCTGAATCCTTCTTCTCAGCCTTAGTTCCAAAGACTGAATTCTTGATTGGAGCTCTCTCTCTCCAACTTCTTAGATCTGCTGTTGGACAGCAAGATTTTCTTGATTTGTATCACTTGGATAACTTGATCAGCAACCCCTTGAACAAATCTCTTAGATTGTTCTGCACTGGGTCAGAACTTAATCTTCTTAACAATACTTCTTTTCAACTTCTTATTAACACCTTATCAACCCACTTTCTGTAAACAGTCTGTGCCTATTTATAGGCCTTCTTCATGGTAACCGGCTGGTCCGGTTCATAACTGACTTCTGACATCTCTGACAAGTGCTGTAAACCGGCTGGAGCGGCAGCTGTCATGTCATCCAGTCAATTCTTGAAATTCTCTAACTGTCAGATAGTGTCGAGACTTTCTGTTCTTAAGTGTCGACACTTATAGACCAAGTGTCGACACATGTTGTGTAAGTGTCGACACAAGTCTACAAGGTGTCGACACAACTCCTTGTATGTCTCGACACAGATTCTTCTTCAAGTGTCGACACTGAAATTAAGTGTCGACACAAGTACTTGATCTTCTGTATCTTGTAGTATTCTTCTAAGTGTCGACACATCTCCTTTGTGTCGACACATTTTCATGTGTTGAAACTGTCAAGTGTCGACACTGCTTCTTGGTGTCGACACAAGTCTTCAATTTTGTTTCTTCAGCTGAGTGTCGACACATTCCCTTAGTGTCGACACTTGTACTTAGAATATTTTGTAAACTTTTCTGTTCTTTGCTAAGTGTCGACACAGCTCCTTGTGTCGACACTTTCTTCAAGTGTAGAGTCTTCAACTAAGTGTCGACACATTGTGCTGGGTGTCGACACTTTCTTCAAGTGTTGACTCTTCTGGTTGTGTGTCGACACATTGTGCTGAGTGTCGACACATACTTCAAGTGTTGACTCCTTTGAGTGTGTGTCGACACATTGTGCTGAGTGTCGACACATTCTTCATATGTTGACTCTGCTGATTGAGTGTCGACACATTGTGTTGAGTGTCGACACTTGTCCTTAGTCTCTGCAGAATTTTGCTGAGTGTCGACACAACTCCAAGTGTCGACACTTTCTGATGTAAACTCAGCTCTTCTAGGTGTCGACACTTCTGCTAAGTGTCGACACAGCTTTTCTGCATTCTTCTTCACGGAGTGTCGACACAGCTCCAAGTGTCGACACTTTCTGTCTGGTGTCGACTCTTCTTCTCAGGTGTCGACACAATTACTCCAAGTGTCAACACTGCTTGTCTGGGTGTCGACACAAGCTTCCTCAAGTGTCGACACTTCCCTCTGGGTGTCGACACATGGACTTAGAAACTTTTAGCTTCAGTCCAGTGAATACCTAACCTGCACAAGTAACTCAAACAAACATCAAATACATTATGATGTATATCATTGAGTTAGGTGAGGCTTCTTCAAATCAGGTACATTTGACCAATGTACCCAACAGTTGTCAAAGGCGCAAGGTACACCAAGGCACAAAGGGGTCATGGAGCCTAAGGGCAAGGCGCAAGGCGCACCAAGGCACAAAGGGGTCATGGAGTGTAAGCGCAAGGCGCAAGGCGCAGGCGCGCGCCTGAGGCACGTGAAGCCCAAAAATGAGGGGAAAAGAAAATTGAACGAATTGGGCGCCCAATTAGCTGAAATTGAGCGTATTGGGCGCCCAATTAGCTGAAATTGAGCGTATTGGGCGCCCAATTCGCTGAAATTGAGCGTATTGGGCTCCCAATTCGCTGAAATTGAGCGTATTGGGCGCCCAATTCGCTGAAATTGAACGTATTGGGCGCCCATTTCGCTGAAATTGTGTGAATTAGGCATCCAATTAAGAGATTGTAAGTTACAGTTAAACACATGAATTGTTGAGGGCCCAATTAAGTGATGAACTTAACAAAGTCAGAAACATTCACTATTGAATTTCTGTCCTTACATGTTGTGGGCATTTAGGACAAACTTTGGTATTTCTAAATCCCCCAACTAGGTGTTGCTTTGCACGATATATTTCACCCTTTTGTGATTTTCTCACAGAAAATGCAAATTAAATCATTTTTATTAGTGATAGATGTCTGACGCACATACTTCCAACCTGGATCAATCCTAGATTGGAAACTGGATGAACCAGATCCACTCGCGTCCATTTCCAGCTACTAAAACATTTTATAAAAAAATTATTCCATAGAACATGATCATTAATGAAAACTGTAGCATCCAGTTCACTGTTTTACAGTAAACTGTGCAGCCAGTTCACTGTTTTACAGTAAACTGTGCAGCCAGTTCACTGTTTTACAGTGAACTGGACAGCCAGTTCACTGAAAAACAGTGAACTGGAAGCCCAGTACACTGTTATAGTGAACTGTAGCTTCCATTATGCTAGAACAGGGCGGCGAACAACGAGGGGAAGAGGTGTGGCGAACGGCGAGCGGAAGAGGAGCCAAGAACGGAAAAACTGGCAGCCGGCGGCCATTATGCTAGAAGAAGTAATGCAGTGAGAAGAAGAAGTTACCAAAATAATTAGTGGCGGTCGGCGAGCGGAAGAGGAACAACGAACGGAAGAGGAGCGGAGAACGAAGCACAGGAGCGGCGAACGAAGAACAGGAGCGGCGAGCTTTCAACCCTACACCAATTCGTCGTGAATCGAAATTTCTGAGCCCGCACTTCTTATTATGATGAGAAAAAAAAACCATAACCCTAATTAAACTAAACCGGCTGCGCCTAGACCGGAGAACGTTTAGGCGCGCCTAACCTGCGTCTGAATGTCCCGCAAGGAGCGCGCCTGGGGGGCGCCCGAGCCACTTTGCCCGCCTCGCCCGTGGCCAAGCGTTGTGTTGTGTGCCCGGCGCCTGGGCGCGCGCCTTGATAACTTATCTCCCGCGACTTCGTACGGATGTCGGAGAGGGAGAAAGTGCGCGTACTTGGTAGAATCGGTCCACTACGACCTGGATGCAATCGAACCCGTTGGACCGAGGTAGACGGGTAATGAAATCCATAGCAATGTCCTCCCAAATGCGATCCAGAATCGGCAAGGGATGCAGTTACCCGGCCGGAAACAGAGTCTCGTACTTCGCTTTCGGTCATGGAAGGCAGGCGGCCACGTGGGCTTTAACTAGCTTGAACATGTGCGGCCAATAGAGGGACCCCGCCAGGCGTCGGTAGGTGCGGAAGGCGTCGGCGTGGCCCCCAGATGGTGTAGCATGGAACTCTGTTAGAAGGCGTGGAATGAGAGGAGAGCCAGCGGAGAGCACTAAGTGGTCGCGGTAAAAGAGTTGGCTGCCTACTAGTGCGTAGGGGGTGGCTACCCGGGTCGGCGATGAGGGCCGTCCGAATGGAGGCTAGGTGCGGATCATTTTCCATGTCATGTTGAATAGAGGCAGCATCCTCCCAGACTGGATGGAAGATAGTTCGGAGTTCTGGGGACTGCACTTGCCGGGAGAGAGCATTCGTCGCTCAGTTGACGCATCTCGGTAAAAACTCGATGGAGAAATCGTATCCAAAGAGCTTAGCCACCCAAAGTTGTTGCGTCGGCGGGGCAATCTTTTGTTGGAGGTATCGCAAGTTGTGGTGATCGGTGCGGACAATGAAGGAGTAGCCCAGGAGGTAAGGTCTCCAGTGTTGTACGGCTAGGACGAGCGTCATGAGTTTGTTTTCGTAGGCCAAACGACTCCGAACGGTGCTTGAAAAGGAGCGACTGTAGTAGGCGATGGGGTGGCCTCCTTGATGAGAACCGCACCCACACCGGTGCCCGAGGCATCGCACTGCACAATGAATGGTTGATTGAAGTCGGGCAAGGCCAAAACTGGGTCATTCACGAGAGCCGCCGGGAGGGCAGTGAAAGCGTACATGGCCGTCGGGACACACGAGAAAGGTCCTTCTGAAGACTTGAGCAGGTGCGTCGGTGGTAGGGCCAAGGCGACGTACTCCCGGATGAAGCGTTGATAGTACCCGATCAGGCCCAAGAAACCTCGGACATCTCGCGGGGAAGTGGGGGTTGGCCAATGTAGAACGATCGTCACTTTCTCGTCATCCATGGTCACGCTTTTGGCCGAGATCGTGTGGCCCAAATAGCTGATGGTAGTCAAGCTGAACGAACACTTTTTTTGTGGAGGAAAAGACGATGCTACCGGATCGTCTCGAGCATGCGACGCACATGACGGAGATGCTCCTGCCAGGATGAGCTATATACCAAAATATCATCAAAAAAACAAGGACATGTTGTCAAAGTACCGCACAAAAGATATCATTCATAGTGTCTTGGAAGGTGGTCGAAGCATTGGTCAGCCCAAAGGGCATGACCAGGAACTCGTAGTGTTTGTCATGTGTCTGAAATGCTATCTTCGGAACATCTTCCGGCCGCACCCGAATCTAGTGGTACCCCACCCGGAGATCGAGCTTCGTGAAGAAAGCTGTGTCGTGGAGCTCATCCAAAAGCTCCTAAATGACTGGAATGGGTTACTTATACGGGATTGTGACCTTGTTCAACACCTTGTAATCGACGTAAAAGCGTCAACTCCGGTCCTTCTTGCGCACGAGGAGGACCGGGCTGGAAAACGGGCTCGCACTGGGGAGGATGAGGCCGCCCATGAGCATCTCTCGCACTAGGCATTCGATCTCATCTTTCTGAACATGCCCGTACCGAGAGGGTCGAACAGAGACAACTGAGGTGTGAGGCTCTAGCGGAGTGGCATGGTCAGTGGCCAGCGCCGGAGATAAGTCAGCAGGGGCGGCAAACACATCGACGAACTAGTCAAGGAGGCAGTGAAGGTCGAACGGAGGCCCCACGGCATCTATCGACGTGGCCTGTAGCTGCCAGAGCCAAGCAGAGAACTCCGCGTCGGACAGGTGTTGGATGGCTCGACAGGAAACCGGTGTGCAGAGAATAGTGGAGTCGCCAACGAGGTGGCAAGGAGACCCCTCCCATGAAAACTGCATAGACAACTCAGCCCAATTGACCCGAACGTCGCCCATAGAACTGTCACTTAAAACAGAAAACCGTGAATCGAACCGAAACCGAACCGGAACCGCAAAGAATTGGACCGAATCGTTAGCAAATTATTCAGGTTCCGATTTGAATTTTGGGATCGTAGACAAGAATGGTTCATGTGTGGTTCCTTCATTTTATTATCCGGACCGGAACCGGAATCGGAACCGCAACATAAATGTCTTGAGCGGTTTCAGAATTTTTAGACCCGACCCGAATCGGACCAAAGCAGAACCGAACCACAATCCATTTATTATTATTATTATTTATAATATGTATTTATTATTATTATTTATAATAATAATATATTATTATTATTTATAATAATAATAATATATTATTATTTATAATAATAATAATAATATATTATTATTTATACGACTATAACTATATCTGTCGTCCGATTGTAGCGTTGTCTGATTCCAGTCATACTCGGTGATGGACCATGCCAACTTAAAAAATGATATTTCGTTACCGTTATTTAATTTTATTGATGACTATATTACTTATTTTGTGCATGTTTATGTTTGTTATTCCTCAACTACTTCGATAAAGCGACTGTTTTGCTGTGCATTGAGTATTACAGTGTTATTTGTTGTCCATCATGCTAAATGATCATATTTATGTTAATTATTTTTTTGGATCGGATTTATTGTAATCATAAAATATTACACATTCTTCTTCTATTCAGCTCGTCAAAACAGATATTATTGCATGCAAATTTGTATTAGTACAATTTAACGTATTTACACTTAAGAAATTGTGAAATTATTTCTCCAACAATTTGAATTTCAATCTTCATTTCAAATATACATTTTTTAAAGAGATAATAATCTTTGTGAATGTGTCCAATGACTACAATTATAGAGTTATAAAATGATTAAAACTATTACATAGAACTAATTGGAATCATACCGAACCGCATAAAACCGGACCGAACCGCATAGAACCGGACCGAACCGTTAGTGGCCGGTTTGGTTTTGGTTCTTGTTGAACCGGAACAAGAACCGTTGACATAACGGTTCCAAAAATTATGCTGGAACCAGAACCAGAATCGGAACCGATCAAATCAAATAAGGTTTTGGTTCCAATTTGAAAAACCGTTACCTTAGCGGTTTGGCGCACGGTATGTGTCAAATAATATATTCATGCTTCTATTGGGTTATGGGATGTGTTTGATGTGTTAAGAGTTTTCAAATTTCGTGAGATCAACATTTCTAGGTGTTCATAGCATCTAATTAACTCTATACATGAGCACAATCCTATAATTCTAAGAGAACATTTTTAAAACATGTATTATTTCCAATAGAGTTTGTATTTTCTTCGGCACCTGTGTACTTAAAGTAGGGCTAATTTACTATTTATCCCCACACCCCCCATTTGTATTGGTTTGCTTATTAAACTGATTTGGTTTATGTTACTTATGATTATAGTAGTTCTACATCTAATTCAAATAACTTTTCTCAACCAAAGTAAGATCACATCACTTATAGTGTAGGATTGCAACAGTTACTATGATAAAGAAATGCATTTGCACCAAGAGTATTAATTAAAAAAGCCTAGCAAGCGCTCCTTTGGTTTTATGTAGTTAGTTAACATATACTCCACAAACCTCCTCAAGCACCGCCCCCCTAAAAATTATTGAGCACCTTAACTATCACAAGAGACTTCAGTCGTAAATATACTGCAACCAAAGCAGCAAAAAAATGGTGTGCAAGCACCTCTACTTGTCGAAAAATTCAAAAGAAAGCTAGAAATCAAAACCCTACTCTGCCACAGCTCAATCAAATTTGAAGAGAAGAGAACAATTCCACAGATTGAAAAATCCTCAAAAAACAAGAAGGGGGCAATCGACTCCGGATAGAAGGACAAAAAAATATCACGAACGAACCGGTACAGATCCAGTCGCCAATGCGAGGTAGCCATTTGGAGTCTGCGGGCGTCTTCTTGTCAACTAGGAGACGCGGCTGCTTGCAGCGATTGCAGAAGGATCGAAACGCGTAGTTATGGTTGTGGCAGCTCCCACACTCCCAATCGCCTTCTCTTCCCTCCCCCATCAAACCTTAGACTCCGAAGTGCACCTCAGTCGCAACCGCAGCCGCTTGGCCGCCGACGTCTCGCGGATAGACCCTAGCCCCGAGTCTTCTATCCGCGTCGATACTTTAGAAGCCGAAAGAGAACATCCCGTCACGAAATTGAGATTCAGGGCACAATTGCCGACATCCTCAGCAGCGTATTCTAGTCGAAACCATTCCCACATTGATTATGAAAGTAAATGCGTTCTTTTTACTCCTGTTTAGTCAATTTCTTATTTGACAAAAATGGTGAAATCAGTCTATGTTTTATGACCCTCAATTTTTTTAAAATTGATACCGCAAATTTTTAAATATTTCTCCCACAATTTTATGATTCCCCAATTTTAATTTATGTATAAAATTGGTTGGTCTAAATCTAACTTACGTTATGTAATGCCATAATTGTAATTATTGTATAATATAGGTTTAGTCGAAACTCAAAATTAGGGGTGTGCAAAATGGGCTGAAGAACCAATCCGAAATTGAGGCTATGTTTGGGAGTCCGTTTTGACTTCATTCCGTTCTAAACGGACCGGAGGAAAGATGTTTGATAACAAATAAAATGTTATCATTTTAAAACGGTCGTTTTAAAACCTACTTTTTCCTCCGTTTTGAAAAGGTCCGGGAGACCTTCATTCTCCCTTTCAAAACGGTCATTTGAAATATTTTTTAAATTTAATTTAATTTTACTTAATAAATTTAACCCCAATAAAAAAATAATTATATCCATAAATTTGTAAAAAAAAAATACAAATATAATACCTAATTTTATTTTTAAAAATTCAGAAAAAATTGGTCCGAAATAAATAAAATTCATGTGAAGATAATTTTGAAAATAAGTTAAACCGTCACCGAAACTGAGATTACCCAAACAAAGCCTCAGTTTTAAAACCACAGTTTTTAAAATACAGTTTAACATCTCCTTTTTAAACTTCCCCTTTTTAAAACGGCACCGGTATCTCAAACAGAGCCTGAATTGTATTGATCAATTTGAATCGGTTATAGTGATTCACAGTACGGTTTATGTTCCAAAAATAATTAGAAGTGATCTTTTAGTTTAGTTATTGATTATTGGGTTCAGTAGAACCAAATTGTTGGTAATTTAATAGTAATTTAAGTTGCATTTAATATATACACGCATGAGTGACAGGGCATCAGTGTCCGGCTCTACAAGAGTGCAGCGAAATGGGCTTTTGGCCCTACATTAATGGCCCCGCGTCACTCATAAAAATCATATATATAAAAATTTATAAAAATAACAACGCGCGCGCACACACACACACGATGGGAGTGAGAGAGTGGAGAGAGAGGAGAGAGATGGGATTTTATAGAATATACATTGGGAGTGAGAGAGAGAGAGAGTAGAGAGAGTGAAGAGAGGGGACCATAAGAGTGAGAGGAGATTTAGAAACAAACAAAATTGGTCGTTGCTCCTCTCTCACCCACGTGAAAGACCCCCCCCCCCCCCTCTCTCTCCTCCCTCTCTCTCGCTCGGACCAACATTCACTCTCTCTCACCCACATGAAAGTACGCCCTCTCTCTCTCACACTCTCTCTCATGTGCGCCCCTGAGCCAACCGTCTTTTGAGTACTATAAAGGTAAGACATTCTTTGGTGCAAGGATATTTTGGGAACATATGGCACCAAGGGTACTTTTCCATTATAGTATGGTATACATATATTGTTAATCATTAAAACTTAATAATTAATATATATTTTTATTGTTTATCATGATTTTAAATTAATTTAAGAACATTGACATTGAAGTTCTATTTTTTGTGAAATTTGAAAAAAAATTATTTGAATCATCGAATGATAATACTATCTTAAACTTGCTTAAGATTAACAAATACAACAACAATTAAACTCAAGCTTTTATCTCCCTATAGTTGGGTCGGCTAATTTCTCAAATGATTCATATTTATAATGATGACTAAATTTTATGTTGGTCGTTTACCTAACATAAACCTCACAATTTTTTATCCAACCTTTGTACCGGCATAGCCGATTAACAAATGTAAATAATATTTTTTATAACTTTTTGAATATAATGTCTTAATACAATCGATACAAAGAAAATTTCAAATTTGTTATGCAAAGATTTATAATCAAATTTTTGTATTATCATTTACTTGTAATTTGTTATATAACTTTATGTAATATTAGTAATAAATAATATAAAATAAGAAAATAGATTGAACTAAGAACCTAACCGGAATCAAACCAAGATTTTTGGTTTGGGTATGGTTCTAGGCTTCAAGTACATGAGTCGGTCCCGATTCCAAAAATTAAGTTAAAACTGAAAATATATGAATTGATTTTTGGTTCTCAGTGGAACTGATCCAAATAGTCTCGAATTGCAACCCTACCCACAGCATACACTCATTACAATGGAGCATTAAAACAAGGTACAAAAAGCAAACATCATCACCTATAGGTATTTAAAAAGCTCAGGCATGGAAAGCCCATCTGGGCTCAGACTGCAAAAAGCTTGGTTAGGCATTGGCCTAGGAAGGCTTAATCTAAGGCCAAGCCAGACCACGGAGGCCTTAGTAGGATCCCATTTTGGGCAAAAGCCTGGCCTTGGGTCTATCTTGGTCCAGGCCTAGGCCTCCCCATTTTTTTTTTAATTATGTAATTTAAAATTAAATATAAAATTGTTTTTAACTTTGTCTAGGCTTGGACCTTGCCTAGTCTAGGCCTGGTAAAAGCATGGCCATCAGGCCCTCCCAGAACCTCTTTACGAAGGGAGGCATGGGCATTGTGACCTGAAAGCTCGTCGATCCTGCCGGGTCTTTTGTGCATGCCTAGTAGAGCAGGGAAGTAAAACAATCAAATATGAGTGTTTACAAAACTAAATTGATTAACAGATCATTGTTCTTAAGGCCTAACATAACCTGTTAATATCAAAATAAACCTACTTCCTAATATACCTCAGTGTGCAGGCCAAAACATCAATGAAAGGAAATACAAAGGACAAGAAGATAAAACACATCATAATACTATTTTCTTTTTTACTTTTTAGCGGTGTAGCATGCATTTGCTTTTAACTCGTGCCCTACAACCAAACATCATAAGAAAGTAAATGAGGTTGAGTTATGAGCTGACCACAAACCATGTAACAACCATAATCACCCCCCCCCCCCGATCGTCCTAAAAAATCTTGGGAAACTATATCATTTTGCAAGTCAACACTTTGCATGCAAATAACATAAACAATAACAAACACATTACAAGTTATTGAGCATGTGTAACATACCTCAATCATGTTCTATATATTGAGCATTTAAAAAGTGTCCTACACCACAATCATTTATGCAATTGAGTATCATGCAAGGATACACCATGACATCATATCACAAGTATGAATATAATATACCATCAAGCGCAATCACACAACACACATGACATCGACATGCATGTACAAAATCTCAAAAATCATGAATAGGTATGGCGACAGTACACTCAAATATATACTCCTCAATTGATACCTCCTTTTATTATTATTCTAACCAAGTATAGCCTCAGTATGGATAATGACTCAAAGCCCTCTCAACAAATAATTTCTTCACATTTTCTTCTTCTTAGGATTCTGACTTTTTTATTCTTTTTTTCATGTTATCCTTTATATTTTTTGGACATTCTGGAGTAATGTGTTCGGCATTCGTTCAAGTATAACAAATAATTTCTTTAGTAGGATGGATCTTATCATACCTGGATCTTGTGTGCTTCTTGTCTCTTCTCTTAGAACTTTCATCTCTAACTCATTTATTGAATTTCCATACCATAAAGCACATGATCTCATCATCCACTGATGAGCCTTCATCTTCCTTTGCCTTCAAATCAGTTGATCTCTCCTTTGATGAAGGTGTCTTGTATTGCACTACTTCTACCCTTGTCTTTAGTAATAGCTCATATGATTTGAGCCTACCAAGGAGAGCATTAGTGTTGTAGGAGAAGGTGAGGAAGGAAGAACATTCTCTGGGAGAGTACTGCTGTCAGCAATATTCTCCCTCTTCTTGTTATCTTTGAGTAAGAGTGACAATAGGGTCACCAAAGAATATTCTTTCTTCCTTACCTTCCCCTTCATTTTTCTCATCACTCTTCTCTTTTCTCTTTCGCAAGTCCTTGAAGACTTCAAACAACAGTCTTCTTCAAGAGTTTCTCTTAACTCCTTTAATATGCTTCTTCTTAGGATGGTCTTGATTTTTTTAATCTTTTATAGAATCAAGAATGGAGAGAACGACGTCTCCTAGCAAAGACCATGTCGATGTAGGAAAATGCCACATTTGGTCACTGGAGTCCAGTTTCTTGCATTAGGTTGATGCTAAATAATCTCTTGCAAGGACTGGCAATACCACATACGCTCATTGGATGCCCTCCTCTTCCAGGAAGAAATATTGAGCCCTCAACCAAGAGGAGTAACCAAGGATGGAGATAGATCCCCTCTCCATGTGAATCCTCCACTCTCTAGATCCATGCATTTCTTCTCACCCACAATATGCAACTCCTTTTGTACAGGAGCGTGTTGTTCATTAGGAGGTTGTTGCAGATGAAGGTGGCAACAATCCAGGGGGAACAAGAGTTTATTGGGACTGTCATTATGTTACCTTGACCTCAAGGAACATGAGCAGGACAGAGCCCAATCTTTTATCTTCGGAAATCCTCTTCCCAACCGTGCTGCAACGAAACTGTTCCTTTAGTCAAAGATAAAAATGAAAAAGACCTATACTAAATTGACTAGATGATGAACCAGTTCCTTTAGACAAAACTAAATTGACTAGATGATGCTCTAACTTTCTGCTTCTCTCGAATTATGTTTGTAGATAGAATTTATATTTTATACTTTTTTGTGCAATGTAAAGGTTAACCTGTGGGAAATATTTTATCTTTATTGATAGTCTTAATGTCTTTTACTTCTTCTGAAAATAACTCAATATTCTTATAAAAACATGTATAGTAGGGGGGATTGTTGGGAAAAGCCCACGTCTTGATTTTATATATAGTTTAAAGAGTGATTAATTAGGTAATTATCCATGTTGTATATATGAGTAATTTGAGTTAAATATGCATATTTCTTAAAGTAGAGTCGAATTTGTCAAAAGTAGCGCGGAATTCTTCAAGCGAAAATAAACTCCTCAGAGTAGCATCAAAATATACAAGCGGCGATGAACATTTCAAAGCAGTGTCAAATCTCCAAGCAACATTGTATTCACAAGAGTAGCATCGAAATCTCAAAAGTGACATTTAATCCTCCAACAACTTTGAAGTCTCCGTGTCCACTTTTAGAGCATATGTTGAAAAATCTCTGAACAAAAAAACTAGCGTAGATTTCTTAGAAGGACTCTAATAGTCATTTTTTTTGGAACTTGTCACGACAAAAATCTAGGATAGAACACTGTCATTAAACTTCTATTTTAAGCAAGAAATCCATGTCTATAGAATTAAGCATCCAAGGTGTTTAATGATGTAGTTTTGGAAAGTATTTCAAATGAATGCATATATAAGAGGAATCTGTAGATAAAAGAAAGAGGAACACACATAGAGATTCAAAATACAAGAAAATAATGTTGGTTTGTCATTGACAACCAGAAGAATAACTCTCTCTCAGTGCTTCACTCATATACTGAAGGTGTCCTCTTAGAAATTCAAAATGTTGATCAAGAAGAATCTTCTCTTCTTTCTAAAGATTCAAATGAATAAGACATTATCTTAAGGGCCATTGTTGTAGATCAAGATTGAATGTTCTCCTCTAGAATCTTGGTCAATAAGAAGAAGTTGTTGCTCACTCTCTCCTGAATCCACACCGTGTTGCAATGAACCAGTTCCTTTAGTCATTTTGTTGTTGAAGGACATAATGGAAACTAAAATCCAACCTGTTGAAAGAGTTCTTGAATCTCTCTTTAAAAGATTCTGATTGGTTTTGGAGATACCTTGTCAACAACTCCATTCTGATTGGTTTTGGAGATACCTTGTCAACAACTCCTGGTTCATTGAGTCTCCCTTAGAAAAAACTCTTGTTTTGGAGAGACATTGTTAACAAATCCAGATTAAAGTGACCTTATTAAACATTTATCTGGTTTTACAGAGACCTTATCAACAACTCCTAATTGTAAGGGATCCTAATCGAAATCCCCACACAGAGACCTTGTCTGCACTAATGAATGCTTACATGGAAAATATTGCTGCCTTCCTTACCTGGAGCCCATACAGTAGGGAGAAAAACATGTAAACAGACCTACCATTGAGCAATAACCCTACCATTAGCGGTAGCGTACTTAAGAATCATATAAAAGCAATCTTTTCTCTCATTGGTCATAACTAAAACACTAAAATGAAGATCAAAAGGCTGTCATGTCATCTCTGAAGTAAGGAGCCGCCTCTCAAGGAGAAAGGAACAAGGGCTCGTCTTCCCTCAAGAAAGAAAAAAGGTCATACGAGAGCATGAACAAAGAATAAGAATCATAGGATGACCGAGCGCACAAGGAAAGATTCAAAAGCATCTATCTTTCACTGCCTCCAAAGACAATCTTCAAGGGAGCAATTATATTTTTCTTTCTTGATCTACTATGCACTTCTTCTCTTTTTTACTTTATTGTATCATTGCACTGTGAAAAAATTGTTTTGGGAGGTCGTTGATTTCGGGGAGGATTCTGTGAAGAAATCATCTGGGGAGAACGTCAGAATCTAGGGAGAATTCTGTGAGAAATCGTTTGGGGAGGACATACATCTAGACCGAGGAGGATGTTAGAATGATGAGGTCTAGGTAGGGCTCGAAGACCTTCAGGGAGAAGGGAGATAGTCGGCTCGAATACCTTTGGGGTTGAAGGGGGAGAGCCAACTAGTCCTCGGGGGGGGGGGGGGGGGGGGGGAAGGTCGGTATAAAAAACCTATGAGCTTTTTATTCATTTCCTTTGATCTCTGGCATTATGGAAATCATGATTTTGTAATTGTAATCTTCATCTGAATCATATAATGAATAATGTTTTTCATGCTTTGTTATCTATGTCCAATCATTAGTTAATACTTAACATTGTCTTTATGAAATCACCAACTTTAAATGCTCAAACGATCATCTATAAGGATCAAACGAAGTTAATTCACAGAAATATAGTTTCTGTGAGATACCGCTGATGGTAACTCTACCACCCTGAGCTTTCTTCCTGAAAGCGTATTCCTACATCGAAAATTTTATGAAACTTCGTCAATTTGCATTAAACTTTATTCACCCATTTATGGTTGGAAACTGATCCAACAAGTGGTATCAGAGCAAAGTTACTTCAAAAATGATTACAATCCTAAAGTAATATGGCTAGGTATAATCTCGCATCTACTAGAGGAGATGGAGTATTATATATGAAAATTCATTAGCAAAACCTTTATATAATGTATGAATTATAAAGGGTAAAAACCTTAATGAAAAAAATCATTATATCTTTGGATATAGAAGTTTTGAATATAACTATCATAAAACCCCCATATGAACTGAATAGGAACAAATGTTTGTTAAATAAAGGTGGTGTTTTATGCTAGTTATATTCCAAACTTCTATATCTTTGGCTATAGAGGTTTGTTAAATAATCTTGGAGGAAGACCTTTCAAAGAAAGAGGAATGCAAGTTTGAAATATCATGCCCGAATAGTGGCATGACAAGTACATCATGCATAGAAGAAAATGTCAAAAAAATTTTATGCTCAAATCTTGCCACATCCGGGAAACTTATAAGTAAAACAAATTTCCTTTTTGTAACAAATTTTGTTTCTACAATGAATATGCTAGAAAGCGTTAAACATATAACTAAGAAGTTAAAAAACATTAATTCCAATTTACGTTTAGAAAATAAAAACATAAAAGCAAAAGTTATAATGTAGAATCATTTAATATTGATGTATCTAGTTGTACCTCTTTCTCTTCACTTGAAATTTCTAAACCTTGCTTTGATTACAATTCATTAAAAGAAAACGTCGAGGTATTTGAAAAAGAGCTTTCTATTACAAAAGATAATTATGAAAAATTAATTTTAGAAAACTTATCTTTCGAAAATGATTGTGCTATATGTGAAAATCTTGAAATTAAAATTGATGGGATGAATTAAACATTTAAAAATTTAAGAAATGACTATAAAACTCACATATATTTTATAGTCTCTACTTTTAAGAATAACACAATTTCCTATACTAAAGCTACACGTAACTTCAAAATTAAGAATAACAAATTGAAAACAAAAATCAACTATCTCAAGGAAATTATAAATAAAAAATAACAAACCATAATTTCACAATATCTAGCCAAGTTCAAAAGCAAGTTGAGTATGAATGTCAATTCCATGACAAAGAAAAACAACATGAGTGAAACTAAATAAAATTTCAAATAACCATCATCACCATTATTTACAATGTCAATCTTCACTCAACGTAAAATTGAATGCGCACAAATTTCCTATTAGGAATGTTTTAAAAAATCATTATTATTCTCAAAATAAAAATAATGACGATGGAAATTTGAAAGACATACAACCTCAATATGAATGGATACCCTTTATTAGAAACAACATAGTAACCACACTAAAATGGACTCATTCATCTTTGCCTCAAAATAAATCCACACATTATATTTGGGTACCCAAAGGAACCATCGCACTTGATTCCCTTTGGATGCCTAAAAATCTTATTTAATAGTATTCAATCATTTGCGTGAAGTTGAAATCAATCTAAATGAAACACGCAAAGCTCTCTTTCACAATATGCTAAAAATAAAAACAACTTTTTCTTTCCTTGATCCTTTGAGCATTTTTTGTTTTGTATTTATTTTTGTTGAGCCAAAAATCATACATATCAAATATTTGACAAACTTTAAAATTATAGTTATTGCACATTCATTTTTCTTTATTTTGAAATCTTTTATTAAGTTTTTTATTCCTTACAATAAAATTTAATATACAAAACTCCCTAAATTTACTATTGAAAAGTAGCTTTCCGATCATGTGATATGAGCAAAATGGTTACACAAAAGATGAGATTTAAATGTTTTAAATGTGGTTTTAAGCTAAAATAGTAAATACACAATTTTTTTGGTTATTTCACTGATTTCTTTGCTGCATTAGATGACCTCTATCATATAAAATCATAATCAAGGAAAATCAGAAATGAAAAATAAAGAAAACCATACTTTTGCATGAAATTTCAACTCTCTCTGTGCTACCGCTGAGCGTTCATACTTACCGCTGGTGGTAGCTATTTTTTCTGGAAAATTCCGATTTTATCTAAATGTTAATTTTTGGAAAACTATCTTAATATGTTAACTATAGTTTATACAACCTCGTATTTGTTGAATGGATTCATGAAACATCATGTAGTCGGGGAGATAGGTCCCATGCAAATTGGACGATTGAGTAGGACTAATAAGCTCACAGTCGCCCCTAGTTTGGGGGGAGTGGCGAGTCCCAACCACACTGGGCACTCGCCACCCCTATATGAGCAAGCTTAGAACAGCCTAGACTCGCCTTTATATGTTGTGACCTATTTTTCCAGGGTATCCCATTTCGGTCTGCCATTAGTCACTCCAAATAGCGGTATCCCGCTGCTGGCAGACCAATTTGGGCTACCATTAGTAAAACCAAAAAGCAGGATTTCGCTATCCACAGACCATTTTCGGAAAACTATAAATTGACCCCAAGGGCACTATTGGAGATGACTCATTTTTTGCTTCTATCTCCTTAGGTTGGCTCTGGTTGGCGAGAGCTCCAACACACTATTTGTCGTGGTTTCCAGGTTTATATTCTGGTGCTCTCAAGTGTCGTCCAAGCTACCCGGCTCAGTATTGACTTGGGAGGGGAAGCTCTCTTTGATCTTCCGGGTGTGTGACATGACCTCCTCGTTGCAGCTCACAGGGACTATTTGTATCTTGTGAGTGAGGTTATTTACTTTGAGTGGCCGACCTAATGTTTTAACTCAGGAGAAGTAGGCACAAACTACCCCCATCAGTCTGAACTCCTCTTGAACCATGGTTTTCAGGTTCAACATCCTGGTGCTGTGAGCATAGATCGTAGCTTGTTTGGAAAAGTCTAAGTGAGTTTCATGGCCAGAAGCGAGGGGCGAGGAGCCGACCTAGACATGTATCCCCCTTTGAGTGACTTTGTTGGGTAGAGCGACTTCATCGTGTTTCAGAAGGTCACTATAGAGACCCGACATGCCCTAATGTGGAGAGTTCTCAACCCCTACGGTCTCAATACTCGCCTTGAAATCCCTAGGCGAGGAGACACTAAGAAGGCGATCATGGAAGGAGGTTGGGGTGGAAGAGAGCGAGTGGGCCCACCAGGGGTGAGTGATGTTTCCTAACCCGTCGGGTACTCACTACTCGGGCAAGGAGACTTTGTGAATCCCTTCAACTCGCCAGGTAAGGTCAAGGAACCCTTTTTGTGTGTTAATCCTTTCGACCCCGATGATGAATGGGTTCAAAGATCCAGTCATGTACTATTACAACGACAAGGATGATCCAGTTCAGCATCTCCAATGATTCGAAGACACCATATCCAATAAATAAGTGATAGATGCCTTCAAGTGCAAGTTTTTTGTCATCACCTTCAAAGAAAAAGAAGGGGACTGATTTCACAAGCTTTCCTCGGGGGTCATCTATAACTTCAAGGACCTATGCTGGAGCTTCCTAATGCGCTTCTCCACATCCAAGAAGAGGATGACGGGAGTTAGGGCTCTCTTCCTGATAAAGAAAGGGATTGAAAAATAACTAGCAAGCTATATAGATTGCTTCCTAGTGGAGATCCTTCTAGTTTAGGAGGTACCCGGGAACACCTTATAGCTGACCTTTACTCTCTGGATACAATAGGGGCTATTTAGGATGGAGCTCGCCTAGGACTCCTTTATCTTTCAAGGAGCTGATCAGCCAAGCTGGGATGGAGATCGAATGCAAATCCATGAACCCCGAGTTTGTATCAAAGTTGACCAAGATAAGAAGAGACGGGGCAAAGGTGTTAGGAGGATCCCAACAATTGGAAGGGAGAAGAATGGAAGAGCCGAGGAGGTAAGAATTTTAGGGACCCCTAAGGGGAAAATCCAGGGTGGAGGTTTCATCTGCCAGTCAGCTGGCCAGCTGGGAGGCCACTAAGGGGACCCATTAGGGCAAAGGAAGAGGGTTTTCTCAGGGAGAAAGGCCATTATAAGGAAGGGGGATCTTTAAAGCAGGGTAGGAACGATTCAACCATCCGGGTTGGAGATTGTGTCTGAAGACATTCTAGTCCCTCCCTAGCAGGTCATGATGATTGGAGGAGAATCAAGAGAAAGAAGGAATTGATCTAGAGGGGCAGGAAAGGGAAGTGTGGTGTTGCTCTACCGTGACTTCGACTAGGAGGAAGTGAAAGTTTTTAATTTCAAGTATAGCTAAATCACCTAAAGGGGGAAGGGGATGAATAGGTTTCTTAGTATCTTATGACTATCTTTTATTTTTCTTCTTTAAGTGCTTGATGAGTTAGTAGTTTTCTGCTTTCAATAAACACACAACTTGCAACAAAGAAACAACACAAGGAACACACATAGAATTTATAGTGGTTCCCCAGATTATGGGTACATCCAATTTCCCTCCCACCTTTCTAACAGCTTGTTAGACAAGGCACTTCTCCAATCTCAGCTCCTAAAAGCTTACAACACGATCTCGTAGGACCACTCAGTCTCCTCCAAGACTTACAACTTATACACAAGGCCTTACAAATCAGTGATCCAAAGATCATCTACCTCAGGCACAAAGGCCCTACAATTCAGGCTAGGAGGACAACCTTACTCAGAGAGAAAGACTCTCCTACCACTCAGGCATAAGGCCCTATCTTAGATCCAAATCTGGATCCTACACTCAGACCCAAAGGTCCTACACTGAGAGAGTATGACTCTTCTACCTCAGGCTGAAAAGCCCCACCTCAGATCCAAACTAGATACTACTCTCAGGCCAAAGCCCTCCCTTAGATCTGACACCAGATCCTATACTCAGATCCAAAATGGATCCTACTCTCATGCTAAAGCACTACCTCAGATCTGCAACCAGATCCTACACTCAGATCCAAAATGGATCCTACTCTCAGGCCAAAGCCCTACCTCAAATCTACTACCAGATCCTACACTCATATCCAAAATGGATCCTACACTCAGATCCAAGAATGGATCCTACAAGGAGAAAGGTTGGTTGGTATGGTTGATTTGACACCAAAGAGTTTTCTCTGTGCCTGCCTCATGAGCTGAGTTTGCCTCAGCCCTAACTCCTTCTCAGCAACATGAAAACTTTTCTTTAATAAGATTATGCTTGTGTTGGAAGTATCTCAGAAACTTGTTTCTGAACTTGTTGAAGAAGACTGATGATTTGATAGATCTTGTGTTCTTCAATCAGCTAACTTGACTGAAGAGACTAGGATACTATGCTTCTTCTTCTTTCTCAGAGCTACCTTATGAACTTGTTATAGTAGATGAAGCTTACTGCAGCTAACTTACTTGAACCTCTGGATCAGTAGATTTTTGTCCTTCAAGCTTCAGCCTCAACAACAATGGCGAGGAGAAAGATGAAGTTATTTCTATTCAGAATAATCCAAAAGTTATTTTCATCAAGCTGATCCTCGTTCTTTTATTCCCGAAGCTTAACGGCTCTATTGAGCATTGAGACCCACACGAGTTGATGACAGCAACTTGCTTAACAGCAAATGTCGTATAGTAGGCATGCAGCTCCATTTGTCACGTACTATAGACTTCCCACAACATTTGAAATCTTGCAGACGTCATCACATGTGGACTTAGTCAAAATTCAAGCAATATTAGTATAGGCGTTGAGTAAGTAACCTTCACTCAACGCAAAAACACTTAGACAAATTCTTTATCACTATGCTTTGAGCGAGTAAGCTTTACTCAATGCCAAAACACTTAGACAGATATTATGTAACTAGGCAATGAGTGAGTAGGCTTTACTCAACACCAAAATACTTGGACAAATATTCTGTCACTAGGCGTTGAGTGAGTAAGTTTTACTCAACGCCAAACACTTAAACAGATATTCTGTCACTAAGTGTTGAGTGAACCTTCATCACTCAATGCAATTAGATTTGGCCAATATTTCATTTACAAAAGTATTAAGTGTTACTTACTCATTCAACGCTATCACCCTCAGTCAGCTTAGCTGAAGAGGCATTGAGTGAATATGCTTCATTCAACGCTTCTGTCCTTAGACAGTTTCTTAGTTGATAAGGTGTTGAGTAAATAGCCTTCACTCAATGCTTTTGTCCTTGGACAAAATTCTATGACTGAATGGGGATCAGTCAACTGTACAACCCCATATTCGCTGAGCTAGACCAGGAGGCACAAGGGTCACAGTTGGGTTAGCCGAAGTGTTCCCGCCCTAAGGAAGATCTCGCCCGAAGAAGGCGGGAACGATTGCGCCAGATCGTCGAACGGAGAACAGTAGGCCAAGATCGTCGAGCGCGGCCTGCGCGGGAGCGCTTGCGCCCGAACCAAGCTCCTATCTCAAAGAGTTCTCGCCTAAGCTAGGCGAGAACGTTCGTGTCATGCCCTGGGCAGAAGGGTCTCGGCACAGCTCTCGCCAAGTGGGGCCCAGGGCCTTGGGTAGAGTGTCCTAATTGCCCTCAGGAGGAATTACTTCAGTACCCTCAGAAAGACAGCGGGATTCGACTATTGGCAGACCAACTAGGGGCATTTCAGTAATCTCAAGGCAGCAAAAACTATAAGTAGACCCATAAGGGCTCTTTGGAAGAAAAGCGATCATTATCTCTCGAATTCCAGTGCTTTCTGAGGAGCTCCTAGCCCAGCTTTGGCTTTGGATGGGAAGCTCTCAGAGATCTTCCGGGTGTGAGGTGGGACCTCCCTGCTGAGGCTATTGGGTAGGTCTTAGGTCCTTTGAATCCAGTCGAGGGTCGAGGCTTGAGAGAAGTAGGTTTTGGCTGCACACCTTTTTCTTCGAACTCCAGTTGAGGTCATATTTGGCTTCAACAGTTCTGGTGCAGTGAGCGTGGACGGCAGCCGATACAAGAAAGCCTTAAGTTTTGTCCCATGGATGGAGGTGAAGGTGAAGGGTCAGGTTCTGGAGGCTGCCCCACCCGGGGAGATGAAGCGACAAAGAGGATGTTGGATGAGTTCAGGCGAGAGGTTCTGCAGACAATCAGCTTGGCCTTCTCGGCGAGAGGCGAGTGGGCCACCCCTCAGGTCCCGATAGAAGAGGTCCCGCTCTTAGGCGAGAACGCCCCAGGGCAGCGCCCGGGAAAGGAGGTCCCAGGGGAGGCGGGCGAGAGAGATGTGGCAGCGCGGGAACTCTTTCCGGGCCAGAGCCAGCACCCGGGCAAGGAGACGCTGACGGATCTGGCCGAGAAGGAAGCGATAGTGCGGGAGCTCTTCCCGGGGCACGGTCTCGCGGATCGGGCAAGTCAGCCGAGGCCGCGAGACGTACCTTCTCGCCAAACAGGAGGCGAGAGCCCATTTAGCGAGCTCATCATCTCAGCTCCGGTACCGGAGGGGTTCCGGGAGCCCGACATGTCCTACTACTCGGGGAAGGATGACCCTGTACAGCACGTACAGTGGTTTGAATACGTTGTATCAATAAGGCAGATGACAGATGCCTTCAAGTGCCGGCTGTTTGCCATCATGCTGAAGGAGAAGGCTCGGGACTGGTTCCACCAGTTGCCAGCAAGATCGATCTATAGTTTTGAGGATCTGCGGAGAAGTTTCCTGTTGAGGTTCTCTACCTCGAAGAAGCGGAAGAAGGAAGCGGAGTGTCTGTTTGCGGTGAGGCAGAAGCCGGATGAGACGCTGGGTCACTATGTCGACCGGTTTTAGGAAGAGATCCTCCTGGTCCAGGAGGTCCCAGGGTATGCACTGATGCTGGCCTTCACCCTGGGGCTGAGACCGGGATTCTTTAGCATGGAGTTGAAAAGGGTGCCTCCCCTCTCCTTTGAGGAGCTCATGGAGAGGGCGGCAAAGAAAATTGACTTCGAGAGAGCAAACCCAGCTTTCGCCAGGAAGTTGGCCAAGCTAGTAGAGGACAATGTGAAGGAACCAACAGCGGGAAGACAGAAGGAGCCGAGGGAACAGAGGGAGCAAAGGGAAGAAAGGAGAAGGGAAGAGCCACGAAGGTTTGGGCAGCAACAGGGATGGGGGGCCCGGGAGCCGAACAACCGGTTAGGTTGGAGGCCCCAGGAGGGTCGCCCCCAGGGCCCAGGAGAAGGCTACCAGGGGAGAGATAACCTGCGGGAGCCCCGGAGGTTCGACCGACCGGCGTGGAGGCAGGAGCCGAGGGGTCGTCCCCCACCACCGCAGGAGGCCATGGAAGTGGGAAGAGGAAGAGGAGCTGGGAGAGGGGCTCGAGGAGGAGGTAGAAGAGGGAGAGGAGAGGGAAGAAGGGGCGGGGAGGTGTTGCTTTTCTGTGACTTCCATCAGGAGGAAGGTCACGCAACAGCCACCTGCCCGGAGTTCTTGGAGTTAAGAGAGACAAGAGGAGCAGGGAGGCAGGATCCACCGGTGTGGATAGTGGAGGTGCAACAGGGCGAGGTGGAAGATAGGTGCGAAGATCGGGTAGATGTAGGGACCCGGGGAGGAATCGGGGTGATTCACGGAGGAGTGGGGATTGAGGCAACCCGCAAGGGGAGCCTGCAAACCATGTACCGGAGGGGGGTGGCCTCTACCTCCCAGGTTCCCCCACCAGAATAAAAGATCACATTCTCATCGGCAGACATGCCGGACTATGAGGATCCATTCTGCGATGCTCTGGTGATCCAGACGGCGGTGGAAAACTATACGGTCTCAAGGATACTGGTAGATAACGGGAGCTCGGTAAATGTCATCTTCAAGAAGGCCTTTGATGAGATGAGGGTTGAAGGGAAGAGGGTCTTGGCGTCGGACGGACCTCTGTTCGGGTTTTCTAGAGAGAGAAAAGAGGTAGAAGGGGGAGTAGGGCTACACGTAAGGTTGGGGGGCGTGTCACGGAACTGTAGGTTCGTAATCATGGACGCCCCGAGCAGCTATAATGCCATCTTTGGGCGCCCCCTCATCAGTGCCTTTCGCTGCGTCCCCTCCTCGTTCCATCAATGCCTCAAGTTCAACAATGGGGGGTGCAGGTCAGGGTAAGAGGGGACCCGAAGGTGGCAAGGCAATATTATGTCACAGCAGTCAACACCATTTCGTGGATGGAAGAGGCAGAAGAGTTGGAGATAGATATGGCGGCCCTAGAGGAGGTTGTTGAGGAAGAGGATATGGTCATAGAGGAGGCAAGAGAGATAGCTGGGGAGGAAGTCGGAGAAGAGAAGACTGAAAAGCTGTAAGAAGATGTGCAGGTGGTCCGGGGGGACGAGGGGCAGGAGAGCCCGGAAGGGGCGTTGGAAGTAGGAGAGCAAGCGGCAGGAGGAGTTGGGGGGGAGGCCCCGAGGGGCGTAGGAGTCGAGCAGCAGCAGGAGGGGCTGGAAGAAGCGATGGAGATCGAGGAGGAGGGAGGAAGAGGAGAGCTGGAGCTGGAAGAAGAGGCAAGGGCTGGTTGGGAGCAGTCGCGGCTGGAGCCGGCCAAAGAAGTGGTAGAGATGGAGGTCTTCACCAGCGCAGGGAAAGTTCAAAGGGTACGGGTCAGCGGGGGCTTGAGTCCCGAGGCCCGGGAACAAGTGCGGGCTTGCATTCAGGGCAACGTCGACATCTTCGCCTGGAGCGCGGCGTACATGCGGGGCATCGACGATGATGTGGCCTGCCATCGCCTGAACCTGGACCCCCGCACCCTCCCCATACGCCAGAAGATGAGAGCCATCACCACCAAGCTGGAGGAGCCCATTCGCGAGGAGGTCAAGAAGCTCCTGGAGGCGGGCTTCATCTCAGAGATCCAGTATCCGGGCTGGATCTCCAATGTGGTAATGATAAAGAAGGGAGGAGGAAAATGGAGAATGTGTATTGACTTTTCTTTGTTGAATAAATCATGCCCTAAGGATTGCTACCCCCTGCCTCGAATTAACGCGCTGGTTGATTCAGCCATCGGTTTTTCTGTCATGAGCTTTTTAGATGCTTTTTCAGGTTATCACCAGATCCGGATGCACCCTACTGATACTAAGGATGTTTCCTTCATCACGAGGGAGAGATGCTTCAGCTACAAAATGATGCCCTTTGGGTTAAAGAATGCAGGGGCCACCTATCAGCGCATGATGGATCGAGTCTTCCGGGACCAGAGGGGAAGGAACTTGGAGGTCTACGTCGACGACCTAATGATCAAAAGAAAGTGCATGGTTTCGCAACTGCAAGATCTGGAGGAAACATTCGCCACCTTAAGAAGATTCAAGATGAGGCTGAACCCCTTGAAGTGTGTCTTCGGGGCCAGCCGTAGGAAGTTCCTCGGGCATCTTCTGACTCCGGCGGGGGTAGAGCCCAACCCGGACAAGGTAAAGGCCATCCTGGATTTGGAGTCACCTCGCGATGCCAAGGAGGTCCAGCGCTTGACAGGCAAGCTAGCTGGGCTAAGCAGGTTCCTCTCCAGGGTAGGAGACAAGTGTTCTTCATTCTTTAAGGTGCTGCGGGGGAATCAAAGGTTCGAATGGACAACCGAGTGCGAAGAGGCCTTCCAAGGGTTGAAAAAACAACTCTCTCAGGCTCCTCTCCTTCAGAGCCCAAAGGAGGGAGAGGACCTGACCTTGTACCTCGGGGTAGGAGCGGAGGCGATGAGCTCCGTCCTAGTAAGGGAGGAAGGAAAGAAGCAGCTGCCCATCTACTACGTCAGCCAGATATTGAGGAAAGCACAGCTTCGCTACCCCATCTTGGAAAAGCTCGCTTACGCCTTGGTCATCTCGGCAAGAAAACTCCAGCCGTACTTTCAAGCACATTCGATTAGGGTGGTGACCTACCACCCTCTTTGCAAGATCTTCGAAGGAGTGGAGCACTCGGGGAGACTGGCTAAGTGGTCCATTGAGCTAAGCAAGTTCGACATCTCCTTTATCCCAAGGCTCTCCATCAAGGCGCAGGCAGTGGCGGACTTCCTAGCAGACTACGTCGTTGAGGTCGAGGGGGGGGGGGAGCAGCAACCTCGAGAAGCATGGAAGTTGATGGTTAATGGGGCCTCGGGAAGACACTCCCTCGGGGCATGGGTGGTATTGACAAGTCCTCAGGGGGTAACCATAGAGCAAGCAGTCATTTTGCATTTCCCCGTGACCAACAATCAAGCGGAGTATGAGGCCGTTATCGCCGGCTTCCGCCTGGCAAAGGAGCTGGAGATTCGGGATGTGGAAGTTTTCACCGATTCAAAGATAGTGGCATCGCAGATCCGGGGAGAGTTTGAAGCTCGGGAGCCTACCCTCATCAGATACCTCACCAAGGTAAGGGCGATCATCGGCGGGTTCCGGACGTTCTCCATCCAACACGTCCCTAGAGAAGAGAGCACTGCTGCTGATCGATTAGCCAAGTTCGGACCTCGGGGAGGAGGGACCTTGACAGAACTATTACGACCAGCTATCGAGGAAGGAGAGTTGATGGTGGTGGATCGGCAACCCTCGTAGGTGGATCAATTTGTGACCTTCCTAACCACCGGTGAACTGCCTGAGGGGACCAAGGTCGGGAGAAGCTTCAAGCGCAAAGCAGCTCACTACTTAATGATGGAGGGGGGCCTGCATCGTAAGATGTTGTCAGGGCTCCTAGCTAGATGTGTGACCGAAGAAGAGATCCCGAAGATATTAAGGGAGGTGCACTCGGGTGAGTGCGGCAGCCACTATGGAGGAAGGACACTGGAGGCAAGGGTGTTCAGGCAGGGGTACTTCTGGCCCACCCTAAGGAAGGATGCCATGGAGTTTGCGAGGAGGTGTCAGAAATGTCAGCTCTACGCCCCCATTCAGCTCTTGGCAGCTCAGAGGCTCCGGAGTATCACGACACCGTGGCCATTCGCTATATGGGGAATGGACTTAGTTGGGCCCTTTCCTCCGGCTAGTGGGCAGAGGAGATTCCTCTTGGTCATGGTTGATTATTTCTCAAAGTGGCTAGAGGTTAAAGCCTTGGCCAAGGTCACCTCGCAGGTCATAAGGAACTTCGTCTGGGGGGAGATTATTTGCAGGCATGGGTTGCCCCAAGCCATAGTGACTGATAACGGCCCCCAGTTTGCCAGCGAGGAGTTCATCAGCTTCTGCGCCCAACTAGGGATAGACCTCCGGTTTGACTCCATCCATCACCCTCGGAGTAACGGCCAGGTGGAAGCAGCAAACAAAATCATTGTAAACCTACTAAAGAAGAAGGTGGAGAACTTGAAGGGAAATTGGGTGGAGCAGCTCCCCTCGGTCCTGTGGGCCTTGCGGACGACCCCAAACACGGCCACCGGTGAGACCCCCTTCAAGCTCTCTCATGGGTGTGAGGCCGTCCTACCAGTGGAGTTTGAGGTCCGGTCCTTGCGAGTCACAGCCGCGGGTGAAGGAGACGAGGCTTGGAGGGTGGAGAATGAGGAGGGGCAGCGCCTCTCGTTAGATATGGTGGAGGAACTGCGAGACGTGGCGGCTATCAGGAAAGAAGAGATCAAGCGACGGATGGCCAAGTATTTTGATAAGCATGTCAGGATCAAACAATTTGCTAAGGGGGATCTGGTGCTGAGAAAGGTTGACGCAGCAGGAAGGTCGGCTCCCATGGGCAAGCTCCACCCGAACTGGGAATGTCCATACATAGTGAAGGAAGTCCTCGGAACGGGAGGATACTACCTCCAGGATGTGGAGGGGAGGGCCCTAAGCCACACCTGGAGCGGTGATGACCTAAAACGCTTCTACCCGTGAAGGGGGAAGGATGTAACCATGTATCTCAAAAATAAACTTATTGTACTACATCATTTGATTCTCCCTTAACTATTGTCAAATTTTTCATAACATAACGTAGTCGTGTGTTTTGTGATACCCCGAGCTCGGCTCGACCCCAGGTAGACCCGATGCGCAGGCTCTCATCTAGCTGGCAGGTCCGAAGGCTCGCCTGTGGGGGATAGGTTTGGTTGGTTTGAGATCTTCATCGGCACCCCGAGCTCGGCTCGGCCCCAGGTAGACCCGCTACGCAGGCTCTCATCTAGCTGGCAGGTCCGAAGGCTCGCCTGTGGGGGATAGGTTTGGTTGGTTTGAGATCTTCATCGGCACCCCGAGCTCGGCTCGGCCACAGGTAGACCCGCTGCGCAGGCTCTCATCTAGCTAGCAGGTCCGTAGGCTCGCCTGTGGGGGATAGGTTTTGTTGGTTTGAGATCGTCATCGGTACCCCGAGCTCGGCTCGGCCCCAGGTAGACCCGCTGCGCAGGCTCTTATCTAGCTGGCAGGTCCGAAGGCTCGCCTGTGGGGGATAGGTTTGGTTGGTTTAAGATCTTCATCGGCACCCCGAGCTCGGCTCGGCCCCAGGTAGACCCGTTGCGCAGGCTCTCATCTAGCTGGCAGGTCCGAAGGCTCACCTGTGGGGGATAGGTTTGGTTGGTTTGAGATCTTCATCGGCATCCCGAGCTTGGCTCGGCCCCAGGTAGACCTGCTGCGCAGGCTCTCATCTAGCTGGCAGGTCCGTAGGCTCGCCTGTGGTGGATAAGTTTTGTTGGTTTGAGATCGTCATCGGCACCCCGAGCTCGGCTCGGCCCCAGGTAGACCTGCTGCGCAGGCTCTCATCTAGCTGGCAGGTCCGAAGGCTCGCCTGTGGGGGATAGGTTTGGTTGGTGTGAGATCTTCATCAGCCCCCCGAGCTCGGTCGGCCCCAGGTAGACCCGCTGCGCAGTCTCTCATCTAGCTGGCAGGTCCGAAGGCTCGCCTGTGGGGGATAGGTTTGGTTTGTTTGAGATCTTCATCGGCACCCCGAGCTCAGCTCGGCCCCAGGTAGACCCGCTGCGCAGGCTCTCATCTAGCTGGTAGGTCCGTAGGCTCGCCTGTGGGGGATAGGTTTGGTTGGTTTGAGATCTTCATCGGCACCCCGAGCTTAGCTCGGCCCCAGGTAGACCCGCTGCGCAGGCTCTCATCTAGCTGGCAGGTCCGAAGGCTCGCCTGTGGGGGATAGGTTTGGTTGGTTTAAGATCTTCATCGGCACCCCGAGCTCGGCTCGGCCCCAGGTAGATCCGCTGCGCAGGCTCTCATCTAGCTGACAGGTCCGTAGGCTCGCTTGTGGGGGATAGGTTTGGTTGGTTTGAGATCTTCATCGGCACCCCGAGCTTGGCTCGGCCCCAGGTAGACCCACTGCGCAGGCTCTCATCTAGCTGGCAGGTCCGAAGGCTCGCCTGTGGGGGATAAGTCTGGTTGGATTGAGATCTTCATCGGCACCCTGAGCTCGGCTCGGCCCCAGGCAGACCCGCTGTGCAGGCTCTCATCTAGCTGGCAGGTCCGAAGGCTCACCTATGGGGGATAGGTTTGGTTTGGTTGGCTTGATTTGGATAAGGCAGGAGGCGCATTGGGAATGCAAAATGAAAAAGATAGGAAAGGTCTCGGCATGGATATATCTCGGCGGGGAGGTCCCCATCAAAGGGATCTCGCAGTGGGGGGGGGGGGCTTTCGCCAAAAAAGCTACTCTTAATGTTCTCGAACAAACAGGCAGAATCGTTATGCGACGGGCCTGAACGGACTCGCGCATGCTAAATGGCACGGTCCCGTCCTAAGGGTTCGTGAGCCACGCTTCCGGCTGGCAGTTTGCAGCGGGTTCTTGCTGATCCATTGCTAAGGAAGGTTATCCTAGGAAGGCCAAGGGCCTCGGCAGAAGCACATGCAGAAAACATTCGAACACGACAGTTACATCGAACACATTCACAATAACAGGACGAGATATTCGCAAGAAAAAACATTTGCATTAAAAATATTATATACAAGTACAAACCGATAGCGTCTCGCGCTTTACATGGAGGCGAAAGGAGAAGCGAGAAGGGGGCCCTCAAGGAGACAAACTGTACCCCTCAGAACTCCCGCTTGAGCTCCCGCTGGAGCTTTCACCGGAGCTCTCCCCGGAGGTCTCGCCACACGCTGCAGGGGACTTCGGGACATCCGAGGGAGGGGTATCAGGGGCACCCGGGGGCTTCGGGATGGGCTCGAAAAGCCATGGAACTAGCTGTTGAGCAGTGATGTCTTTGCCCCTCCCGTCCCAGCAGTTGATGTCTCGCAGCGTCTCCAGCGTCAACTTTACTGTAGCTTGGGCGTTCCCCTGGAGCAGCTTGTCGATATCATAAACCGAGTAATACCGGCTCTTCAGTCTCTCGTCCAACGGAGGGGCCACACCCGCCTCGAGACGCGCAATCTGCTCCCGCAGGAGAATGTTGTCGTATCGGGCTTGGGACAGCTCCTCGCGAAGCGTGGCTTGGGCGGAGTCCTGAACAGCTAAAGGTTAGCATAAAAAAGGAGTTAAGGTGGCGAGAGCAAGCAATTGTGAAAGATCTCGCTCACCCCTTCCGCTTGGCACGAGGATAACAGTTGCTGGGCCTCGGCCAGCTCCTTGGCCAAAGTAGCCGCCTGAGCCACCGCATCGTCCCTGGCCTTGAACATGTCCTGAAAGTTGCGGTCTATCGTGATGCTCCGCCGGGCACACATGTGCGCAAGCTCCAGCCCACGCATCAGGGCACGAGTGGAGTCGTAGGCCAACAGCCGGGTCGACATCCTGTCATAGACGCTGGCATCCTCCCGGCTGTAGAGGCAATAGCCTAGGGCGAAAGCTTCGCTGGTGACCTCGTATCGCTCTGCCCAGCTTGGCAAGAGGGACGAGATCGAGACCTTGTTGGCGTCAGGATCCCACTGCAGCAGCGGCTTGTTTTCCGCATCCAGGCACCTCATGCCGAGACCAAAGTTGCGATGGCCCCACGACACCTCTTCAGACAGGGGCTGGCCGGAGGTCCCGGCGGCAGCACCCTCGCTCTCTGCGGCACCAGGGGCCTGAGGGTTCTCGGCAGGAGTCTCGGGGCCGCCCCTGGTGGCCGCAATCTTGCTTACTGCCTGCAAGACCTCATCAAAGGAGCGACCTGCAGGGAGAGGTTGGACGGGCGGCACCACGACGGCCTTGCCCTTCTCGGTGTCAGTCGTCTTGGGTCTCTTGATTGGTTGAGGCGCAGGGACACCAGTTTTCCGCTTCGCAACTCCGGAAGAAGGTGGGGGCGGCTCTTTAGGGCAGGCATGTGCAGCGCCCTTTGCGAGAGCCAGCGGGTCTTTTGGAGGTTGGCTCCCGCCTGCGCGAGCTTCATCGAAGGGCTGGCGAACGGGGATCTCGCGCTCTCCTGCGAAAACGGTAATACTAAGTTCCAACCTTGAAGAAGGCTAGGAAGAGAGATAAAGGCGAGTCTTTACCTTCTCCTGGAAGCACAGGGAGGAGAGAATCGACATCTCGCCGAAGGTAGAGGACGTCGAAGTCCTTGGTTCCGAAGAACTCAAGGAGGGCGGTCTCGCGCGAGCCCAAGGAGGGGGGCTCGTAGGCGGCATCCTCGTATTGGATGGGGGCGAGAGGTACGTTCCCGAAGTCGCCGCAAACGTAGATTAACCTCTCGCCCCAGTGATGGTGCTTGTTGGCGAGACCGATCGTCTTGAGCAGTTGACCTGAGAAGAAAACCACGCCTCCTTTTGCGCGGAAAGTAAACAGTTTGTGGAAGATCGGCAAGCTGAACTCGATCCTCTCGGACCGCATGTAGCATATGAATGCCACGAGAATAGCAACCGAATTTGGGTTCAGCTGCGCGGGAACCACCCCGTAATACCGGAGGGTCTGCCGCATCTCAGGCCACAGCGGGAGGCGGAAGCCCACCTCGAAGTGTTCAATGGGGATGGCGAGCTCCCCCTCCCCCGCGGTGTTTACCTTGTCGTGGTTGCCCGGGTTCCGCGCGGTGAAGCCGAAGGGAACGTGTTGAGTCTTGATCAGGTTGAACTCATCCACAGTGAGAGTGCAGGAAGGGAAAAGATGCTTTTGAAATGCTTACGCGCTGTTGGATCGTCCTTCACCTCCGCCCGGCATCGTGATGGAGGGTTTGAAGGCGAGAGCTTCAAGAAGAAGGCGAGAGCGATAGCAGCACGAGAACGTCAGGAGAAGGTGGAGACGGGCGAGAACTCTGGAAAGGCCGTGAAAGCAACAGAAGAGGAGAGAGACTGAAATCGGAGAAATGAATGTGGTAGGTGAGCTTCCCTATTTATAGAAAACAGTGATAATGATGGCTGTTTTCAGAAAGTCGGCGGGGGTATAGCCGACGCGTCCTAGGTCAGCGACGCTTCGTTTTTCCCGCCCGAGTCTGAAAGTGACCGATTGACTAAGTGACTAGCGAAAACGTGGCGAGATGACATGCGAAAAGCAAGATCGGCGGAAGCAAGATAGCTCTCGCCAACCCAGAGCCCGAAAAAATAACATGCATACGCAGACAATAATAGAAAGTGATAAATACCGAATTATTACTCTCGTTGAGCTAAAACCGGATAAAAAATAAATGATAAGCGCAGAGTTATTAGTTACAGTTCTAAGCAAGTAAATAAAGGTACATCTGAGAAGGGAAGGCCTGGGGAAGAGGAGGGTAGGTCTCGCGCTTCAGTAGGGCTCCCAACGCCATTTCCCTTACTCCCACCGCCATTTTCCTCGGTCTCGCAGCTTGGTCCGGGGTGGCGCCTACGGGTTGAAGTTGGACGACAGAACGCTGCATCCCAGGTCAACCCGGCGGGACAGATCCCTGATTCGCTCGATGCACCTCTCGGGTGAGGTTCCGGCGGTAGCTCCCCCCGGCCGATCCATCTCGCCGATAAGGTAATCCCGCTCCAGGGTCTCTAGCCTCTTCTCCACTAACTGGCGGAACTCCTTTGCCGCAAGGTCGCGGACTCGTTCTCGTCGGATGAGCTTCGACAGGACGGCGACGACCTTCTTCCCCCGCCTTTTCGCGCTCCCGGCACCAGTCAGGATCTCCTCCATCTCGTCAGACGAAGGGAAGGGAGAGCTCTCGCCATCTTCTCCCTCTCTTTCTTCTTCTTCTTCTTCTTCTTCTTCTTCTTCTTCTTTCTCTACCTCAGCTCCAAGCCGCGAGCCCATGTCCCCTGTCAAAAGAGTCCCTATTTTAGCGAGAGCTAAAGGATAGCTGTGGTAAAGTTTCCATGTACCTTCAGCATGACGAGGTCCACCGGTTGACGGCAAGCGAGAAGGCCCAGCTCCCCCCTCAGCTCCAAAGAGGAGGTGGATTAGCTTTCCTTTTCCGGGGGGGGGGGGGTAAACTTTGCGAATGGTGATCCCGACTTGGTCGGTAGCGGGGGAGCGGGTCTCCTCTCCCGCAGGAGGGCTGGCGTCTAACAAAGGCATGGAGGACTCGGCAGCATTTCCTCCCGCCGGTAGGAAGGAATCGACCGCAGGGGCAGGCTGATTCGCAGCTCTCACCCCGCTCTCCCGGGTGGCGAGATCTGGCGGTGCGGAAGCTGGCGCTGCGAGAAATCAGTTCAGCATTCAAAAATTTAAGTTGAGGGCGAGAGGGGAACTGTTACCTGCGGTGTTCGGGTCAGGTGGAGGGGCCACCTCTGGAACCCGCGGTTGGTCCTCGTGGTGGCTAGGGGACGGATCCAGGGGTTCTCGCGGGGACGCGACAGCATCGGGAACCGTCTCCTGCGAGAGATATCGAGTCAACTACTGAGCAGCTGGTGCTTTCAATAATTAGCAAATCGAGCATACCTTCCGCGGCGAGGGGCCGTCCGCGCGGCTAGGGGTTGGGGTAGGCGGGCTCCTGTTCTCGCGGGGCAGATCCCGCTGAACCACCTTCGCCCTCTTCTTCTTCTTCTTAGGCAGAGAAGGCTCAGCGACCGACGATTGTCTCGCTAGCCATGGGGCAACCAGGGCGCTATTAGCCCGGGCTCGCGCCTGTGCCGCGTTAATACGGTCCTGCAGATCCTGCGGAAGCGGTTTGTCGACACGCTTGGAAGGCATCGCGAGAGGAGGCGAGAGCTTAGGAGGAGAATGACAACTCGAGGGAAGTATTATGGCCGTCTATCGACACACATATTTATAGACACCGTACGGCCCACCGATAGATTCCCTGATGTTGAAACGTGCTCAGCGAATATTTTTGGGTTGGACATGTCTTTTCGAGCGCGGTGCTAGCTCAAAAAGAGCGGGGATTGTGTACAACCCCATATTCGCTGAGCCAGACCAGAAGGCACAAGGGTCACAGTTGGGTTAGCCGAAGTGTTCCCGCCCTAAGGAAGATCTCGCCCGAAGAAGGCGGGAATGATTGCGCTAGATCGTCAAACAGAGAACAGTATGCCAAGATCGTCGAGCGCGGCCTGCGCGGGAGCGTGAAAGGGGAAACTAGATCTGATATACTCTAAAGGGGGGGGGGGGTGAATAGAGTATATGATGCTTTTTAAAATACAAAGAAAAACTTTTGCAAAGCTTTACAACAATTGTTGTAATGAGTGTAAGCAGGGAAGCAAAAGTAAAACTAATCACAAAACTAAGCTATGCAGAAATTAAACACAAGAAAATCTAGGCCAGAAACAAAAAGAAAACATGCAGAACCAGATGACACAAGGAAATATAGTGGTTCCCCAACTTGGGTGCATCCACTCTTCTACCACCCTAGGTAGGAATCCACTGCAAGATGAGTTGATCAGGTGTCCTGGGCACCAATGAGCTTTTGATAAGGTGCTCAAAAACCAAATCAGATTTTTTGATCAGGTGTCTTGCCACCAATGAGCTTTTGACAAGGTGCTCAAAAACCAGATTCAAACTTTTGAAGGGAGTTTGAAAAACCCTTTACAGAGAGGGGGTTGAGAGAGTTATGGCAGTCTTCTCTTTCTCAATCAACTGAGAAGACTAAGTGGATTGATTTCAAGGCTCCCCCTGAGTCCTTGATCTTCAGGAAGATGAGCTTTGCTGAGGGTGATAGGACTTCAAAGATAGATCTCCAGCAGAAGATGATTTCAGCAAGCTGAAATGTTGATTGTCTGGAGTCTTGAAATGATGTTGGCCTTGAACACTTGAGAGCTGAAGAGATCTGAAGAATGTGTTAAAGCTTGATCTCTTGATGATGAGTGTTCTTCTGAATTCTTGTTGACAGAATATTTTTCAGAGTCTCTGTATATTGAGAGGTGTCCTATTCTTGTCAATCTCTTTCTGTTCTTGTCTATTCTCTATCTTTATTCAAAAACATTCCCTCTTTTATTCTCTGAGTCTGAATAGAATATTACTCTGTCAAAGATAGCCGTTGGTCTGCATTGATCACAGCCTTAATTGCATAATATGTTCTGAAGGAAAGTCCACTGAATTGTTCCTTGAAAAATCCCTTGAAACTTGCTCCAGAAGTAAATGAAAATGGCTGGCAGATCTTCTGAATTAAATGCAGAATAACTTCTATCTGATTTGAATTTGAATTCTGAAAGATAACTGAAATCGTCGACCTGAGCTCTGCTATCGTCGAGCTGAGCTCAGCGAACTGGAAAATCGAAGCAGCAAAGAAATCGTCGATCTGAGCTCAAAGATCGTCGAACTGAGCTCAGAGATAAGGATCCAGTGTAGAGTCAAAATCGTCGACCTGAGCTCAGCGATCGTCGAATGGAGTTCGACGATATTGCGAAGTTGAGCTCAGCGATCGTCGACCAGAGCTCGACGATATTATGAGGTTTGAGCTCAGCGACCGTCGAATGGAGCTCGACGATCTGTCAATAGTTGAGCTAGACGATCGTCGACCGGAGTTCGACGAATCGTCGTGCTGAGCTCGACGATTGGACTTAGTCTCCAGAAAAACTTGGGTCTTCAGGGCAGCTTCCAATCCTAGCCTTCTAACCCTTAGACTCAATTCTAATTGACCTATTAAGCTATACAGAAGGTCAAAACACAGATTTCTAGAGACATAGTGATCCTGACCCAAATTAGTAATAGGGTGTTCCAACAATCTCCCCCTATTTGGGTTAGGAAAACTATTTACAGACATAGGAAAAACAAACAACATCATACAGTCAGAAAAACATAAAAACAACAGCAGCTATCACAGAACCATCACAGAGATATATATAAACATGATATCCAGAGGGCAGTCAGAAAAACCAAGAGTTATCACCTTACAGAGTTATTCCTTTTCTTTGCCTTTTACCATTTTGATTTCTCTGTTAGGATCTAAAGCTTATTGTTTGGATCTGGTATCATCAACTGCACCCAAATAGATTTGCTTTGAAGCCCTGGGAACCACTGCAGCTGGATGCAACTCCATGTACCTGTCTGCATCAAAAAATTTGCTGGAAGCATATCTTTCTAGTTCTTTCTGTCTTTGTTCTGACATTGTGGAGATGTTGGAAGTGTCTAGGCCTTTCTCTTTGGCTTTCTTTATTTGATCTAATGCAGCCAGCTCTTTCATTCTAGCAGTCCAAGCCAAGGGATTCTTCTCAGGGTCCTCAAATGGAACAGGTGGCTCATACCTGTTGGAAGAAGTATCTTGAGGAGTCCTGGCAGTCACAGTATCTTTGAGCTTATAAGGGAAAGGACCAGAAGATGTATCAGAAGGAACATGTCCTCCCCTGGAGTAAGGGTGCTGCCTGGAATGCCCTTTGGAGTACACCTGAGTCTCTCTTTGGTTTCCCATATATCCTCCCCTTCTAGAGTAAGAGCCCCTAGACTGGCTTTCCCTTTGATAAGTTCTAGCATGAGGTTGGTAGGGAGCCTGGCTTCTAGCAGGGCCTGAACTTGCAGAGCTGCCACCTGCACCTGCATCAGGTGGAGGTGGTGGAGGAGGATGAGGGTGCTTGAACTGAGTGGAATCTTTCTCATACTTCCTCTTCTTCTTCATAGCCTTTAGCTGGTTCTTAGAGAACTGCATCCAATGCTCAGTGATTGGGCAGTTGTGCAGAATATAGTAAGGGACATCATTATCATCTCTAACTTTGGCAGGAGGAACCCTCTTCAATGCCTTACTTCTTGCTTTCCTTTTCTTTGCAATGGTGGCAGATGAATCATCAGAAGCAGTGTTATAATCCTCAGATTCAGAACTCTGTGCATCATATAAGGCATCAATCTTCTTCATCAATGTTTCTTTCAGTTGAACAGCAGCTGATGGGGCAGAAGCAGAAGGGGAAGCAACAGGAACAGCAACAGATGGGGCAACAGATATAACAACAGGTGCAACAGCATATGGAGAAACAGAAACAACTTCAGAAACATCACTAGTAACTTCAGGAGAGACAGCAGCAGCAGCTTCAGTAACAACAACAACAGCTTCAGCAGGCTCAAAAACAGCAGCCTCTGTCATCAGAGAATCCTGGGAAAAGGGCTCAACAGAAACAATTTCTTCAGCAGCAGGGAGGGATAATTTCAGAGGCAGATACAGCCTTTTCTTCATCAGCAGCAGCAGTAACATCATCAGAAGCAGCAGTCACTGAATGAATAAAAGCAGAAATTATACTGGGGTCACAGCATGAGAAGGGCACCAGAGCCTTGGACAGATCTTCAGAGGGCTGGACAGCATTGGGCTCTGGGAGGCAGCAGTAGTATGCAGTATCAAATGTAGATAGCAAAGACCTTAGGTCTATTGCTAGGACTGGAGTAGCAGAAGCAACAGATGCAGGAGCAGCAGTAGTAGCAGAAGCAGACACAGAAACAGCATCAGTAGCAGCAGAAGCAGCAGCAACAGCAGCATGAAGGCTGGCTTCATAGGGCATCTCCCCCTGCCTGGATACAGATACATCTGTATCAAGGCACACTGCTGGGGGTGCTGCTTGAGGAGTAAGGAAGGAGGAAAGCCTGGCAGAGAGAGCTGCCACTGACTGTTGTAGAGGAGCTAAAGAGGCCTCCATGAGAAGAGAGAGCCTGGGTGCAAGGAGCTCATACAACTGGTCAGCCAAGGCTGGGAGATCTACTTGCTCAAGAAGAGGAGCAGAGGTAGAGGGTACAGGGATGGCTGATGGAGCTGGAGGAGGAGGGCTGAAGGGTGGAATGAATGGCTCAGGAGAGGGGATGGTGGAGATGGAGGATAATGGGATGGATATGGATGGAGTGAATGTGGGTTGGGCAATAATGTGGTGGAGAAGGTCTTGAAAGAGGTGGAAGAGGATGGTAACTCTGGAGGAGAGGAGGGGGAATCATCCATGTAGGATTCATCCAGAAGTGTGAAGGATGGAAGGGATGGGGATGAGGTGACATCTGGTGGGGGATAAGAGAATAGGGGATGGAAGTGGTCTGCTGGTGGAGATGAGATGGTTGCTGGAGATGGAATAGAAGTTGGAGATGGGCTGGAAATTGTAATGGGAGATGAAGCTGGAGTGGTGGATGGAATGGGTAGGGTTGGACTTGGAGGAGGAGAAGAAGCAGCACTAGCAGCAGGCAGGTCTTCTGCAGGGGCAGAGACCTGGGGTGGAGTGACTCTTAGAGTCCTGGTGCCTGAAGGGGCAGATGGAGAGGGCCTGCTGGGCTTGATGATTTGCCTGTCCCATTTCCCAAATAGGGCACAGGTGAGTCTCTTGGAGGCATTGATGTGCACTCCAGAGGAGACTAGCAGGGTAGGGCACTTAGCCTGAAGGAAGACTCCCAGAATTCTTCCATAATTCACAAAGGTTTTGTTTATCTTTTTCTTCAACAGATCAAAAAGACTTCTCCCCAGTTCAAGCTTTTCCTATCCACCAGAGCTCCCATGAGGCAGAGCTGATATCTGGAGATGGTGTCATGGGCAGAATGTTTGGCCAACAGAACCTTGCCTACAACATCTGCCAGAAACCTGTATTCCACTGACAGGTTCCTCTTAAACAACTTGCTAGGGTTCCCCTCAGGATGACCCATCCTGGCAAGAATATCAGAGAATTCTTCTCCAGAAAGTTCAGCAGAGTCTTCACCATTCCTTAAACCAAAAACCTCTGTGAGGACTGTTGGGGTCAGAGGTACCTGGGTGCCACCAATGGATCCAACAATGGTGTTGTTGTCAAGGTTGTGTGCAGTATATACCCATTCTTTGATTTCATCAGAGGCAAGTTTGATTCTTGTTGTCATAAGGGCAGATAGATGCTGATCTTTGAATAAACTGAGGATGTCCTGGAAGACTTGATCAGTTGTGTTGAAGGAGTCTAGATCAATGTCAAAACCCGCATCAAATTTCATTGCGGCGAGTACAGCAACTGAAACGGCCATGGTACCTGCAAAAATCAACAGACAAAACGACCAAGTGTAGAACTGTTTGGAGGGAAGAAAATTTTGCAGAGAAATTGAAAGCGCAAGAGAGAACGACGGCGAAAAATGAGTTTTATATTAGGGTTCGACGCAGAAAAGGAAAGATCGTTGAACTCAGTTCGACGATCGAGGCTTCTAAAGGAATCTGAAGAGACTCCAAAATCGTCGATCTCCGTTCGACGATCTGGAAAGGCGTCGAGCTCCGTTCGACGATCGTTCAGTGAACAAAATCGTCGAGCGCCGTTCGACGATCGTTGACCAGAAGAGATAGTCCATACTATCAAAGGAGCGCTGAACTCAGTTCGACGATTCAGGAAATCGTCGAACTCCGTTCGACGATCTTTGTGAAAATCGTCGAGCGCAGTTCGGAGATCAGAGAAATTTTAGACACTAAGGAAAATCAGAATTTTGCCTAGTCTTGGTCCATTTTTAGCTTTCAAAATCTTGGATATTATTTAAGACTTCCTCCATCTAACATTCCTAACTGATTTAGAAAGAAGGTGTGTTTCTTTTCATCCAAAGGCTTGGTGAAAATATCTCCCCTTTGTAAATCAGTTGGGATATATTGCAGTTCAATTTTATTCTTTTCAACATTGTCCCTTAAGAAGTGATGCCTAATCTCTATGTGTTTTGTCCTACTATGGAGGACTGGATTTTGAGCTATGGAGATAGCACTTGTATTGTCACAAAAGATTTTTGACTTCTCTAAGTTGTAACCATAGTCTAGGAGTTGATTTTGAATCCACAATATTTGTGAACAACAACTGCCTGCAGCCATATATTCAGCTTCAGCAGTTGAAGTTGACACAGATGTTTGTTTCTTGCAAAACCAAGAGACAAGTCTATCACCAAGGAACTGACAAGTTCCACTGGTGCTTTTCCTGTCAATTCTGCATCCAGCATAATCAGCATCAGAGAATCCAGTTAACTCAAATGCTGAATCTTTTGGATACCAGAGACCTAGATTTGGACAACTTTTAACATACCTAAGAATCCTCTTTACTAATGTGAGGTGTGACTCTCTAGGGCTAACTTGGAATCTAGCACATATACATGTAGCAAACATTATATCTGGTCTACTAGCTGTAAGATACAGTAAAGAGCCAATCATTGCTCTATATGTTGTCTGATCAACAGGTTTCCCATGTTCATCAGCATCCAATACAGCATTGGTAGGCATGGGTGTTTTCATACAAGATGCCTCAGACATGCCAAATTTCTTAACCAGCTCATTAGCATATTTGGTTTGAGAAATAAAGATGCCTTCAGCATGTTGTTTGACTTGCAATCCTAGGAAGAAGGATAGCTCACCCATGCTACTCATCTCAAATTTAGAATGCATTAGGTTAGAAAACCTTCTGCACAATTTTGAGTCAGTAGAACCAAAAATGATATCGTCTACATAAATTTGTACTAGTAGGGTATGGGACTTATGGGTTCTAATGAAAAGAGTTTGGTCTACTCTACCCCTTATAAAACCATTTTCCAAGAGAAAGCATGCTAGGGTCTCATACCATGCTCTAGGAGCTTGCTTGAGACCATATAATGCTTTATTTAATCTAAAAACAAAATCAGGATGAGTTGGAGAGATAAAACCTGGAGGTTGTCTGACATAGACTTCCTCTTTGATGTCTCCATTTAAGAAGGCACTCTTGACATCCATCTGATAAACCTTGAAGCCTTTGTGAGCTGCATAAGCTAAAAATATCCTGATGGCTTCTAATCTTGCAACAGGTGCAAAGGTCTGGTCGTAGTCAATTCCTTCTTCTTGAGAATATCCTTGGGCAACTAGCCTTGCCTTGTTCCTTATTATTACTCCTTGATCATCCAGTTTGTTTCTGAATACCCATTTTGTTCCAACAATGGAATGATCCTTAGGCTTGGGCACTAGTTCCCATACTTTGTTCCTCTCAAATTGATGCAACTCCTCTTGCATGGCAATGATCCAGTGTGGATCTTGCTCTGCATCTTGAATGGACTGAGGTTCAATTTGAGAAAGGAAGCAGGTGTGCAACAGGTTTTGGTTGACCTGATTTCTGGTTTGCACACCAGCTGAGATTTCTCCAATTATCTGGGAAATTGGATGGTCTCTTGATGTTACTAAATCAACAGGGGGTGTTGATTGTTCACCAACCTGTGTTGTTGTTTCCTCTTGTGGTACAACAACTGGCTCTTCAGGTTGTGCTTCAATATGTTGAGCATTGCTTTCATCTTCACTGCTTTCATCCTCTTGAGCAACCTGTAGCTTGTTCATATCTTCAACTAGAGAGTGTTCCTGCAAAGGTTCTATGGTAGAAGAAATCTTCTCCTTGAAAGACATGTTAGTTTCATCAAAAGAAACATGAACAGATTCCTCAATTTTCAATGATGATTTATTATAAACCCTATAGGCCTTGCTGATCATGGAGTATCCCAGAAACACTCCTTCATCAGCTTTGGCTTGAAATTTTGCTAGATGTTTCTTATCATTATTGTGAATATAGCAAATGCAACCAAAAATTTTGAAATAGTCAACTTTAGGTTTCTTCCCTTTGAGTAATTCATAGGGAGTCTTTCCCTTCAGTTTATGTATCAGACTTCTGTTCAGCACATAGTTGGAGGTGTTCACTGCCTCTGCCCAGAAGGATAGAGGTAGATGAGCATCTGACAACAATGTAGTGGCAGATTCAATAAGGGTTCTATTTTTCCTTTCAGCTACCCCATTTTGTTGAGGAGTTCTAGGAGCTGAGAAAGTATGCCTGATCCCTTCACTCTGACAGAACTCTTGCATAAGAAGAGAATCAAACTCTGTCCCATGATCACTTCTGATCAGGGCAATGTGAGTATTGAACTCAATCTTTATACATTTGAGAAACTCTGTCAGACACTTAAAGTTATCAGACTTCTTCCTTAGAAAGAACACCCAAGTGAATCTAGAGAAGTCATCTACAATCACTAAAGTGTAGGATTTCCCTCCTAGGCTTTGTACTGTGATGGGTCCAAATAGATCCATGTGTAACAGATACAATATCCTAGGTGAATCACTCTTATTAAGTGACTTAAAACTGTTTTTAGTTTGCTTGCCTAATTGACAAGCCTTGCAGAGTCCTTCCTTCTTGTAGGGGCCAGAAGGTAGTCCTCTAACAAGGTTGTCCTTGGAGAGCCTAGCAATAGTTCTAAGGTTTAGGTGTCCTAGTCTCTTATGCCATAAAACATTTGGTCTACAAACTGAATTGAATAAACAGATATCTATAGTAGTTGAAAGAAAATCTACTAGGTAGATGTTACCTTTCCTTTTACCTGTCAACACAGTTGTGTTGTCCTCTGACTTGATTTTGCATAAGGTTTTGCTGAAGGTCACCTGGTAGCCTTCATCACATAGCTGACTGATGCTGATTAGGTTGTGCTTCAGTCCTTCCACATATGCTACCTTCTTGAAGGTTACAGAACCAATCTGGACTGCTCCATATCCTTTAGTTTGTCCAAAGTTGGAGTCACCAAAGATAACTTTGGGTCCAAGCTTGGCTCTAAAGGAATTGAGGTTGTCCTTGTTCCCTGTCATGTGCTTAGAGCACCCACTATCCAAATACCATTGCTGGTTAGATGTTGGATAGGTCTTCACCTGCACATAAAGCAATTCACTTGTTTTTGACCCAGTTTACCTTGGGCCTAGGTTGATAACCTTTAAATTCAGAAATGAAAGACATCCCTGGCTGACTCTTATATCCTTCAGGATGATATCTCCTTGGAGGTAAAATCCATTCAGTATAAGGGTTGAAGGTTTGGGATGAAGAACCCTTAGGATTCAATTTTGACTTGCCTTTAAAAAATTTCCAGAGCTCTGACCTCTGTTCGACGATCTTGGAGCTGAGTTCGACGATCTTGGGTCAGATCGTCGAGCTCCGTTCGACGGTCGACTATGGCTGAGGTCAGGTATATGGGATCGTCGACCAGCGTTCGACGATCTTGGCTGAGATCGTCGATCAGCGTTCGACGATTTGTCCTGAGATCGTCGAGCTGCGTTCGGCGATCGTCGATCTTCATTCGGCGATCGTCGATCTCCGTTCGACGATTTGTGCTGGACTTTAGTTTTCTGAGGCAGATCAGAATTTTTCCTGGCAACCTCTACAACTCCCTTTCCCTTGTCAGAAATGAACTTGATAGGGGTTGTTAGAACAATAGGTTGGCTGGATGAGGCACCCAAGCCCAGTGTACTGTTGAATCTTGAGTTCACTGTGCTTGTGATGTCCATCAGCTTGATGCTTCTCCCATTGAGAGATTCTTCAAGCTTCTTGGCCTCAGAGAGTTCACTCTTCAGTGAAGCTATCTGTTCCCTATAGTTCTCCAACTCCTGAGAGAGTTTGAGGTTTTCTGATTTTAAACCACTTTGTTCAGATAATTGATTTCTGAGAGAGATGATCTCTTTCTCAGACTTTAGCAGGTCTAAACATAGTGCTTTAAATTCAAATTTAAAATCTTCTGAAGTGAAATCAAAAGAGCTGATTACCTGATCTTCTTCAGGTTGAGTCTCTGAGTCTGACTCTGACTCCTCTTCCTCTGAGTTGTGTTGTGAGGCATTGATTGCCATCATGCAGAACTCCTTTTCCTCTGCATCATCCTCATCATCACTTGAGCTGGAAGAGGCTTCTGACTCCTCTTCAGTCTCACTCCAGGATTCAGCAACAAATCCTTTCCTTGTGTGCTTATTTCTGCTGGAGGAAGGTTTGCTATTTCCATTCCTTTTGGAGTCCTTCTCCTTTCTTCTTTCTTTTCTGTCCCTTCTGTCCTTGTTCTTGTTTTCTGGACAGTCAGGAACCATATGCCCTGGTTTCCTGCAACCAAAGCAAATAATGTCTTTGCTATTGCCAATGGACTTGTCATACCTTGGCTTATCCTTGCTCCTTGTATGATCTTCTTCTGAAGTCCTTTCTGGCCATCTTATAGAATCTTTTGGCCAACAAGCTGAGAAGTTCATCATTGGCCTGTTCCTTTTTCTTCAGGCAGATCCTCAGTTGCCTTGAATGCTATAGTCTTCTCCTTTCTTGTGGCTGGTGAAGCAGCCTTCTGTTCTTCTTCTCTGTTCTTGATGAGTAGCTCATAAGATTTGAGCTTACCCAACAAGGCTTCAGTGGTGATCTCATTCAGACTTCTGGCATCTTTAATTGGCCAGATTCTTGAATCCCAAGTGCTGGGGAAGCACATTAGGATCTTGTCATTAAGTTCTGTCAGTGAGATCTCTTTGTCTAATGTCCTCAGTTCACTGACAATTAGACTCAGTCTGTTGTACATGTCTCCCACTGACTCAGTTTCTCCCTTCTTGAAGTTCTCATATTGGGAGATGAGATGGGATCTTCTGTCCTTTCTCTCATCAGCTGAGCCAGAGACTATTTCTGAGAGCTTGTCCCAAATCTCCTTGGCTGAATTGCATTCAGCTACCTTTTGAAAAATGTCATCTGACATTGTCTGAGCTAGAATGTTCATTGCCTTGGCATCAGCTACTTTCCACTTTTTGATGTCAGCATCTGTTCCTGATGGAGGTGGAACAGCATTTGTGCTTGTGCTCTCTGGAGGTCTTGGACACACTGTCAAAACAGAATTAAAAATATCTTCGTCAATAGAATTCATGTAGAGTCTAATCCTTGCTTTCCAAAGTGCAAACTTTGACAGATTGCACACTGGAGGTCTGGTGCTAGCATAATCTTTGTTTTGGGCCATGATTTGTGCAAGCTAAATCTAATAATAAAATATAAAAGAAGGATCTAGTTTGGGATCTTGGGGTTCAGGTGTTAGCCTGTACAACCAAACAGATATGGTATGTTTAACCAACCTCGCTCTGATACCAATTGAAAGGGGAAACTAGATCTGATATACTCTAGAGGGGGGTGAATAGAGTATATGGTGCTTTTTAAAACACAAAGAAAAACTTTTGCAAAGCTTTACAACAATTGTTGTAATGAGTGTAAGCAGGGAAGCAGAAAAAACTAAAACTAAGCTATGCAGAAATTAAGCACAAGAAAATCTAGGCCAGAAACAAAAAGAAAACATGCAGAACCAGATGACACAAGGAAATATAGTGGTTCCCCAACTTGGGTACATCCACTCTTCTACCACCCTAGGTAGGAATCCACTGCAGGATGAGTTGATCAGGTGTCCTGGGCACCAATGAGCTTTTGATAAGGTGCTCAAAAACCAAATCAGATTTTTTGATCAGGTGTCTTGCCACCAATGAGCTTTTGACAAGGTGCTCAAAAACCAGATTCAAACTTTTGAAGGGAGTTTGAAAAACCCTTTACAGAGAGGGGGTGAGAGAGTTATGGCAGTCTTCTCTTTCTCAATCAACTGAGAAGACTAAGTGGATTGATTTCAAAGCTCCCCCTGAGTCCTTGATCTTCAGGAAGATGAGCTTTGCTGAGGGTGATAGGCCTTCAAAGATAGATCTCCAGCAAAAGATGATTTCAGCAAGCTGAAATGTTGAGTGTCTGGAGTCTTGAAATGATGTTGGCCTTGAACACTTGAGAGCTGAAGAGATCTGAAGAATGTTTGAAAGCTTGATCTCTTGATGATGAGTGTTCTTCTGAATTCTTGTTGACAGAATATTTTTCAGAGTCTCTGTGTATTGAGAGGTGTCCTGTTCTTGTCAATCTCTATTCTCTTGTTCTTGTCTATCTTCTGTCTGATTCAAAAACATTCTATCTTTTATTCTCTGAGTCTGAATAGAAAATTGCTCTGTCAAAGATAGCCGTTGGTCTGAATTAATTACAGCCTTAATTGCATAATATGTTCTGAAGGAAAGTCCACTGAATTATTCCTTGAAAAATCCCTTGAAACTTGCTCCAGAAGTAAATGAAAACGGCTGGCAGATCTTCTGAATTAAATGCAGAATAACTTCTATCTGATTTGAATTTGAATTCTGAAAGATAACTGAAATCGTCGAACTGAGCTCTGCTATCGTCGAGCTGAGCTCAGCGAACTGGAAAATGCAAGCAGCAAAGAGATCGTCGATCTGAGCTCAAAGATCGTCGAACTGAGCTCAGAGATAAGGATCCAGTGCAGAGTCAAAATCGTCGACCTGAGCTCAGCGATCGTCGAATGGAGTTCGACGATATTGAGAAGTTGAGCTCAGCGATCGTCGACCAGAGCTCGACGATATTATGAGGTTTGAGCTCAGCGATCGTCGAATGGAGCTCGACGATCTGTCAATAGTTGAGCTAGACGATCGTCGACCGGAGTTCGACGAAACGTCGTGCTGAGCTCGACGATTTGGACTTAGTCTCCAGAAAAACTTGGGTCTTCAGGGCAGCTTCCAAACCTAGACTCCTGATCCCTTAGACTCAATTCTAATTGACCTATTAAGCTATACAGAAGGTCAAAACATAAATTCCTAGAGACATAGTGATCCTGACCCAAATTAGTAATAGGGTGTTCCAACAGAACCCATTTTTCTTGATTTTCTTGATTATGCTGAATCTGTCCTTGATTGCACTGAATCTGCCAACAGGATCTACTCAGACAGTTATGTCCCTTTTTGAGTTTACCTCCTCTGATACCACTTGAAAGAAAACAAAAAATTTTTGTACCTAATCACCTAGAGTGGGGGGGGGGGGTGAATTATGTGACTAAATCTTTTTTAAACTTTTTAGGCAATTGCAGATTATATTACAGATTTTATAACTAATCTTCACAGCAATTAATCAGCAATCACAGAATACACATGCACACAGTGAACACACAGATTTATAGTGGTTTTTCCCCAAGGTTTGGGTACATCCACTTTCCCCCTTCTCCTTCTATCTAGTAGTGTACTAGATTCGGCCAAACTCCTCCACTATCTCAGATCCTCAGATCTTACACTCAGAAAAACCCCAAACAGGTTCCTACAGCTCAGGCCCAAGGCCCACAACTCAGTCTTCTCCAAATACCTACACTCAGCACAAGGCCTACACTCAGCCACAAGGCCTACACTTAGCCACAACAGGCTTACACTCAGAGAAATAGATCTCCTACACTCAGGCACACAGGCCCTACCACTCAGCCTTTATAATTACAGGCTTACAACTCAGATCCCCCTAAGGATCCTACAAGAAATTTAGAATACAAAGTATATACCTACAACTCGAGAAAAGAGAGAAGAGTTGATAGGTTCTTGATGAGTTCTTGAATGAACTCTGCTGAGATCAACCTCACTTGGCTTTCTTCAAAGCTTCGTGAAATGTAGAACACAATAGGATTGATTCTCTGCAGCTGATCTTCAATCACTGCAACTTAAGATTCAGAACTAGGTCTGAATCCTTCTTCACAGCCTGGTTCCAACTGCTTTCTTCTGGAAGGAGCTCTCTCTCTCCAACTACTTAGATCTTCACTTGATTCTTCAATGAATAGCTAGATCTTCTTCTTTGATTGTTGATCTCTTGTGGTTAATCTCATAGACTTTCTCTTTCTGTTGACAGAATAAACCTATTTATAGGCCTTCTTCATGGTGACCCCCCGGCTGATCCGGTTCCTAACAGCTTTCTGACAACTCTGACAGTTGCAGTAGACCGGCTGGAATGGCAGCTGTCAAGTCATCCAGTCAGTTCTTGAAATATCTGTAACTGTCTGCAAGTTCGAGACAGTCTTTCTTTAAGTGTCGACACTTATAAACCAAGTGTCGACACAAGTAGACTTAGTGTCAACACTAGCCTTCAAGGTGTCGATACAACTCCTTGTGTTGTAGAATTCACTTCTCGACACAGCTTCTTCATCATGTGTTGACACTGATATTGTGGTCGACACAACTCCTTGTTCTTCAGTACTTTGTTGAATTCTTGTAAGTGTCGACACAACTCCTTTGTGTCGACACAACATCTTCATGTGTTGAACTTGTTCAGTGTCGACACTTCTTCTTGGTGTCGACACTTGTCTTCTGTGTTTTAATACTTGCTGAGTGTCGACCCAGCTCCTTGTGTCGACACATCCTTCTTCTGTTGAGACTTTTACTGAATGTCGACACATCTCCTTTGTGTCGACACTTGTACTTAGAATTTTGTTGAACTTTGCTGAGTGTCGACACAGCCTCCAAGTGTCGACACTTTCTTCATGTGTTGAGTCTTCTGCTGTGTGTCGACACATTCTTCATTATGTCGACACATTCTTCATGTGCTGAGTCTTCTGCTGTGTGTCGACACATTCTTCATTATGTCGACACATTCTTCATGTGCAGAGTCTTCTGCTATGTGTCGACACATTCTTCATTATGTCGACACTTATACTTAGACTCTGCTGAAATTTGCTGAGTGTCGACACAACTTCCAAGTGTAGACACTTTTTGATGTAGACACAGTTCCTCTGGGTGTCGACACCTGCTTCTAAGTATCGACACAGCTTCACTGGACTTCTCTTCATTGAGTGTCGACACAGCCGGTATGTGTCGACACTTTCCTGTCTGTGTCGACTCTACATCACTGGTGTCGACACAATTACTCCAAGTGTCGACACTGCTTGTCTGGGTGTCGACACAAGTCTTCTTAAGTGTCGACACTTTCCCTCTGGGTGTCGACACATGGACTTAGAATCGTTTCTTCTTTTCCTGCAAATACTTAACCTGCACAACTAAACTCAAAGCACATCAAATACATTTTGATGTATATCATTGAGTGAGGTGAGGCTTCTTCAAATCACAGGTACATTTAAACCAATGTACCCAACACTAACTTCAAGGGAGACCACTCCTTCACGGCATGCACCATGGCCGGATCCACCGCTAATCCAGCTCCACTGATCACGTGGCCCAAGAAAGCAACCACCTTAAGCAAGAACTCGCACTTGCTAAATTTAGCGAACAAGGCGCGCTCTTTTAATTCTTCAATACCAAGGTTAGGTGCTCAATATGCTCCTCCTCCATCTTTGAGTAGACTAGGATGTCGTCGATGAAAACGATGATGAAGATGTCCAAATAAGGCTCAAACACCTTGTTCACCTTGGCCTTCATGAGCCCAAACGACATTACGGTGAACTCGTACAGTCCGTATCTTGAGCTAAAGGCCATTTTTGGATGTCTCCTTCTTGTATCCTCAACTGATAATATCCTGAGCACAGATCCAACTTCGAAAACCAATGCGCTCCTACCAGTTGATTGAACAGCTTGTCGATCCGGGGTAGCGGATAAGTGTCCCGCACCGTCAATTGATGAGCTCCTGATAGTCTATGCTTAACCGCAAGGTTCCATCCTTCTTCTTGACAAACAATACATGAGCTCCCCAGGGTGACAAGCTGGGGTGAACGAACCTGGACTCCACCAGTTCTTGCATTTGAACTCTAAACTTCGCGAGTTCCTTTGGGGCCATTCGGTAAGGGGCCCTGGATACAGGCTTGGCACCCAGTACTAGATTAATTTGAAAATCAACTTCTCTATGTGGGGGTAATTGATGAGAGTAAAATTCCAAAAATTATTACGAGATCGCGGCGCCCCGGGCGGTTTTATTTAAGAAAAGCGGAGTTTTAACGAAAGGAGGCAAGTGCACCTATCATGTGTAGTACAGATATTCCAGTGTGGAATATCGAGGTCGTATTGTTCTTGGGGTCGGTTCGATTATTTCTACTCTTCGCTAGAGGGGACTATTATTTTACCGATAATTACTTGTCGGTAATTTTAATATATAAAGGAAAAAAGGCAGAAAATAAAGAGCTTTAAAAAGGTGGAGCCGATGAAGAGCTTAGCTCGATGGCACCGAATAAAATTGAACAAAAAAAACTTTGAATAAAAAGAGATCCTAAATTTCTAATTAATTAAGGTGGAGACTTGGCCGTGGAGGTTTCACTAAAATGAGCTCACCTATCTCTAGGACTATCGCTCACCTGAACGCTAAGACTATTCGACCTCGACCGGGCTCTCGTCTAACAAAGGATTCCTCTTAACGCCCCATTACGCTAAGAACCCCGCTATTGGTGGGGAACCCAATCCGGTAAAGTTGGAGCGCCTCCTCTCTCTAGGGTTAGTGCGGAACTCCATTTACCAAGGGTGATCGGTCCATACGCACGACCTCTCGGCTAGCTAGCGTATGCACTACAGAAAATAGGGCCCACACATCGATTATGTGGTCCTACGCGTCGTAAACCCTAGGCAAACCTTAAGTTAATTTTAATTAATTAGTAAAACAAGACCTTTTATTATTTAAAGCAATTTTATTATTCCAATGCTCTTCGATACTGAGGGCTAAGAAATAACTAAGTATAATAGCATGAAAATTAATCTCATACACACACACACTCGTACAAAAAGTAAACGAAAAACAAAATTAAAACAAAGAAAGAATAAGATTGCATAAGAGGGGCTTAGATCCATTCCAAAACCCACATAAAGAGACAAAAATTTAAACATTATTAAAGCTAAAACGAAGGTACAGAAAGCTAAAAGCAAACATAAGAGAGGGGGAGAAAGTCACTTTACATAGCTTGAAAATGCATCTAATAGTCGGCCCCTATACAAAATGGTTCAGGAAAAAGGGTAATAGATGTAACACCCCCATTCGTCGCATGGCATATAACAGAAGGTCAGCTGGAACCCAACGTCATATACCATAGACAGTCGAAAGGTTACTAAATGAATAAACAAACCATCCAATTATGAGTACAACGTCCTACACAGAGCATTCTAGCGGAAGTTTTTTAAAGTTGAAAGAACCCAGACTTAAATCCATAAAAATGAACGTCCACTGGCTACAAAAACAGGAATGAAACCCCAAATACACAGAAAACGGGTACATGGCCTTA